>JACGWO010000004.1:22427433-23667606 GCA_034509735.1 Sesamum alatum
AACGATGTAATCCCGTAAGCAAAGTCATTTCAATGCAAAAAAGTTTGCGCAACACCCTAAACAACAACCAAAAAATAATGGGTGTACAATATATGTATTTACCTTAGGTGGAGTCGTTGCCTTCTAGAGTCTTCAAAATAGACCAGTCTATATTTGAAATCGAGTTATGTGCATTGGACACGACTAGAACAGAGGCAGAGGGGTTGTATGGGTTGTTGATACAACTTCCTATTGTAAGGAAACCACTTCCGCCTTTGCGGTGCATTTTTATAGTCAAACCATAATTGCAAAGATAGGGAGTCATAAGTTCAATCAAACATCCAAAAGACACATCCAAGTTAGATTGAATTCTATAAGGTAATTGGTCAGACAGAGTTATGACCACTTACTTTGTGGGTACAAAAGACAATGTAGCTAATCCTTTGACGAAAGGACTTGATATGTCTTTAATTTAAAATCCAGAATCGAGATGTGACTGAAACCCAATAACGACATGTATGTGATGACTACCCAACTTTCTAAACGAAGATCCCATGAAGAAGGTTCAATATGGTACAAAAAAGATGTGGAGTACGTCCGAGTATCTAAAACTAGACTGATACTTTATATCTGAAGTCTATCCCATGTGATTCTGGCAGGTGTTGTAAACAACTTGTAAAGTAAGACTATAACTCTGAATGAGATTGAGTCTCTTACACAAGATGAAAGCATTGCATCCACAGAGATGCCCAACTTAGTGAATGTAGTTGTTTTGTACCAACCAAGGGAATGAGTTTCTCCTAAACATGAAACATGATCGGGACCCATGGCCTTTAGTGTCAACCCTAAAGATCAATACATAGCCAGTAGCTTGTTGTTAATAAAACATTGTCACAACCATGGACTCAAATTCAAGATTTAGTTCCATTTAACCCGGTGGCTACCGAAGATAGATAACTTAGATAATGGTTACCATAAGGTATCACTATTGAAAGCAAGTTATGATAGCTTGAGTCAATCTCAAATTTATGAATTTGTGGGGGATTGTTGTAGTTGGTATGATTAAATGTCAATTTGGTACAATTTTAAAATAATAAATTGGATGCCAATTAAGGTGATTCCATAGATTAGATTGTAAAGGAGAATGAGAATGTGTTGTTAATCCATATTGAAAGTTTGAGGGATTGAGTTGTGCTTTCGAAAGTATATAAAGAGAAGGGTTGTAATAAATTAACTATCAGCTTGTCCCACATTAGAAATCTTCTAAAGAAATCATCTTTTTATATTAAGTCCAAAACTTTACAGCAGTTGAAGTGTAGACAAGAGATTATAGCGTACTTGGGGAAACCTTGCCCATCGCCGCCTGCCGATCCTGACACGGACCGGGTGCGGACGTTAAGGTGAATATGTCAGTATCCATCTTTCTCGCAAAATTTTTGAATTAATCTGGAATTTAAACCTGACAATTTTAAAATACTTTCAGCATTAAATTTACAGTTTTAAACTGTTAAATATTTTTTGGAATTCTGAAACGAATCATTTTTCGGTGTAGTTCTATGTTAATGGATGTTAAAGACTGGAGGTTCTATAAATAGAGTTGCCTCCAAAAGAGAACACACAAACACTTACACACTTCTGCAAATATACTCTTCTCTCTGCTTTCTCTCCCTCACTAGTTTCTTGGTTCGGTTTTTTTCAAGTTTTGGTGACTGAGCTATTGATCGATCAGGATTCTAATGCAATGCAGTGTTGCAATCCTGTACCATCTTATCCTGGAAGAAGTGGCGTTACACCCGGTGTACATGGAAATGGTACATCTAATTTCTTCAAAGCAAACATATTAATTTGTGATTTAGTTGTTGTACATGGGTTGTTACAATACAGCAACTATCGAACTGAGTTTACTATTAATTGTTTCCAGTATAAACAACACATCTAAGTGTTGTGTTTTCGTGTTCCTAATTGTTTGTTTGCAAACTCTGTTCAACAAAACTTCGATTCAAAATGTTTTATATTCAAACGTTCAATTTTCTACCGCATTGAAATATTATTATTTCCAATAGAGAAAGTGTAAATCTCGTGTTTTGGATGACAAAGTGTAATAGAAAACAATTTAGATAGAAATGTGTAACAGAACACCAAAGTCAGATGATAAACTATAAGGGTTTATATCACTTTTTCATCATGTTTACTGCTCATCAAATTTAATTATCATCGCTAAATATCCATTAAAATTAATGGAATTATCCAAAATATATATATATATATATATTCCTTTGTTGGAGAATTGATGGCTTGAGCACTCCACCAAACACATTCATTAATTTTTTTATTGAAATGAAATGTTACTTATAGTAATAGAGAAATAAAAAGATGTTAAAACATATCAGAATCTTGCTTAAAAATCTCAAAATAACATAATAGCCATTTCACGTTCTTATAAAATTCCTATATCCGGATACCAAAAAATTAAAACATAATCAACAATAATAATCACCACGCATAAATATACATAAAAGATCCATAAAAGTACAAAATAAGTATATAAGAGCAGTTTCGAATATATTCTAAACATCAGTTAAAAATAAATCATTCAAACATTGTTCCATCACAATTTGCTTGTCTTTTTTTTTTTTTTTTTTTTCCCTCCTTATTCCCACTTCCACTAGAAACTAAGTAAGATTCGAATAAGTCAAAAATCAAGAAATATATCTGATTTAGTGGTGAAGCCACCAACTTTCCAGCAAAAAGACCTAACTGTGAATTCGCCTTAATTAGCACTTATACGTTTTTTTGTTTTATTATTTTTTTTTTACAAATTCATTAAGTTTTAACGAATATTTAAAGATCATATTTGATGGAATCTTAAAACATGAGGAATTAAGCCTAATGAGGGATAAACATGAGGGATCAAATCCGAATAAGTAGTATAGTTGAGGGACCAAAAATAATATTAACACTAAACTATAACTTACCCGTGTGTATATAGTACTCAATTATTATTATATAATTACGATGAAATTATTCACTTGTTATCATAATGATAGATACACTATTTTAATTTATAAATTTAATAATAATAAAAATATACAAAAGTTAAAAGCTCCTGAGCTTATCAACAACCTGACGGCAGAACATACTACTTTGAACATACCACCACATACATTGATAGAAGGAATAATTCATGCATGATAAGTGTATTTACCTCTCTGGTTGATACTTTACACATTATTTTGCAACAAATCATTAACAGTTATTTATTTTGCACAATTAAAATATTAAACTGTTTTTTGTACTTAGTATGTTTTTAATATATTATATAAATCTGTAAGTGCACGTGCGGTAATACACTTACACAAATTATATATAATATATAACCCTCTTATCATTAAAATAATAATATAAAATTTATAAAATAAGTTTATTCTTTTAATGAAGTTGAATATTGATAAGTATATTTGTATGTTTGAGATATTCCAAAAATTAAAACATACATAATTTTATTAATGATTACTTGTCTATTAAAAGTGACATCTTTTTAAATATAGTCAGAAACTTATGTTGATATTCTGTTTTCAGAATGATATAAAATATATATATATATATATCTTTTGGTATTCTAAAGGGGGAAAGCAATTTCCGCCCCATAATTTAGGTTTTTTATACTTTTATTCCCATCAATTATGGAATTCTCATTTTTTATCGTAAATTTAAAAAGTAGTACTTTTGTCTTATGGTACTTTTCTGTTAGATAATTAACGAAAAGGTCATGTGGCCATTAGGTTTTCGAACTAATCACTTAACGGTCATGGGCTAAGGATGTGATTTTCGCCATTAAATCTCTAATGGAAAGATTTTATTAGAGTAAAAGTGTTATTTTTTAAAAATTACAAAATCAAAAGTGATAATTTTATAACCAATGGAACAAAAACTATAAAGACTCTAAGTTATAGAACAAAAAAATACTATTTCCCTGTATTCTAATATTGTAAGGGGCCTCTTTGGTCAGTCTAATGACACAAATTCAGGTCGCATCCTAAACCCATAAGAATATTAGCTGAGATCTAGAACAAGTTTGCCCGCGTCTCAAGTTTTGACAAAACCACTTAAATCCAACTGGTTGTTGTTTCTATTTTTAGGGTTCGTTTGGTACAAATGAGATGAAAGGAGGATGGGGAGGAAAAAAAATAATAGTTTTCTTTTAAATTGTTTAGTAAGACTGAAAGGAGTATAAATCTCAAATACTTCTCCTTGTTTGGTACGAGAAAAATATATTAAGAAGAAAAGACTAATTTTTGTAATTTTACTGTTTAACCATTTTTCTTCATTTTGTATTAGAAAATAAACAAGTTAATATCGTACTAATATAATTTTAGTATATCAAAGATTTTAAAACCTTATTAATAAAAATATATATGAAACAAGAACAATAATATTTTTTATTAATAAAAGTATTTATCAAAATGAATACTATTCATTTATTCTAAACTATTTGTTTAAATAAAATATAAATTACTATCAATGCCCTCAAATGAAGAATCCAAATTCAAATATCAGGACCTTCGTTGGTACCAAAAATTCTGAAAACCAGCAATGCGAAGTATGTTTACATGATTGTTGACTTCGACGCAGTAGTTTTTCCAACAACTTGGTAATCTAGTATTTGGAGATTATGTACGGTATAATTATCAGTGGTAAAGAGAAAAGAATTGGAGGAAAATATATATATATATATATATGGGCAATATAGTAAATAAAATAAAATATATATGTATTTGTCTTTTTGGCCTTATACTTCCATTTTTCCGCCCAATTCCGGACGGAAACAAAATTAATTTCCGGAAGGGTTTCATATACATCCAGTTTTACCTCCCTTCCATCTTTTTCTCCAAACCAAACACTAAACTTTTTCTTATACATCTCCTTTATTCTACGTTTTCAATACTCCCACTTTCGCCCCAACCAAACATTCCTTTAACATTCTACTTGCTTCACAGGAGTAGAGTGTATCTAAGCTGGATAATGTTTGGATATCAAGTTCTAGAGAGGAGTTCAATCAATAAACTTCCATTGTGACTTGGAGGAATTAATTGCATTTTTGATCCTACATTTTACATTTTCTTTGTAAATGTAGGAATGAATGAGATGGATAGTGCGGGAAATTGTGTATTACAAAGTCGAGGCAAGAGTTAGATTCTTTATCTTTAAGACAATTATTGCCCCACTCTGGTGCTCACGAAATCGGCAATTTGTCTCCCAAGATACAACGACTTTATATCTCAAAGTAGCAGCACTACAAACTTTGAGAAACGACGAACCAAACGATATTTTGAAACTCTCTTGCTAAACTCTATTTGCAGAATGCTTTGTATGCTTAAGAATGCTATGAATGAGTTGAATCCTATCATCCATTCCTAACATCCATAAAATGTTAAATGAAAATGACATGAGAGTGCTTATTTATAGGAGTTGGAAATGTGTTTCGAACAAACATGTCCAATCAGAAAAGATGCCTTTGAAAGGTTATGACCTTTCATCCGAATGGACGCATCATTTCACCCAAAGGACATACCATTTCACTCCAATGGACGCATCATTTCATCCAAATGGTTTCATCCAATGGACATATCATTTCAACCAAAGGACACACCCATTAGGTTGATTAGACACGACCGGATGATGATTGCGGCCCATCAACCATCATCTACGTGTCACGAGCTGAGATGAGCTATCACGAGTTTGTTATGCGTCGCACATTGTAACCAATCACTTGTCACGATTTATTCTTTAATTTATCATTCACCATTTTCGAACAATCCCCTACATGAATGAAAATTAATGCATATGAGCATGCAGATACTTAAGAGAGTTTCAACCGAAAAGTCATTACATCAGGATAGGTAGTTTGTGGCTTTGAATCTTCCTTAGGTGAATACCATCGGATTTACTTGGCTAATCAGTGAACATGATGTCTTGAACTGTGTCAGCCGTTGGTGTAAACCAAGACAATAGTACCTCCACAATGCCTTCTCTAATATCTTTGGTTCTCACGGTTGAGTCCGTTTTGGCCCTGGACTCCATCTTGGATTCATAAGTGTTTTACATTTGAAGCGGCCCGTCTTCACACTTATAAGGTGATCTCCTATAATGTTCTTGATTTAGAATAGGAATCATTAAAAGCTTATAGCTTAACCTCTACGCTTTTATTGACAGCACTTTTTGTCATAGGAATGGGAAGGAGTAAAACTCTAAGTGCTTTCCACAATCTTTATAACTTAGTTGTCCCATTGAACCAAGATCTTGGGATCTCTAGTCAACAAGATTGGGTTACCGCTATAAAGATTTAATTATCGGGTTTTAATCCCATTCCCCTCGACGAACAGTATACTTGATCTCTAGAAAGGCCTTTCATTAATGGACCCGCTAAATTATCCTTTAACTTTATATAGTCAATAGATATGATTTCATTAGAGATCTTAATCTCTACTATTACGTCAGCTAAATCTTATGTCTTTCATATCAAAATATTTTGCCAATACTTTCTTGGTAGAGATTGCTTCCCTTTGTCAACATAGCTTCTACATATAGATCGACTCTGGCAAAGGAGTTAGAAGTGTCTTTAATATAGACACATCTATCACGCTCGTTGACCTTGAAGTCACGTGACAACATTGTTTGTCAAATTTTTTGTGTCATTTGTTAGGAGCTTGTTTGAGCCCATACAACGATTTGACGAGTCTACAGGCCTTCTTTTCTTGGCCTGGAATGACAAACCCTTCAGGTTGTTCCATGTAAACCTCTTCATCTAACTTGCCATTCAAGTAATTTTTGAATTCTTCCATATCAGAGGTAGCTTTTCAATTATAGCAGCTACTTGGAAGGATTCACTACCGAGCCTCATTCCTTCTGCATGCAGATCATGTAAGATCATTTGGAATTCTTGGACTTGGCTCATTACCGTTTTGGAATACACCATTTTGAATTTCAAGAAATTCCCGACTATGAATTTCTTCAAGCCGACATCCTTCGTTTTGTATTTCTTTTTCAAGAATTTTCAAAGGGCTTTTGCACTCTTGGTTGAGCCATCCATATACGTTGTACAAAATATCGCTCAAGCCATTGAGGATGTAGTTTCTGCATAGAAAATTCCCATGTCCCTATGCATCAAAAGCAACCCTTTGTTGGGGATCAGTTTCCTCCTTAGAAACAACGGGGGCTTCCTCACTTAAGAACCTAGCTAGGTTCAACGTGGTGAGTTAAAACAACATCTTTTGATGCCATCTCTTAAAGTCGTTACCTGAGAATTTCTCCGGCCTTTCTCCTTGGGCAGCAATCGGTTGTGGCACATGTAGTTGGACAACCATAGTAGCCAGATTAACAACAGCAGATCCAGTTGCCATAGCTGGATTGGTAGCAACAGATTCACTCGTCATAATACACAATGACAGATAATTGTCTTAAACTTGTAGGAATGAATGAGATGGATAGTGCGGAAAATTTTTGTATTACGAAGTCAAGGCAAGAGTTAGACTCTCTATCTTTAAGACAATTATTGCCCCGCTCTGGTGCTCACGAAATCGACAATTTGTCACCTAAGATACAACGACTTTATATCTCAAAGTAGCAGCACTGCAAACTTTGAGAAACAGCGAACCAAACGATATTTTGAAACTCTCTTGCTAAACTCTATTTGCAGGATGCTTTGTATGCTTAAGAATGCTATGAATGAGTTGAATCCTATCATCCATTCCTAACATCCATAAACTGTTAAATGAAAATGACATGAGAGTGCCTATTTATAGGAGTCGAAAAGGTGTTTCGAACGGACATGTCCAATCAGATAAGATGCCTTTGAAAGGTTATGACCTTTCATCTGAATGGACGTATCATTTCACCCAAAAGACATACCATTTCACTCCAATGGACGCATCATTTCATCCAAAGGGTTTCACCCAATGGACACATCATTTCAACCAAAGGACACACCCATTAGGTTGATTAGACACAACCGGATGATGATTGCGGCCCATCAACCACCATCTACGTGTCACAAACTGTCATGAACTATTACAAGTTTGTTATGCGTCGCACATCGTAACGAATCACTTGTCACGATTTAATTTTTAATTTATTATTCACTATTTTTCAACAGTAAATATAGTCCCACATTTTTCGACATATTCATTTTTGTCCCATATGTTAAAATTTAAATAGTCGCTGTATTTTTTGTCATATTTTTAAATTTTTGGAGGAATTGACCGCACGAATTAAGCTCCGATGTGTTAATTATATATTTAATTCATTATTATATGTGTGTTAAAGTATATATGTATGTACACACAAAAAAAAAAAAAAAAAGTCTCTTTTGGCTAATGATGTAATGATGAGTAGCAAATAGACATAGTAGCACGTGAAATATCATTAGCCATAATTATGGACTTATATCAGCGTAAAAGTTGTGTTCCATAAATGAACAAACCTGTTTGCTAATTGAATTATTCTTTGACCCGTTGATTACTAATAGGGGCGATGAAATGATTATCTTTGTATTTAGTGATAAAAAAAAGTTAGTTTATTGTAATAATAATATTTGTAATTTTAATAGTAACAGATACTTCATAAGAATTATCATTATCAATAACGGGAGACAGAAATTATTTATAAAATTATCATTTACAAATAATTCAATTTATGAAACTATATCAGAAAGGTGCAAAAGCGCCCAAGAAACAAAGTAAATATATCTATCTATACTCTATATAAATGTGTGAATACTCAAGTTGTTTGTTCCCTATTGTGAAAAGATAAATATGCCCTTATTTAAATAGTATTAATTATTATATTGCAGATTCTGGAATTTTTAACAATTTAAAATTCTAAATATACTAAACCTCATCCATATAAATTTAGGATAAAAAACTTAAATCGTGAATTATGAATAAATCCAATTACACAGAATTTTAATAACCTACTTCTAATCGTGAATCATGAATGAGCCCAATTACATAGACCTGTAACGCATTAAATTTTAATAACAGTCACAGAAAATTATATTATAAAATTAGTTATAGAAAAAATAAAATTCTATAAGAAAAATGTTTAAGAGTTTTAATTGCTCTAAACTACTTAGAGAATAAATAACATATTGAACTAAAGAAAATGAATATGCCAAATAATATTTCAACATAATTACTTTGCTAGAAGAAATCTTAATTATATTAAGAAAGTTTTAATTTAGCATGACACATTAAAATTTAAAATAAACTACACATGAAAAATATATAAAATACTAATCTAAACTTAAATATATACATATATATAATAACGAATAAATATCAAAATTTAATTACAAATTAAAATTGACATATGGGTATGATATTATTGAATTGAAATTTCTGCTAAAAATTCAACTATTGAGTGAATCTCGTAGTACTTGATTTTTAGTATTAGATAATCCTAAATACTTTACTTTTATATCTATTATTATTTATATTAATTAATGGCATAAAAGTATTACAACAGCAAATATGACATAAAAAATTAAGTTGTAACATAATATATTATTGAATAAGAAATAGATTATACCAATCACTGCATATGAAAATAAGATTAAGAAATCAAACTAAAAATATATAGAATTAAAAATTACAATATAAAGGCCAAAAATAAAATTTTATATAATAATATTTCAAAATTTAGAAGGTAATAAAGTATGCAAATAATACTTTGACAATATTTAAAAGTTGATACTGGAATATAATTCATTAGGATCTTACAATACAAAATATTGTCCCATTAAATTATATTTTTATAGTAATAGTCAATAAATAATTAGTTTATAATCTTTTAGTGTTAATAAATTAAAAATCAACGATATTCAAAATATAGTAAAAGAAAACATATTACATACACAAACATAATATCGTAAAATCAAACAATAGCAAAAAGACACAACAAAACCTACGAATAAACATTGATCAGTTTTATTAAAATGAAATTTCTTCTAAACTGGAATAACGAATAAGTATCAAAATTTAACTACAAATAAAAAATATCAATCAGATTAAATTAGAAGTGATATTGAAAATTTTAAAAAGAGCTAACTACTTGATTTTATTTCAAAATTAATTGGCTAAAAACACCATGTCCCGACATTGACATTGAAGAAGAATATAAATAATAACATAATAAATAATTTATTTAAAACCTTATCTTATTGAGTAGTAAATTAACTGACATAATTGTAGGTCCTAACAAGACATATATAATTATTTTATGCTTTAAAAGGTGCATAAAAGTTGTAACATTTGGTCCCATTGTATTATTATACACTTAACGCCTTTTGAATATCCAGAGGGATAGGTACTGTTATGAAACCAAAATTGCTACCTTTTAATATTTACGGGACCGAAAGTAAGAATCCCAAAATCAATGGACCAAATTAAAATGGAAAGGACCTAAGTTACGGACTGAAAAATGCTATTTCCCCTTATGAAAACAAGAAAAATCAAATGGTGAGTAAACATTAACACAATAACAATTAAAAGTATAAAATTTTAAAATAATTATATACTAACACATTAGTACAATTATATTTTTATATTAAAAAAAATTAATAAATTCTGAGAATAAACTTAGTACAATAAAATAATAAGTAAAAACTGAGCTAGTTATGTTGAAATTAAAAAAAAAAAAGATGATAAATAAATAATCTAATGAGATTAATATAATTTTTCAGTAATAAATTTATAAAAATAACTTAAAATTTTAAAAAAAATGAGTACTAAAGAGAATAAAAATTGATATATGGATAGAATATTATTAAATGGAAATTGCTTATGAAAATTGAACTATTGAGTGAATCTCTTAGCACTTGACTTATTTAGTATTAAATAATCCTGAATGTTTTACTTTTACATCTATTGTTTCTTATAAAGGTGAAAAATAAAATTTTATACAATAATATTTCAAAATTTAGAAGCTAATAAAGCATGTAAGTAATGCTTTGACAATATAAAAAAATTGATAGTGAAATATATGATTAACATACATTATAGGATCTTACAATACAAATATTTGTACTATATATGGTCCAATTTGATTATAATTTTATAACAATAGTCAATAAATAATTAGTTTGTAATCGTGTTAATAAACTAAAAATAATGACATTCAAATATAGTAGTAGAAAACATACAATACACAAATACCAAATTTAACAAAAAAATAAAACAAAATTAAACAACATAAAAGAAGGCATAATAAAACCTACAAATAAAATTAATCAATTTATTTTATTAAATTGAAATTTCTTCTATCCAAGATAAGGAGTTTTGACTAATTATTTTTATTTTAATATTAATTTTTTAAAATTATTTTATATTTTCATATTAATTGGTATGATACGTAATAATAAAATAATCATTAGTGAATATATGATATACAAAATTTTAATTTTGGAGAATATCTTTTTATTCAATAGTACCAATTAAATTTAGAAAGTGAATTACAAATAATAGAATTGAATAGTTTCCTTCTCAATTTAAATAATTATTATCAATTTATTTAAAAATATAATTGTATAATACTAATGTTTCAATGAAAAAAATATGAATAATATCATGAACTTAACATAAGTGATATATTTACTTATAAAAAGATATTTGTACACGTGCATCGCACGCCATACTTTCTAGGTATATTTAAAAATAGTTTTAATGTTATATAATACCCAAATCTTTATTTATACATATTAATTATCCTATATTCCTTTAGATATCTTTAACTTATATATTAATTAAAAAAATACATCTTTACGCCTTTGTGGCATCTATTATTAAAGAATTAGATACCGACATATTCCAAAATAAACCTCAAAACAAATTAAACCCCTAACACATTTGTTAATACTTTTTTCAAAACACTGCAAGAAAATAGAACATTAGCGATAAAAAATTAAGTGATAATTTTAATATTGTCACTGATTACATATATTTAGTGACAAAAATATTTATTTGTCACAATAATGAATTTTATGCTTTTAATAATTACTATTATTTTGCAAAAATTGTTACTAGCAAGAATTAGTGACAAAAAAATATGCACAAAGTTGTCACTAGGTACAATTAGTGACTCATGTATAGTGACCTAGTGATAACAAATAATTGTTATCACTATATTGTGTTGTCACTATAGATGTGTCACTAATTGGATATAGTGACAACTTTATGTACAATTTTTGTCACTAATAATTATATAGTGACAAGATAAAAGATATTGTCACTTAATATATATATTTTTAGTGACAACTTTAAAATTATCATTTGAAATTTTGTCACTAGTATCATATTTTCTTATAGTGAAATAAGTATTTAAAAAGCATATAATATATCTTTTAAAATGGAAACTTGTCGTTATTTTTCCTTTTATCTTCTTTTGTTCCTTCTCTTTTTTGTATCGCCTACTCGAATTTAAAATAAAAATAATGTACAGCGAGTTCAAAACTCAATAAAACAAAATCAATATTCTTTCATGTTAAGGTATTAAATATTAAATGATTCTCCTCTCTAATAATTTAAATTTTTAGATGACATGATCGTTTATCATAATTCAGTGTGTCAGGTCAAACAAAAGATCCTTGGTTCAATTCTCATTACCAACCCATTTATAAATATATATATATATATATATATATTTTTAAGCACTAATCACTACAAAAATTATGATACTTTTTGCAAATACTAAATAATTGTAGCGAATAGTCATTGACCACGATCACGCAACGATTGTCGGCCGTGGTTTTTGCGAGGGTGACTAAAACATTTACCATGGCTAAAAGCCATATCGAATGCTTTTACCACGACTAAAAGGCATGGCAAATAAGTTTTTCATGGTGGAAAAATTTATTTTTGCATCAATTTTTATTTAACCGTAGTTAATAATAGTTATTTACCACGGCTTTTAGCCATAGTTATTAAAACTATAGCTAATATTGATTTTTTTTTCTAGTGTGAGTTGCACGTGAGGGGGTCGAGAGCATGTTAAATATTAAATATGAAATAATTCTACTCTCACCACCCATTTAAAAAAAAAAGTTTTGACTTGTAGGATTTGTACGTGAGGAGGATATCTTAAAGATATTAAATTATCCTCTCTCTAACAATTTAAACTTTTAGATAATGTGGTCGTTCAATACATTACAAAAAATGATTCAATCGCTACAAAAAAAATTTAATGTTGAAATCAGATATGAGCTAATTAACAAGTAAAAATTCTTATTGCTAATTTAACACTATTTAATATTTATTTTAAATTAGTCGTTGTTAAATCCTTTAGCAAGTAAATTTTCGTTGCTAAGAAAATTTTACTTATTAATTAGTTCTGAACTTGATTTTTTCTTGTTACTACCGAACCTTTGTGATATTTTCATCCTCCTTTTTCAAAATTTGTAGTAAGAACGTTACCTTCATAAAAACATATATATGGTCCTAAGAACTTTATCTCATTATTCTCAAATGCAATTATTCCTAACGGTATTTATATATATAAATACTTTTACCTTTTCATATATCACTGATGGATGTTCATTTCAAACAGCTATTAGACGACGGCGAGTAGTTCTTGTCATTTTTCTTGAGACCAACATATACAAAATTTGTTTTTATCTACAATTATAAATAGACCGTAGCGTACGTGTACTAAACTAAATAATGGTGCCAGACACTGTTGTCTCTGAACTATAATACAAAATCTATTGAATATTTATAACAAGAATTTGAAATACCAATCGAGTTGTATATATGTTTGGACATAAGTGGTAAATGACACACTAATAACTTTGTATGATTTGAGGGTCCGGGTCAATTATATATGGGTCAAAGTAAAAGTGGGTATGGAAGTTGGATGTCATGATAGTTTGTAGGGAAGTGGGTCCCACTCAGTGGAACAGACGGTGGGAATCCATCATTACCACGACGACACCACTTTCCCATCATTTGCACGTGTCCGATGGGACCAAATCATTCCCCCGCCAGGATGCCATACGATACGGATGCTAAGTATCTCATCGTAACAATATCAAAATATGGTTTGCAATATATGGACACGTATATAATATTGATGATGGTACGAGGTAAGTACTTGGTTAATTCTTGAATTAGTTTAAAGCTCTAAACATCATGTGTATGTTTGATGTAGAGCACGTTTCCAAGATACTTGTCTTTTGTTGCTTCTATCCAAACAAGTGGAAAATTCAGGGATAATTATATGGCTATGTTTGATTCGTGTGATAAAATTAGATATAATGATATTAATTGGGATGAGAAATTGAATAATAATTAATTTCATCGTGCAGTATATGTTGTTTGGTTTGAGATATTGTACGTAGGATATTTCATGTGATAATACAATATGGTGTTTGATTGAAAGGATTATAAAGTATGATTAAAAGTACAGAGACTATTAAGGGTTTCTTTTTTTAAATTATTATATTTTTATATTTTAGCTTGTGAATGATTATAAAAAATAAAAAAAACTTTTAAATTATTTATTGAAATGCAATTGCTTAAAATAAAATAAATTATTACAATATTTCCATTTTTTTCCTATATTTGAAGTACAATTCAAAATACGCATTAATTTAGTAATTAATTAAAACTCAAGTATCTTTCAAAAGTTCAAAAAAAAAAAGTAGTATTTTTTTATTATAATTTATTTAATTATTATAATTTGAAATATATTTTTTAATCATGTGTTTAATTTTCAAGTAACAAAAAATGCAAACTTAAAAAAGTCAAAAGTTTTATTATTGTTCATGGTGGTGAAAGAAATAGATGGAGAAGAAAAAGGAAGAAAGAGGGGAGGAAGTGGAGAAGAGAGGGGGAAGGGTAAATGAGGAAGAAATTTGTTAACACTGATTTATAATAATTTGTGGGATTGTGTATCCCACCTCGTAGGTGGGATTCATTATCTCATAAATTTTGATAAATAATCATGCTCTAATAATGCTAACCACACGTATGATTTGCATGATATGTAATTTTATCATGCCTAATCACATGAATCAAATATGGCTGTAGGGTTTCAAACATTTTACACTTATGATAATCAAAATGTTTAGAGCTCGTTTGGTTCGTGTAATAGGATTAGGCGTGATGGGATTTTGATGGTATGGGAAATTGAATGATAATTAATCCTACATTATATTATATGTTGTTTGGTTTGAGGTATTGTATATAGGATATCCCACGTGATAATACAATATGATATTTGATTGAAGGGATTATAAAGTATGATTAAATAAAAAAAGACTATTAAGGGTATCTTTTTTAAGTTATTTATATTTTTATATTGTATCTTGTGAATGATTAAAAAACCTCTAAATTGTTTAAAATAAAATAAATTTGTGGAATTTTCCTTTTTCTTTCTGTATTTATATGGAGTAGAAGTTCAAAATATGCATTCAATTTAGTAATTAATTAAAAACTAAATATTTCTAAAAGTCCAAAAAAGAAAGAAGTAATATTCTTTTTTATATTTTATTATTTTAATTTGAAATACATTTTTTAAATCATGTATATAATTCTCAAGGTAATAAAAAATGCAAAGTTAAAAAATTCAAAATTCTGGTTATTGTAATGGGGAGAAGAAATAGATGAGAGAAAAAGGGAGAAAGGGGGAGGGGGGAGAGAGAGAGAGAGATATGAAGGGTGAATAAGGAAGAAAAATGTTAATACTGATTTATTATAATTTGTGGAATTGTGTATCCCACTTTATAAGTGGTACCATTATCCCATGAATTCTGATAAATAAGATCGGGCTTGGTATTAATACCGGGCTCTAATAATGCTAACCAAACTTGTGATTAGGCATAGTAAGTAATTTTATCATGTCTAATCACACGAACCAAGTGGAGCTTTAGAGAAATCTCATGTGTTAAAATGAAATGGTAAAATTTTTCGCGTGATCTTAAAAATATAGCGTTAACCTCCTTGTAGACAATAGTGGGACAGACGCGCTTGGTGTGTGACTTGTTTTTGCCTCTTAATGATAAAATTGCCTCTGTCCTCCACAACTACAGGGTCTCAAGTCTGGAATAATCCTCATTTTGTCTTATCTCGCCTATTTTTTTTTTCTCTTTTTTGGGTCTGATGTTCTGCAGAATTTGTTCAATTGTGTTTTTTTCTTCTTAAATGAGGACTGTTTTAAACTTGTCTTGTATTTGTGAATGATGGGGACAATTTTATCATTTAAAAGGAAAAATGGGTAAACAAATCGCACACCAAGCACGCCAGTCCTACTGTTGTCCATAAGGAGGTTAATTGATATATTTGTAAGATGATAATTTTTTTTTTTTTTTTTTACCATCTTATTAACACAAGGGGTTTTTTTAAGCATTTTGATTATCTTAGAGGGATAAATCTTTAAACCCGATATTTGTACTTTCTTGTGGTATAAGCTATAGAGGTATATTACCTTCTTGATTATGGTTCTACTGAATTGAGTAATTGCGACCATATATTTTAAGATTGTTTTGAAAATTTTATCGTCGATCTTTCTTAGTTAAGTTTTATCAACTTCGAACGTCAATCATTATAATCTATTTGATTATCTTTATTGGAAAAAAAATTCATTTTTAGTCGTGTACGGATAAGGGTGTTGGATTTTTAGTTTTTTTTTTTTTTCTATTAAAAAAACACATTTAATCCTTTACATAGGTTAACGCACTTATATTTGTGATTACATAGTGAACAAATTTAGTTGTAGTTTTGTTTTTCTTTTTGAACAAAAAACATACATCATATATTATTTCAAAATGATAGAGTTTATACAGGGAGTATTACAAGATCTAGAGGATTCATGATACATATCTATATTATTATATAAAGAAAATCCCCTTCACACTCACAAACGGCGGTTATTTATACCGCTGCACTATTTTTTGTGAGGTCAAAAATGCCCTTCAACCGATAATATAACCAACTTATTTAACTTCCAAAGTTTCACTAATTGATAAATTAATTTTTTTTCTTTGTTTTATTTTTTTAATGTGATGTAATGGTTTATATTTTATTCTTATTTATGATAATAATATATTTTAAAATGCAAAAAAATATTTATTATATGCACACAGGAATTGCGTGCCACAACATCTAGTCATATTTTAAAACATCCTTTAAGCAGGCCGTGGAGTGTCATAGCATAGCACTCATTTACATAATCTATAGATGCGTTTTGTGCCAAAATGTCAGCCATGCGATTGCACTCCCTGTATGCAAAAACTAGTTCCACTCTTTTGAATTTAGTGAACTTCCTCCGGCAGTTCTGCAAGAGGTGCCCCCATTCCTTGTTCTGCTGATCCTCCCTCCTGCTAAATGTATTAAAAACAAACATAGAATCACTCTTAATGATCAGATTGTCAATATCTAACGATAAAGCGATATTAATACCTGTTGAAACTGCCCATATTTCAGCTTTGTTATTAGTACCAATCCCAATATTTTTTGAAAAACCAGCTATGAACTTACCACTCCAATCTCTTATAATTCCACCTATACCTGATGGCCCTGGATTTCCTTTTGCTGCTCCATCTGTGTTTAATTTAAAGACATCCTTAGGTGGTGGTTTCCATTCAAGCTTGATTGTTATGGAGTTAAGGCATTTGGTTGGGATCGGAATATCTTCTGATATACTCTTAGCTTGGCAGTGTATATTAAAGGGGCAGATGGTTTTGTTAGAAAAAATTGCCTCGTTTCTTTATTTCCAGATCACCCATTAATAGTTTATGAAGAGAATTTGTTCTTGTTTATTCCTACTCTTTTCAAGGATTCTGAAAATAATATTAGTATTCCAGTTTAGCCCATTTTTCAGAATAGTTAAAGATTTAAACATTTTGCATCCAAAAAATAAATGTTCAATGTCTTCTATATCCTCTTTGCACAGAAAGTATGTAGGGGATGAAATGATATGTCTTTTAAAAAGAAAATCAGCCGTAGGAATAGCATTATGCATAGTACGCCAAATGGAAATTTTGACTTTAGGAATAGCCTTTAATTTCCACATATCATCCAAGGAAGTTGAGGACTCGGTGGATTGTTGTGTTTGGACATCAACCAAGCGTAAGCACTTTTTAATGAACTAGTCACAAGTCAATATATTATTATATTATAATAATAAAATAAATTTTACAAATAATTTTTTACTTCTTAGGTTAACTATTTTTAGAGTTATTTATAGCATAACTTTTTACTAATAGCCGCATATAAAAACTTTATGTTATTCATCATGTTGTCCAAAGAGATTTTAGGATAAAGTTCTAAATTGATTAAATTGTTTATGAAATAATTTAGAGTGAAATAATAAATAATAAATTTTTTAACTTAGGTAATATAAAATTGATTACTTAATTATTAAATATTTAATGATCAAACTTTAATTTCTTAAATATTTAGGAGCCAGTTATGGTTCTAATTACGCTATCAATTAGATAGGCGTGACATTACTTTATTGCCATATAAAATTCTATCTATTATGCAATTTTAATAATGTTATTTTAGTCATGAAAAAAATTGAAAAACTAAAAACATTTTAAGTTTACTCAGTTTTAATATATTTTATTTTGAAACTTAAATTTTGTTCAATTAATTATATATAATCCATATACAATATCATCTCATCTTATAATAATAAATTAATTTGTCTCAATCTCCATTATAATTCTATCATGCATATATAAAAGTTAACTTTGTATGATTTAACACTAATAGAATACTAATTAAATTACTTATTAGGAGAAACAATTCAATAATTTATATTTTGTGTTAAGATTACAATAGGCATTACAAAAATGTAAAAAAAGCAAAACATGTCAAGTTTACTTTAATTTACATTGTGATTTTTGATTTTGTGAAAATATTCAATGTATATATTAAGTATGTACAAAACATATTAAATGAAAATCAGATTCATCGTTAAAAGGATGTTTATTAAAGATAATATTAAATAAGTAAGAATTATTAAAAAAATACTACTTAATTTAGTTTAAGCTTTCTTTTTGATTTGGATCACATATCATGTATCTACACTTTAAACGCATTACATATAACCAAGTCCAGTAATTTTATATGTTAAAATTTGATATTTGCATTTTCTTCAACTATTCATAGTAATACATTTCATAATCAATGTAATATTATTAGTCAATCAAGACCTAAAAAAAACAAAAAACAAAACTATCTATATGTAATAAAACTATATTTGAGTAAACTTGAATTAGCTTCTTTATAAAGGCTACCAACATTAAAATTTATACTAATATATAAAGGAAAGGTATTTCTCACTCACAAATGGCGATTTATGACACCACGACACCATTTTTTGGTTTTGCCGATAATACCCTTAAAGTTAGTTTTTGTTCTTTTTTTTTTAAATGTAATGTGTTGATTTATATATATATATATATATATATTATATTCAATAACTTTATAGGTGTAATATTATTTTATATGCACGCAGAAATGACTTGCTACGATCGCTAGTATTATAATAAAAATAATTGGGTTAACTATATTTTGCACCCATGAACTATGTATGTACTCGTATTTACACTCCTGATGTATGAAAGGTAGCAAAATCCCCCTAACAAAATAATTTGGCATTAACAGGATAAAAATGTCTTTCTCACTTACCCCCTATACTTTTCATTTTACTCTTGAAAGTATATTTTATTAAAAGAATCTCCCCCAATACTTTTAGTGAATTAAAATTTTACTCACACTTTATTTAAAAAATAATATTTAAAATTTATAGCTTTTTATAAATTATATAAATAAAAGATATTTACAAGCTCAATATATGCAAAATGTTTTACAAAGTAAATAATTTACGCTAAAAAACACATGTATACATATGTGTAAATACACAATGCATATAATTTTATATATAAAAAAAAATGTTGTATAACCTATAACTTTAATTTTGTTCAATTACTTGTATACATAATGAACATATATCATATCGTTATTCAAAAAAATATAAAATATTATAGATTAATTATGTTATTATTTTTCATATTTTACTGTATATATATTCAATGTAATATTTTAAAATTATATTGGTAATTTATTTTTTAAAAATTTCAGTATACATAACAATACAAGCAAAAACTATGTATTTTTAAATAGTTATGTAAAAAATATAAGGATTGTAAATTTATAATGTTTATACAAATTCTATTCTAATAAAAATCATAAATTTTGGGTAATATTTATTTTAAATAAATGTTTTGGAACAAATAAAATATATTTTATGAAAATGATTGTAATACACATATTTTAGTTTTAGAGGGGTAAACGCACTTTGTACATAGTGCAAGAGTGCAAAATGTATCTAACCAAAAATAACATTATAGGAAAAATGTACAAATAAAGGATTATTTTATTAATCACAACCTTACAAGTTTTTTCATATCATCAAAACTCAGAACATACAATTAAACGCGATAACTTTTAAAAATAAGTTTGGAATCTTACTTTTGTATTTAGATCAAGATTTTTTTATAATTTTTTTCTTTACTCTGGCATATATATCCTTTAAATTCCATCTTTAATATATTATTAATGCTTTATGATTTATGAGATATACTTCAGAACATAGTTATAAAACTATATAAACCTACAACAAACACATGAATAAATAAATAATTAGTACATAATAATTCAGAAAAAAATATATTTTGCCCCCCTAAACTATTCTTGATATAGTATTTACCCCCATGAACTACCAAATGTGAGACTTGCCCCGCTAGTTGGATAAAATTTCCCCTCATCCCTTGAATAATTGTATTATTCTCAATATATTTTAGCATTTTGTACATTAAATTATCAGTAAATTACTTTCTAACTAAAAAAATTTAAATTAAAGGGGAGTAATAAATTAATATATATATATAATATATATATATATATAAGATACCCATCAAATATAATATCCCAACAACTCATATATACTTAACTTGATGAATGAGTACAATAAATACACAAAAAAACTTTGATGTAAAAGATTTTATTAATTTGGTAATAAAATTAAGTTATTTAAATTTTTAGGTAAAATGAGTAATTATATATCCATTTTTAAATTATTTTCTTAAAAAAATGACAATATATTTATTAATATTTTTTTCTAAAAGTTTGTAACTTTTGGCTAAGCATATATATCATCAATTTCTTTCAAAGTAGAGTTGCTGGGATATTATATTTGTTATGTATAAATTATATGTTGCCAAAGAAGCCTAGCTTAATTGGCGAAGTTGAGGCCCCATGGTCCTAGAGGTCATGGTTTCGAACCCCTGCGTGAGTTGATGTTATTTCTACTGTATAGTATGTATGATTTGTTGCTGTAATAGCTAGGTGTTAGTTTATGTAATATAATTAATTTAATTGTTTGTAATTATCTCTGTTTGATATTGGTAGACAACAGTACTGAATATAATCACTTTACTTTCAATTAATAAAATTCATCGCTTCCAATTCAAAAGGAAAAATTATATATTAACTTATTACTGCACTTTTAATTTAAATTCTCCACTTACTAAAAATTCTTTTTAGTCAGAAAAACATTTGGTGATGATTTTAATTTGCAAAATGCTAAAATATATCGAGAATAATATAATTATTTAAGGTATGAGGGAAAATTTTGTCCACTCAGGGGGGGTAAATATTACATTTGTTAGTTTATCGGGTAAATATTACATTAAGAATAGTTCAGGGGGCAAAGTATATTTAACCCTAATATTAATTCTCTATCCTTCTAATTGTTTCACTTATAAAACATTACTTAACCTTTTACATTCCTATATTTGTAATAAAAAGTTATCCTTTAAATTATCTATATTTTAAATTTGCTTCATAAATGAAATAAGATTTTGATTCTTTTCTTAGTTGTGAAAATAAAGAAAAAATAATTAGTTTTTTTTTTTTAATTTTTTTCACTCTTATACTAATTATAAATGAAGTTGTTTATAATATAATTTTCTTGTAATAATTTCTTTACTTTTTTATTTTATTACTCATGTTGGTGGAAAATAGTCTAAATTGATGAATAATATTTTATGGAATGAATTCAATGGAATAAGCATAAAAATCATTGACTAATTTTATTAAATTAGAGTCGAATTGAAAATATAAATATACAAAAAAAATTATTATTATTATTGAAAATGATGTAGTAGAATTCTTATAAACCAAGTAATCAATTCATTAAATAATCCACAAATCATAGACTTATTTAATTCAAAAAATAAGTTTTGAATAATAATTTTATGATTTTATAATTAATATTACAAAGACAACTAATTATGGAACCACTTAGGAAATAATCATCTTGTTCTAAGTTTGTTTTTCACAAAAAATTGATTTTAACATAACTTATTTAATGTCCTTGTTTCTAATTGAAATTTATTTCCGATGAACTTGCAGTATTATACGCTTAATTAGTAACCCAGGTATAATATTCATTGACATATAAAATTATATTTTCTATGAAATTTTAATATTATTAATTATGAATTTTTTTTAAAAAAAGATAAAACATTTGAAGTTACTCGTATTGTTATAATATCTTATTATAAATTATAACTTACATTAAATTAATGGTAAATTGTCCCATGGATTGCTTCTCTTTCATTCAAAGAGATGCTTCTTTTAAGTATTTAAATTGTATCTTCTTCTAATTATATAGCCTATGTATTTTTTCCAAGTTGGTATTAAAATTTTAATTAACTATTTTTATTTAATTAGTTATGAATAAAACTATTTATTATGAATAGAATCCTTTATTATAATTTATTTTTTTTAGAATTAATTCTATCTTAATTCAATTATGCAAGTAAAACAACTATTATAAAATTACTTATTTGCACACATCATTCACTACTATATAAAAATGATATAGTTAACATCATAAAAAATGAAGAAACATAAAACATGGCAAGTCATTCAAACTTTTATAATTTACATAGATATAGATAATATTTATCTATGGTTGCATGCCCTTTTTTTCTTTTTTCTAAAAACAGATATGTATGGTGATGTTTCGGAATAGCATTTACATCTTTTGATATATTTTTATAATGAGCGATTTCTACAGTACATTATTGAAAAGATCAAATCTTTTATTAGATTAGAGATGATTAAAGAACCATATAACGTAATCAATAATTACACCTCAAATGCTCAACTTACATTTGAGTATACTACAAAAAGTGTTCACTTTACATGATAAGTGATTTAATGGATTCTCACTTCATCTTTTAACCTACGTTATTCTTCAAAATATTTTCTTTAAATGACAATTCATTTTAATAATTTTCATTTTTCTTCTAACCTATTTTAATATGTCAAGTGATCTAACTAATTATTATTTATATCTGTACTACGGAATTTCTCAACATTAAATCCTTTCAATTTCATGATTTCTTTTGGCCACTTTATGTTATATCATAGGGGAAATTTCTATCTAATAAGTCTATTATATTATGAATATAATATACACAAAAAATAATATTAGTAAATAAGTGTAATGTGAAAATTATTTAATAGAAATAAATATGGATAATATAAAAAGTATTTAATAGAAATAAATATGGATAATGTGAAAAGTACTTAATATGACTTAATAAGTATATTATTTTACATTTTTATCCTTAAAAAAATAATGTTATAAGGTTAATTTAGTCCAATAAAAAAAGAAAATAACTTTTTAGGTGATTCATACTTTTATATAGGCATAGACATATAGGAAAGACCCATCCTTTGTCCATGCCCAGTATCTTTGATCTGGCAGTGGGTTTTGTGGGATTGGGACATTCAAAATGAGCTTAATGACATTATCAGAGACGTAATTCTTGAGAAGGTTCATTTTCCATGTTTGGACGTTAGAGTGATGAATAAAGAGTTTAACCTTTATATTATCGTTATTAGCCCATGTATTCAGATCTTCTTTTGCTACGTTTCCTATCCATTTGTCCTTCCAGAAATCTATCTTTGATCCTTTTCCTAATCACCAGAATTCACTCTCTTTGACCCAGGGCATTAGTTTATGAATGCATTTCCACACCCAGCTATGGCCGTTTTTTCTGCTAGCTTCTATAAACTTATCTTTGGGGAAGTATTTAGTTCTCATGATTGTAGCCCATAAGTCTTGTGGCCTAGTGTGAAGTCTCCAAGCCATTTTCAGTGTATAAGCCTTATTAAGGATCCTAATATTTCTAATTCCAAGACCTCCTCTACACTTAGGCTGACAGATATAATCCCATTTACTAAGACTCTTATGGTTAGTTTTAGGTTTAGAATTCCAGAAGAACATTTTGCAAATATTAGAAATAGTATCTAGAGTACTAGTAGGTAATTGAAAACAACCCATAGCAAATTGAGGAATGCTATTAACAACATTTTTAATGAACACTGTTCTCCCTGCTAGAGACAAAAATTTGTTGTACCAGAACGAGATTTTACTTTGAATTTTTAGAATAAGATCAGTAAATTCAGTCTTGTTCAACCTACCTTGAGAAAGGGGGATTCCTAGGTATTTCTCGTGCGTCCCAGCGTTAGACAGTTGAAGAGTTTTAAGAATATCCTTTTGTCTAAGTCTAGGTGTGTTGGTGAAAAATCTGATCTTGGATTTTTCCCAACAAACATTTTGACCACCGAATTCTGAGAATTTCTCTAGGCATTCTTTTGTGTTAATGGTTGTTTTATGCTCGGCTTTAAGAAATAAAATACAGTCATCTGCAAAGCAAAGAATGGGAATTGGGGTCCTTTGTCAGTTGGCCGGAGGGGTTCAATATTCCTGGCTTTTGACAATGATAGCATTTTGCGAATAAGAATATCCGTACATATAATAAATAAATATGGTGAGATTGGGTCTCCCTGGCGAAGCCCTCTTTTCGGACACCAAATCTTTGAAACAAATCCATTAATATTGAGGTTGTACGAGACTGAAGAAATACACTTAAATATTCTATCAATCCATACCGGTGGGAAATTAAATTTTTCTAGAGCAAATCTGATGAAGGACCATTGTAACTTGTCGTAAGCCTTTTCAAGGTCCAGTTTTATGGCCATAAAGCATTTCTTAAACTTTTTGCTTTCATGGAATGCAGAAGTTCATGAGCCATTATTATGTTATCACCTATGTGTCTATTAGGAACAAAAGCATTTTGGTATGGTGAGATTATTTTGGGTAATATATCCCGCATTCTATTGACCATAATATTAGCTATGATTTTATACGACACATTGCAGAGGTTGATAGGTCTAAAATGGTTGATAGATTGTGCATTGTGTCTCTTAGGAATTAAAATGATTCTGGTTTCATTGATCTTAGAATCTAGGAATCCTTTCTCAAAAAAATTATAGACAATCTGAATAACATTATTCTTGATTGTATCCCATAATTTTTTGTAAAACATGCTGTTATAACCATCTGGTCCAGGGGCTTTATTGAATACCAATTTTATTTACAGCCTTCCATATCTCATTTTCAGAAATCCTAGCTGAAAGTGATCTGTTATTAGCTTCTGATATTGTGCCCATTTATACGTTATCAAAGTAATTATTGAAGGTCCCATTACACTCTTGAATATTCTGAAAGTGCTTAATGCATGCCTGTTGAATTTCATGAGGCTTTTCAATCCATTGTCCGTTAGTGTTTTTTATGGCATGTATCATATTGGACCTTCTGCGATTATTAACATATTCATGGAAAAACCTAGTATTATCATCACCTGCTAATTTCTATTTTAAATGAGCTCTTTGCTCCCAGACTTTTTGTTTAGCCATTAGCAATTTAGTAATATCTTTTCTAATCACATTTTCCTTTGCTAACAACAAATTTGAAGGATTGTTCGAAAGTTCGACCATCACTTCTTCCAGTTTATTTTGTGCATAAGAAATACGGTCATCTAAGTTTCCAAACACATGTTTTTTCCACCAAGTGATTCTAGATGCAAGAGCTCTGCATATATAAATAAAGGTATTTGTTGGTGCTTGATTCTGTATCTCAATCCAACTACTCTTAACAAAACTACTGAAATTATTATTGGTAGTCCATGCATTTTCAAATCGGAATAACTTAGTCGGTTTAAAATGCAAGATGTCAATATCTAGTAAAATAGGAGAATGATCAGAGGTATGGCATGAAAGATGATAAACCCTACTGTTTGGGAATGATTTCAACCATCCCGAGTTTCCAAAACATTTATCTAGTCTTTCTGCAATAAAGGAATTACCAAACCTTCTATTACACCAAGTGAAAGCATGACCAATATACCCTGGGTCCACTAGGTTACATGATTGCATGCATTCTCTAAATTTATTACTATGGTATCTATTAAATCCGTTGGCCCCTATTTTCTCATTAGGCTACACTATGTTGTTAAAATCGCATAATACCACCCAATCTCTATGAATACTCATAGAAATGGAAAGGAGTTCAGTCCATACCTGTGTCTGCATGTTGCGCTGAGGATGGTTATAGATAGCACTTATCAGGAATGGTTGTAAGCCCCCAACCAGCCATACTTACACATGCAAGGTACGAGCTGATGCATGGACCAGGTGAAGGTTAACACGGTGGTTGTTCCATAGGATCCATATGCCTCCCGACAAGCCAATTGATGAAGCAACCGCAGAGCTATCAAAAGGCTGCCTTCGAATTATTTGTTGTGATCTGTCTGCCTGAATCCTAGTGTCCATAACCACAAAGATTTGTGGGTTATACCATGCCACAAGTGATCTTGCAGCTGGTATAAATTCTGTCCGTGATGCCCCTCTACAGTTCCAGCAGAGTACCTTAATTATAAAGGTTGGAAGGGGTAAGGTTCGTGACATGAAGCCATTTAGCATGGCTGGACCCGCCATCGCATGATCGTTTTGCCGCAATAGTGTGTTCTGGAGTGGGGGGAGAGCACTTGATACTGGTAATGCGAGAACTTTGTACCGCACTTCCCTTTCCCGAGCGAATGACTCTCTCTCTTGGTTGACCTGCAGTATAACTTTGGGCGAAAGAGGTGGGCTAAGGAAAACATGGGGAGTGACATGATACAGTTGAAATAGGTATTTGTGGATGCCCATCGGTATCATGTTGTTCCTTCCTCTTGCCACGTCTTCTTCTTGTTGTGCTTCGCTTGTGTTTGTGACCTTCAGAGTTTGGTTCTCGTTCAGATTGGGATTGGAATATGAAGTCTGGTTAAAAACTGGGAGGGTAGGGTGAATCAGACTCCTGAATATAGTGTTCCATGGGTTGTGGGGGTTGAGTTGAAGTAGGCGAGCAGTTGGGTGTATAGGAAGTCGGACATTGTGGGGTTGATCGGTTATGGTCTCCTGAGTTGGGCTCTGTTGGGACTGGTTTAGGGGTAGAGCTAGGCTGTTCGAGTTCATGCCGTTCGATATTTCTTCTCCTGGAAAGGCAGGCGTCATTTTTTTCTCCTTCTGCTTTGGCTATTGAGTTCGAGAGTGATTTATGTGGGTAAGCCTTGCATGCAGTTGCAGAGTCTAGGTCATATAAAGGTATGTTAACTCGACTGGTTTGAACTATAGTTGGTGCTGACTCTGTATCCGTGTTTCTCTTAACCATATCCTTTAGTCTCAAATTATTAACTTCTTGACCATGGTCACTTTTCCCTTTATTTGCAAAGTTATCCTCGAAGTTGGTGTGGTTGCTAAGTGGTATTGTCCCTTGGTATTCCATGTGCTGAGTGCCCTCTTTTGCTGACTTGGACGGTTCCGTTGATTTGTCTTCCTGTATTGTGTCCACGCTGTCACAACTTGTCTCTTGTTTCTCCATCATTGGTCGGTCCTCCATATCAGAAATAGTGTATTTTTTTGTTACGGCTTATGTCATAGCCACATCATCCTTCTCTTCTGTAATAGTTTCATCTGTGTTGCTTCTTCCTTGTAGTACTGAAAATTGATTTTTTTGAATACTGAAATGGGTTTGCTGTGGTTGGTCCTTTCTTCTCGTGTGTTGAGCTTGCTCAATGACTTCTTTGCATTGTTGCTTTCCTTTTTTCATACAAATTTTTTATTGGCTCCTGTTTTGACCTGGTTGTGATAGTGGGTTTTGTATTTCTTTTTCAAAATATTGATATGCTGTTGTTGGCAAGCTACTCGGTCCCTTACTGTTATCATTTTGATTTCCTCCTCTTGCATTCCTCCATTTGGGTCTTGCGGATATAATTGTCCATTTTTCTCTTCCAATTCCTGGTTGAGTCATTTGTTTTTCCTTTTCCAAATGATTAGATATGCGTTCACTTCCCTGTCTCCTCTCATTTCCTTCATTACCTTTGCCTGCATTCGAATTCGGGCACCTAGACTGTATGTGCCCTATTCTTCCACATCCGTAGCAGAAATCCGTTTTCAACTCATATCTCACCTGCTGAATTCTATTTCCTATCTTGATGTGCTGAGGTATAGCCTTACTAGTATCCAATTCTACACAAATTCTGGCGTATCTATTTCTACTTTGGGTCTTTATGTGAAGATCTATTTTTATTGGTCTTCCGAATAGTTTAGCAAGTTCAAATAAAATCTCCATGTCGTAATATTCAACTGGTAGTTCCAGGAGTTGTATCCAAGTTACTACTGTTGAAATTTTCGCCTCTGATGGGAAAAAATTTAGCCGCCATTGTTCTATTGCTAGGTATCTGTTTTGAAAGAACTATGGACCTCCTGCTAAGGCAACAAAATAATCCTCTGGGTTTAGGATCCTAATAACATAGAAGCCTTCTCCAATGTCAGTGATCGATATCGGGTCTTTTGTCTTCCAAATGTTTCGAAGATGAATATTCATGTGAGGGATTGAATGTGTTTTTTCATATTCAACTAATGTTCACTACATAATTACAGGACTGAAGTATTAACCTCATATTTAGGATTAAATGTGTTTTTGCAATAGAAAAAGCATTAAAAATGCAACAACCCTATAATTACGGGGCTAGAAAAGAAATTTCGCCATATTTATTACATCTATCACAATTACTTATGAGTATTCTTCTGAGAGCATTGTAATTAATTATAGCTACGTCATAACCCCCTACTCCTAAATATTGAAGGTACAAGATATTAAGGTATGTATTATTATCGGCCAACCATGTTGCCTTTGGGTACTTATAGCTTCAGTCATTTTATTTTGGCCAAATAGCATAACATCCCTATGTGTTTTGAAAAATCAGCTAAAAACCTCATTTTGTTTAAAAATAGGCCAAAAACCCCTTCTGTTTTCTTAAATGTAGCTGAGTTTATGCTGCGTTTTACAAAACACAGGGTTTTTTTTTGCTTATTTTGAAAACACAGGGGCTTTTTCAGCTTTTTCGAAAAAACACAGGGGGATAAATTGAAGTTTAGCCTTTTATTTTAAAAGAAGGGAATTCTCCTTGTCTTTCATTATTACATGCAGGTCTATTAGTCACAAAATTCTTTCTTGGACATGACAAAAGTTATACTTTAAACTCTATAACAATATACTGTTTTCTTTGTTATCTCTTTCTTCTGTCTTGTTCTCTAGAATTTCTTTACTTTCTTGAAGTTAGTTACTATGTCAAGTCATCAAAGATTAGTTCACTTGGCATTCAAACATAACTGCATCAAAAAAACAAAAAAAGAAAATCTTATGTAAGAATACTATAATGTATAAAATAGTTGTTGTTTAAAATATTCCGTAACCTTGCAAAAATTTCCTAAAACAAATACATTTCTGGTAAAATTCCTTCAATCCAATTTATTTTTCCTTTCCTAACCAAGACTTTAGTAGTTCTTTCATAGACTCCTGATGAAAGAGTAATATACAACTGGCCATGACTGAAGACGTGATCCAAAAAATAAATTCCAACATTTGGTATTATTTGCCATTGGGATTTATTAATTGTTAGCGCAAAGCTCAATCTACCAAGAAATTATTGCCGTATCATTTCGAAAGGCATTTTATCATCTTCTGATGTCTTGAAGGAATGCGTGGTAGAAAGACTCTTATTCCCTTAAATTGTCCAGTCAAAACTATTGTATTAATAATATTTCTACCAAATCTACGGAAGATTAATCTGGTGCCATTACGAAGTCTAATTTTTGAATCAATGTTTCTGAGAAGCATAATGCTGGGGTGGGGGGGGGGGGGGCTTCTTTAGAGTCAATTTGTGTGGCGAGAGATGATTGGGCTACAGGGAGTATAAAAATTTTTGTAAGTACAATTTATTCATGTCCTCGGACACTAAATCAAATGAAAAATATATAACTTCTCACCGATGAAAGCTTGAAGTACCTTTTCATTTAGCTTGTTAACATAATCAGTCGGTGGAGTTATTAGAGCTCTATCCACCATATACTCAGGATCATAAGTATGTGAACCTAGATCTCGAATAGTAGACTCAATCAAACGATCAATTGAATGTTCATTCAAATGGTATAGCTATCAAGTCTAGGATCCTTATCATATTATCTTCGAATGTAGGTTCTTTACCATTGCCATGCGCAGTAGAAAATCGAAAAATCTCTTGATAGTTCTATGATCTAATGTTGTCTGCCAAGTGAAGAACCTTAATTACTGGAAAATAAATGTGACCCCACAATACTTACTTTCACGACTTGTGAACTTATGCCTCAGAAGACAACATGAACAATTTGACGGAAATCACCTCCTAATATCATAATCTTATCACCAAATGGAAAATCAACCCTAAATAATTCTTTTAAATTTCGGTCCACAATTTTAATGGCTTTTCTATCTGCCATGGGTGCCTCATCCCAAATGATTGCTGATGCTCGATCTAATAGTTGACATACTTCAGATTGCTTGCTGCAATTACACCTAGAGCTTGAATCCAACTTAATTGGTATTTTAAGTTTTTAATGTGTTGTTTTACCATGCGGTAGTTGGATTGCGGAAACCTGCAAGTAGCACTCGGTATAGCAATGTTTTCCAGTATCACAATGACCATCAATGAAAAATGTCTCACTTTGTTTTCTAATAATTGCATGCTTGAACTGACCTAGATTAAGTTTGCTAGCAGCATTAAGATGATCGAGTGGGATGGGTATGCTTAGTTCATCTTCTATTAGACTGGAGATGTTGCTTAAATCTTGATAGTTTTCAGCAATCCAAGGTAAGTCAAACTCTTTTAAACTCCTCTTATGCTGCAGAAGTATACTGTTTATCTCATGTAGAAGCCTAAAACATTATTTGTGGAACTTAAAGAAGGATAATCTCAATCATGTAGGTATAATTTTCTTCCCAAAATCGTCTTACCCCAGTTGGTTGACAATAAAGCAAGATTGTGGCAAACAACCTTCTGAGAGTCAAAGGCATTATAATAGCTCTTACCTTAATTAAGCATTTACGACTACTATCTTCTTCATCAAGAAGGCCAAGTTTTTCAGCAGCTTGCTTAAATGTCGGATTATGCATATTATTGGTTGTCAATAGATCATCAAATGATTTAGATCCTCTAACATGATTGAGTAGAATGCGTAAATAAAATATTTCTCCTTCATTTGGTAATACAACATATATCCGACCAATGACTTTCTGTTGTGATCTTCTTTTCTGCCAAACCTTTTCAATAGACATCCATCTGTAGTATCTGAGGAATTCACTATAAAAATATTGGTTATGTTGTTGGCCTTCATTGTAAACTCTAAAGAACTCAGTTAACATTGTCTGAGAATTTCGTTCATTTGATAGCACATCAAAATACTCTGAAAACTGTAAAAATTGAACCTGTTGCATACTTAGAAGATGAATTTGTAATCGTACAACTGATTGATATATTTTGCTCATTGGGGTATATCTTCCATAGTGCCTTTTGAGCACAAATCGATCTGCAATCAACATATTGACTAATCTCATCATAATTTGGTAGGCGAACCTCAAATACAACATAGTCACGTCCCTTGTATACATATATAAATATATTGTACTTTTTATGCAGTTACAGATCTCAACATTAATATGACAATCATACTTCAATAGGAGCCATGGATTATATAGGACCACCCACCCATTATAAAAAATAATATCACAATTAGGATCATTGACATTCATCTCTCCACATGGTCGATGTATCATGTGTCTTATGACAGCTTCATAGAACAAAGGTTCATCATTCCTGTCAGGAATCTCTGCTCGAACTATGCGATCATAATCATCCTGTGTATTCAACTTGTCGTTTTTATCTAGGATGACCAACATATGAGCATGAGGTAAGCCTCTTTGTTGGAACCCAATTACATGAACATGTGCATGACTTTTTCAAAAATACTTCTAGTGTAGATATCCTTTTTTAGCTCTTCAAATTTGGCTAAAAAAATTCTAGTTAGCAAATTGGGCTGATCTTCAGGTGTTTGTCCAGGCTTAAGCTCATTTTGTATTTATTCTCATGATGGATTGCATGTCATTGTAATGAATAAATCTGATTTATCAAATTTTGAACCATTGACATTACGTCTTGGTAATGTTGATCCATATCTCGAGGACTTTCAATAAATGATGACGGCAGAATTGTACGGGTTTCCACATTTTCTAAATCACGTATAATGAAGTAAATAAACTATATTGAAATAGAATAATACAACAAAATATATATATATATATGTTGTGTGTGTGTGACTCATTTAATTTACCAGCATCACCTTCTTCGACATTTAAGCAATCTTGATGAACCTTGATATAATTCAGCTCTAATATCTTGATGTGTTCTTGTAGATATGAGCTTTTGAGTTTCAATATTCACATGATTATCAACGGAATATTGTTGCACGTCCTCCATACAAAAGGATTTAAGGATTATGCATCCAAATCTAATATAATTCATAACAAATTGAGAATTAAAATTGTCATTGGTAACTATAAAAAATTATTAAAACTAAAATGTACCTCCAATATATAGAATAATAGTCGCAGCAAGTGACTCTCGTACCATCAACTGTACGACATCTAATGTCCCATCCATATGTTTCATAAGGAAGTAGCAGGGGATATTGCAAAGGATGATAATATCCTGAAAATTCCTTAACATTCATTAGTTGACCCTCAATTGTTTGAATAATATATCCGTATTAGTTTCATGTACTACTTCATCACCACCAACTATAACAGCTATAACACTTTTGGTCTATATTTGTTACCTGATTTGAGGGCATTTATCTAAAAAAAAGCTTCAAATATTCCGCCTTTTTTAGCTGCTACAATAAGACTGAAAGCAGGAGATTAGCTCAGTTGCTATTTTGTGTACATGTGTAAACTCCAGCGCAGAGAAGGAATAGAGAATTCCTAGTTACAAACCAACACTACAAGAAAATGACTCAATAGCTATGAAAAAATTTGATGCTAAAATAAGCATCGAGCTAATTCGCAAGTAAAATTGTAGTTGCTAAGTTACACCGTGATCAGTTTTAACAAAAGCTTCCTTGGTGGAGCCGAGCCTTCAACTCTTTCGTTTTGATGACTACTTAAGAAAATTTATATTGATATTCTAATATATGAAAAGACATTGTAGGAGCATCATTTATACTTGATAAATGCAATTGAGATTCTGAAAAAAGAACAAGTTGTATGCGAAGAAAAGAAAGTGTTCCTTTGGAAGAACCTTGAATACATGGGCATGTGAATTTATTACATGGAGTAGTTACTAATCAAGCCAAAATAGAATATATGCAAACTTGGTTTGCTCCAGAAAATGGCAAGACACTCAGAGGTTTTCTTGGACTAATTAGTTATTACAAAACAATTATAAAACATTATGGGATTATTAGCAAACTATTGACACAGTTGTCTTCAAAAGCCTAGCCTTTGAGAAACTGATGTACACAGTTATTACAACCCTAGTAGTAGCACCACCTGATTTCGCATAGACATTTATAATTGAAATAGATGCTTCTGACAAGGGCATTGCAACACTTTTGATGCAAGAGGGCAGGCTTATAGTTTTTCTGAGCAAAGCTTTAAGTATTAAAAATCAAGGTCTATCACTGTATGAAACGAAATTCTTGGTTGTGATGTTATATGCTAACAAGTGGAAATAGTATATACAAGGAAAATATTTCATAATCAAGACTGATCAACAGAGTTTAAAGTATATATTGGAGCAAAAGGTTGAAACTCTACTTGAAGAAATATGGATTTCAAAATATTTGAATTTGGATTATGAAGTGCAATACAAAAAGGGACCAGAAAATAGAGCTGAAGATGCCCTATCTAGGAGGCAACAAACTGAAGCTCGTTGTGCTCAAACCACTAGGATAATTCCACGGTGGATGGGACAATTATAAGAGAGTTATGTTGGAGATTCATAGTTTCAAGAGGTGATATAAGCGAAGGTTGTCAACCAGGATGCATTCCCTGAGTACCATTCACTAATGGTAATCTAAGAAAGGGAAATTACGTCTGTATGGGGTCACCTCGAGAGGGTGGAGGCAACGAATCATACAAGCGCTAGTTAACTGTTCCAGTGGAGGGAACTCAGGAATCCAATGAACTTATCAACGGGTTAGATTTTTATTTGGGTGGACATGCTTAGGAAATGATGTTATGGAATGGGTGTCATGTGGCATTTGTCAGAAATCAAAGCACGAGGCTAATCCTTGTCCAGGGTTGTTACAACCTCTCTAAATTCGACAGAAAGCTTGGTCACACATCACAATGGATTTTGTTGAAGGATTGCCTACTTCAAAACATAAAACTCGATATTTTTCTATTGTTGATAGATTAATAAAGTACGAAAATTCCTACCTTTGACATGTCCATTTTCCGCTGAGCAAGTAGCCAGGGTCTGTCTAGATCATGTGTACAATTGGTCTTTGCACAAATTACATGGTCTTCAAGTTAATATTATGTCCAATATGGACATAATCTTCAGAAACAATTTCTAGAAGGACAAGTTGTTGAGGATTGAGTTGATTTTTTCAACATCCTATTATCCACAAAAAAATGAAAGACTGAGAGAGTACATAAATGATCATATACTTATTTGAGATGCATGGCATATCTCAAGTGAAAGTTGTGGACTAAGTGGTTGTCATTGGTTGAGTATTGGTATAATACAAACTATCATAGTAGCCTTCAACTAACTCATGTCCTAGCACTCTACGGATATCAACCCTTACTTTTATTCATGGGGTCTTACACTCAAACCTCGCAGACTAATATTCAACAACTGATGATGGAAAGACAAAGGATCATAAATATCTTAAAGAAAATCTGCATCAAGCTCAGAATAGGATGAAACAGTATACTGATGCAAAGAGGATTGAAAGGAGTTTGAAGTGGTAGATATGGTGTATCTTAAGTTAAAACCTTACAGACAGACTTATATATAGATAAGGAAGACTCTGAAGCTATCTCCCAAGTATCTTAGACATTTTAAAGTAATTGATAAGACTGGAAAAGTTGCCAATAAGCCAAAACATCCCTCACATTCACCACACACCCAGTGTTTTTCATGCGTCTTTACTTAAGAAAAAATTGGTTAACAGCACACCCCTTCACTTGTTTACCTACTTTAGATGGGACTAACTCTTGCAGGATATTCCCATCAAAATTTTAGCAAGAAGGTGATATATTCTCAGGAACAATGCACCAATTCCACAAATCTTGGTCCAGTGGGATGACTTTAAGGAAACTGGAGCGACTTGGGAGGACTACTATCAGATCAAGAACTAGTTCCCGAACTTCAGTTTGGATCCTTGAGGACAAGGATCTCAAAAAGAAGGTTGAATGTTCTGTTTCCAGCTCAAATTTTCAGCTTAACTCAGAAAAAAAGAAATAAGAAGATTGCGAGGAAAAAGAAGAAAGGAAAAAAGTGCAATTTTTGTCCTGTAATTCAGGGATTCACATTTTTGGCCCATCACAAATTGATTTTGCAATTTACTCCTATAACTTCAAAATTTGGAAAATTTTAGTCATTTTTCAACCAATTTGGTGAAAAAATTGAATGTAACTTGCACGTGACCCAATTAAATTGCAATTTGAGTCCAGTAACTTAGGGGGGTTGGCATTTTTAGTCCTACACGGATTGATTTACTAGATCAAAATTATAATTCAATTGTATCATGTGCAAGTCACATGCAATTTTTTGACCAAATTGGACGGAAAGGACTAAAATCGCCAAAATTTTTAATGTTACAGGACTAATTTGAGAAAAAAATCGTGCATGAAAAAAAAATACCACCCCCTAAGTTACATGAATAAAATAGCAATTTCTTAATAAAAGACATCCAGTCATTCGATCAAGGGCTAGAAATTGGGGGAATTTTCTGGAAACAACACCACTTTTATAGGGCACGTTTTTGAAATCACATTTCTCATTTAAGTTGGATGACGTGGTTTCCCAAGGACATCGGGGGCCAATCAGGCTTGGAAGGGCCAGATTCAAAAGATCCAAGGTAGAGCAATCTTTCTGCCATAACAATGACATTTGAAGGCCAACAAAGGATGGTGAACCTAAAGCTTATGAAGATGACTTTATCCATAATATTATGTTATTCTTAATTTCCACAATGATGATTCAACATTGTCTTCTATGTTTAGTTGGTTTAAATATTTTGTAAAGCAATTTTTATGATTATTTATAAAACTATATCATTTTCTTTTACTTCTCTATTGAGAACTTTGATCTGATATGAGAATAGAACAAGTACACAACAAGCTGGATTTCAATGACTTGACTTTTACTGATAATAATGTTGGCATATATAACCATACAAAATGCAATCTTAACAGAAAATATGAAAATCAGCCCACTTTAGTAAGAACATAGTTAAGTGGTAATAGAAACGTAGAATCAGTAAAATGCAACTAAGTCTCCCTAAAGAATATGACTTTATTCTAACAATAAAATCTGCAAAAAACTCCATTCCGTCCCTTAAACTAAATGTTGTTTAAGCAATTAGTCTTGAAATTTCACAAACACCCAAGATTTCTCGAAGCTTATGAAAAACTTCAATCTTCAATGGTTTAGTCATTATGTCAGCCACTTGATCTTGACTGCCACAATAAGCTAACTCAAGTGCACCATCTTTAGTAAGATTCCTTAAGAAATGAAATCTCACATCAATATGTTTACTGCGACCATGCATAATAGGGTTTTTTGACAACTTGATGGTTGAGTTGTTGTCACACATCACAGTAATACATTCTTCTTTAGAATATCCAGCTCCTTCAAAATTCTTTTCATCCAAATTCCTTAAGAGGCACAAACTGTAGCTACTACAAATTCAGCTTCTGTGGTGGATAAAGTTACAATTAGTTGTTTTTTGGAACATCATGAAACAACACCTAAACTCATCAAAAACAGATACCCGGATGTATTCTTCTTGTCATCCATATCTCCAACATAGTCACTAACTGTAAATGCCAACAATTCATCTTCTCCTTCTTTCTTGTAATAAATTCCATAGTTCACAGTCCCTTTTAAATATCGAAGCACTCTTTTAGCTGCTTGTAGATGAATCACCTTTGTTTTTCCATATATCTAGACAAATGTCAAACATCATGTCAGGCCTTGTGGCAGTGAGATACATCAAACTCCCAATTAGTTGTTTATTGTAACATCCACATATTTTTATATATAATTATGCGATTAACTGGTAATTATTTAAAAAATTTAATTAATTAGTAAATAAATTGTAGATTACATTTTGATCATATTAAGACTTGAACGGAGTGAATTTGAGCTTTATAAAATATTTGGGAGCAAATCATATTAATTAAGAAAATTAGGGAGGGACGTAATGGGTATTTTAAAAAAAGTTTAAAATAAAACAAAAAAAACAAAATCAGAAAATGGGGGGGGGGGGGGGGGAGATTGCGGCTGCCTCCCCACCGCCTCATTCTACAATTATAGATTATCATGTAGATATATACATAAAAACAATTCACACACACACACGAATTACACACACATTGACGATTCGAAAAACAGGTATGAAAAATGATTTCAAATTTTCTATTTAATTCATATATTGATATTTTTTTAATTAGTGTCTTTACTAAATATAATTTATACTACCCGATTTAATATTTAACCGGAGAATTTTATGAGTTTAAGTATTTGTAGATTAGTGATCAGCTAAGTGCCTCAATTGAATTAGGAGTGTTATAGTTAATGAGTTAAACTACTTAATTTCTTAGTTTAATCGTATCTATAATTGATTTGCTCAATTTAATCAGGTTGAAAGTTATATTTGAAAAATCGATAGAAAAATAGATAGAGATGGTAGAGTATTATATTCGAGAAATATTATATATATATATTAAAAAGGAATATGAGATTTTTTTGTAATAATTTAATTTAGGATGCTATAGAGAACGGTAATTATAAAAATATAAAGGGTTTGATAAAATAAACTTTTACGAGCTAATTGATAAATTAGATATATATATCGGGGAAGTTTATAATGTCTAATTGTTTAGATGAGGAATGAACTGAGGTTTGAATTTCAATATAAGTGAAATAATAAAAGATTGACGAAAAATATACGAATATCATTTAGTAGTTTTATTTAGAATTTACGATATTTTTGATATATTGATATATATATATATATATTACAACTTACTATATAGCATGGGGATAAAGTAGAGATTGATCAACTCTATTTACTAATGTAATCATTTAAGGATTTGAGGTAAGTATAGTTAATTGAATTTATATATATATATATATATATGGAAATACATTCTTGTGTTGTATACGAAATTATGACTTGTTGGCAATTTGTCTGGATTACTTGTTATACTGTGAAGTTGTCATTAAGTGATTATATGTGATTATGGTGCATGGAAGTTAGATGGGTAATTGTGTGTATTATATGTGATTCTTAAATGGAATTGAATGTTGAAGTTACCGATGGGGATTTGATTGTTGGATGACAATGAGTGATGAGAATATTGTGAACTGAGATAAAGAGATGACTTACTTAACTGGAGGGCATACTACAATGGCTTATGATGATATGATTAATGACGAGCTGTGTGTTGTCATTGATCAAGGGAGATGATGTAACATATCATACGAGCTGTGTGCTGTGTGATATGATGGATGATGGGATATCATACGAGCTGTGTGCTGTGTGGTATCAGTGATGATGGGGTATCATACGAGCTGTGTGCTGTGTGGTACCGAGAAACAAAAAAGAGAGACATTATGATTGAGGGGATGATAGCCGGCATAGACCATTGAGTGATGCACTCCAGCTTGGGTAAGCAGGGCCCTAATAAAATAAACGATGATTATGGATATATTGTACTGTGGATTGATGTGTGATTTCTGGTATTGGTTATTTTGGTTATTTCATGATTTTGTGGTGATTGCATATTACATAATATTCGTGGATTGATATAATTGTATGAGACTTGTCTTATTGCATATGTGTGTATATGTATAAGCTGATCACCAGTATTATTAGTTAGGTCAACAGTGATAACCTAAGTTGGAAGCCCTAGATACACAATTCCATAGATATGAGATTTTCAGTGAATTTGTGTTTTTTTAAGTTTGGTAATAACTAGAAACTTCATTTTTCTCCTTTCTTTATAGTGATAATATCTAAGGTCAAGGATTAATTACAAAGTTTTGATGACGTATGTCCTTTTATGATTTCTACATAATATACGAATTAAAATATGGTTATCTTATTGGATTAAAGGTGAATTCTTTATAAGATGTGATGTGATTGCGGAGGGGGTGTCACATTTATAATGAGTTTCATCAACAGAAATTCCATCTTCATTCTTGCTTAATTTAAAACCTGGAATAATTGGACTCCCTACCGAATTATTGTCAATCAGGCCAAACGTCTCTAAGATTTATGCAACATAAATTTTTTGGCATATAAAAATGCTATCAGCTTTTTGTAACACCTCAATTCCAAGGAAGAATCTCATCTTTCCCAAATCAATCATATCAAACTCTCTCAACATAGAGTTTTTAAATTCAGACATCATAACTTCATCGTCACCAGTAAAAATTAAATCATCAACGTTAACAATTACAATGATAAATTTTCCTTCCCTGTTTTTCTTTGTGAACAATGACTACTCGTTGTCGCACTTTTGGAAACCTTCTTTGTTGAAGTATGCTTCAAGTTGACTAAACCAAGCTCGTGGAGCTTGTTTTAATCCGTACAAGGTTTTCTATAATTTATAGACCAAATGCTCACTGCCCTTTCTTCATATCCTCTTGGTTGTTCCAAGTAAACATCTTCCTAAAGATTCACCATAAAGAAAAGCTGACTTAACATCCAATTGAAAAATTTTCCAATCCTTTTGTACAGCTAGAACAATAATTATCCTCACTGTATCCATCCTTGCTACTGGTGCAAAAAATTCCGTGTAGTCTACTCCTTATTGTTGAGAGCACCCTTTTGCAACCAAACGTGACTTGTCTTGTCAATTTTCCCATGTTCATTTTACTTTGTTTTGTAAACCCACTTCACACCAATTTTCCTTGTTCCAACTGGTAGCTCAGTGAGGTCCACGTTTTGTTCTTCTTGATGGATTTGATTTCGTTGTCCATGACCATCCTCCAATTTGTACTTTTCACCGCTTGCGCAAAGTATAATGGATCATTTGATACCACTTGGGCCACATGAACCTCATCTTCAGATAGGCCCTTTCCACTAACATAATCACTCGTCCAACTAGGTGGTCTTCTTGCCCTCTCTTCACCCACAATAGAGTTAGCTTCCTCTCCTCTAATTTTCTCATCACTAATTTCTTCATCAGTATTAACTCCATTCTTATTTTCACTCACTCCTTCTTCATTTTCACTCCACTCTAGATCTACTACAATTTATTTTTTAAAACTCTCATGTTTCTCTTCCTAAAAAATTACATCTTTACTCACAATGACTCTCTTAGCACCAGGATCAAATAATCTGTAACCTTTTGATTCCTCACTGACCCCTAGTAGCACACAAATATTGCATCTGTTATCAAGTTTTATCCTCCCTATTTTTGGAACATGGACATGTGCTATGCAACAAAAAACACGAAAGTGTTATACTGATGGTTTCAATCTACTCCAAGCCTCCTCTGGTGTAATGTCTTTAATCGCCAATGTTGGGCACCTGTTTAGGACATAGATAGTCTAGTTTACTGCTTTTGGCTAGAAGGTTTTGGGAATGCTTTTGTCAGACAACATCGACCGGACCATGTTCATTATGGTTCTATTCTTCCGTTCAGCCACCCCATTTTGTTGTGGCGTGTAAGCAGTGGTCAGTTGTCTCTTTACTACATTTTTTGTGCAGAATTCATTTAACTCATTTGAATTGAATTCACCTCCTCTATCAGTGCGTAATCACTTGATAAAGAACCATGTTTCTTTTTCAACCAAGGTCTTAAAGCATTTCAAAAATTAAAAGCCTCTAACTTTTCTATCAAAAAATACACCCAAGCTTTTCTACTATAATCATCAATGAATAACAAGATGTACCTCTTATTGCTATTAGAAATATGAGTGATTGGGCCGCAAATATCTGCATGAATGAGTCCCAATTTCTGAGACGCCCTCCAATTACTCTTCTTTGAAATAGGATCACGATGTTGTTTCCCATTGATAGAGTCAGTGCATGTCACACTTGATGTTGAGAGTTGATGAAGTCCACGCACCATCTCCTTTTTCAGCAAGGTTCTCAAACCTTTATAACTTAGGTGTCCATATATTCTGTGCAAAAAGATGAGTCAAATTCTCAGCTTTTATGTGAAAGCATTGACCAACTTGTGTTAAAGATTAAGCTTGTCATTGAGTTATCAAGATAAACATTCTATTGGTGCTCATATTGGTTTGAATGATCAAGCCCTTCTCTGGATGGAAGATCTTGCACATTCCTTCTTTGATCAGAATAGCCAAGCCTCTTTCCTGCAACTGCCCTGTGCTCAAAAGATTATTTCTTAACTCAGGAATATAATATACTTCGGTAACAAAATGATTGATTCCATTCAGTAATAGATTCACACTTCCTATTCCCATCACATTCATCTTTGTGTTATTCCCAAGTTTCACCAAATGGCAAAATCCTTCATCCAGTTCACTGAACAAAGCTTGGTCACCACACGTGTGATTAAAACATCCCGAATCAAGAAACCATGCATCTTTCATTTTGCTCCCATTCAGCTCTGCATTAGGCATTAGAAGCATTTCATCTTCCCTACCAAATTCTGCATAGTTTGCTTCTGTATTCTTAGGACATTCGTATTGAAAATGCCCAAGTTTGTGACCTTTTTAACACTTCACTGTTTCCTTGTTGAAGCTTGCTCGTCCTCTCCCTCTTCCTCTTCCTCTATAGGAACCACGACCTCTTCCTCGATCATGTGTCACTTTCAAGCCCTGCTCCTCTAAACGATGCTGCTGAAATTTCTGTTCATGAACTATTAATGAGCTTTGTATCTCATAAATAGTAAGGGTATCAATATCCTTTGATTCCTTAATAGAACAAACAACATAATCAAACTTCTTAGTTAAAGAGCGTAGGATTTTCTCTACCACTTTAACGTTCTGCTTATCTTCTCCATAAGTTCGCATCTTGTTTGCCACTATCATAACCCTTGAGAAGTATTCTGCACTCCTTCACCATTCCTCATCTCAAGAATTTCAAATTCTCTACGGAGAGCTTGAAGATGAGATCTCTTGACCTTTGCATTTCCTTCATACTTCTTTTTTTTTCATGGCATCCCAAATTTCCTTCGCAGTAGTCTTGTTTAGAATGGTGTCGAGAACTGTATGATCAACAGCCTGAAAGAGATAGTTTTTGACTTTCAGATCTTTCAGCTTTATCTCCTCATTCTTCTTTTGTTGTGCCTCTGACTGTGATGCTTCATTTGTTGGTTCAACATAGCCAGGATCTACCAACCCCCAATATCACTTAGAATGCTGGAAATTTTCCATTAGCATGCTCCGATGATCATAGTGACCATAAAAGTGAGGAATAGTTGGCTATATGAAGTTATCTGTAGTCATTTGTTGAGTCACACTACAAAAAAGAACAGGTTATTGGGACGAAAATTTGGGACGGCCAACAGTGGTCGCAAAATCTATCCCAACTTCCGACGGTTTTGTAACGAATTTTACGAATTTCCGACGGATTCCTTTAATAGACGGAGGAATTGCACAATTTGTCGGAAAAAGGATACAGTCGTCACAAATTCCATCGGAAACTAGGACATGAAAAGATGTTCGTCGCTAATGGTCGGAAAGTTCATCAGAAATTTTTCTTTTCTCCAAGTTTGGGACGGAGTTTCCGACAGCGTACTGGTCGTCGAAACGTTCCGACAGAATTCCGACCACTTGACAATATTTTGCGACGGTAAGGCACCAAAACAATGTTCCAATGACAATCCGTCGGAAATTGTGTCGCTAAATGTAATATTTTGAGATAGAATTTCCGATGCCAAATGATGGTCACAAACTTTTGTAACGGATAGATTGTGTCATCAGAAAAGTCGTTCCAAAAAACCGTCGGAAAAAGGTCAAACGACTATATTTCAGCAACTATATTACAATTGCTAAATCCGTCGGAAAATTCATTCCAAATAACAGTATATATTTGAGTGCTACCTCTCGTTTGTGTTCCCATCATTTGCATCCTACCTTTCAAATTAAGCTCTCAAATCTGAAATATATACATATCAACCTTCAATTGCATCATATATATATACACATATAAATATATCAAATTTGCGCTTTCTAGAACTTGTGTTCGGCTATTTTCTTATGAAAAATTGAGTTGGACGGCGTCCATCGTTATCATCAGGTAATTAATAAATAATGTAACCATATAATTTAAGTCTCTCATGTTGTTCTTGGTTTTAGTGTTTTATATAATTAATTATGTATTAAATATTTAATTTAGACTTTATATATAATTGTTGGAGTATTTATAATTAATATGTCTAAGCATATATTTTTATATAATATATTTGTAATTGATGCTAACAAAATATTATTTCATATATGTCATTCAATTGTGTTATAATATCAATTTATTACTCAATGATGAATAATTAATGGTCCTAAACGTATTATTCGATTTTTTTAAAATTTTCAAATAATTAATATAATATTTTTGATTAATTTTGGAACGAATTTGGAACACATTTGGAACGAATTTAAAATAACTTTTCCCTCCCATAATTTTTTATTTTCCCCCCTTTTCTTCTCTTTCCCCCCTTTCCTTCTCTTTTTTATCCTAATTTTTTACTTCCCTTTTCATTCTTTACCGCCGCCTCTCTCCTCTCTTTCTTCTCCCCTTTTCATTTTTCTTCTCATTTTTTCCTTTCCTTCCATTTTCTCCCCTTTCCTTCCCTATGCTCTTTGTTGTTCCTTCCGCCTCCGCCGGCGCCGCCGCCGCTCACTCCGCCCTCGCCGCACTCTGCTCACTCCCCCACGCCGCTGCACACTCCGCCGTCGCCGCCGCTGCTCACTCACAAGGTGAGTTGTGATTTCTAGTTTTTTTTTTCTCCTAGATGTTCCTCGCAGTTCACTTTCATCAATCGCAAGGTCTGTCGATTTTTACTGACTGACCTTGTTTTCCTCGCCTTTGTGATCTTACCAGTTTTTTTGAATAGCCATTTCTGCGATTTTTGTTGTTCTTGAGGTTTTGTCAGGGGGCTATGATGCTTGATGTGTAGTCCTTTTAATTTCTTTTGATTTCGGGGGTCCATGGTTGAAAGTTATGATCTTGGGATGTAAAATCGATGATCGGCGAGTTAATACTTTGTGGTTTTTTTTTAATACACGCTTTAATGGTTTCTTTAGATCCCTGTGTCCACTGAATTATTTCTCCTGGATTATGTTGCATTATATTGGGAGGATAGAATATGGTTTTTTGGCGATCATTTTACAATTTCGTATAACACTGATGTCATAGAATTGTTGTGTTTCGGCTTTGTACTGTGGTCTTCATGTTATACAATAAGAATAGCTTGATTCTTCTTGTTCTTGTTGATGGCTTTTTTATTTGATTGCAAATTTTGTGCTTGGTGAGTTTTAGAGATTGTGCACCTAATTAACTATTCCTTCAGTTAGATGATAAATATGCTTTGTCCTTGGGGTAAATTCTATGTTTCTATTTTGGTTATTTATGGTTGTTTCTGGTCTATGGTATAGTTTTTCGGGTTCTTCTTAACTCCTTTCGGGGGGATGAGGTTGGGTGTGTAGTAAAGTACATCAATGTAGATTAGATGAATGGTAAGCTGCTCCCACACCATCTACCGCGGGGGTCATCCTCTGTTGGCATGCATAAAAGGAAACTCGTAAGTAAAATTTTAAATTATACAAATTTAATTATTTTTATTAATGTTGTAAATTTATAAATTTCTTACTTATTCAAATATCTGTACAGGAGGCTCAACTTGGCCGTCCACCTAGATGAGTGGAGGTATTCACTGATTGCTACAAAAAGAAAACAGACGGCACCTGAAGCAGGAAGCGGGCTGAGGAGGTCGCGCTAAGTTCTTCAATATTTTTTTAAAAAAATAATTAATAAATATTAAAAAGTACATTAGTTATTTACTTATACATTTTATTATTTATTGACTAATAAGGTTTGTTTAATTATTTTCAAGATAGATATCAGAGGTTGATCGAGGAGCATGTCTCTCAGCTTACGTCGGAAGAGGTGGCCTCAATTGTCCAGGAGGACCAGCTGTGGGCTGAGGCAGCCGGGGGGAGAAAGCGGGGCCAAATTTTTGGCATGGGGTCCGATGCATTGATTTCAGACACCCCCGATCATGGACCACAGATGCCCGACCATCTTCATCCACTGCTGCCCCAATGCAGATTGCCCTTGGCGTCAATACCAAGCTTGACTAAATCAGTTGGTCTTGACTGCGTTGTGTGACAAGGTAGGGATGTCACAGATAATTTTCGAGGTGAAATCGACCACTGATGACCCAGTCGAGGGAGCAGCGCAATCGGCAATCGAGGATGTCATAGATCCAGAGCCGGGGGATGAGCTGCCGTCAGAGCGTCTAGATTAGGATTTATTTTAATTTTTATTTTATATGCTTTGTAAAACGACAATATTTACTTTTGGCAATTAGTTATAATTTTAATGGATAAAATGTGGTTTCTAAAAAATTATTTTTAATAAAATATTAAAAAATAAAAAAAAATTCTAAAACTTAATAAATATTTGGGATGGATTTCGGGATGACAATCGTTGCAAATTACATAGCAAATCGATGGATATTTTCCGATGATGAAATATTCATCACAATTTTTCGGACCAACTTTCCGACGAATGTTCCACCACACATTATGTCACAATTTTTCCGATCAACTTTCTGACAAATTTTTCGACAGATGTTCCGACGGCACTATATAAATTTTTTTGTTCAAAATTCATTGCAAATCCTCCATTTTTGTCCCAAAATTTGTTCCAACTTTCATTCCAAATAAAAAAATATATTTTTGTCCTATGAACGAAATTTCCGACAGCATTAATGGATCGTCAGAACTCCGTTACGAATATTCCGACAGAAATGCATTTTTGTCGGAACGTTCATCGAAAATATTTTTCGGTGTGCCTTTTTGAAACGGTGATCGTTTCGTCCCAAATCCATCGAAAAGTTTGTCGGAAACCTTATTAGTGACGAATTTTCGTAGGAAATTCCGTCCCAATATCTGTCCCAAATAAGCCTTTTTTTTTTGTAGTGTCATCTTCTATGCTGCTGCTAGAACTTTTCAGGCCCAGTGGGAGCTCCGATACCAAGATTATTGATAACTTTGATCTGATATGAGAAAAAAACAAGTGCACAACAGCTGGATTTCAATGACTTGACTTTTACTGATAATAATGTTGGCTTATATAAACATACAAAATGCAATCTTAGCAGAAAATATGAAAATCAGCCCGCTTTAGCAAGAACATAGCTAAGGAATCGTTTTGTTCGTTTTGTTCAAATGAGAGGAAAGGGAAAGGGAAAGGGAAAGGGAAAGGGGGAGGGGAAGGGGGAAGGGGAGGGATCGAATAATAGTTTTCTTTCAAGTTGTTTGGTATGATTGGAAGGGGGGTAAATCTAAAATACTTTTCATTGTTTGGTACGAGAAAATTAGATTAAAAAGAAAAGACTAATTTTTATAATTTTACAATTCAACCCTTTCTCTTCATTTTGTATTAGAAAATAAACAAGTTAATATTATACTAATATCAAAGATCTAAAAACCTTAGTAATAAAAAATATGTCAAAAAATAACAATAATATTTATTATTAATAAAAATATTCATCAAAACGAATATTGTTCATTTATTCTAAACTATTTAGTTTAAATAAAGTAAAAATTACTCGTGTCGGCGGTGGTAAGATGGAATACGATTAGGAGAAATGATTATTCAATCAAGATTAATAGCAAATTAGCAATAAAAAATTCTGAAAAATTGCAAATACAAAGTATGTTACCGAATTGTTGACTTAGATGTAATAGTTTTTCCAACGATTTGGTTATTTTTTATCTGACGATTATGTATGGTATTATCAGCGGGAAGGAAAAAAAGAATTGGAGGAAAATATATATATATATGGGCAATAGAGTAAATAAAAATAAAATATGTATTTTTTTTTTTTTGTCTTTTTGGCCTTAACTTCCACTCTTCCACCCAATTTCAGATGGAAACGAAAATAGACTCCGGAGGAGTTTCATATACATCCAGTTTTACTTCCCCTCCATCTCTTCCACAAACCAAGCCCTAAATTTTTTTCTATACATTCCTTTTTAATTCCACTTCTCCTATACTTCCACTTTTCCTCCCAACCAAACATATTCTAATTGGTAACAGAAACGTAGAATCAATCAAATGCAACTAAGTGTCGGTAAAGAATAGGATTTTATTCTAACAATAAAAGCTGAAAAAAACTCCATCATTCTCATCCCCAGTTCTTTAATTTGTCAACTTTCTTTCCTATTTCTAGTTTAAAATACTTTCTATTCATCTTGTATATTAGATTAGATTCAGTTAATTTCTTTACCATCCCCAAATAAAATGGGTTTTAAGTAATTATTTCCAAATACAAAACATTCACTCATGAACAACTTTGATGTGACCCAACATGGAATGATATGCATCTTGACATGAGGAAAAAAGAAACAGGCTCGACAGGTGGAAACATTTATATAGCAAGCACAAAAAGATTAATTTTAGTACAAAGTCTCATGTATAAGTACTATTTATTTCTCGGATCATGAAAAATGTCATCTTCTGCCACTTTGTCCAGATGACTTCACATTTCTAAGCCTTGTTTTATTCGTTTTGCTGGGAAACTTTTTACCCTTGGATCGAAGTTGATGGAAATATGGATGGGTGGATGCTGTATATTTCCATTGACCCTTTTCAATTTCTAATCTAAATAAAGTGAATTCTCATAGCTAGCCATCATTGTCTTGATTGAAATTTATTTTCAGATTATCATCTTTTTGCTCTAACAGTGGAAACCCCTTTTTCCTTTACCCTTTCTCTTTTTTTCAAGGAAAAGAAAGAGAATGTGTGGGACAATGAACCATGATCATCGCATGGTAAGAAATTTGTCATGTCGTGTAAGGAAAAGTGGGTGCAAGAATTTGAACAGGGAAAAGGGGGGTTTTGTGTTGGAGGAGAGAATGTAAATGGATGACAGTCCAAAAAACAATTTGGTGAAGTGATGGCACTGAAATAATCCAACAAAATGCTGCAAAAACTTTTCTTTTTTTTTTTTCCCTTTTAGTTTTTCATTTGTGTTAATTCCATCTTGATTTGCTTTATTTTTTGTTTGTTTTTGGTGGGGTTGGGGACTTGAACTTTCTAGGGTTTTTAAACCTCTTTTGTGGTGTTTTTGCACTCACTCAAAGAGTTAAATCTTGACCTCCTTACCAAAGTCCAAATGTGTCTTTATTTTGCCTTTCCTTTTTCCCACTAACAATTGTGGTATTTCAATCCCGAAATCATGACAAATTAGGTCTTACCCTAAGGTAACACTGATGTCCTATCTTTCTTTCTTTTCTTTTCTTTTTTTTTTTTTTTTTTTTTTTTTAATTCGATTCATTAGTTTAATACATTCAAACATACAAGAAAACTTACAATTTTAATCATGTAAATCAATTTGTGCAGGACTAAAAATTGCAAGTTAATTGGGTCATGTGCAAGTTATATGGAATTCTCGGGCTAAGTTGACAGAAAAATGATTAAAATTGCCAAAATTTTAGAGTTACGAGACTAAATTACAAAAATAAATCATATAGGACCAACAATCACTAGAAAAAAATCTATTATTGGTCACATTTTTATTGGCTATGGATTAAAATCATGATAAATAGTTATTATTAGCCATGTTTAAATAAAAACCATTGTAAAAATCTAGTTATCCACCATAAAAACTATGTTTACCATGGTTATGAACCATGGCAAATGTTTTTGCCATGGCTTTTAACCATGACAATTGTTTTAGCCACACTCGCAAAAACCATGGCTATCATTAAATGTTACTACGAGTATTTTTTATTAATTATGGCAATTAGCCATGGTTAAATGTTAAATTTATTCTAGTGAATGCCACCCTTTTAAGTTATATGACTAAAATTATATTTCTCTCTAATTGTACATCGATATTTCTAAATAAGTGAATATTTTCAAAGAAAATAAATAAACAAGAAAACTACTAAGAAGTAGATTACATACATACTTACAATCATGGAATTCGAACCATAACTTCTTGGTTGTGAGCCTCAACTTTATTACTCAAACAAGGCCCTATTAGCAAGTAAAATTGATGTTCTTAATTCTCTAATTATAAAAAAATAAAAATTAAATTTGAGGTTCATTTATATAACTGTTTATCAATTTTAGTAATAGTTTATTATTTATGTTTTTTAAGGAATGTTATTATTAAAATTGTATGTTTGATTTATAGTCACATGTTGATTGAGAGTTATTGATTGTATTTTTATCAATCTTGATTTTGTTGATGTGATTGAAGTTTCTTAAAATAATACAAAAAAAACAGTGTTCAAATTCATGCTCCATGATTGTGAGTCAAAGGTCTTCCAATTATTAGTTGAAGATATATAAACTTATTTTTTAAAGAATTTATCTTGTATTTTTTTTCATATATTATTAAATTGAGAATTGCCATGTACAAAAAAAAAATTTAAAAATAAAAAGAGTGATTTAGATTGCATGAGTTAATGGGTTAGGGAATATTTTAACTACTTTATAAGCTGATTCTTTGATCTAATATTTTATTAATGCATTTTTTAAATTTGAAAAAAATAAAAAGAATTGATATTTAAGGGTTCATATCTTAGTAGACGTGCGAAATACGATGTAAGTGAGACAAGTCATTTTTGACTTGAGATTGATTGCCAAAGCATTTATGCACTTAGCTTCAGGCTCGTAATCGCAGTGCGCTTAAAATATTGTAAAGTGTTTGGTAAATTTTTTTACAAATAAATTTATAAGATCTGAAAATTAAGATGTTATAAATTTATAAACTCTTTAAAAGAAATAATAATAAGCAGTTTTCAACTTTTTTATTTTTTTTTGTAAATTAGTCAATTTTTCTTCAAATTAATTCAAAAAGTGTCATTAGTAACATATTATAAGTTTTATGATTTTAATTTATCCGAACACTTCATTAAGTTTTTTTATATATATAAAAGTAAGATTTAGGATCTTTTAAACTCCAAAAATATTCTATAATATGTATGAACTTATAAAATTTTATAAATAAGCTTCGCCAAACATCCACTTAGCTACGGGACGCTAGTCCACAAATTCTTGAGACGATCTAATTTTCAAATTTAAATTGGTAATAAAACACAAATTGAATTGGATGTTGGATCAATTCCTCAACTAACATTCCAAATTTAAATTGAATTATTAGTTTAGAATTTTGGGGAATAAAACTTATATTAAGTTCTGATTATTCACCAAATAAATTTAATAAGCATGTTTTAAGTTCTGATTCTTGGGAACGACCTACAAGACAATGGTTTCATTTCATCAGAGTTGCCTCTAGTGAGGTCACTGCGACTCTCAAGTTAAAATAGATAGTCATATAAAGATTATTAGACAATAAGGGTCATAATAAGCACTAAAAAAACCACACTAATAAGTGGTATGGAGGTAGGCCCGTAAATGGGCCCATCATACCCAGACCCAGACCCATTTTAATGGGTCTAGACCCAGGCCCAGGCCCCAATATTTAAAATTAGGCCCAGATCCAGACCCAGACCCATTAAATTAAAAGAATTGGGTCTGGGTCGGGTATATACCCACCTCTACCCGATGAAATTTTACCCAGACTTGAGACCCTGTTCTTCTTCTTCAGAAACTTCTTCAATTTCATATCCCCAAATCACACTCCTCTCTCGACCAAGCTCCATCTCCAAAGCTGCCGTGCCACCAACTCCGCCGTTGCCACCACCACCTCCGCCGCTACCACAACCATCTCCGCCTACCACCGCCATCTCTGCAGCCCGCAGCTGCCCACCACACGCAGCTCATTGTCACTCTCTCAAATCTTCATAGTCCACATACAGATTTTGTAACTATTATTCCTTCTTCTTCACCAAAACATGGCTCTTTGACTTCCAAGAAACATATATGTAAGTTCTTGTTCATCAATTTCTTGGAATAATTTCTACCCTTGTTTATTTTTGGTGGGTTTTGGTCTATTTCTAGGATTTGGGTGTCGGCCTTTTGAGTTGAAATTCAACGTGGGTTTTTGAGATTTTGGAGTAAATACATCAATTCGTTCTTGCTTTATCTTGGGTTTCGATTGATGAGTTTTACCTGTTATATCTTAGTTTGATACCTTGTTTTCGGATTGTAGTAAGGTTTCATCTGGTCGGTTACTGTTAGTATAATTTTGGTAATTCTCTTCTCTCTTCCAAGACTAACTGATAGTATGAAGGTTTCTTGTATTTGGGATTATCACTGCCTGGCCCTGCATCAACTGTGTTCTTCAGTATTTTGAGGTTCTTAACTTAAGTATTAAATAAAGTTTGTATCTTTTGGGGTTGTTGGTGGATAAGCTGATTTTGAGAGGTGGGTTTTATGTTTTCTTGGAGTTTTATTTAGTGTTAGTATTGAGATTAAGTGAGAAAGATTTGTGGGTTGTTGAATAATTTAAGAAATCTCATGTGGGTTTCTTTTCTAATGATTGAATTTGGATAAACAAGACTTCATTTTTGACTTAAACAAGCTCAATTTGCTGGTTTTTTATAAGTATTTCTGTTCTTAAGTATTAAATAAATGGGTTTTGACTGCAAATCTAAATTATTTTTACTCCTGTTATGGAGACAGATTTATATATTTTCACTGATTAAGACATAACTAGGTGAAACTATACATGCTTACACAAATAGAATATATCTGCACTTATTGGTGTTCTTTACCACTAATTACCACAGAAACGGTGCTGGTCAGATGTATATTGATGGGCTAGAATGTGAAAACAAAAATCTCCTAAATCATATACCTTTTTGGTATTTTTATGCCAACACAGAGAAGCCCTCAAAAAGAGAAACGTTCTCTCTGTGTTGACACACATTTTCTGCTGTATTTCTGTGCTTAATTCTATTTTTGTATAGAAAGACACACTGTTGAGTAGGTTGTGTCTAACTATCTATCATTATCTTGACATGATTTAATTTTTCTTTGCTAGTTTTTTTTAATGTCGGCATCTCATAGTGAATCTAGCCAACCAACGTCAATTCATAGCTCTGGCGGTAGTGGTGGCAATGATGATGTAACCGATCAATCAAGAGGCAACAAACGAAAGCAGTCAGTTGTGTGGGAACATTTCACAAAGGTTAGAGGTGTAAACGATGTTGTGCATGCTAAATGTAATTACTGTGATAAGCTTTTATCTGGTAATGCTGCATATGGTACTACTCATTTGAAAAAACATTTGAACAATGCGTGCCCAAAGTTTAAACTTGAACGTAGGAGTGGTTTGGGTGTGAGTCCTAGAAGCGAGTTCAAGTTTGACCAAGTTAAAAGTCGAAGGGACTTGGCAATTGCTTGTATAAAACACAAGTATCCGTTCAATATAGGGGAGCATGAATACTTTGAGATCTTTTTGAATGGTTTGAATCCGGATTTTAAGCTCCCTTGTAGAAATACCATTAGAGGTGATGTGATTCAAGTATACGAGGAGGAAAAGGTCAAAGTTTATAAATTATTGAATGTGCTTGGATGTAAAGTGTCTTTGACCACGGATATTTGGACTTCCGATCATTCACATGTTGCCTATTGCTGTTTGACTGCTCATTTTGTTGACAATGCTTGGGAATTGCAAAAGAAAATTCTTGCATTTAGAGAGATTCCATATCCACATGATGGCGAAGCTTTATTTAATTTTATGAAAGAAATGATTTTGGAATGGAATCTTGAGAAGAAGTTGTTCTCAATTGTTGTTGATAATGCTACAAACAATGATGTCATGATTAGAAAATTGAAGGATTGGCTTAGAGATGACTCACTGATTGATTTTGATGGGGATTTATTGCACGTGAGATGTAGTGCACACATTTTAAATTTGATCGTGCAAGATGGATTGAATCAAATAAGAGGACTCATCGATAAAATACGTGAAACTGTGAGATATTTGAATAAATCTCCTGCAGCTAGTCAAAAATTTGAAATTGCATTAAATCAATGTAATTTGGTGGATAAGAGGCAAGTAGCGATGGATGTCCCGAATAGATGGAACTCTACATATGATTTGCTTGCTACAGCTTTACCGTTGAAAGAAGCCTTTTCTCGGTTACAGAGAATAGACAAACATTATAAGTTTAATCCACCTGAACAAGAATGGGAAGTAGCCGAAGTTGTTCATGAGTGTCTTCAAATATTTTATGAAGCTACTCGTCATTTTAGTGGCCGCAAATATCCAACGTCAAATGTATTTTTTCCTGATGTTTGTGAAATTCACTTAAAGATGATTGAGTGGGAAAATAGTAATCACAATTTCGTCAGGAGAATGGTTAGTCCCATGAAAGAGAAGTTTGATAAATACTGGGAAGAGTGTTGCTTGGTTCTAGCTGTTGCGGTTGTCTTTGATCCTAGGTTTAAGATGGATTTGGTACAGTATTTTTACACTAGGATTTATGGTGCAAATGCTCACTCGTATATCCAGAGGGTCCGAAATACTTTATATCAGTTGTTTATTGGTTATGGAGGTAGTTTGACCCCTTCAATGAATGAATTCGCCACGGTGAGTAGCTCTGGAGGTGAAACACGTGAGTCTCTACGTGATTTTGATAGATGGTGTTATGAATCACGTATTTCAATAAATCAAAAATCAGAGTTGGAGAGTTATTTAGAGGAGGCAAGATTTCCAAGGGCAGAAACATTTAGCATCTTAGATTGGTGGAAAACCAATGGCCCTAAGTTACCCATATTGTCCAAGATAGCACGTGATATTCTTGCAGTGCCTGCCACTACCGTTGCATCAGAGGCAGCATTTAGCGTCGGAGGCCGTGTCATTGATGAGTCACGTGCGTGTTTGCTTCCGGATGTTGTAGAAGCATTAGTGGTAGCTGATGATTGGATTGGATCAATTCCCGAAAAGGGTAAGTAAAAATAATTTGTATTATGATTAGTCTTATTATTTTTGTATTTGTTAATAATATATTTTCTATTATTTGGAATTTATGCAGTTGTTGATGATTCGACATCATCTTAAACTCAAGTGTTGAGTACCTTAAATAATACACTCTGATTGTTCTTCATGAGGTATGGATAATGAATCTATCATTAGTTTAAACTTACAATAATCTTAATACTTTTGGTTTGAGTTTATCTCATTTTTTTTATTAATCTTATCTTACTAATTTTTTGCAGAAAGCTTGGTTTGTGCAAACATCAATGATGCACCATCGTCACTCGGCATTTTGGAAGAAGTTATTGTAATCTTTTCTTGTTCTTGGTATTTTGGGTCTTAGATTGAATTTGCAAGAATTTGAAATGATTTGTAAAGTAATTTGAAGCATTGAATTGAATTTTTAATATACTTTTTTATATAGAGAGAGAGAGGAAAAAAAAAAAAAAAAAATGGGTCTGGGTCCGACCCGACCCGGAAAATCGGGTCTGGTCGGGTCTTAGGACCCATGGGTCTTGAGACCCATGGGTCTTGAGTTGAATTTAATGGGATGGGTAGGGTCTGGGTAGAAACAATTTTAATAGGGTCTTGTTTGGGCCTGGGCCTGGGTAGGGTAAGACCCTACCCATTGCCAGGCCTATATGGAGGGTGTATTTTAGGTCTAGCCCATTTTACAGTCTACATGTGGGGTCTCGGGACGATGTCCTGTGTAACTTCATCTATTGCTACCAAGCTAACCAGTTAATTGGGTCGGATTGACTCAACTCCACTCGACTAAAAATATGCAGATACAAATCTCATTTTCAGATGAAAGCTATAAGGTGAGGTATATGTGTTCTTTTACCTATTTTTTCATATCAATAAACTCATTTTTTTTTTTTTAAAAAAAGAAGAATCTTTATAACATTTTATAAGGTTGATGTAGACAAGCATCACACATTAGTTGCAAAAAAGAAGCTCGAACAGCTTATAAGCCCCAAAACCTCTTCTCCCTAACGAGCCTTTTCAAGACAAAATCGTGAGACTTATATAAAGATAGAGCAGATAATACCTCGCGCAATGAGACACCAATTAAATAGCAAGTCACATCAAATGTGAAATCTAAACACCCCTGATATGGGGGTAAAAGAACCCCTCGTACAAGCTCCCCCTCTCTTCTCTTTGTCATTTTTTCTATTAAGAACTCCAAGTTTAATCCATGAGGATGAGGCCAAGTTTTAATCTGCGAAGACAAGGCAATCGTATAGCAGTTCACGAGGACAAGGATAATTCTTAAGGACGAAATCATAGTGTAGCAAGATACGAGGGAATCCGAGAAGACTTGGGGGGATCTCCCCCAAATTTATCTCTCATCATTATGCCGGATTTCGGTGAGGAACCCCTACTAAGCCACGACGGGAAAAATACGACGACTCTACTAAAGACAAAGGCATCGAATAAAAAGAGTATAAAGGAGCAGAGCCTGCAAGAAATCGATTCCTATCCATGAGGGAACGACCTATTAGCACCTCGAAATTAAAAAAATACGAAGAGGCTTGAAAGGACATAAATCTATGAGCAAATCCTAAAAAAGATATTAGGAGATCTTTCTACCACCCAAATCGTCAGAAGTGATCCTACAATGCTCAAACATTATTCGAAATTCACCTATAAATAATCCTGAAAAATCAGCAAACAAGAGACCAATATTTTTCCTCTATTTTCATTTGAATTAACTATTTTTACCCATATCAACCCCTAAATTTGATGGCAACTTAACCTAATTCTAGAGTTTCCCATAGTGTCATGAGATCAATATGCGTTTTCCCGCCTTAGAGAGCCAAAAGTAGTGAAAATGAATCAGGTGCTTATTGCGATACGTACTGTGTTTCATCATTGTGATGCCCACTAATTGTCCACTTCCATGATTGATTACAAAGCAACCAACACCCTCTTCAACTCACTAATTCCCATACCCAAATGCGTTACACTAATTTTGCTATTGAATAATCTTGCTTAATATTTAATTATCCTATAATTTCAACACATAAGTACACTATAAAAACAAAGAATTATTTCTTTAATTATAAATGTCCACAACTTAAAAATTATGATAAATTAATATTTTATACCACGATCAAATAAAATTAATACGAAACCTAAATTTTAATCACCGTCAATCAATATTTACTATGGTTTCAGCAACGGCCTTGCCATGGTAGAGAAAATTGCTCTTTACATCCCATAACTAACACTGTTTGTGATTTTGATCCCATTAATTTTTGACGTAGCAATTTTAATCTCATAAGTTCACAAACGTTGCAATTTTAATCCCATAGACAGATTCCATTAAAATTTTAACGGGATGGAGCACGTGCTCCAAGTCAAACATAAATTAACGGAGCACATGCCATGCACGTGCTCCATCCATTAAGATTTGGAATCTGCCATGGGACTAACATTGCAATGTTCGTGGACTTATGGAACTAAAATTTCTATCGTCGAAAGTTAATGGGACCAAAATCACAAAATGTGTAAGTTATGAGACATAAAATGCAATTTTCCCTGTGCATCACAAGAAAAATTACTATTGGCTACAAAATGTAATGATTATAGTTAAAAATCATGATAAATAACTATTATTAACCACGATAAATACAATCGAATAAAAAAGCTAGCTTTTTAACCATGAAAAGTTTATTGCCACAGTTAAAAGCCATTGTCGAAGCATTTGTCATGGCTTTTAGCCATGGTAAATATTTTAGCCACCCCCGCAAAAATTACCACCAACAATCATTGCGTGATCGTAGCCAATGACTATTTGCTGCAACTGTTTATTATTAACAATGGTAATTAGTCGTGTTTAAATGCTATATTTTTTGTAGTGCATGCAGAAACAACAACTAATACCGTCGGACAATCATGGCTAATTAGTATTTACTATAATTTTTTTATTTTTGATCATGGTAATTAATTATGATAAAAAGTTATATTTTTTATAGTGATGATAGATATTATTTATCATATTTAAGTTGAGATGCGACCTTACAATCAGATTTATAATTACTATTAATTTCACACCATTGCTGCAGTCATTCGAATTAGCATACGTAGTCGAAGTTGTAATTAAAATAATTGCATCAATACTTTACGAACTGTCGGCCAATGAGGCCTTATGTTAATGGAAAATTGAGATTCGAGAACTCTTTATTTGATAAAATTGTTCGAGTTTATATATACATTTCCCGTTGTTAAAAAAAAATCTAGATTAATGTGAAGTTGATGTCCAAAAATTTTATTTATTTTTTGGATGAATTCCACGGATACACTAAAAAAAATATGGGTTATCGCTATGGTTAATTATCCTAAGGGCATGATTGGTATATAGGAATGGAATTGAGTGGGAATGGAATGAAATTAGGAATGGAATAAAAGTAGGAATGGAATAATTTTGGTATTCACTCCTATGCTTGGTATACCAAAGGAATGGAATATGGAATTGAATCAAAACTTTCCAAATTACTTATTTATATATTTTCTAAATAATGAAACTTAAAAATTAAATAAAAAATAACTAAGCTACATCTCATTAATGACATAAGAAATATTATTTTAAAAAGTTAAATTAATTATAAGTTTATAATATATATTGTTGGACGTTTTCATATATTTAATTAAATTCTTTTGATAAATACTTATTATTTGGTAAATGCTCATATTTATAGTAATATTTGGTAAAATGCGTATAAAGATGTTAATAATTTTATATTATATTTAATATAATATTTAAGAATTTTTTTCATATTATATATTTTATATTTTGGTCACACATATTTAAATATTTTATATTGATATTTATTTTATTTAATGTATTCAAAATAATATATAATTTTGTGATAATAAATCTTGCAACTATAATTTTATTAAAGTTATTTTAGCAATAAAATAAAAAATTTATTCCCAATCTATTGGGAATAGCTAAAACCATGGGTAAGTGGGGGAATGCCTAATCCCATACTTATGGGAATAGGCATTCCCAAAGGAATGGTTATTATTATTCCTAAGTTATACCAAACATATATTTGGAATAAGATTAGGAATATTCATTCCATTCCTAATCCATTCCCTCATACCAATCATACCCTAAAAGTAAAAAAAAAATGACGAATACTAATTGAACATTGATGCATAATGGCTATTAGTCATTGTCTATATAAGTGGAAAAAAAAAAAAAAAAAATCAGTACACTAACTTGGCTCTCGTTCAATTTTAGTGCACTAACTTTGATAATTATCACATTTTATACATTATGTTGTAATTTTACTTCAATTAAGTCCAATTGACCGAAATTTGCTGACATGGTTAATTTTTACTTACGTGTCCGGTGAAATTAACCACGTCAGCACATGACGTGGCCGGCGACTGACGTGGCGGGATGACTTGGATGTATTTTCTTCTATAAGGATGAATTTTAGTACACTAACTTTAGCATGGTTTAATTTTAGTCTAATAACTTTGAATGAGGTGAAATTTAAGTCCTCTTGCATTGTGTCTAAAGGGTGTCACTGCCCATTCGTATTTATATTATAAAAAAATAAATAAATATAAGTGTACTGCTGAAAACGGTACACTTATATTTTTATGACTGGTCGCTAGTTGCGAGCTACACTCACGACCAGCCCTCAAATTTTTTTAAATTTGTTAATTCTTTATAATTATTAGTTAAAGTTAATATAATAATTAGTAATACTTAATTAGATATAATTAATGAATAATAATTTGATAATTGTTAATATAGCTATTAAATTAAATAATTAGAGAATAATAAATTTAATAATATAGTTGTTAATATTAGTTAATTTGATATATATATATTAATTATTAAAAATTTGATAATATAGTTGTTAATAAAATAGATAATTATATATTTTATAATTATTAATAATTTGATAATATATTTGTTAATTATTTATAATTATTAATAGAGTTGATATTATTATAGACTAGATCTTTTCCTTCTCACACTTATTAGTTCAGTTGGATCATCTATTTTTTAAACTATGATTAACATATTTTTGAATTTTTAACAATTAATCTATATCAAATTAATTAATATTAACAACTATATTATCAAATTAATTAAAATTATCTTAATAATATTATATTCTGTACGAAAAAAATAAAAATATTATATCATTATTATAATTATTATTCTGTACTTAAATTTTACATCATTCAAAGTTATTGGACTAAAATTAAATCATGCTAAAGTTAGTGTACTAAAATTCATCCTTATGAAAGAAAATACATCCAAGTCATCCCGCCACGTCAGCCGCATGCCACGTCATGTGCTGACGTGTTAATCTCGCTGGACACATCAGCAAAAATTTGGCCACGTCAGCAAATTCCGGTCAATTGACAGATAATTGAAGCAAAATTGCAACATAATGTATAAAATGTGATAATTACCAAAGTTAGTGTATTAAAATTGAACGAGAGCCAAGTTAGTGTATTAAAAAAAGTTTTTTCCCCTATAAGTGATGCCAAGATATTAAATGCAGCTAAAAAATTATGGCAAATATTTTTACTATAGGTAAAATTCATGATGAATAGTGATCAAATATTATAAAAATTTAGTTTTTGCATCATTCGTATTTGATCGTGATAGATAGTGTTAATTTTTTATAATTCTTTTTAACTCATAGGTACTAATCCATTTTTTATAGTGTACGTGGAATTTTTTTGTTAATTTATAAGGTGCTACATGGTTCAAGATGTAAAGTTCAAGACGTATAATGGCCGAGCTGGGCCAACCCAGCCCAGGATCTCATTAACCCAATAAAAAATGGGTTGGTTTGGCCCAGGCTCGCTTGAGACCGGACTGGTCCTAGACCGGTCCCAACTATCAATACTTTTGTTCCCTTAATTAGTTAAGTTTAAATGTATTTTTTGTCCTTTATCTTTGTATTTGGCGTTTCACCCCTTTACTTTTTTAGGGTAGTAAATAGAAGATACGGGAAGAAAATTACATTTAACCCAAATTAGTTATTAAATAGCTTTTGTACTTTATGTTTCGACCTAATTAATTTTGGTTCTCAAATTTTTAAAATAATTAAAGTTAGTCTTGACCATTGAAATTAACGGAGGAATCCTTTTTAATTTTTAACATTATTTCATCATTTTTTTTTGCAAAAGAATTCTTTTTTTTTTAATAACTGTCAAGTTGCCCACTTTTCTCAACTTCCACTAACTTTAACTTCTTATAACTTTCTTATTATTTTATTTTTAATTTCTTTAATTACAATATAATTTTAAAAATAAAAATTATTTTTTTAATACTTTTATTTAATTATGCACACTCTTTTCGGTGTGCCCACATGAACTTGTTGTAATTAAGTAAGGGATGCTTTTGTCATATAACAATATTTCCATATTCTTAAGAGCCGCAGCAGTTTCAAATATGTATTATTTGTTTCTACTAAAAGTGATTATATTGAAAATATATTTGGAACATTTGAATGTTTGTTATGTTTACTTTTTTAATTTTAAGTGGGAAAATATTTTTTAATTTTGTATAAATTTTCATGTAAAATTGAAATATATTTGAATTCATTAATGAGATTGTGTTTATATTGAACTGAAATATCAAATTAATATATTTTTAATAAAAATACGTATATTTTCACTTTAATTACTACTTCACTAAATAAAAACTGAAATAAAACATAAATAAATATTCTGTTTAAATGTTATAGCCCAGAAATGACAGTCTTGAGTTTTTAAGCCCAATTACTACTTCATTCTACTTTCGGGCCGTAAAATAGACTACTGAAGGAGTTGGGCCCTGGACTTTTGCAATCCATTTATTTGATTAAAGTTTATTTCTTGGACTTCTTTGACAAATTAAATTACTGAAATAATAACAAAAAATAAAAATAAATTGTAGTGTTATAAAATTTATAGTTGTGGATGTTCATATTCATCTCCCATACCTTTTTACATTCTATCATAAATCGTAAATCTTTTGTGATTCATCTCGCCTCACCAAGATGAGACTTTTGGTTGTAATCTTGGAGCCTATAAATAGGCCATTTTATTTGTATAGTGTGAAGAAGAAATATATAAAATACTCACTTCTTTCTTCTCTATTCTAATTCTCATATTGTTCCATTTTTATATTAATTTTATAACACGTTATCAGCACGAGAGCTTTACGTTTTCAAGACTAGCTCTATCTAAGCATCAAGGAGATCATTGTAGTAAGATTTAATTTTCCAAGATAATATCTCTATAGTAATATATCTATAAAACACTTACTAGTATGCTATCTAATGAATCTAATTTTTATATCCATTGTGTATTGGTGATTTTAAGAGAAGCTTATGGTTGCATATTCAAGCTCGTATGTTTTCTGATCGTATTCGTTTTGAGGTTTTTGGGACTTATACATTATATCTTTTATGTCATTCCATAATTGCTTGTAAGCTTTTGCCAAAGACCCTTAAACCTTGTATATGATATTATTCTTGTATATTCAATAATGAGTTACGAATAATCATATTCTATACATTTTATTGTCCCTTGAAGTGGACATATATAAATAATGGATTTTTCATAATTGATATTGCCTCCAGAAGTAGACATATAATTCTCGATTTTATCCCCTAGAGTGGATATGTTCTATAAACTTCCATTACTTCTTGAAGTAAGTAATGAGTTAAATTACCTCCAGTAGTAGGTGAAATATTGTATACCATCATTCCCGAAGAGTTGATAAAATATATTTATTGATTTTCTCACCTGAAGTGATTTGAGATAATGATTTGATTTCAGATTCCTGAAGCCTTCTTCATTTCTTTATTTAAAGGTGTTCGTTCATGTCTATTGATTTTCTCACCTGAAGTGATTTGAGATAATGGTTTGATTTCAGAAGCCTGAAGGCTTGTTCATTTCTTTATTTAAAGGTGTTCGTTTATTTGATTTCATGGCATATACATGTTGTGATCCCACTTTTCGCTAACTTGAGGTCAATTTTGATTAATTTACTTCACCAACATAGATATCCTTCATATGACTATATACATGATTTGAAGTATTTTGTTAGCATTTTTATATGAAATAAATGTAATGGTTGACAAAAATAAATTTGTCATGAATCCCAATTTAATTTTTATTTGTAATATTATAGTATTAATATTTAATATATTTAACACTATGTATGCATGTCATAGATAATCCAAATCAATTACATGGCAACTTATTTGATTCTAATTGTTAGTAATTTTTATGTCACTTTTAGTTCATATCTATGTGTAATACGTTTGATTCCACTTATGTGTATATGGGGAATGTTATGCTAAAAGTGCATATTAACTTGTTGTAATATGGTTAATCTCATAAAATTGAATTTCAATGCTCTTGACGTTTTTGGAATAAACTATCTATCATGCGTCCTTTACGCCGAACTGCATTTGGCGAGTAATAACTTGGGAGAAACGATAAAGGAAAAATCGAGCACTTGATTAGTGATGGAAGTGTTCAGTAATATATTTCTTATTTCTTGTTTAGTATTATGAATTTTGTATCTTGCATGTTTTCGACGATAATGAAGAACTTATTTATATCAATGTTTCTCATTAATAACATATTCTAATACGGGTTTGATATTTTATCATGTTTTAATCAAGAATGAGTATCCAGTTGGTTAGCACTAACATTAATGGTTAAGATATGTATCTTGTTGATTGTGCTACAACGCGCACAATATTTAAAGATAAGTACTTTTCTTATTTAGTAATGCAAGAAGCCAATGTTAGTACTACATCCGGTAGTGCAAAGTTAATTGAGGGCTCCGGAAGAGCTAATATATTGTTATCTGGTGGAACACAATTTTATATTGATGATGCACTTTATTTCACCAAGTCTCAAAGAAATCTTCTAAGCTTTAAGAATATCCGCCGAAATGGATATCATATTGAGACAACAAATCAAGAGATATTGAGTATCTCTATATCACAAGTGTGATCTCGGGGAAGAAATGCATATTGAAAAATTACCGGCATTTTCTTCTGGTCTGTACTATACATATATTAGTACAATTGAAACTCATGCTATCGTAAACCAGAAGTTTACGAATTATAATAAGCTTGTTGTTTGGCATGACCGGTTGGGCCATGCCGGATCAATTATGATGCGAAAAAATAATTGAAGAGCCACCAGATTCTTCAATCCAGTAATTTCGCATATGCTGCTTGTTCTCAAGAAAAGTTAATTATTCGACCATCCCCAGAAAAATAGAGAATGAATCTTTCACATTTCTGGAATGTATACAAGGAGATATTTGTGGACTAATCCACCAGCTATGTGGATCATTTTGATATTTCATGGTTTTTGATGCATCATTGGATGGTCACATGTGTCTTTGTTATCATTTCGCAACCTAGAGTTTGTGAGATTGCTTGCTCAATTAATCAGATTAAGAGCACTTTTCTTGATTATCCATTTAAGAAAATACGCCTGATAATGCTGGAGAATTCACTTCTCAGACTTTCAATGTATATGTCTATTGGAATTGATGTTGAACATCCTGTAGCACATGTTCATACATAGAATGGTCTTGCAGAATCATTCATTAAACGTCTGCAATTAATTGCAAGACCATTGCTTATGAGATCAAAACTCCTCATTTCTTGTTGGGAATATGCTATTTTGCATGCAGCAACACTAATTCGCATAAGGCCAACATGTTATCACAAATCCTCTCCCCAACAATTGGTTTTTGGTCAGGAACCTAATACTTCCCATCTAATAGTTTTTGGGTGCGCGGTATTTGTTCCAATTGCTCTACCACAACGCACTGAGATGGTTCCTTAACAGAGGTTGGGAATTTATGTTGAATTTGAGTCTCCTTTCATAGTAAAGTATCTTGAATCATTAACAAGAGACTCATTTACGGCTCGATTTTCCGATTGTTATTTTGATTAATCAGTTTTCCCAATATTAGGGGGAGAGAGTAAGCACCTGGAAAAGAAAATTAGTTGAAATGAATTATCATTATTCCATCTTGATCCTCATACTAATTAAAGTGAACTGGAAGTTCAAAAGATAATTCATTTGCAAAGTCTAGCAAATCAACTGCCAGATGCATTTACTGACCCAATATGAGTAACTATATCTCATATTCCAGCCGCTAATGCTCTGATAAAATTTGATGTCCCTGTTGGACAAATTAATGTTGCAATTGAGTCTACAACACGCCTGAAGCGAGGTAGGCCTATTGGTTCCAAAGATAAAATCCTCAAAAAGGAAAAGGAGCTATGAATAAAGATGGCCAAATGGAGGATATAACCCCCGAAGAGTTTCCAGGCATAATTAATATGTCAGTTCCAAAAGAACTCAGGTACCTGAAATTCATGAAAATGAAGAGATCTCTATAAATTATGTCCTGAATGGAATATTTTGAAACCGAAATGAAGTCATCGTTGATGATATTTTTGCATATAATGTGGCGCTCAATATAATTAATGATAATGAGGATCATAAACCGAAGTCTGTTGAGAAATGCAGACAAAGAAATGATTGGTCAAAATGGAAAGACGCAATTGAGGCTGAATTAAACTCGCTTGCACAGTGAAAGACTTTTGGACCTGTAGTCCGTACACCTGAAGATGTAAAATCAGTGGGATACAAATGGGTATTTGTGCGAAAATGAAATGAGCAAGGTGAAATTTTCAGACACAAAGCAAGACTTGTTGCTCAAGGGTTTTCGTAAAGACCCATTATTGACTATGGAGGGAGTTACTCTCCTGTGGTGGATGTAACTATTTTTCGATACTTAATTAGTCTGGCAGTAAAAGAAGACCTCGATTTGCGTCTACTAGATGTCGTTACAACCTATCTATATGGCTCATTTGATAATGATATCTATATGAAACTCCCTGAAGGATTTCATTTGCCCGAAGCATACAATTCAAGTTCTGGAAAATATTATTCTATTAAATTAAATAAATCCCTTTATGGGTTGAAGCAATCTGGACGAGTATGGTATAATCGTCTCACTGATCATTTGTTGAAAGAAGAATACAAAAATGATCTCATTTGTCCATGTATTTTCATGAGAAGATCTAGAAATAAATTTGTTATAATTGCAGTCTATGTTGATGACTTAAACATTATTGGAACTCCAGAAGAGCTTCCAAAAGCTATAAACTGCTTAAAGAAAGAGTTTGAGGTGACAGATTTAAGAAGAACAAAATATTATTTTGGATTGCAAGTTGAACATTTACATAATGAATCCTTGTGCATCAAGAAGCTTATATCGCTAAGGTGTTAAAGCGATTTTATATGGACAAATCACATCCATTGAGCATCCCAATGATTTTAAGATCATTAAAGTTGAAGAAGGATTCTTTTAGACCTCGGGAAGGTGATGAAGAACTACTTGGTCCTGAAGTACCATATCTTAGTGCAATTGGAGCACTAATATATCTTGCTAACCATACAAGATTGATATGACATTTGCTATTAATTTATTAGCGAGATATATTTCTTCACCCACGCGAAGGCATTGGAATGGAATTAAGCATATACTTCGCTATCTTAGAGTAGTTTCATGGTGATCAATGAAACAAACAATAACAGTCACCTCATGGAATCATGCATAAATTATATCAATACATGAGGCAACTCAAGAATGTATTTAGTTGAGTTCCATGATTCAACACATCCGAGGGACTTGTGGATTATCATTTGAAAGATTATCCCGACGATCTTTATTTCACCAAAATCCTTCTTCGCTCATGATCTTCAAAAGAATAGTGATATTGATGATCAGCAAGTCCGTTCAAGTGACAACCTAGTAGATTTGTTCACCAAGCCACTTCCTACTGCAACATTTCAGAAGCTAGTCCATAATATTGGTGTTCGTCGGCTCAAAAATCTCGATTGATATTTTAATAAGGGGGAGTAAATACGCGCTGCACTCTTTTTTCCTTGGCCATGGTTTTTCCCACTGGGTTTTCCTGGTAAGGTTTTTAATGAGGCAATATATAAGCGCATATTAAAGAATAATGTACTCTTTTCCCTTCACTAGGTTTTTGTCCCTCGAGGTTTTTCCTAGTACAGTTTTAACGAGGCATATTCTTGATTAATGAACATCCAAGAGGGAGTGTTATGAAATTTATAGTTGTGGATGTTCATATTCATCTCCCATACATTTTTACATTCTATCATAAATTGTAAATCTTTTGTGATTCATCTCCCCTCATCAAGATGAGACTTTTGGTTGTAATCTTGGAGCCTATAAATAAGCCATTTTATTTGTATAATGTGAAGAAGAAATATATAAAATACTCACTTGTTTCTTCTCTATTCTAATTCTCATATTGTTCCACTTTTATATTAGTTTTATAACAAAGAATAATAGATTTTTTTTTAAAACTAGTTTTTTTGTTAAAACTTTTTGCATATTTTTCAACGTAAAAAATAATAAATTGTTATTGTCAATTAGCTTTTGACGAACAAAATTACAATATAAAATTTAGATAGTATTGATGGAAAATTCTAATTCGCACTTGGTTTGATTAAATCTGAATCAATCATATGGCAAGTGTAATATACTTATCGTGTGATTGGTATACAATTCAGGAAAAATGACCAATCACATAACAAGTGTATCACACTTGCTCTATGATTAATTTAGTTCGGCCAAACCTGATCTGGATAATAATTTTTCAGTATTGATGGTTCTATATCTTTGCTAGATGATCTTTACGGGCTGCAATTGGTAATGAAACAGAGTGGTCGAGTGAGATGGTTAAAGTAGAAGGATTCATGTCTGACACAGGGAATGCGATTGCAATTGAAACTAATGAAGCTCCAATAATGTAATTGGTTATTCATAAGTTACACAAGTTCAATAATTTGAAAAATTAATTCCAATGGCAGATAATGAGTCAGATAAAGAAGAAAGCAAAAGAGTAAAATGAAATTATTGAGTGGAGTATTTCTGAATTTGAGGGGAATGATATAGATATCAACGTGGAATTTTTAAATCAAATATCCCATTAATAATAAAGATAAATTGAGGTCTCATTTATTTTGAGGGATGGAATTAAGTAGTGATAGATTAATAATGGATAAAATATAGCATATGATTAAATTGTATCACTAATATTTTCATTTAAATCATCTATTTATCGTGATTAATCCTCTATTTATCTAAATATAAGTAAACAAAAGATTGGGTTGGATATCCAACTAATCCTTACAAGTAAATAAGACCCGAGTGAATATAATTCTAACAAAAGACAAATCACTTTATGATAGTGATCATGATTTGCAAGTTAGCTAATGCAATTTTGATTCAGAAGATGGAAGGAGAATACTTTAAATTTAGTTATGATAACAATGAGAAGCAGATTATAGTACTGAAAAATGGGATGAAATTAGTTGGAAAAAAACCATCCATTCTATTAATATTGCGCGTCCCTGTCCATTTTGCCATACATATGGATGTGTACTTTTGCTAGAAGAAAATTTATTATTGGATATAAATTTATTGGTTACGGACTAAAATTATGGTAAATAATTATTACTAACCATGGTTAAACAAAAATCATTGTAAAAACATAGATTATCCACCATGAAAACTCTTTTTGTCATGGTTAAAAGTCATAGCAAATGTTTTTGCCATGGCTAAAAATCATGACAAATATTTTAGCCACACTCTCAAATACCACCATCAAAGACCGTTGTATGACCGTGGTGAATGACTATTCACTACGATATTATAAATGAGTAATTAATGCAATTTACCTCCATGTGATATTATAAATGAATAAATTACCCCTTATAAAAAAAAAAGCATAATTTACCTTCTTGTATTTTTTTAAAATGAAGTAATTTACCTCCTTAGACTCCTTCCCTCGTGTTGCACACGGCGGACGCTAGGTGCACCTTTGTTAGCCTAGTACTTTTAAACCTAGTCCCACAAGATTTTAAAAATAAAAAATAAAAATAAGGGTCAAGTGATTGAAAACAATCTGTCTCCTGCACGTATGCATCTTCGCCTTCTCCAAGACTATAAAACGTCTCTCATACTCTGCCCTGCTACGCATGAAATGAATAGCTACGTCTTCTTTCTTCTTCCTCTATATTCCTAAAAAAAATATTAAGCCCTCTTCTATGCTTCTGCTTTCCGAATTCTTCCTTGCTTTTTTTTTCTTTTTTTTTTTAGTGTGTTCTCGTTTCATAATTTCTTTCTTTTTATTGTCTTCTATTTTGTACTTCACTTGTAAATTATCTATTTGTAATAATGTATTTTTCATTGTTGCTAAAATTGTTAAATAGAGTATGTTATTAATTATTAATAGTTTTATGATACTTATAATTGTTGATAAGGGAGTATATTATTACTATAAATTTACTAATTCTTGTTTCAACATTTTTTAAAATTAATTTATTTATCATATAATTTTGTTGAAACTTTATATTGTTGAAATTGTAAAATATTTTTCTCTTTGCAAAGTTTAATAAATCGTTTACTCCATTCATAGATTGTGTTTTTGTTTTGGATTGATAATTACTTAATCTGTATCTCATAAGAATGTCAACTTCTGAAACTTCAAATCGATGGGACCCGGGCCGAAATTCTGCACTCTAAGTAGGGTTTTAGAGTTTTTTTCTCTGTGACGGTTAATTCATGCTGACAGTTTTTGGGTAGTTATTTTGCGGTTTTGTGTGTCTCCCCGACGGTGGGAGTGGTGGGTCCCCGGCTTTAGGGGTGTTCGAATATTTATGGTGTCTTCCCCAGTGTTGGCTTCGCTTTCGTTTATCTAGTTGTGAGTTTATCTGCGGTCGGGATTCCATGGACGGATCTTTGATGGAATTAGGCTCGGCTTTATCTCTTACGGAAGAAGAGGATGAGGGGATTTTACTACCGGATGACCATTCGGGTCTTCATGGACAGTTTGAACTCACGTTGGTTGGCCGTCTCCTCAGCCATCGCCCAGCCAACTTTGACGATTTGTCCCATACTTTTGTGAATCTATTACAGCCCACTCGTGGGGTCAAGATTCGTCGAATCGCGGACTCTAGTTTCTGTTTCGTCTTTCATCACGTCGTGGACTTGCGGCGTACTCTTGCTTGAAGGACAAGCGGATCCGCCCGGGAGCGCGAGCGGAAGCGAGAAAGCGTGGAAAGTGCGTAAATTTAAATAAAATTCAAAATACGCGAATCCCAAGGGGTGTACCCTTGGGTGCTCAACCGGGCGTTTGATGTAGGATGTGTAAATATTAAAACATATATTTAAACACATAGGGCATAGATATACAAATGAAATCAATCAAAGCGTAATAAACCGTTTACCTTTGATTGTTTAGCGTATGCTCCCGGCTACTAGCGTTGTTCCTTCTCCGGAATGCTCACGAAATCCAAACGTATGGATTCTCCAAAGGTGATCCACACCACACCGGAAGAAACACACGTTCTTCTTGCTAGAAAAGAACGGGTTTTAGGAAGGAATCGGTTTAAGAGAAGAACACTATGAATTAGTGTTCTCTTAAACTTACTTTGTTCTTCTTCTTGATTCAAAATCAAGTGAAGAACACAAGTGTAAGAGAGGGAGGGAGCACGAAATTTTGAGAGAGAGGAGAGGATTTTTGTCTTCTCTTTTTTTCTAGAAAAAGATGAATAATGAATCACTTATGCTAGGTGTTGTATATTGTAATATATATACATAATTAATGTGATTATTGGAATGTGTCTAGGTTCATCCAAGGATGTCTAGATTCATTCCAATCAATCACCATCAATTCTTCAATCAAGCCTACCAAAATTTTATGGTATGATCAAATCATACCAAAAGGGAAGAGCTTGATTGGAGTTGATTTGTCTCTTTCCAAAAGAGACAAGTCAACATACCACCTAGCATGCAACATGGCTGATTTTGCTTCCTCCAAGGGAGCATGTCGGCTTCGTTTAATTAAGGGAAGAAGTCCAACTTCTTCCTATTCCAAATTAGGAATTATTTCCTCTCGGGTATAATTTAACGGACCGGGTTTTATCGTAATCCAATTACGACGAACCCAATATTAAATCCAATTTAATGTCCACTTAAATTATTCCCGTTGATCTTTTAATCCAATTAAAAGATCCAACGTCTCAACATCTCAACTTTCCATATTTAATCGAAAATCCAATTTACCGATTAAATGAAAGCCCGATACAATATCGGCCCGTCCATCCAATGGACTTTCCCTTAAGTAATCCAATTACTTATTTTGTCCTTCGAGATTGACTCCAAGTCGATCTCTCAACCTCCTCGGTGATTTGTGTGTGACCCTTTAGGTTCACCCTCAGCTAGACTTGGGCCCGTGTCCCACAAGGGCCCGTTACCATGGGTGGCCGTCTAGCAACGGTCCATGGCACTAGAGACTAGGTGAATTGGCGTGAACATTTAGGCGCCGATTCCGTACGGGTACGATCCTTCCGTCTACCGTCTCCCGGCCTTAGTCTAGGGTATGGAATTGGGCGTCGGTTCCCATCCTTGACTAGGCATCTATGCTTAATACTCGAGACTACGTATGCTTCATTGCATCGACACAGGAAACCATTCCCTGTTCGACCAACCACTGTGGCCACAGCTTCAAACAGCATGTACGTGTCTCCGAGTGCATAGGAGATACCTCTGTCATATACTGACAGGGGACGGATCCTCTTCTTGGAATCCACCGTCCTCGCTACACATTCCGACTGCACTGGACAAGGCTTATAATGATCATCTTACAGAATGATCACCTCTCGCTAGATCCAAGATACAGCCGTCCTGTGCACGTGACTGCCATGATTCCTCAAGTCTGAGGATTACTCCCGTACTATCGGAACCGGGGAATCCAATCATACCGACCAAGCCTCCAAGGCTTCCATATGATGATCCCCGCGAGTCAGTCCAGTCGGCTCGACCCCAGTCGACCAACCCATCAAGATCGTGTAGGCGTCCCACGCCTGTCGCCGATGAAACACGGCACTCATCCAATGAACACGACTCTTGACGCAAGTCTCAATAGGACTCTCGATGCCCTATCTCGAGGTCCTCGACTTGGAACGTTTCAGACCCAACTCTTAATCAGTTGGTTTCATGACCACCATCCAATGCGTGGCCCAACTGCACGAGTTGTTATCCATGGTCTGTGGGCTTTATTGCGATATAAGTTAAACACCGGTTTAACAAATGTAAGATGAGCGCAACAAAGAAGGTACCATTAGTGACGAACACTCATCTTATTCATCACATAATAATACTATATTCACATCAAGTTGTCGGATAGGTTACAAATTGCCAGACCTATTGGCTTTCTGGTCACTATTCCAACAATCTCCCACTTGACCTAAAGCCAATCACCCATTGACCTCGAACCTCTTATTCAGATGGTGAGTATGGGCAACTTGCGACATGGGCTTAGCAAGTGGATCTGCTATGTTTTCTGCGGAGCTGACTCGGTCCAATCGAACGTCAGTCCTACTATCCATCTCTCTAAGAGATGGTAGCGTCTAAGAATATGCTTGGATCGTGATGAGATCTCGGTTCCTTTGCTAGCGCTATCGTCCCGTTGTTATCATAAAAGATAATTACAGGCTTAGCAATGCTAGGTACTACATCCAACCCTTGGATGTAGCTCATCAACCAAACCACTCCTTAGCAGCTTCCAAAGCCGCTATGTATTCAAAACTCTATGGTGGAGTCCGCCGTGGTAGCCTACTTGGAATTCTTCCAAGTAACCACGCCACCATTTAGTCTAAATACAAAACCATACTGAGACTTAGCATCATCGTCATTCGACTGGAAGCTAGCGTCGCTATAGCCTTCCCAGTATCAACTCTCCACCACCGTAGATCAAGAACATGTCCTTAGTCCTTTTTCAGGTACTTCAAGATAGTCTTGACTGCACTCCAGTGTGCCTCCCCGGCACACGACTGATATCGACTTGTTACGCTCAAAGCGAAAGCCACATCAGGTCTAGTGCATTGAACAGCATACTGTATGCTGCCTACGGCTGAAGCATAGGGGATGTCCAACATCCTTTTAAGCTCCTCATCAGTCTTAGGAGATTGCTTCTTGGATAACTTAATTCCGTGCCTCATTGGAAGGAATCCTCGTTTTGAGTTCTCCATCTTGAATCTCTTCAAGACTTTCTCAATGTACGAGGACTGGGCCATTCCTAACATCCTTCTAGATCTATCCCTCTAGATCTTGATGCCAAGGATGTAGGATGCCTCGCCCATATCCTTTATGGAGAATTGCATTGACAGCCAAGCTTTAGTGGTACCCAACATCTTAGCATCATTCCCAATGAGCAAGATGTCATCCACGTAAAGCACCAAAAATGCAACTGAGCTCCCACTGATCTTCTTGTATACACAAGGATCGGACTCATTCTTGATGAAATCATATCCCCGTATGACTTCATCAAAACGTATGTTCCAGCTTCGGGAAGCTTGTTTGAGGCCATAGATGGACCTTTGGAGACGGCAGACCTTCTGCTCTTCTCCAACAGTTGTGAAACCTTCCGGTTGATCCATATAGATCTCTTCCTCTACGAAACCGTTGAGGAAAGCCGTTTTCACGTCCATCTGCCATATTTCATAGTCATACCATGCTGCTATGGCAAGCAGTATCCGAATGGACTTGGCCATTGCTACAGGCAAGTAGGTTTCCTCAAAATCGACCCCGGGTCGCTGAGTGTAACCTTTCGCCACAAGCCTGGCCTTGAAGGTTGTAACCTCCCCGTCAGCTCCAAGCTTACGTTTGTAGACCCATTTACACCCTACGGGTTTAACCCCTTTGGGTGGATCTACTAGGGTCCAAACCTTGTTTGTACCCATCGAGTCCATCTCGGATTTCATGGCCTCAAGCCACTAGTCCGAATCGATGTCCGACATCGCTTTTCCATATGTCTTTGGATCATTATCCAACTGACCGGTCAGGCCCAGAAATCCATACCTATCAGGTGCATGGGATACTCTGGCCGACCTACGGAGGACTGGAACAATATCAGTGGGAACCACTGGCTCAGATGTCACTGCCGCCTCATGGGGTACCTCACTTGATTCCTCAAGGAGTACCTCATCGCGTCGACTATCCGATGGAAAACCTTTTTCCAAGAACACTGCGTTTCGCGAGACAAAAACCTTTTGCTCGGAGGGATCATAGAAATAATACCCCGCAGTTTCTTTCGGATAGCCGATAAACCTGCATAAACTAGACCTCGAGTCCAGTTTATCTCCCACTAATCTCTTGACATATGCGGGGCAACCCCACACTTTCAAGTATTTGTAGGAGGCAGGCTTGCCATGCCATATCTCATATGGCGTCTGGGATACCCTTTTAGATTGCGCCAAGTTCAAAACTTTGGCCGCCGTCTCAAGAGCGTATCCCCAGAAGGAAAGGGGTAGTTCGGTAAAACTCATCATGGATCGGACCATGTCCAACAAGGTCCGATTCCTCCTTTCAGACACACCGTTAAGCTGCGGTGTTCCAGGAGGGGTCCACTGAGAGAGAATCCCATTCTCTTTTAGATAATCAGTAAACTCACCACTCAAATACTCTCCACCTCGGTCCGACCGAAGGGCTTTGATCTTTCGACCGGTTTGGTTCTCTACTTCAAGTCTGTATTCCTTAAACCTTCCAAAGGCTTCAGACTTGTACCTCATCAGGTAAACATAACCATACCGTGAGTGATCATCGGTAAAGGTTATGAAGTACGAGTACCCACCTCTAGCCTGAGTATTTAGTGGTCCACAGACATCTGTATGGATCAAATCCAACAGACTACTGGCTAGCGTACTTTGTCCAACAAAGGGTTTCTTGGTCATTTTTCCCTTTAGACAGGATTCGCAGGTCGGTAGGTTGTCCAAATCGTCTATTTCTAGACTCTTTGAGTCCACCAACCTTCTTATCCTATCTTTAGAGATATGACCTAACCTCGCATGCCATATCTGTGCGTTATTATGATCATCACGTTTTCGTTTATGTTCTGCAGTCATAATCCAATTAGACTGTTGAAGTATGTACAGACCGTTGACCAATGTACCAAGCAAATGAAAAATACCATCTTTGATAATGAAAAAACCATTTTTATTGATGGTAAATTCATATCCCTCCTTATCAAGGACCGGGATGGAAACAATGTTTTTAATCATGCTAGGTACATAGAAACAGTCGTTCAGTACAATCCTAACATGACTACTAATGGCTAACTCTAGTGATCCTACGGCCTCCGCAGCAATGGCCTTGCCATCGCCTAGCCTCAGGATCATCTCATCCTTGGTTAGCCTTCTGCTTCTTTGCAGTGCCTGCAAATCATTGCAGATGTGAGCACCACACCCGGTATCCAATACCCATGAAGCAGAATTAGTAATCATATTAACTTCAACCACAAACACACCTGGGTTGGAGAGGAGTTGTGGGCACTCCCTCTTCCAATGCCCTTTCCCTTGGCAATGCATGCAGACATCATTTGCCTTGGACCGCTGAGAACCTCGGGCCTTCCCTTTCCCTTTGCTCGGTCCAACCGGAGCAACAGGGACGCCTGGAGCGCGAGCAGGGGCCGCAACCGTCTTCCCTTTGCCCTTCTTCCTCTTCCAGCGTCCGGCCCTCTTGCCATTCGCCTTGGAGGTCGAAGCCTCTCCTATCAATACCGCCGGCGCCGACTTGTGGGTCGTTGCCTCGTATTGGACCAGCATGTTGATCAACTCATGAATAGACTTCTCAAGTCCGTTCATGTTGTAGTTTACAACAAACGGGTCATAGGATGGAGGAAGCGACTGGAGGATTACGTCAATGTACGTGTCATTATTAAGCCCAGCTTTAAGGTCCTCGAGTTTCTCCACTAGGGAGAGCATCTTGACCCCATGACTCTGTACAGACGCTCCTTCAGCGAGCTTGGTGCCAAAGAATGCTTTTGTGGCGGCATATCTAATATGCCTATCCGGAACCGCATAAACCTCGTTCATGCGGAGCATTATGGCGGAGACGTTGTCCAGCCTCTCATACTGCTTCTGGATGTTATTAGACATCGAAGTCAGTATGATACTGCGTACTTTCCGGTTGTCCTCATACCATTTCTCGAACGTCAAACGTTCTTCAGGCATGGACCCCTCCGGTAAGTCGCTCGGTGGCGGCTCGTCCAAGATGTAGCCTTGGTTCTCGAAACTGAGGACAATCCTCAGGTTTTTCAGCCAGTCCGAGTAGTTCGTTCCGTTGAATTTGTTAGTCTCAAGAATCATGGTTAACGGGTTCTTAGACATATCTACATTAATGAAAATGTAAAGCAGAAATTAGCAGATGATGGTAATATTATTGTTCAAGTTGAAGACTTGGTCTTTTAGTCTTTAACCCTCCCACTATTTATACGAAAGTCCGCCACTCTCAAGCGGAGTTTCGGGAAACCATTTCCTAGTGGGCTTGGGATCCACAAGCGTAATCTCCATGCCCCGCTTTTACGATTCACATGAAGAAGACCTCGTGGGAGATATCCAATATCATTCTCATCTAATGAGATTCCCATGATATTTTGCCTCACCTATTCGCATGGTTCCGAGGACTCCAAGCGAACCATGTTACTCAGTGTTAGGCCCGACCCATCAACCAAATCATGCGTCAAACTGTCGCCCCCCACGACTCGTGAGACAGGGAAACAGCGAGCGCAGTCTTTTTGTTCACAACAATAGTGCAGCTTTCCCCTAGTCCAAGTGTGCCACGACTCGTGAGACCACACTTGGGTAGTGGTAGCTTCCTCACCACATTGTTGTGGATAGAAGGCTCGGACAGACCAAAATACCATTTTGATCCAAGTCCGTTCTGGGCCTAATATTTAATTTAGTCCAACCAAATGAGAGTTTGCGTGTGACCGAGACCTCATCACATTATTGTGTTTTAGCATGCATAAATATCCAATATTTAAAGCGATAAATAAATACGCCGCATGCAGAAAACATAGCATACCCCTGTTAGGATGATCACAAGCCCAACCTATGCGACCCACTGAGCCCGCAGTGAGTCTATGGTCTGTCTAGGGTGGTCCTAAATTATTACAATAGTAATATACCCATTGTCATTCCAATGGGCCTTGTAGTGCTCTTGTTTCACGCCTTGATGCTCCTCCTTGGGGTCTCCGACTCCAATTGCTTGTTAAAATGGAAACCTCACCAATCCTATCTACTCTCATTACAACTGAAAGTAATACATTGGTAATAAGGAAAACAAGCCTTAATATCATGAGGCTGAAAATACGGGAGATGATAGTCCCAAAAACAAGAGGCACGCAGGCCCCACCCAACAGAAAATAAATGATCATACATTCATCCATACACAAGGTCTAGGGCTCTTGTGATCATCCCATGTTGATTCCATCAACTCACATATAACATAATTATTCCAAATATTCATGCATAAATGACCAATGGATATTCCAAATACCCAAGTGATGTCCAACATCACAAAAGCATAAATATACAAATAATATGCAAAATTCAAATTTTAAATTTAATGGACATTTTAAACAATGCATCCAATGCATGTATTAATCACAAATTAATTAAGCAAATTTAATCCAAGGAATAATCCAATTATTCCAAAATCAAAAATGCAAAATTAACATATTTTCAGAATATTGTGCAGAAAATACAAAAAATCGAATTTTCCGGAAAAAGTCGAAAAACGGCACAAAACGGCCCAGCCGTTGTGCTGGCCGGCTGCGCACAGCGCGCGCGCGTGCATGGCGCGCGCGCAGGCGCCCGCCTGCGCGCGGCCACTGCCGGCCCGACCAATTTTTTTTTTTTTTTTTTTTTTTTTTTGTGTTTTTCAAAACTGTTTCAGCACAATAACATTAATATTATTCTGAAAATAAGCATGCAATTTTAGATCCAATCTAACAAAATTAAGCATGCCAAAAGTCCATTAAATCCAAACAATTGAATCATCATATTATTCATATATTTATGTAATCTAACATGCCAATAAAGCCGTTTAAAAGCAAGTAGATCATGCCAAACACATAGATCTATGCCCCTTACATCGAACCGGGCTCTCATACCACTTGAAGGACAAGCGGATCCACCCGGGAGCGCGAGCGGAAGCGAGAAAGCGTGGAAAGTGCGTAAATTTAAATAAAATTCAAAATACGCGAATCCCAAGGGGTGTACCCTTGGGTGCTCAACCGGGCGTTCGATGTAGGATGTGTAAATATTAAAACATATATTTAAACACATAGGGCATAGATATACAAATGAAATCAATCAAAGCGTAATAAACCGTTACCTTTGATTGTTTAGCGTATGCTCCCGGCTACTAGCGTTGTTCCTTCTCCGGAATGCTCACGAAATCCAAACGTATGGATTCTCCAAAGGTGATCCACACCACACCGGAAGAAAACACACGTTCTTCTTGCCAGAAAAGAACGGGTTTAGGAAGGAATCGGTTTAAGAGAAGAACACTATGAATTAGTGTTCTCTTAAACTTACTTTGTTCTTCTTCTTGATTCAAAATCAAGTGAAGAACACAAGTGTAAGAGAGGGAGGGAGCACGAAATTTTGAGAGAGAGGAGAGGACTTTTGTCTTCTCTTTTTTCTAGAAAAAGATGAATAATGAATCACTTATGCTAGGTGTTGTATATTCTAATATATATACATAATTAATGTGATTATTGGAATGTGTCTAGGTTCATCCAAGGATGTCTAGATTCATTCCAATCAATCACCATCAATTCTTCAATCAAGCCTACCAAAATTTATGGTATGATCAAATCATACCAAAAGGGAAGAGCTTGATTGGAGTTGATTTGTCTCTTTCCAAAAGAGACAAGTCAACATACCACCTAGCATGCAACATGGCTGATTTGCTTCCTCCAAGGGAGCATGTCGGCTTCGTTTAATTAAGGGAAGAAGTCCAACTTCTTCCTATTTCAAATTAGGAATTATTTCCTCTCGGGTATAATTTAACGAACTGGGTTTTATCGTAATCCAATTACGACGAACCCAATATTAAATCCAATTTAATGTCCACTTAAATTATTCCCGTTGATCTTTTAATCCAATTAAAAGATCCAACGTCTCAACATCTCAACTTTCCATATTTAATCGAAAATCCAATTTACCGATTAAATGAAAGCCCGATACAATATCGGCCCGTCCATCCAATGGACTTTCCCTTAAGTAATCCAATTACTTATTTTGTCCTTCGAGATTGACTCCAAGTCGATCTCTCAACCTCCTCGGTGATTTGTGTGTGACCCTTTAGGTTCACCCTCAGCTAGACTTGGGCCCGTGTCCCACAAGGGCCCGTTACCATGGGTGGCCGTCTAGCAACGGTCCATGGCACTAGAGACTAGGTGAATTGGCGTGAACATTTAGGCGCCGATTCCGTACGGGTACGATCCTTCCGTCTACCGTCTCCCGGCCTTAGTCTAGGGTATGGAATTGGGCGTCGGTTCCCATCCTTGACTAGGCATCTATGCTTAATACTCGAGACTACGTATGCTTCATTGCATCGACACAGGAAACCATTCCCTGTTCGACCAACCACTGTGGCCACAGCTTCAAACAGCATGTACGTGTCTCCGAGTGCATAGGAGATACCTCTGTCATATACTGACAGGGGACGGATCCTCTTCTTGGAATCCACCGTCCTCGCTACACATTCCGACTGCACTGGACAAGGCTTATAATGATCATCTTACAGAATGATCACCTCTCGCTAGATCCAAGATACAGCCGTCCTGTGCACGTGACTGCCATGATTCCTCAAGTCTGAGGATTACTCCCGTACTATCGGAACCGGGGAATCCAATCATACCGACCAAGCCTCCAAGGCTTCCATATGATGATCCCCGCGAGTCAGTCCAGTCGGCTCGACCCCAGTCGACCAACCCATCAAGATCGTGTAGGCGTCCCACGCCTGTCGCCGATGAAACACGGCACTCATCCAATGAACACGACTCTTGACGCAAGTCTCAATAGGACTCTCGATGCCCTATCTCGAGGTCCTCGACTTGGAACGTTTCAGACCCAACTCTTAATCAGTTGGTTTCATGACCACCATCCAATGCGTGGCCCAACTGCACGAGTTGTTATCCATGGTCTGTGGGCTTTGTTGCGATATAAGTTAAACACCGGTTTAACAAATATAAGATGAGCGCAACAAAGAAGGTACCATTGGTGACGAACACTCATCTTATTCATCACATAATAATACTACATTCACATCAAGTTGTCGGATAGGTTACAAATTGCCAAACCTATTGGCTTTCTGGTCACCTATTCCAACATTGCTCTCTGTCCGTGGACGTTTGATCAGAATCTTCTTAATCTTCGTGAACTTGCACCGGGAGACTTGCCTGAATCGGTCTCTTTGAATTGGAGTCCTTTTATGTGCGAGTTCATGGGATTCCGTATGGGCTTCGCACTACCGCCACTGCACGGCTTTTGGGCACTAAGATTGGGGCTTGGGAAGATGAAACTAATATTGAGGACTCTATTTCTTGCCCGGATTCTCTCCGCATGCGGATCCTCCTTGATGTTACGCAACCTTTGAAGTGAGCCCTCCGGGTCCGATTGCCTCATGACGCCTCAGTGGTGGTTCGTTTCACTTATGAACGATTACCCAATTTTTGTTATCTTTGCGGCCGGCTCGGACACATCCAGCGGTTGTGTGATCTTCAATTCACGGACAGGTTTATCGGTCTCGGGGTCCATGCTCCTTACGGTCCGTGGTTATGTGAAAACTCATTTGGGAGTCGCTCATCCTTCGATTCCTCCTCTCTCTGGCCAACTATGGTTCGGCCATTTTGTGGCTTGTCTTCGCCGGTCCTTTCTAGTTCTGACAACAGTTCCCGATGGGTTCGTGGGGCTCGAGTTTTTGATCATTTCAGTACACGTTTTGCGGGTCTACCTCAGCAGTGTTCCCCATCCGCTGTGGCAGGCCCAACCCAAGGTCCCGGCCTCTCTTCTGGTGCTAGCCCTATTCAGGGCCCAGACCAAACTGCAGCTTCAGGCCCAACTCTGGTCCTGAGCCCCTCTACTGCGGCTGGCTTAGTCTCGACTCCTGGCCCATCTGCTGAGATTGGCACAATTTATGGTTTTGATCCATCTTTGGCTGTCAGTCCAACTAGCCCATCAATTGGGCCGACTTCCAAAACAGCTGCTCTCATGAATCCTGTCTCAGTTTCATCCCAACCTGTGGTTTTGGTTACTTCTCCTCCTCCCACTGATCCATGCGATTTAGGGCCAACTCCGGTCGTTCCTCCGTTGCCTTCATCTCGCCGTTCTCCTTCAGCGATTCCGGCTCCTCTGTTCTCTTTTCGCAGTATGCCGGCCGCTACTGTTCCAGGCGCTCTAAATCTTGTTGATGTTCCTTTGCAAGAGGCCCGTGTCGCAGCGGTGAGTGTTTCAGCCATTTCGCCATCCTCGATCAGTTCTGGTGGTCGCAATGTGGGTGGGCGGCGTCGTGGAAGCTGTCTAGGGGCCAAACGCAAATTGCCCCTCATGATGGGTAGCAGTGGGGCGGATCGCCCAACTAAGAAACGTTTGGATAGGGATTGTTCCAGTAGCTCGTCGGAGCTATCATCGGCGGGACCGCAAAAATTGCCTAATTTGGAACTGTCACGGGTTAGGGGGACGCGGGGCAGTTCGTCATCTACGTGAGTTAATTCGAACTCATTCCCTCTTTGGTCTTCCTGATTGAATCAAAATGTAAGAAGGCACGGGTGGACTGGTTAAAATGTCAGCTCAATATGTTTGGTATGCACGTTGATGTGTTTGGCCGCAGTGGTGGACTTATTCTGCTGTGGGATAAATCTTTGGTTGTATCTCTTAGTTTTTCACATCGACATATTGACTCCGTAATTGGAAATGGGGCTATGTCCTTGCGGTTCACGGGGTTCTATGGGAAACTTGAGCTTGCTCGTCGGCGTGAATCTTGGTCATTGCTGCTCCGTCTGAAGGGTCAATCTTCTCTTTCGTGGTTAGTCGGGGGTGATTTTAATGCTATGTTGTTCCCGCATGAAAAAATAGCATAACCCTACTCAATCTTGGTTGCTACGTGATTTCAGGACTGCAATTGAGGATTCCCAACTGTCGGACTTGGGCTTTGTGGGGGACAAGTATACTTGGTGCAATATGAGGGAGGCCCCCTTTACAGTCCTTTCCCGTCTTGATCGCGCGTTTGGGGCCAGTCCTTGGCGTGCTTTGTATCTGAATGTTCAGGTAGAACATCTTGCTTTCCTTTACTCGGATCATTGTCCTATTCTCGTATGTTTAGAGGGCTGCAACCATAATCATTTTCCTCGTCAGTTCCACCGGCCGTTTCGTTTTGAGGCTTATTGGGTGAAGTCCGCTAACTGTGGTCGAATTATACAGGATGTCTGGCAGGCGCCCCATGCTCTGGATGATCATTCAGCCCCGTTGCAGCGTCTACAAGAATGCCGTATGGGTTTATTATCATGGAAAAAATTCTCTCTTGGCGCCATGGACAAGCGTATAAAATGGTTGGAAAACCAATTGGCGGACTCGAACTCTAGTACACTTGCTCCACAAAATAGACCTTATCGTTTGAATCTTCAGACAGAATTACACTCCTTATTATGAGATAATGAAGTTCGTTGAAAACAACGGGCGAAGGTGGTGTGGCTTCGAGAAGGGGACATAAACATGTGGTTTTTCCATGGCCGGGCTTCCAGTCGTCAGCAGAAAAACCTCATTTCACGATTGAGGGATACTGAAGGAAATTGGCACTATCGTGCGAGTAATATGGAACGGGTGATCAGCTCGTATTTCCAAGAGCTATTTCAATCATGACAACCTTCACATCTTGAGTATGAGGCCGTACTTGCAGATGTTGCACCTTGGGTTACACCAGAAATTAATGCACGATTGACGGAGCCATTTACGGCTGATGAGGTCCGTCGCTCTATCTTCTCTATGTCTCCTCTTACTTCCCCGGGCCCCGATTGGTTTTCCGCGCTATTTTTCCATACTTATTGGTCGGTCATTGGTTCAGATATTACCCGGTGTGTGTGTTGCGGTTTTGAAATTATCATGTGTTTGACCCTGACCTTAATCTTACTCACATTGTCTTGCTTCGTAAAAAGGCTTCACCTGAATGTATGACAGATTTCCGGCTAATCAGTTTGTACAATGTAGTGTACAAAATTGCATCTAAAACGATCACTAGTAGGTTGGCTGAGATTAAGGATACTATTATCTCTCCAACTTAGTCAGCTTACTGGGGGTCGTTTAATTACAGATAACGTTTTACTTGCATTTGAGATTGGTCATTTCTTAAAACAGCGTCGGACTAGGAAAGTTGGTCATTTTGCTCCCAAGCTTGATATGAGTAAGGCATACGATAGATTGGAATTGGGTTTTATCGAACATCTTTTACGAAGATTATGATTTGCTGCTGTTTTTGTGGAACTTATCATGTTATGTGTTTCATCTGTCACGTTCTCTTTCATCCTGGACGACGGTGTTTTTGGCTTGATTAAACCAGGTTGAGGAATTCGTCAGGGCGATCCTCTTTCGCCGTTTCTTTTCACACTCTGCGCGGAGGCTTTCAGCAACGTGATACAAGCGGTGGAACGTGTTGGACCACTGCAGGGTATGGTGATTGCCCGTGGAGCCCCTCACATCTCTCACTTGTTATTTGTGGATGATTCACTTATCTGTTGTGAGGCATCAGTTGCTTCAGTTCAACAGCTCCTAGATATCCTACAACGGTACTCTTGTGCATCGGGTCAACTTATTAATTATAAGAAATCAGAGATTATGTTCAGCAAAAATACAGATATGGAGGTACGTCAAAGTTTGGCTCAGAGGTTAGGCGTCCAATTAGTGTCTCAACTTGAAAAATATCTTGGCTTGCCTAATGTGGTGGGGCGTTCAAAGGCTGAACTTTTTGCTAATGTATGGGATAAAATATGGAATCGGGTGTTAGGATGGACTAAAAAAATGCTATCCCAAGCAGGTCGGAAAATCTTGATTAAATCTATTTTACAAGCCCTTCCTATGTATTCCATGAGTTTCTTTTTACTTCCAAAGTCCTTAGTTCGAGAATTAGAATCCGTATGTGCTGATTTTTGGTGGAACAATAAATTGGAAAACAAAATTCATTGGGTGTCTTGATCGAAATTGTGTGACAGGAAACATAAAGGTGGGATGGGGTTTCGACATCTTCGTCATTTCAACTTGGCGCTACTCGCCAAACAAGCGTGGCGACTTGTAAGTTCTCCAGATCCCTACTTGGCCGAGTGTTGAAAGCACGTTATTATCCCCATGCTGATTTTTTCTCGGCAAAGCTGGGTTCTAATACATCTTATACGTGGCGAAGCATCATTGCAGCAAAACCGATCCTGCTGGCAGGCTCAAGAATGTAGGCTGGAAACGGTGAGTCTATTCATATTTGGCATGATAATTGGATCCCCCGACCTTACACGTTTCGTCCTTTTTCCCCGGTCTCTCTGTTGTCCAGTGAGGCACGAGTTTCTGACCTGGTTTTGGCAGATGGTAGTGACTAGAATTTGGATCTTATGGCCATTTCGGCTATTCCTGCTGCTCAGTCAACAGTTTCAGACAGATTAGTGTGGCATTTTTCGAACAGTGGATCTTTTACAGTCAGTAGCGCAGACAATATTTCAGTGGCGTTGGAATTCCGTGAATCTAAAGCTAGCTAAAGTAGGTTGAGGGAGGCACCAACTGGGGGTTGGGACTACATATGGAAGCAAAAGATTCCGAGCAAGGTAAAGATTTTTTCTTGGCGGCTCTGTAAACAGGCTCTCCCCACAGCCTGTAATCTTAAACGGAAGCAGTTACTGCCTCAGGCTGCGTGCCCCCAATGCTCATATGAGGAGGAGGATTCTCGACATACCATGCTGGATTGTGACTTTGCTCGACAAACGTGGGCTCTAACAAATCTGCCATGGTTGACTATTGCGACATGGGGGGACTGTGTGGAAGCTTGGCTGCGCCATTTACATAGCAATCTTGAGGCTTGGGAGTATCGGTATGCATTTCTGGTAGCGTGAAATTGTGGAATTGTCGTAACGGAAAACTTATGGAGAATTACATTATTTCCCCATTGGAAGTGTGCTCAGGCGCTAGACATCTTCTCTTATCCTTTGATGAAGATTTTCTGTCCAGTAATGCAGGGGACAATCTATAAGGTTACTCAGTTGCATTTTTCCTGGTTACAGGTTCAGAGATTTCTTTATTCCATTTATTGCGCCTTTAGTATTGCTGTACGAATCTCTGGTCTTGGATGTAGCAGCATGTTGTTTGGGTTGTTTTCCTTTATGTGAAAATGGTGTTTTCTTTGGTTTAAAAAAAAAAAAAAACAAAAACAAAAATACAACAATCAAAGCAAGGGTAAATTGCAAATTACCCTCTGTGTTTTCCGAAATGTTTAATTAAGCCCATGTGAAAAAAAATTATCATCCTACGCCCTATGATATTAAAAATAGGGCAAAAAATCCCCCTTCGTCTGGCAGTGCAATACACGCACCCAAAATGCCACTGGTGTAGCCTTTTTTGCCCGTGTAATGACCAAAATGCCCCATTCTTTCTCAAATAACCCCAACTAAGTCTAGAAGGTTTTTTTTTGTCCTAATTATAATATATTTATTATTTATATATAAATTCATATATTTTTAAATTATACATAATTTTAAAATATAATAATATAAAATATACAATTCAATTTATATATAAAATAAACCCAAACTTTTTTAAAAAAAGAAAAAAAACCTTTCATCTTCCCCAAAGATCCACCTCATTCCTTCCCCCCCCCCCCCCAAAACACACACACACACACACACACCACCGATCGGTTCATGGACCAAAAGCTTGGTTTTGGGGGAGTGGCGGTGACGGAAGGGGGAGAATGGAGTAGAGGTGATGGAAGGGGGAGCATGGAGTGGAGGCGACGGCGTGGTGGGTGGGGTTGCAAGGTGTGGGTTTGGGGGGGGGGGGGGGGGAAGTGGCAGCGACGACGTTGGCTTGGAGAGGAGAGGAGAGGAGAGGGGTTGCGAAGGCGTGTCTTGGGGGGACTGGTAGCGACGGCGTTGGCTTGGAGGGGGGAGGGGTTGCTCAACACAAACAAAATACAAATATAAGGGAGGGTATTTTCGTTAAACCACCTAAAGCCTGATATTCAAATACACCAGGGAGACAGTATGCTATATTTTTAAAAACACAGGGGGTAGGATGATAATTTCTTTTTTTCACATGGGCTTATTTAAACATTTCGAAACACAGGGTGGTAATTTGCAATTTACCCATCAAAGCAATTGCCCAATACGACCCTAGTATAAACTGCCTAATTATCATGAGGTCAGGGTCACTTATTTGAAAAAAGAATTGTAGTACACACCGACAATTTGAAAATTCATGAGGAGGATAAGGCTAAGTATAGTTTCTCATTAATGGCATATAATTTGTTTGACTGAAGATAAGTCATTAATCAATTTTCTGGTGAATGGTCCCAACGGGAAGCAAATTTATAGATCTGCGGATGCATCAACATATTTTCACAGAGGTAAATAAAAAATATAGTTTGTTTGATAGAAAATAAAGTCATTTATCAATTTTCTGGTGAAGTACCCCAACGGGGAGCAAATTTATAGAATCTGTGGATGCATCGGTATATTCTCACAGAGGTTAGTAAAAAATATATATAAGTTGATGGATAAGTATGTGCAACTTGTTGGAGAAAAAGATATGATTTAAGTAGTCACAGATAGTGCAAGTAAAAATATTTTTAATTGGTTAGAAAACTTGTTTAATTCATTGATAGTTATAATATTTTTTTCAATTTCTTATTTGTTGTTTCTAGTTTTTCATTTTCCAATAATTATGATCATTCAAAGACAAAATACCTATATTTATATTGGTCACTTTGTTGAGCTCATTATGTAGATTAATGTTTGAAAACATCTTCGAGTTTCCTAATTTGAAGAAGATTACTATAACATAAATCCTCTATCGAGGCACAAAAAATACCTCTGTATGGTACATATTCGGGCGCTTATATTTGGGGCCTTTAGTGTAAGTTTCGTATATATTGATGTTGCAAAATAAAAATTGAGACGCTTAAAGTGTCTCTATATTATGGTTTATTGGGACACTTATATATGTCGTATTTATAGATTTACAAGGCACAAACAAGTGCCCCTATATCAAAATAAAAAATAAAAGTAAAAATTCATTTCGAGACACTTATTTGTGCCTTAACACATATAGGAGACAATTATTTGTGTTGTTTAATATATCTGTGAAAGAATATGATAGGACATTTATAAATGCCAAGATTTAGTTTAGAGTGTCCCAATAAAATTCCAAAATATTATAGCTTGTTAAAGACGTTCATATACTGAAATGCTCCCAAACACATATTCAAGTGCTCCATGATAGACTCCAATAGTTCCTCAATCATTATTTTCATCCAAGGCAACCTAAATATAAAAGGAGATATAGTAAAACATATTTTCAAGTGATCCTAAACAACAAAATAATGATAAGAGACAAATAGCAAAAAAACAATGGGGTCACATATACCAAGGATAACGACCAAGCTAATGGTGCTCCAAGAGCATCTCCAATAGTCTGTATGTGGTCATAAGGTTTGAGCAGGCATACATCTCTTTTCATCTGATGTTCAACTATTACTTCACACCACCACGCACTAACTCCTCACCATTTACTCTTACAGAGTCCATCTGGCTGACATAGCCACTAGTGACAATATCATTTGTATTCTTCCAAATTTTCAAGACCACATAAGAATGAACTTGCATTTCATAAATAGCTTATGAATTTCTTAATCAAATATATCCAACATACTTTCTACAACACGTTTAATGAACTTTAAGTTTTTTACCTGAATGCGTATTGGATGTAATGATGATGAAGATGAGGATTGATTGTTCGGAGTGCAACTGAAATATTTGGACGATCACGTTTTCCAATAGGTTGTGCCCTTCCATGCAGTATGGTAGATCTTCTAACTTGTCGTTGAATGCTTCATACTTATCTACTATTTGCAAATATTTTCCATTATACTCCATGGTCATTCTATAATTTGCATCACGTCTTGGTACACTCCCACAAACCTCAGTTGGTGTAGCTCCCATACCGTACATGCGAATGTGGCCATGCTTATCTGCATCAATTATCTTTGCAAATGTATCATCCCCATTCTGAACTCTATCATTTGAATTTTGAGTTTCTTGTCCTCCTAATTGTTTCATTTGCACCTATAAATAATTAAATAACATTAATCAAATGTTTTAAAGTTGTTATTGAACTAAACTACTAAAATAAAAAAGAAATAGAATAGATTTATAAAGATGATATATTTTAACTCATAATTACTTCTTGTACCATTGCATTGTAGGAGAACCATCTTCCCTGAAATAACATTCCTTAAATACTTCTACTCTATTAGGATATCTACCATGTGACACCCCCTACGTAACTATACTGTATTATCACTAATTATATATCCCTCTTACGTATAACCTGTCTTATAAGAAATTTTCATTTAATACGAATAAAATCAATCCTATTGTAAACATGTAATATATAATAATAATAATAATAATAATAATAATAATAATAATAGTAATAATAATAATAATAATAATAATAATAGGCGTCGTCAAAAGTTTATATCTACTAAGCCATAGGTATCCTATGTACATAATTAAAAAAAAAAGAGTTTTACACTACTACAGAATTTGAAATGCAAACTCGACAAGAGACTATAGTCACATAGTTATAACTTTTGGCTTCAGGTGTTACGGCTGACCCACCTATTAAGATCCATGGCACGACTTTAAATGTGGTGTAGCTAGTCACTGTGACTTATCTCCTGAAAAATATTGGTAAGGGATGAGCTTCCTACTCAATAAATGTAAATAATCGACATTTATATATATATATATATATATATATGCACATACACAATAAAATGAATATCATGTAATGACACTATCCCATATGTATTTATCGTGCAAATACAACAAATATAAGAAATCACCTATACCAACAACCATATATCAATTTCCACATAATACTCGACTTTATTGTTTATTTTCTTAGGGCCCTGGTTACCCATGCTGGAGTGCATCACTCAATGGTCATTGCCGGCTATCATCCCTTCAACCATAATATCTCTTTTCTTTTTTTTCCTCAGTACCACACAATACACAACTCATATGATACCCCATCATCAATGATACCACACAACACATCTCTTACGATATCCAATCGTCAACCATATCACACAGCACATAGCTCGTATGATATGTCGCATCATCGCCACTGATCAATGACAGCACACAGCTCGTTATTAATCATATTATCATAAGCGATTGCAGTATGCCCCCCAGTTAGGTAAGCCATCTCTTTATCTCAATTCACAATATTCTCATCAATAATCTCATCATTCGTCTTCATTCAACAATCAAATTCCCATCAGTAACCTCAACGTTCGATTTTATTTAATAATCAAATATAATATATACCATCATTCATCTAACTTCCGTTCACCATAACCACATATAATCACATAATAACAACTTCACAGAATAACAAGTAATCCCGACAAATAGCGAACAATTCACAATTACGTATACAACACAAGAATATATATCTATATATATAAATATATACATATATATATAAATTCAATTAACTATATATATATACATATATTTATATATAAATCCAATTAACTATACTTACCTCAACTCAAAAGATCACGTTAATAGAAGAAAATGCTGAGGCCTTTACTCTATCTTCACATCCTATAGCAGGATATAATATATATATAATCAATATATCAAAAATATTATAAAATCTGAATGAAATTACTAATTGATATTCATATTTTTCCACCAATATTTTAATATTTAATTTATATTGAAATTTAAATCTCTGTTCATTCCTCGTCTAAACGATTAGACGTTATAAGCTTCCCCGGTATATATCTAATTTATCTATGAACTCCTAAGAATTTATTTTATCATACCCCTCATATTTTTATAGCTATCGTTCTATATAACATCCCTATTGGAAATTACTAGAAATATCGCATATTTCTTTTTAATAAATATAATATTTCTCAAATACGATTCCCTAATATTTCTCAAACATAACTTTGTACTATTCCTATTAATTTTTGCCAATTCTTCCCTAAAATAATTAATTATTTAAACACTAGTACATAGAATTATGTATTTGGTTAATAGACCCTCATCCATTTGAGTAATCCATTATAACAACTACTAAATCTAATAGGTTAAATAATTTTAATTTCATGGTTGTAATGTTCCAGTCCAATTAAACATATACCCGAACACTAATTTGTATAAATGCTCAACTTCATTAAATTTTTCTTAAATAGCAAATCGAATCGCATAAAGCATATTTAATTAATGCACTAATTAAATAATATTAATATAATAATTAATTTATAATTTATAATTAAATATACTAACCCGTTTCACTGTCCGAAATTAACACATTTCGTGTGTGTAATGTGTGTTTAATTGGTAATGCATATGTAAGTAGTTCTCTTTATTTACAATTTAATAGGCAGCCACGTGTTGCAGCCGTAATAAATATCTTCCCTCGTTTTTTCTTTTTTTTTTCAATAATTCTATTAGAATTACAATTTAGTCCCCAACTTCTAAATGTATATAATTTGACCACAAAAATTTTATAAAGCTCCAATTTAGTCCCTTTAAATTTTAATAGATTTATTATTTCAACCTATAACTTATAATTAAATTTATATTTTCTTAATAATTACTAATTAGCCTCTCAATTAAGTATAAAAATCTAGGGACGTTACAATTCTCCCCTCATAATAAAAATTTCATCCTCGAAATTTAACTAACTTACCTGTCTCAGGGAATAAATAAGGATACTTTTGTCTCATATGCTCCTTAACCTCCCAAGTGGCCTCTCTTGGGGAATGATGACTCCACCTTACTTTGACCATTGGTATCTGTTTATTTTTAAATTTCCTTATGCTTCTATCCAAAATTTCTATTGGCTCTTCCACATATGTCAACTCCTTGAAAATCTCTATTTCTGGTTCACAGATAACATTGCTAGGATTAGATCGATATCGTCGTAGCATCGAAACATGTAATACATCATGTATCTGTGACAATTCTGCTAGGAGTGCTAGTTGATACGCTAGTGGTCCGATTCTTTCAATAATTTCATATGCCAATATACCTTGGACTAGCTTCCCCTTCTTACCAAACCTCAAAATTCCCTTCCATGGAGATACCTTCAGAAAAACCTTCTCACCAATTTCATACTCCATTTTCTTCCGGTGTCTATCAGCATAACTTTTCTGGCGATCTTGGGCTGATTTCAAACACTTCTTAACTGTTTGGATATTTTTAACTGTTTCCTGTACCAATTCAGGACCTTTTAGCTGTTGTAATCCCTCAATATCCCAACATACTTGACTTCGACATTTTCTTCCATATAAAGCTTCATATGGGCCATACTGATGCTAGAATGAAAACTGTTATTGTACGCAAACTCCATTAATGATAAGTGATCATTCCAATTACCTTTAAACTCCATTATACACGCCCTCATCATATCTTCTAGAGTTTGAATCGTTCTTTCTGACTGTCCATCTGTCTGAGGATGAAATGCGGTACTGAAATGCAATTTCGTGCCTAAGGCCCTTTGTAAGATGTTCTAAAAAATGTGAGGTGAATCTAAGATCTCTATCTGACACAATAGATATAGGCACACCATGAAGTCTTACAATTTCAGAAACGTAAAACTCAGCTAACTAATCCAGAGAATCACTTTGGCGTACAGGCAAGAAATGAGCTGATTTTGTCAGTCTATCCACAATTACCCATGTAGCGTCATGCTTTTCTGAGTGTACGGGACAACCCTTATAGTGATCTTCACCCATTTCCATTTTGGTATAGATAAAGGTTGAAGTTTACGTGCTGGCACCTGATGTTCTGCCTTTGCTTCCTGACACGTCATACATCTAGCCACGAATTCTGCCACATCCTTCTTCATTGTCTGCCATCAGTAGTATGGTCTTAAGTCTTGATACATCTTCATAGTACCAGGATGCATTGCATATGGTGCATTGTGAGCTTCCTGCAAAATCTCATCGCGTAACCTATCCACATCAGGAACACAAACTCGTCCTCCATTCACCGTCACTCCATTAGCCCTCATGGAGAAATTAGGTTTCTTACCCTGCTTCATTCTCTCTAGCATCCATAATAAGAAAGGATCTTTGCTCTGTGCTTCCCTAATTTTATCCACAAGGTCCGGCAAAGTTACTAACAAACCTGCTATCTTATCAACCTCTAATTTCGTATTCAGATCTCATTTCCAATAGCAATGTCAGATTATGACTTCCAAGATTGGCTAAGGTGCTTGAACTCTTTCTACTTAATGCATCTGATATTACATTTGCTTTCCTCGAATGATAATCAATAGTGCAATCATAATCCTTTAACAACTCTATCCATTTTCTTTGTCTTAATCACAAGTCCTTCTGCGTTAAAATATATTTCAAACTCTTATGGTCGATGAAGATCTGAAATCTTTCTCCAAACAAATAATGTCTCCAAATCTTCAATGGATGCACAATTGCTGCTAACTCCAAGTCATGTGTTGGATAATTTAACTCATGAGCCCTCAGCTGACGAGATGCATAAGCAATTACCTTCCCATTTTGCATCAATACACACCCCAATCCTTGTTTCGGTGCATTCGTGTATACCACGTATCCACTGCTGCCAGACGGTAAAACCAAAATTGGAATTGATGTCAATCTTTTCTTTAGCTTATCAAAACTATGCTAACATTGTTGAGTCTAGTGGAATGCCACCCCATTCCTCAATAACTTAGTCAAAGGACCTGCAATTATGAAAAAATCCTCAACAAACCGCCTGTAATACCCAGATTATCCCAAGAAACTTCAAACTTCAGTTGTATTTATTGGTACTCTCCATTCCATAATAGCCTTCACATTTGCAGGGTCAAGCATAACCCCATCACCAGATATCACATGCCCTATAAAAATCACTTAATTTACCCAAAATTCACACTTGCTTAACTTAGCATACAACTCTTTTTCTTTCAAAATTTGTAACACTATCCTCAGATGTTGTTCATGTTCTTTCTTGTTCTTCGAGTACACCAAGATGTCATCGATAAAAACAATCAAAAACTAATCCAGATACTCTTGGAATGTACAATTCATTAATGCCATGAACGTCGCCGGTGCATTCGTTAACCCAAAGGGCATTACCAAGAACTCATAGTGACAATGATGAGTGTGAAATGTTGTTTTTGGTATATCTTTCTCAGCTATCCTTAACTGCCAAAACCCAGACCTCAAATCAATCTTTGAAAATATGGTAGCCCCCCTTCAACTGGTCTAATAAATCATCGATTCTCAGTAACGGATATTTATTCTTCACTGTCACCCTATTCAATTGGCGGTAATCAATGCACAACCTCATACTACCTTCCTTCTTTTTCACAAATAACACTGGTGCTCCCCACGATGAAGTACTTGGTCTGATAAACCCTTTCTCCAATAATTCTTCTATTTGCTTTTCAAGCTCTTGTAATTCTACTAGGTTCATTCTATACAGTGCAATAAAAATTGGGGCAACTCATGGGAGAGTTTCTATAGTGAAGTCCACCTCCTACGCGGTGCCAAACTTGGTAAGTCATCAGGGAACACTTCAGAAAAATCTCTCACTACAGGGATTTCTCCCAATGTGGGACTAATCTTTTCGATATCTATCACATGGGCTAAATATGCCTCACATCCTTATAACATTAATCATCTCGCCTCAATAGCTGATATTACACAGACTTGCACTACTTGTCGATCCCCCACAATTACTACTTTTGGCTTGCCGGAAGATTCAATCATCACTTCTTTCTTATAACAGTCAACCACTGCTTTATGTTGTGCTAACCAATTCATCCCCAAGATTACATCAAACTCCTTCAAATCCATCACTATCAGATCTACGGGTAAGTTTACGTCACCAATCCTCACTAAACTCCCCTTTCTAACACTATTCACTATTACACCTCCTTCCATGGGCAAATGAACTATCAAATTATATCCTAAAGGACTATTCTCACCAGGCATTTTACAAAGTTTGAAGATATATATAAATGCGTAGAGCCAGGGTCAGTTAAAACATATGCCTCAACATCAAACAATAAGATCGTACCTGATATCATGTCATTTGAGGCTAGAGCTTCCTCCCTAGTCATGTTATATATTCTTGCTTGGGTCTGTCCCTGAGTTGCTTGTGCTCCTGGTCCCCCTTTCCTTCCTCCAATAGTATGGCTACCATCTTTATTATTAGTACCTCTGCCCCTACCTCCGCCTCTCTCAGCTCCTCGAGCACTGCTCCCTATACTACTTTGACTGTAAATCTCACTGGCTGAACCTCCACTCATACCTGTAGTACCGGTAGTTTGACTAGGACAATCTCTAGACACGTGTCCTCTACCTCTGCAGTTATAGAAAATCCTAGGTATAGCACCTGATCCCCAACATGTTCCCAGATGTCGTCTTCCACAAGTAGGACAACTCGGTATGAAGGGTAACCCCTGCCATAACTCTGTCCAGCTCCTCTACCTGATCCAATAGAGGGCAAACTAGATGAACTGCGTTCAACTGATCCCCTGTTAAAACCCACTGATCCATCATATCTCGATCCACTACCTCCTCGAAAAGCGGAACCACCACGTGCAAAACTTCCACCCTTTGACTTTCTTTTCTCTTCTCCTTTCTTTTTATCTTCAGTCACTGTCTCTTCCATCCGAACTGCTGACTCAACAAGAGTTTTAAAGTTCGTAATTCTGACTGCAAGGCCCTTTATAATCTCAGGTCGTAACCCTTGTTCAAATCGGTAGCATCGATCCTCCTGTGTCTCTACTGCTTCCGATGCGTACTTGGCTAATGCAGCAAAACGAATCTCATACTCTGCCACTATCTGATCATCCCCTTGTACTAAGTTTAGAAACTCCATCTTTTTCTCGTCTTGGTACATCTTAAGTCTATATTTATCATCAAACTCTTTCTGAAATTCGGCCCAAGTTATCTCTCTTGGCTCGTATGCTCTCTTTACCGACCTCCACTAAATTAGTGCATTACCCGTGAATAAGGAAACAACATACTTAAGTCGATTTTCTGGAGTACAGTTTAACAAGTTCATCACATCCAAAGTCTTTTCCCACCATTTTTCAGCAACCTCCGGGTCTAAAGTACCCTCTAATTCTGTAGCTCCTATCTTTCTAATCCTCTCACAGTTACGGTCAATTGTAGGAACCACCTATGCTGGCACTGTGGCTGGTACATGTGCCTGTGCAAGAAACTGTGCTTCAGCTTGAGTTTAGGCCTACAAGGCCATCTGGAGCATCTGTGCATAATCTGGTGGTAACCCTGCCGTTGGAGCACCACCAGGAAGAATTGGAGCATCAACACCAATACCCCTCGACCTACCCCAACTCCACCTGCACCTGCAGGTGCAACGGAGCGCTCTACTGACTCCACTGACTCTTCCCTACTAGCTACTAGGTCAGCACGTACACCTTGAGAAGCCGTCCTACATAAGTAATTTAATCATTAGACGTATCCCATAGTCAACTTATCACACTAGAAACGTAGACCTATTTTGGTTCTGTTAGAATAGCTGACCAGAAAGTCAATGTGGTTGGTTGTTCTGAGAACCATTCGTTAATATTTTAATGAAAGTAATATTATATTGATGAATGTAGTAAGAATCCATCATTGGCAACGATGAGTTTGTTGTGCTTACTTCTAGCATTGAGCGTAGTTTCGATGTCACAACAAACGCCCACAGACCGGACATATGAATTCAGAAAGTTGGACCACGCATAGGTTGGTGGTCATGGAACCAACTTTTGAAGATAGTTCTGAAACACTCCAAGTCGTGGACCTCGAGATTGGGTATCGAGGGTCCTATAGAGACTTGCACTAAGGATTGCATTCATTAAATGAGTACCGTGTTTTATCGGTGACAAACATTGGACGTCTATGTAATATAAGAGGGTTAGTTGACAAAGGTAGTGTCGGCTGACTGAAGTGACTCCTAGGAATCATTATATGGAGGCGATATGGGCTTGGTCGGTATGACTGGTAATCCCGATTTCGATAGTATGGGATTGGTCCTTGAACTTGAGGAATCATGACAGTCGCTTACATACGATGGCTGTGATCTTGAATCTTGCAAGCGGTGATTGTGTCATAAGACTTGGCCATCATAAGCCTTGTTCAGTGCAGTCGGAGTATGTAGAGATGATGGTGGATTCCAGGATAGGATCTGTCCCCTGTCAAAAATTATGACAACGAGATCTCCATTGCGCTCTGAGATGGTTTTAGACTCTCAAAGTCTATGGCCATAACATTTGATTGAGTGGGAAAGGATTTTCTATGTCAATCATAGAGTTAAGCCTATCTCAAGTTTGAAGTATAGATGACTAAGTCAAGGTTGGGAATCGACATCTTAATTATGTGCCCTAGACTAAGGCTGGGAGATAGGCGACAGTAGGATTGTACCTGTATGTAACTCGGAGCCTAGATGTTCACGCCATATATTCACCTTATCTCTAGTGCCATGGACCGTTGCTCGACGACCACCCATGGTGACGGACTACTTTGGTTATGAGATAACGAGAAGTAGGTCCAAGTCTAGCTGAGGGTGAACCTAAACAGTCACACCAGCTACACCGGATGTGAAAGGAATTAATTTAGAATTAATTCTAGGAAAAGGTTTAATTTAATAGGATTAAATTATACTTCTTGGAGATTCAAGCCTTCATGGATTAATCGGATAAATTAGGTTTGAGTTCATAAATTGGATTTATGGATTTAATAAGCATGAGGTTCCCTTTTAATTAGATTAAAATGGTGAATAATTAGTGGGCTCGGAATATTAAATAGAATTTAATATAGAGTCCATTGGACTATTTAATTTAGAATTAAATAGGCCCATTCCATAAAGCCTATCAAAAATGGATGCACGAGATCTGATAGTTTTGAGATGGAGGGCTAGGATTCATCCTAGGATGAAGTTTGACTAGGTCAAATCCTAAGTCAACTAGGATTTGACTAGGTCAAATTCCTAGTTGATTAGGATGTGGCTCTTTGGAAGAGGTTGAGTAGGATTAGGAATATTAATTCCTTACAAATACCCTAACACACACACTTCACATACAAATCTCTACACATTATGCCATCTCAAATCTCTCTCTCTCTCTCTCGTCCACCCTCATTATTCTCTCCAATAATTTCCCTTTGTTCTTCTTGATTTATTCAAGGTAGAACATAAGAGACGTTAATAACGTTAATCAATAGCGTTGTGTCGATGTCTCTTCTCCCCTAAACAAATTCTTGCAAGCACGAGAGTACATTACTATTCGGTGAAGCGTGTGGACGATTTAGAGGGTCTCTACTTTGAGATCTCTGTGGCAAAACAGGGAACAATGCGTGAAGCCGAACGAAGAAGACTACGAGGGTAAGTTTTCTCTTTACGTTTCTTGTCCTCTCAAATTCTATGGCCTCCATGTTGTGTCTTTCTTGAACATGAAGATATATTGAACGTCCGAGAGAATCAAGGGCACACCCTTTGATCCGTTTATGCATGTTTAATGTATGTTTAATTCCATTTATTTTATGCTTTACAATTTTATATTCGCAACTCCCACACTTTCGCTGCTCCTCTATGGGCCGATCCGCACGTTACATTGGTATCAGAGCCCGATTCGGTGTATAGACCTAGAATTCAATGTGCTATACATGTGTTGAAGCATGTTTAACATGTTTTAAATTACGTTTGAAGCATGTTTAGCATAGATCTTGTTTGGCGTTTAATTTTTGCATGGAATTTTTGATCTTGGATTTCTTGAATATGTATATACATGTTCTTGGGTTGGATTTATCTTGTGGTTCAGAAAATTGCATGAAAAGAGCAAGAAACGGTGAAAAACGGCGTATCGGCAGCAACAACATGCATGCTGGCAGGGGCCTGCGCCAGCGCCCAGCGTGTAGACTGTGTCGGGCGCGCGCACGGCTGCGCATGCAGGCATGGGCGACTACGAGTGCGCGTGCGCGCGGCAGGCGCTGGTGTTGCGCTAGGCGCACGGGCGAGTGACTTGCCGGGCCGACAGTGCCATTTTCCGTTTTCTCCCAGTTTTGGCTCGTTTTCCAAAACTATTTTTCCTGAATAATTATTATGATATTTGTTGCATTTTCTGAACCCGTTGACTTAGGATATTTAATTTTGGATGAGATTTGTAATTTTCTAAAATAAATATTGCTTTGTTAATGAGGAAAGGGTTTCCTAACTAGAATTAATTTTTCCAATGATTGCACCAATGATCAAAATTCACGTGTAAAATTTCGCATTAAATTTATGCGTTTTTATGATGTTGGACATCATGGTTATTTGTGTAGCATGGCAAGTGACGATTTTGACATGTATTAATATTGCACAAATATTGGATTTTGGGATTCTTGAATATTTGGTTATATTTTTGAATTGATGATTTTTTGTGTTTAAGAAAAGGAAGTTGCAAGAAAACGTTAAAACATTAAAAACTGTAGCGACCGACAAGCATGCCGCAGGTAGGCAGCAGGCGTGTGGGCGAGGGCCCCTGCGCGTAGGCGTGCGCACTAGTGCGCAGCAACCGCGCGAGGAGTTCGCTTGCGCAGGCGGGCAAGGGCCCGTGCGCGCGCAGGCTGCGCACCTGGCCTGTACTGCTGGGCCATTTTTTGATTTTTCGTCGTTTTCTTGCATCCTCAGAAATCTGATTTCTATATTATTCTGGGAATTTTTCTGCACTAATTAACTTGGGGCATTTTAATTTTTGTTGAGAGGTTATTTACTAGAATTAATATTGCCTTGTTCGTTATGAGAAAGGATTTTTTAACAAAAATCATTGTGCATAGGTTGCACAATTATCTAATGTTCGGTGTGTATATTTTACATTTAATTTTTGCACTTATTTTATGGTATGGGATATCATGAATGCTTAAATAGCATGTTTTACGTGAGATGTGTATATATGCTATTTGCGTTAATTGGATTGACAAAGGATGATCACAAAGCCCCTAGATCGCATGTATGATCTATTTAAATTTATTAGTTGGGTTGGGGCCTGACTGCCTCTTTGCATCTTCTTACTTCTCTTGTTTTTGTCTTGGAATAATAAGGCTTTCTTTCTCCCTCCTAATGTACTCCCCCCAACTGTTGATTGGGGTTTCTTATTTTTTATGATATAATGAGAGTAGATTAGGTGTGAGATTTTATTTTTTGTAAATAAAAGTTGCAAGGAAAGACAAGCCCAAGGCGTTGGAGGGCCATGGAGGAGATCATCGGTTGGCCCACGTTGGATCCCATGGAGAAGAGGCCCAGTGTAGGCCCACGATGGAGAGCCCAAGAAGATGTAGAGGACTTACAAGGCCCATTGCATGTAATGGGTTCTAAAATCTTGTAATAGTGTTGGCCTACCCTTAGATTGACCATAGTGAAAGAATCGGGTACGGCCCAGGAATGCAACGGAAGCGAAAAAACGTGAATTAAAACATAATTTAAAAGGGATTCAAAGGGGTGTTCCCTTTGAAGTTCCCGGGCATTCGATGTTTGTCAAACTACAAATAATAAAAAGAAAAATTCTGGACATGTGGCTTAAAGGAAAGAACAAAGGTACATGTAAACGTAAAAGAAAACCAACCTTTGTTCGTTTTTATGTAGAATGGCTTCTAGCATTGTTCTTTGTTTTCTTCCTTGTATGTCCACTTGAGAGCTCAAAGTAGAACTCCTCTAAGTATTGTCCACACCACACTAGGGATAAATCTCTATTCTATTGCAAGATAGAAAATAGAAATAGAAGAAGAAACAAGTCCAAAGAAGGCACTATGAATTAGTGTACCTTGGAATGCCTTTTTGTTCAATCTTCTCTAAGAAGTATGAACTCTCAACGGAGAATTTTCAGAGAGTTTTTGGCCTAAAAACTCCAGCAAAAATGAACCAAGTTAAGTGAATAATGTCTAGCAAAGTAGTTTTGTGTATGTTGAATGTAGAGTTCAAAAAACCACGTACATAAGTAACCTCCAAGGCAACTTCCACATACACACACTTCTAGCACATCCACTACACATGATAGCAAGAAAAAACTACCCAAAAATGAGCAAAATTTCATGCATATCATGTATACATGTGGAGGAGTTGAAACTCCTCCTTAACTAGCTCCAACTTGCATGAAAAATGGACTTGGATCTATATATTTTTGAACTAGTATTTAATCAAATTAAATAAAGTCCACACATATATCCATTGGGAATTAATTAATCTAGTTAATTTAAATCCAATTAAAGCCCAATTATTTATTTAATCCAATCAAATAAACATAAGTCAATATTAAGAATAATTGATCAAATCAACTATTCTAGCCAAAACCCGATAAATTAATCCAATTAATTTAAAGGTTCTTAGTCCAAAGAATTAACTAATCCAATTAATTAATTCTTGGACCATCCATCAATGGTACATGGCACTAGAGACTAGGTGAATGTTGGCGTTAACATTTAGGCTCCAGAGTACCAGACGAGTACGGTCCTTCCATCATCCGTCTCCCGATCTAAGTCTAGGGCATGTAATTGGGCGTCGGTTCCCATCCTAGACTAGAAAACTATACTCAATAACTCGAGACACGTTTGCTCTATTGATCAATGTAGAAAACCATTCCTTACTCGACCAATCGCAGTGGCCATAGACTTAAAGAGCTTAAACCATCTCAGAGCGCATAGGAGACTCGACTGTCATATACTGACAGGTGAAGGATCCTATCTTGGAATCCACCATCCTCAATACATATTCTGACCGCAATGGATAAGGCTTATAATGAACATATCCCAGATACGGACATCTTTTGCCAGATCCTAGATACAACCATCATATGCATGCGACTGTCATGATCCCTCAAGTCTGAGGACTAATCTCGTACTATCGGAGCTGAGAATTCCAGTCATACCTACCAAGCGTCTAAGGCTTCCATATGATGATTCCCGCGAGTCAGTTCAGTCAGCTGACACCCTTGTCAACTAACCCACTAATATTGCATAGACGTCCAACGCCTGTCGTCGATGAAACATGACACTCATCTAATAAATGCAATCCTTAGTGCAAGTCACTATAGGACCCTCGATGCTTTGTCTCGAGATCCTGGAGTTGGAACATTTCAGACCAACCCTGAAAAGTTGATTTCCTAGCTGCCATCCAATGCGCAACCCAACTACATAGGTTATCTAATTGGTCTGTGGGCATTTGTTGTGACGTTAAAACGCCGTTTATCGTAATCAGTAAGCACAAGAAACACATAGTGCCATGGATGAATACTTACTATATTCATAAAGTCAATATTACTCTAATAAAGATTGCTAAATAGTACCCAAAACCGTCAATCCAATTGGCTTTCTGGTCACCTATTCTAACACATAGATCCACTGCGGGCATAGTGGGTCGTATAGGTTTGGGCTTGTGATCATCGTACAGGGGCATGCTAGGTTTTATTTTGCATGCAATGAATTTTATATGCTTTGGGTATTCTATATGCTTCATGTATGTTTACATTTATACTTAGAATATTTCTACAATTACGCATGCAAAACACTTATTATGTGATGAGGTCTAATTCATTAAAACTCTCAACTTGGTTGGACCGAGCTAAAATATTAGACCCCTAATAAATGGACTAGAACCTAAGTAGTTCATCCAAGCCTTCCATCAATGACAAAGTGAGGAAGCTAGTTTCAGTCAATTGCATGGTCTCACGAGTCGTGGCACGAGTTTTTTCCTGAAAATAAGCTGCAGGTTTGTTGTGAATGAAGTGAATACAATCCTGTTACCTATCTCATGAGTCGTGGGGGTAGCAGTGAGTGCTATGATTCAGTTGATGGGTCAGGACTAATGCCTGAATAACGTGATTCGCTTGGAGTCCTTGGGATCACGTGAAAAGGTGAGGCAGAATATCTTGGGGATCTCGTTGGACGAGAATGGTATGGAATACCTCCCACAAGGTTATTTTCCATGCGAATCGTAAAATACGGGTATGGGGAATTTCACTTGTGGACCCCAAGCCCATTAGGAATCCGTTTCCCAAAATCCCGTTTAAGAGTGATGGATTTTCGTAGAAATAGTGGGAGAGGTTAACGATTAAAGACCGAGTCTTAACTTAAATTTAATATTACTTTATTTTGCCTACTATTTTATGCTTTATATATATATATATATTGTGATGTCTAAGTATCCACCAAATGCATTACTAGTGGCTAGTTAATGGAACCTACTACCCGAATTGACTTTGAAATCATAAGATGGTCTTAGATTTTCAGAACCTAACTCACATGCCGGATGAGGATGTTTCTCAACTCTTGCCGGAGGGGTCGACACCTAAAACGACGTTTGGCATTCAAAAGGTGAAGGACGACCACCGGCAAGTCCACAGCGTCGTACTAGCCTCGATGATAAACGAGATCTAGAAGCAGTATGGCAAGCATGATGATGTTGGCTCAACTATGCTTCGTTTGCATAATGTCTATGTGGTCCCGGACCAGCATGCAGGATATAATGCAACGAAGGCATTTTTGGAGCTAAGATGACGAAAGGAACGTTTGTACAAATTACATGGAGTGATGATGCTATCCCTAGTGGAGAAGCTCAAAAGACCTCCACGTCGGTCTTGAAATAAAGACGTACATTAACGTGATCTTTCAGTCTCTTCCGCTCTCCTATGAACCATTTATTATCAACATGAATGAGCTTGAAGAGATCTTCATAGGTTGATAATTATGTTGGTCTAGTACTAGGCAACGATTGTAAAAATCTATGCCATTTGTACTAGTAGGAGAGGCTTCAACCTCTATAGCGAAACGCAAGGGTGCCAGACGCCAAAAGAGGAAGAAGGCTAAGGCGACAACAGCTTCTAGCACTTCGAGTGTTGTTCCTATTACACAGCAAGCCGGAGGTAAAGGAAAGAGCAAAAGTTCAGCAGTCAAGTTCATAGATTCCTAAGAACGTATGCATTTACTGTCGTAAATAGGGCAGTTGGAAGAGGGAGTGTCCTAAACCACTCTCCAATGAAGGTAAAATTTGATATTGAGTATTGACATGATCACTTTACTCTGTTTGGTATTGGATACCGTTCTTGTCATAAATCTACGGGTGGTTTCCAGAAAGTGATAAGGATTAAAAAGCCAAGAATAGTTCTAGGATTCAACAATGGCAAGGCCATTGTTGAAAAGGACTAGAGACTTGTTAGGCCTATAATCGTGATCATGTAAGGAGTTTATAGGAATTATGTAACCTAGCATGATCAAAAGTATATCTCTTTGTTGGACAAAGGTTTTATTTCATACATATTTGATCAACAAAATTTTTGAATGTTAATTCATGTTTGCTAGTGTTTACACGTAAATTCCTAGAACACCATCCCATAACAGATTTATGAATACTAAAAAATTTGGCACCAACTAGGGCGGTTTTATCTTATTAAAGATAATTAAACTGGAAAGTTCGATGAATCTAGCAATAGACGATTCAAATTGACTAAATTTATAAGTCTTTTTCTGAAGAAGGAAAAATCCGATAGCACTTTGTTGGACAATGTAGGTTGCCAAATAGTTTATTGGATGGGTGTAAGACAACTGTAGGTTACTGAATGCACAAGACCATGAAGGGGTTCACAAGTCTAAAGGTCCCATAGGAGGTTTGGGAATTAGATTTGAGGTGGTGAACCAAAAATGGTTGCAAAATTAAACCTGTTTCGATAGGATCGAAAAGGGCCGTGTATTTAGTGGGAATTCTTGGGCATCCAGTTGAGAATATAATTCTCAATGAAATGTTGCCTACAGAGACAAAGTATGTCGGTCTCTGATAAAGGGAACGATCGAGCCTCGTTGGACGCAGGACGATCGAAGTTTCACCAAATTACCATAGCATGTGTAGTCGTAGACTCAAAAATTGCCAACGTGAGAAATGTAGGCATTTTGCTAGGAGTCACGCACCATGGTGCCATGGTTTGAAAAGCCTGTGTCCAGACAAAGTCCTTGAGCATCCTACATACGTCAAGGGACTAGTAGGAGACAAATTAGATCCGTTGTCTGATTTGTACAGGTTTACGGCAGCATAATGCTAACGTTGCTAATAATCACATTTCTTAAAATTGATTATATTCCAGAGCCCTTAAGAACAAACTCAAATGTTGTAGAGGTACGAGTGATCGGGATAAGTTCGGTCAAATTTGGATAGTGATCCGAACGACCTGCGGAACGTGATGTTGGACATCGTAGTCGGATTTATGGAGAGGAGCAATAGAATCAGCTAGGAAATTCAAACAAAGTTTGAAACACTGCACAACTGGAATAAACATTTGACGAGCTCATACGGTGTATGACTCGATCTTGAACGACGTAGGTGATAAGTGGGAGTAGGAGTTGCGTTCCAAGTGTTTAAATGTGTAATGTCTTGTTCATCATGGATGAATTCAAGACGTTAGGAATCACTAAAACATAACCGTAGCTCACAAAAATTCTCCATGATAGTTTAGGGTTCCCATATACATATCGTGAATTGAGTTGTTCAAAGACTCAATCATGATAGACTGATGAGAAAGCTCAGATATATAGAGGGATAAGTTGTTGGAGACTTAGTCATGGTTAGACTGATGAGAAAGCTTAGATACTATGAACAAACTATTAAGCCATTCAAGACTTAGTTACGGTAGACTGATGAGAAGGCTTGGATGTTGGGTATCCCCTGGTCTTAACCTTAGATAAACATGCGATATGTTTAGTCGGTGCATAGGATCCGATGTTGAGTATGCTTCTTGCATGACTCAAAGGAAATCGGTAATGCACTGAGGGGTTGAAGACAACAGTCAAGAACAATTCTTAGTACTTGAATAAGGACTAAAGATGGATTCTCGATGCACTATCGGTGGAGAGTTGTTTTGGAAGGCTAAAGTGATACTAGCTTCCAAAACATGGTCAAGAATGGTTAGTCTCAAAGGTATGCAGGGTCATGCTTAATGATGATTGCATTGGATAGTGGTTATGAATGAAAACCATGTCCATAGGATGGACGTGGTGCCTAGCACGATCAAGCCAATGGTCGCCTAAATGGCGGACAACTAGGCTATGGCAAAAGTTATGGCCCGAGATCTCATCACAAGATCCACGAAAAATTCTTAGAAAACCATCTTCTCCACGCGGCGATGGTAGATAGAGGTAACACGGTTAGACCGTATTGCTTCGGCAAGGAAATATAGCAGACTCACGAGACCTTAGTCGGTATCGTAGATTACTCATGCTCAGAGGGTTCTGAACAAAAAGGGTAATTGACTTAGTGGTCAAGTGGGAGATTGTTAAAATAAGTGACCAGAAAGTCAATGTGGTTTCTTGTTTTGAGAATCATTCATCAATCTTTGAACGAAAGTTATATCATGTTGTTGAATGTAGTAAGGATTCATCATTGGCAACAGTGAGTTTGTTGTGCTTACTTCTAGCATTTACGTAGTTTCGATGTCCCAATAAACGCCCACAGACCAAACATATGAGTCCAGAAAGTTGGACCACACATAGGTTGGCAGTCATGGAACCAACTTTTGTAAATAGGTCTGAAACACTCCAAGTCGAGGACCTCGAGATTGGGTATCGAGGGTCCTATAGACACTTGCACTAAGGATTGCATTTATTGGATGAGTACCGTGTTTCATCGGTGACAGACATTGGACGTCTATGCAATATTAGTGGGTTAGTTGACAAGGATAGTGTCGGCTGACTGAGGTGACTCGGAGGAATCGTCACATGGAAGACACACGAGCTTGGTCGGTATGTCTTGCATTACCGATTTTGATAGTACGGGATTAGTCCTCGTACTTGAGGAATCACGATAATCGCTTACATATGAAGGCTGTATCTTGAATCTAGCAAACGGTGATCGTGTCATAAGACATGGCCATCATAAGCCTTCTTCAATGTAGTCGGAGTACGTAGAGAGGACGGTGGATTTCAAGATAGGATCTAACCCCTATGAAAGATTATGACAACAAGATATCCTATGCGCTCTGAGATGATTTAGAATCTCAAAGTCTATGGCCATAGCACTTGAATGAGTGGAAAAAGGATTTCCTATGTCAATCATAGAGTTAAGCCTATCTAAAGTTTGAAGCATAGATACCTAAGTCAAGGATGGGAACTGACATCCTAATTCCATGCCCTAGAGTATGGCCGGGAGACAGGCAACAGTAGGACCGTACCTGTATGTAACTCGGAGCCTAAATGTTCACGCCACATATTCACCTATTCTCTAGTGTCATGTACCATTGTTATATGCCACCTATGGTGACGGGCTACTTTGGTTATGAGATAACGAGAAGTAGGTCCAAGTCTAGCTGAGGGTGAACTTAAAGAGTCACACCCACTACACCAGATGTGAAAGGAATTAATTTGGAATTAATCCTGGGAGAAGATTTAATTTAATAGGACTAAATTATACTTCTTGGAGATTCAAGCCTTCATGGATTAATTGGATTAATCGGGCTTGAGTTCATAAACTAGATTTATTGATTTAATAAGCATGGACTTATCTTTCAATTAGATTAAAAGGGTAAATTAATTAGTGGGCTTGAAATATTAAATAGAATTTAATATAGAGTCCACTAGACCTTTGGACTATTTCATTTACAATTAAATAGGCCCATTCCATAAAGCCCCTCGAAAATGGATGGACGAGATTTGATCTAGAGGTTTTGAGATGGAGGGCCAAGATTCATCCTAGGATGAAGTTTGACTAGGTCAAATCCTAAGTCAACTAGGATTTGACTAGGGCAAATCCCTAGTTGATTAGGATGTGGCTCTTTGCAAGAGGTTGAGTAGGATTAGGACTATTAATTCCTTATAAATACTCCAACACACAGTCTTCACATACTAATCTCTACACATTATGCCTTCTCAAATCTCTCTCTCTCTCTCTCGCATCCACCCTCATTATTCTCTCCAAGAATTTCCCTTTGTTCTTCTTAATTTATTCAAGGTAGAACATAAGAGACGTCGATAGCTTTAATCAATAGCGTTGTATTGATGTCTCTTCTCCCCTAAATAGATTCTTGTGAGCACAAGGGTACGTTACTATCCGGTGAAGCGTGTGGATGATTTTGAGGGTCTCTACTTAGAAATCTTGGTGGCAAAACGGGGAACAATGTGTGTAGCCGAACGTAGAAGACTACGAGGGTAAGTTACCTCTTTACGTTTTTTGTTCTCCAAAATTCTATGACCTCCATGTTGTGGCTTTCTTGAACATGAAGATACACCAAACACTCGGGAGAATCAAAGGCACACCCCTTGATCCGTTTATGCATATTTGATGTATGTTTAATTTTGTTTATTTTACGCTTTGCAATTTTATATTCGCAACTCCCGCTCTTCTGCCGCACCTCTCCCTGGCCGATCCACATAGGTAGAACTTTTTGGCTTCAGGTGGCACGACTGTCCCACCTATTAAGATCCATGGCACGACTTCAAATGTGATGTAGTTAGTCACTGTGACCTATCTCCTGAAAAATGTTGGTAAGGGATGAGTTGCCTACTCAATAAGTATAATTAATCGAGTTATATATATATATATATGCACATACACAATAAAACGAATATCATGTAATGACACTATCCCGCATGTATTTATCGTGCAAATACAACAAATATAAGAAATCACATATACCAACAACCATATATCAATTTCCACATAATACTCGACTCTAGTGTTTATTTTCTTAGGGCCCTGCTTACCCATGATGGAGTGCATCACTTAATGGTCTTTTATTTTCCTCGGTACCACATAGCACACAACTCGTATGATATCCCATCATCAATCACATCACAGGGCACATAATTCGTATGATATGTTACATCTGAAAGAATCGGGTAAGGCCCGGGAACGCAACGGAAGCATAAAAACGTGAATTTAAAGTATAATTGAAACAGATTCAAAGGGGTGTTCCCTTTGAAGTTCCCGGGCGTTCGGTGCATGTCATAGCATAAATAGAAGAGGAGAAGAATGCTGGACATGTGGCTAAAAGGATATCAACAAAAGATACATGAAAACGTAAAGAAAACCAAACTTTGATCATAACACGTAGAACCGGTTCTAGCATTGTTCCCTTTCTGTTTCTCATTCCATTCACTTGAGGATCCATATTAGAATCCCTCTAATTTCTCCACACCACACTATGGAAGAGTGTATCCCCTAATCTATTGCTAGATAGAAGTAGAGAAGAAGAAGAAGAAACAATCTAAAACAACACTATTGTTTAGTGCCTTTGGAATGTTTTTAAGTTCAACCTTTCCAAAAGGTTTGAACACATAAAGGAGAAAATTTGCAGAGATTTTGGAGAGTTTTTCGATGGAAAAAATTCGTGCAAGATAATGCTATACAAGTTATGTGATAGTTTTGTGTATGTAGAATTGTTGAATTCAAAATTCAACGTCTATAGTTAACATCCAAAGCACCCTACATACACATACCACTATCTACATAACCATGCACCTTTATAGCTAATAAACCACCCACCAAATCATATAAAAGCTGGTCACATGTGCCTCACATGTGGAGGATTTTAATTCATCCTTCACTTGCTATAAATTGTATTTTTCTATGGACTAGGACTACTAGTCTTGGACTTTTATTTAATCTAATTAAACTAAGTCCAAAGAAAGTCCAGTGGGCAATTAATTCAATTAATCTCAATCCAATTGAAGCCCATAAGTTTATTTAATCCAATTAAATAAACATATGTCCAAACTCTAATTAATTGATCCAATCAATTAATTAATCCAATTAATTTAAAGGTTCCAAGTTCAAAAATTAACTAATCTAATTAATTAATTCTTGGACCATCCATCAAATGGATTTCCCAATAAATGATCCCATCATTTATTTTTCTCCTTGAATTAATTTAATCCAATTAAAATAATTCACTTCTTCTAAAATTAATTCCAAATTAATTCTACCAATTCCATAGTGATTTGTGTCTGACTCTTTAGGTTCACTCTCAGCTAGACTTGGGGTTGTGTCCAACACAATTGGTCAATTAAATTCAATTTAATTAACTGTTTTCCAATTAACCATTAATCGAAAAACGCCCATCACCATGGGTGGCCGTGTAGCAACAGTCCATGGCACTAGATACTAGGTGAACGTTGGCGTGAACATTTAGGCTCTCGAGTACCATACGAGTACAGTCCTTCCATCATCCGTCTCCCGGTGCAAGTCTAGGGCATGGAATTGAGCGTCTGTTCCCATCCTGGACTAAAAATCTATGCTTAATAACTCGAGACACATTTGCTCTATTAATTAATATAGGAAACCATTCCCTACTCGACCGATCGCTGAGGCCACAGACTTAAAGAGCTTAAACCGTCTCAGAGCGCATAGGAGACTCGACTGTCATATACTAATAGGTGACGGATCCTATCTTGGAATCTACCGTCCTCAATACATATTCCGACTGCACTGGAGAATGCTTATAATGAACGTATCCTAGATATAGACGTCTCTTGCCAGATCCTAGATGCAACTATCATATGTATACGACTGTCATGATTCCTCAAGTCCAAAGACTAATCTCGTACTATCGGAGCCGGGACTTTCAGTCATACCGACCAGGCCTCCAAGGCTAACATATGACGATTCCCGCGAGTCAGTTCAATCAGCTAGCACCCTTGTCAAATAACCCACTAATATTGCATAGACGTCCAATGTATATCGTCGATGAAACACGACACTCATCCAATGAATGCTATCCTTAGTGCAAGTCTCTATAGGACCCTCGATGCCCTGTCTCGAGGTCCTCGACTTGGAACATTTCAGACCAACCCTCAAAAGTTGGTTTCATAGCTGCCATCCAATGCGCAACCCAACTACATGGGTTATTCAATTGGTCTGTGGGCATTTGTTGTGATGTTAAAATGTCGTTTAACGTAATCAGTTGCACAACAAATACATAGTTCCACGGATGAATACTCACTATATTCATCAAGACAATATTACTCTAATAAATATTGCTAAATAGTACCAAAAACCGCCAATCCAATTGACTTTCTGGTCACCTATTCTAACAATCTCCCACTTGACTTAAAGCCAATCACCCATGTCGCTCAGACTTAACTAAGCATGAGTAACCTATGATATCCGGCTCGGTCTCACGGGTTTACCTTATTTCTACCAAGATGATGCGGTCCAACCACGCGTTACCTCTTCATACCATTCCTCCAAGCAGATGGTACTGTTTAGAATTTTTCTAGATCCGTGATGAGATCTCGGTGCTTTAGCTTGCGCTACAACCATGTTGTTATCCTCCAAGGTAACTATTGGGTTTTCCGTGCTAGGCACCACACCCAACCATTGGATGTGGTTTTTCATCCAAACCACTTTACAAAGCAACTTCTAAAGTTGCCATTCAAATTTCATGGTCCGTCATGGCATCCCGCTTGAAACCTTTCCAAGCCACCACGTTACCATTAAGCCTGAATATATATTCATAGTGAGACTAGATATTATTCACATGATACTGGAAGCTAGTATCACTATAGCCTTCAAGAATCAACTCTCCATAGAACGTGCATCAAGAATACTTCTTTATTCCTTATTCAGGCATTAAAGACTGTTCTCAACAGCAATCTATTGCCTCCTCGGTACACACCCAATTTCTATCGTTACGCTTAAAGCATACACAATATTAGGTCCAATGCACCAAACAACATACCCATGTTACCTACGACAAAGACGTAAGGTATGTCAAACATCTAAACTTCCTCATCAGCCAACCCTGGCTGAGTCTTGGACAACTTAAGCCTATATATAGGAATCTAATTCCTTTCATGGAGAATTGAATGAACAAAGTTTGTGTTTCATTGTTTCCTAACATCCTAGATTCATTCCAAATGAAAAAGACATTACATACTTTAAAACTAGGAACACAACTAAACTCCCACTGACCCACAAGTTCATTACCGATCGAGTCATACCCCATTTGAACTCATCAAAATGAATATTCCAGTTACATGGAGTTTCAAACCTAGTTTGAATTCCATGTCGATTTACACGGCTCCAAGCCATTGATTCGATCCAATGTCCTACATTGCTTCTCCTTATGTCTTTTGGATTATAATCCAATTGACCAGACTGACCCAGAAACCTGTAAATCTCAGGTATCTAAGGTATTCTGATTGTTCCTAGGAGAACTGGAATATAGTCAATGGGCAAACTCGATTACAAATGATGTTTGCTATATCGTACTGAGGTGTCGCTCTACTTGATTCCTCAAGGAGCTACTCCTCACAACGGTTATCCTCTGAAATCCAATTTCCTTAGGACAATACATGAACATGTGCAAACCTAGTTTGCCTCCCACTATTCCCTTGACGTATGCACGACCATCCTATATACTCAAGTACTTTGTAGGATATAGGCTTGCCATGCCATATCCAATATGGCGTCTGGGCCATGATCTTTAGAAAGTGTCATGTTTTAGAACATGGCTATTGTCTTAAGAACACGCCTAGATAGGCCAAGGTAGTTTAGTGAAACACCGATCGAACCATGTCCAACAAGGTTCGATTCCTCCCTTATCAGAGACACCGTTCAATTGTGGCATTCTAGGAAGAATTCCACTGAGTGAGAATTCCATTCCCATTTGGATACACCATGAGCTCCCATTAAATACACACCACTCGATCTAATCGAAGGTTAATTTCGCAATCAGTTTGGTTCCTACTTCAAATCTAATTCCCTGGACCTTCCAAAGGCCCTTAGACTTGTGAACCCTATTCTGGTCTTGTGTATTCAATGACCCACAGATGTCTGACTGGATCCTATCCAACAGCCCACTAGCAAGCATACTTGGTCCTACAAAGAGCTTCTTGGTCATCTTCCTACTTAGGAAGGACTTGGAAGCTAGCAGGCTCAAATTGTCTATTTCTAGACTCCTTGAATCTACTAAACTCGTTATCCTATCTAGAGGAATGTGACCTAGCTTTGCATGCCAAATCTGTAAGGTTTTCTTGATTATCCATTTTACCATTTTTTTTGAGCATTCATAATCTAATTATGGGATAGTATCGAAACAATTATGCAAACAACCTAGAAGACAAGAATAACCATTCTTTGTCAAATAAAAGAAACTTTTATTGACAAAAAATATGTAATCCTAATTGTCCAACAATAGAAAAATATAATTTGATAATGCTAGGTTATATAATTGTGACATATCAACTCTATCCTAACATGATCACTAATAGCTAAGCCTTACTAGTCCTATAGCTTCTATGGCAATAGCTCAGTCATTGCCTAGCTTTAGAACCATCTCCATCTTAGCGTTCGACTCTTTCCATCATCTGCAAACCATTTGCAGGTATGAGCTCTACAGCTGGTATCCAATATCCAAGAAGCAGAGTAGTAATCATGTTAAAACTCAAATCAAAATGTACCTTAGTTGGAGAGGAGTTTAGGACACTCCCTCTTCCAATGCCCCTTTCCACGGAAATATATGCAAACATCTTTCGCAATCCTTGACTACTGAACCACCTTCCTCTTTCCTTTGCCCATACCTAGCATGGCAACAAGAGTGCTCTGAGCGCTTGCAGCGGCTGATTCTTTCTTACTCTTCTTCCGCCTCCAGCGTCCAACCCCTTTGCCTTTCCTTTTGAGGTTGAAGCCTCCTCCACAAATACAGACGGCGTAGACTTTTCAATCGTTGCCTCGTATTGGACCAATATGTTTATCAAGTCATGAAGATCTTTTTCAAGCGCATTCATGTTATAGTTAATGATAAATGGGTGAAAAGAGGGAGGAAGAGACTGAAGGATCATGTCGATGTACGTCTCTTTTCCAAGATCAGCTCGGAAGTCTTTGAGCTCCTCTACAAGGGATAGCATCATCACTCCGTGTTGGTGTACAGACGATCCTTCTGTCATCTTAGCTCCGAAAAATGCCTTTGTCGCAACATATCTAATATGCCAGTCCGGTACAGCATAAACGTCTTTCATGCGGAGTATTATCGAGCTGACATCATCCAGCCGATAATACTTTTTCTGGATCTCATTGGTCATGGATGCCAGTGTGATGCTGCGGACCTTGCAGTTGTCCTCCTTCCAATCATTAAACGTCGAATGCTCTTCTGACGAGGACCCCTCCGGCAAGACCCGAGGAAGAGGCTTATCCAGAACGTAAGCCTGGTTTTCGAAATTGAGGACAATCCTCAGATTTCGTAGCCAATTATTATAGTTTGTTCCATCAAATTTGTTAGTCTCAAGAATTACAGCAAGTGGATTCTTAGACATCTACATTCAATATGTAAAACATAAATTTAGTAGATTATTATAATATTGAATTCAAGTTAAGACTTGGTCTTTAGTCATTAACCCCTCCCACTATTTCTTCAAAAAGCCCACCACTCTCAAGTGGGGTTTTCGGGAAACCATTTCCTAGTGGGCTCGGAGTCCACAAATGCAATACTCCATGCCCCGCTTTTACAATTCACATGGGAAAGGCTTTGTGGGAGGTATTCAATACCATTCTCATCCAATGAGATCCCCAAGATATTTTGCCTCGCCTCTTCACATGATCCCAAGGACTCCAAACGAATCATGTTACTTAGCGTCAGCCGGACCCATCAACCAAATGAATATCTCAACTATCGCCCCCCATGACTCGTGAGACAAGGAAATATGAGCATATTCCATTCGTTCACAACAACAGTGCAGCTTTCTTCATTCCAAACGTGCCACGACTCGTGAGACCACGAATGGGTGAAAGTAGCTTCCTCACTATATTGCTATGGATGGAAGTCTTGGAATAATCAAACCATTTGATTTTAATTCCATTTTGGGCCTAATATTTATTTGGACCATCCAAGTGAGAGTTATAGTTTATTAAGATCGAGACCTCATCATTATTAGTATTTTGCATGCTCAAGTTTTAAATATGTAATGTAACTAGTTAGAAGATTTGTATTATCTTAATAAATTATTACATTGTAACAATCAAATAAATTTATAATAAAAATATATTAATTAAATTAAATAGGCACTTTATAAATAAACAATATTATTTTTACAAAGGAATAGAATATAGTTAAAAAATAAATATTTTTTCTCCACTTTAATTATTATTTAATATTATAATTATATTTGTTCTACTTTTGCAATATATGCATCTTTTTTAGTATAAGTAAATCACAATTTCCTAAATAAATTTTGGGTCAAGATAATCATATAGATACATAACAAAACACACAAAAAATTTTATAACACACTATATGTATGTGTGTGTAGGATATACAATGACTAAGACTAATAAATAAAAAATATATAGTAATTGATTTTTTTAAATAGAGAAGTAATGCATATAAAAATTTAAATATGTGCATCATTTACGATATATAAATATATTAAAGTAGAATAAACATATATATATATATATTTATTTATTTTTGACTTGGTGCTTTTTAATTGTATTAATATTTGTTATAAAATATTTATTTAATAAGGCTCTTATATTTTCAATAAATGTTGCTTTACACTGATGATCACATTACAGAAACAAACAATGAAAATAAACTTTTAAATCTTTCATCTTATTAATTAGCTCTAATTAAAATAAAGAATAAAAAGAAAATGCAAGTAATATTGTATTATTGAATAAGCATAAAAATTCTTGTTTCTAATTGAACTTTATTTTCATTAAATTTGTGGTTATTCTAAACTTGTTTTGCTTATGAAATAATATTTTAATCTTTTTGAGTTGTACAAATTTTGAAAAGAAAAAATATATTAATTAGTCATTTCTTTTATTTTTCTTTTATGTTTTTACTCCTTATGTTAACTATATTTAAAAGTATCTATAACATAATTTTCTACTAATAGCTTCATTATAAAAACGTATTTTATTCATCATTTTGTTCAAAGAGATTCTAAAATAAAGTTCTAAATTGAATAAACCGTCTATGAAACGATTTAAAGTGGAATAATGAGTATTAAATTTTTTAACCTAGATGATAAAAATAATTACTTCAATTTTAAATTTTTAATGGTCAAAACTTCAATTTATTAAATAGTTAAGAGCCCAATTATTGGTGTAATTATACTTTTAATTAGACATCAGTAATATTATGTTATTGTCATATAAAATTGTAGCTATTATGTAATATTTTGAAAAAATATTATCTATGTATTTTTCTCTGGTATTTTCATAAAAAAAACACGATATAATAAAATTACAAATACACCAGAAGAAAAAGTATATTAGGAAAAAGTAAAAATAAATTCTTAATTGTTTTAAGTCTCTCTTTTTCTTTTATCATTTATAGTTCTTATATTTTCTAAAGGACCATATACGATTTGATTAGTCTAATCAAGAAAAAATATGAAAAGAACTATAATTCGATTACCTTTCTTATTTTTATGTCTTTTTCTAAATCTTAATACTTCAAAACTAAAATAAAAAAATTTCAAAATTATGTACTCTATTGGGCGCGTTAATATGAATATGTACTTTTACAAATTCAAGTTTATATTACAATAATTATAGTACATGATAGTTATTATATTATTGGGTATTAGGAAAATCTGTTTCAAGAATTTCTTTGAATATTTCATAAGTCTTATGGTGTAGATATCAATATAATCTTATATATAACATAAATATCTTGTATGTGCAAATCTGTACTCATACTTAAACATGAAGTTGTTTGTGATCAAATGATGATTAAAATTAGGAGTTTCAATTTAAAATTTCAGTAAATATAAAGCTAGTTGATAACCGTTAAAAATCAAATGATTAATTTCATTTACAAAAAATCACTTAATTAATAGCTCCCTTGAAGAATCTTCTCGTATGTTTCATTGGACTTATGATCTTCAATTTCACAAAAGACGGTAGGTATTTTTACATTTTAGATATTTTCCTCTTATGAACTTTTAAATTTTAAAATTAATTCTCTACATGATACTTATCTTCCAGGAGAAATTATTTAAAAAATGTCAAAAGAAAGAAAAATTTACAAAAATGGTGTGAATTTGAAAGTTTTATAGATTTGAGCAAAGTCGGGACTTGAAAACCTGTTTTTATGCAATTTTTTAAAATAAAAAATAAAAAATTATATATTGCACCAGAGACGGGTCAGAGATGGGGTCTCGCACCCCATTCTTCAACCAAAATTTCCCTTGAGTAATAGTGTGTATAAATGAATTTTTTAATGAATGGATTTTTTGATGAATGAATTTTTTAACTATTAATTAATAATTAATTTGATTTTTTTTTAATATTGTGTATAACAATTCGTTGAAAAATAATGAATGATAAATTTTATGATGTGTGGACATAGACATTGCGATACGGACACGGTGATACGAAAAATTTTAAAAAATTATGATACGACAGGGCATTGAAACGACTATACAAAATATATTTTTTATATATATTTAAAATTTCTCATAAAATCAAAATACGAAATATGAAAAATATCAGGATAAAATATAAAATAAGCATGTCTATATATAAATTTTTAACCAAATTACATGAGTTAAGAAATATTACATAATCAATTTGTTTTAGAAAGTCTCTAAATGTACGGCATTGAGCTCCAACTAGTCTCCCCCCTCCCCCCCGGTGCAGTGAGGCACTAAATGAGCAATCCCTTGGGGGCATGTTAAAACTCCAAAGGTCGGCTTTAGGCACCTCGAAGGGAGGGCTAAAGTCCCCGGACGGACGACGTGGGGCCAGGATGGCACGCGTCGGGCAAGCAATGCACCGAAAGGCTCCGTGTGATTGCGAGTATGACCCGCGGGCTGCGGGAAGTCATGGGCAACACCTCTTCAGCGGAATGAGCGATCGAGGTGAAGTACTAAAAGACCACGTAAGCTACTCGCGACATGTGCTATTGGGTTCTAGCCATGCACGACGGTCCGTTGGCTAAGATACGTGGTCATGAGGCGACGCCGCGCTGTGGGAAAATTATGAGGCTACGCCGAAAGGCAAGAAGGCATGTTGGGCATGCCGTGCGGCATGGTGATATTTCGTTTTTACGGCTTGTCAGTATCGTTTCTTCGAGTAAAGCCATGCGTCATTATTATTGTCAATTTTTTGTATACAATATTAATAAATACGCAATATTATTTTTGTACACAATATTAATAAAAATATTAAATTAAAATAAATTTCTTATACATTCTAATAATATTTATTTTTAAAATATGATTATTGTCAATTAGTTGTACTCGTATAAGTGTAATTTTACTCGAAGTAAAAAAACCATCCAATTTTTTTATAAATTAATATTAGTAGAATGTATTTTTAATAAAAGAATTAATTTTAACTTAGTAATAAATTTAATATTTTATTAATAATATTTCATCTACAATATTAATAAAAATATTACATTCATTATTAAATTGAAATAAATCCTTTTAATTAAATATACATTCTAATAATAATTATTTTTTGAAAACATTAGCTGGTGCCATTAATTCGAGTAAAATCACACAATATAATTATTCTCAATTCTCTATACGACATTAATAATATATTAAATTTATTATTAAATAACAATAAAAAAATTAATTGTATAGCCGTTTCAGTACCGTGTCGTATCTTGAAATGTTTCGTATCACCATGTCACCGTGTCTATTTCCATGCATCATAAAATTTCTCATTCACTATTTTTCAATAATTTTTTATACACAACACTAAAAAATTATTAAAGTAATTATTAATTAAAAATTAAATAATTCATTCATTAAAAAATTAATTTATTACACACTATTCCTCAAAGCCAATTTTGGCTGAAAAATGGAGTCTGAAACCCCATCTGTGACTTCTGTCAGAGATGAGGTCTCACACCCCCTCTCTGAAAAATAGTATTATAATGTATTTTTAATAAAAATATTAATTTTAATTTAGCAATAAATTTAATACTTTTTATTAATAATATTTCATGTACAATATTAATAAAAATATTAAATTTAGTATTAAATTGAAATAAATCTTTTTAATTAAAAATACATTCTAATAATAATTATTTTTTAAAATCATTAGCTGGTGCCATGAATTAGTGTAAAATCATACAATATAATTGTTCTCAGTTCTCTATAGAACATTGATAATATATTAAATTTATTATTAAATAAGAATAAAAATATTAATTATATAGTTGCTTCAGTACTCGTGTCATATCTTAATTTTTAAAATTTGTCGTATCACGTCATGTGTGTGTCCATGCATCATAAAATTTCTCATTCACTATGTTCAACAATTTTTTATACACAACACTAAAAGAATATTAAATTAATTATTAAATAATAATTAAAAAACTCATTCGCTGTAGAAATGAATTTATTGCACACTATTCCTGAAAGCCAATTTTGGCTTAAAAATGGGGTCTCAGACTCCGTCTCTGGTGCAATATATAATTTTTTTTTCAAAAATTGCGTAAAGATGGGATTTTAAGTCCTGTCTTCGCTCAAATATATAAAACTTTCAAATTCACGCCATTTTTGAAAATTTTTCTTTTTTCTTTTACATTTTTTGAATAATTTTCCTATCTTTCATCTGTATATTTGTGATGAAAAATTCACCATTATTTATATGAAAACATCGATAATTAATCATTTTGTTCTTTTTTCCTTCTATTGAAATTTTAGATTCTATAATTATTTTTCTTTATAATATTAATTTTTCATCTGTATATTTGTTTTACTTATAAAATATTACTTTAGTTTTTACATGCCTGTATTTGTAATAAAAAAAATTATCATTTAAATTAATTCATATTCTAAATTTACTTCCCGAATGAAATAAGATTTTAATTTTTTTTGTAGTTGTGCAAAGCAAGAAATAAATAAAATTTAGCTTTTGATTTTGACTTTTATTTTTGAACTCTTATACTGATTATCAACAAAGTTGTTTATAATGTAATTTTCTTGTAATAATTTCTTTATTGTTGATTTTATTCCTCATGTTGGTAGAAAATAGTCTAAATTGACGAATAGTATCTTATGGAATAAATTGAATGGATAAGCATAAAAATCATTGACTAATTTTATAAGTTAGGCTTGAATTAAAAATATAAATGTACATAAATTAAATTACTTATTTATTGAAAATGATGTAGTAGAAATCTTATAGCCCAAGTAATATATGCATTAAATAATAGAAAAAAATCATAGACTTATTTAATTCATAAAACAAGTTTTGAATAATATTATTTTGATTTTAGAATTAATATTATCAAGACAATTAATTATAAAACCACTTATGAAATAATTATCATATTCTAAGTTTGTTTTTTCATAAATAATTGATTTTAAGATAAACTTATATATTGTGCTTGTTTCTAATTAAAGTTTAATTTCGTTGAGCTTGCGGTATTATACTATTAATTAGGTACACCGGAATATATTTTGTGGACATGAAATTATACTTTCTATTAAATTTTAATATTTTTAATCAACACAAAAAAATTAGAAAAATATATAAACCTCTCAAGTTGCTCATATTTTTATAATATCTTATTATAAAATTAACATACATTAAATTAATGGACTAGTTTCCTTGCTTTCAAAGAGATGTTTCTTTAAATTTCTAAAGCGTATCTTCTTCTAATTATATAACCTATATATTTTTCCTAGTTAGTATTAAGATTTTAACTAATTTTATTTAATTAGTTACAAATAAAAGTCTGTATCATGAATGGAACTCTTTATTATAATTCTATCTCAATTCAACTATCTAAGTAATTACAACTATTACAAAATTAATTATTTGTACAAATAAATTTATAATCTAATATTCTATGAAAATGATATACTTGACATCACAAAACAGAAATAACATAAAACATGGCAACTCGTTCAGACTTTTACAATATATGTATAGATATAGACAATATTTGTCTATGGTTGTATGCCCATTTTTCCTTCTTTTTCATCCTTTTTTCAGAAAAAAGATATGTGTAGTGATGATTTAGGAGTAACATTTACACCTTTTGAATTTTTTTGTACAAGGAGCGATTTTTATCATATAGTGTTGAAAAGATCAAATATGTACACTGTCAGTTTGTTCTACTATATTACAGATGATTAAAGAATCATACAACGTACCTATTAATGACATCTCAAATGCACAAGTTACATTTTAGTCTATTTTACAACAAAAGTATTCACTCTACATGATAAGTAATTTAATTGATTCTCATTTTGTTTTAACTTATTTTACTCTTCAAAATATTTGTTTTACATGACAATTCATTTAATTGATTTCATTTATCATCTGACCTCTATATTTTAATATGTCTAGTGATCTAACTAATTGTCATTTATATCTATGCTAGAAAAATTCTCAACATTAAATCCTTTCAATTTTCATAATTTTTCTAGTCATTTCATGTTAAATCATTGGGCTATTTTTTGATCTAGTAAGTGTATATTATATTATGAATATAATATAATAAAAATAATATGAGTAAATAAGTATAATGTGAAAAGTAATTAATAGGAATAATTATGGATAATAAGAAAGTAATTAATAAGAGTAAATATGTATAATGTGAAAAGTATTTAATAGGAATCCATAATTATATTATTTTACATTTGTATCCTCAGAAAAATAATATTACAAGGTTAATTTTGTCCAATCAAAAAAAGAAAGAAACCAAAATCCTTATTCATACTTTTATATAGATATAGATAGATAGATATAGATATAGATATAGATATAGAATGGATTCATTCCAAACACATCATACATCAAAGCATTAAAACATTAAACACATACAAAAGATGCCTAGCATGCTCCTGTAGGATGATCACAAGCCCGTTCCTAAGTGATCTACCAAGCCGAAAGTGGATCTATGGTTAATCTAGGGTAAGCCTTATATATTTTACATCCATTATCATTTTAATGGGGTCTTATCAATTCTTTTTTGTTCTTCTTGGGCCTTCCGTCGTGGGCTCCACCCAACGGACCTCTTTTGAGCCTTCATCTCTATGAAAGCTTACATTTATTTTCAAAAAATAATAAAACCTCACATGCTAGTCTACTCTCATTACAATTTAAAAAAAACCTCAATGAAAAGTCGGGGGGAGTACATTAAAAGAGAGGAAGAAAGTCTTATTATTACAGGGTTAAAAACGATAGAGAGAAGGGAAAAACAAAGAGGTAAGCAAGCCTCACCCAACAAAAAATTAAATAGTACTTAGGCTAAAAAGGGCTAGTGATCATCCTTTATTATTTATCCAAGAAATAATAATTGCACATTTATATCAAATATAAACATACCAACAAATAAATACATTCCATACATTTATCAATAGATATCCAATATCTAAAACCAAAACATAATTAAAATACAGAAAATGCCATATTAATAATGCAATTAAAAAAATATGGATATCAACTATACATCGAATGTACAAAATATTTTATTTTTGTTTGGAAACGATTTTCAAAATAATCTAAGGCATATAAATAATTTTAGAAAAATCCAATTTAAATAATATTAAAATATGCCAAAATTAATCACATTCAGAAAACAGAAGAAATCAGAAAATTAAATTTTTTACGAAAAACAGTGCAAACGGTCCAGCTGTTCAGGCCAGCAGACGGCCGGCCGCACGCGCGCGTGCACAGGTACAACACCCAGTGCGAAGCACGTGCGGGCGCCTGCACAGGCGCTATGCACCCAGCACGCCCGCATGCCTGTTGCCCCTGCTGGGCGGCCGGCACCTTTTTTCACCATTTTTTTTTTAAAATTTCTACTACAAGAATGAAACATAAATATGCATTTACAGAAAATCCAATTCTCAAAAAATGCATGGATATCCATAATTTTGAAAGCAAAATTAACACATATTTTCATACATTTAATCATGCTAGAAAAACCGTAAAACATGCTTTCCAAAAGCATTTTAAACACGTTCAACATGCTTTACATATTATAACATGTAAATTCTTAATGCCACAATACCAAACTGGGCTCTAATACCACTGAAAGAATCGAGTACGACCCGAGAACGGAACGGAAGCGTAAAAATGTGAAGGGATAATTGCATAAAACCCCCCTGTGCTATTGTAAATCTGCAAAAAAAACCCCTGTGTTAAAAAATATAGCCGAAAAACCCTCTATGTTTTTAAAAATATTGCTCACTTGTCCTCTCCATTAACTATCACTAACGCCATTAATATTCATGTCCAAATAACCGTTATGCCCTTATTTGTTCAACATGATCATGTTTTAACAACCATTAGATTTCTCTTGGGTGTATAAAAACCTTCGGATCTAATAAAGTTTTAACAACCATTGGATTTTGTGGTTTTAAATGAAGGGTCTAGATTTCAAAGATGTTTTAATATGTTTTATGTGTACAATATATATAATAATGTAAAAATTAATAACTAATAATGTCAAAATATATAAATCAGTATAATACATAATAAAGTATATGATAATTCACAATATTATAATTAAAGTCTAAAAACATAAAAATACATATACATATATATACACAAAAGTTAACATTATATTAAATATTATACATTCAATTCAGATAAATGTAATTAAGTGCAAAAAAATATAACATTATACAAAATATTATACATACAATACAAATAGATACATATATACACAATAGTTTTGCGAGAGGAAGGCCGTCGGCCAAAGCTACCCTCCAATGTGAGGGCGGCGGTGAGACGGGGATTTTCTGGGGTGACGGGGTCACCGCTCTTCGACTTCTGTCTTCGCTCCCTTTCTGCGGCGAGGGTGGCGGCGGCGTCCCCGTCTTTAGGGATGAGGCGACGGTCGCCTCTTCTTTTCTGGGGTGACGGCGTCGCCGCGTCTTTTCTGGAGGATGAGCTTGAATGTTGTGGGCGCGGCCATGGATCCCCTTATTGGCGGCGATTTTGGGCGGCGGGGCTGGGAGCCTAGGAGCAATACAGCCATGGTGGAGTGGGGAGGAAGCATATGGTGGGGGAAGAAGAGAGGGAAAAAAAAGAAAAAGGAAAATAGAAAAAAGGGATAAAAATAGATTTTATTTTTTATAATTATTTTTTTATTTAATAAAATAGAGGGTTAAAATAGTCTTTAGCACATCAAAATGAATAAGAAGTATTGCTCCACTCTCAACACAAGCGAGTGACATACACCTTCGTTAATTTTTAACGGAGAGGCGGTTTTACGCAGGGTTTTAAAAAATACAAGAGTATTTTATGCTATAAAATTAACACTGGGAATTTGTATGCAATTTTACTATAACACAGGGGGTAGTTATGCAATTTTTCCAAAAGGTAAAGAAAACCAACGTTTGATCATAACACGTAGAATCAGTTCTAGCGTTGTTCCCTTTCCATTTCTCCTTCCGTTCAATTGAGGATCCAAATTAAAATCCCTCTAATTTGTCCATACCACACTATGGAAGAGTGTATCCCCTAATCTATTGCTAGATAGAAGTAGAGAAGAAGAAGAAAAAGAAGAAGAAGAAACTTCCAAAACAACACTATTGTTTAGTGCCTTTGGAATGCTTTTAAGTTCAACCTTTCCAAAAGGTATGAATACAAAAAGGAGAAAATCTGCAGCGATTTTGGAGAGTTTTTTGATGAAAAATTCGTGCAAGATACATGCTATACAAGTTATGTGATATTTTTGTGTATGGAGAATTGTTGAATTCAAAATTCAACTTCTCTAGTTAACTTCCAAAGCAACCTACATACACACACCACTATCTACATAACCGTGCACCTTTATAGCAAATAAACCACCCACCAAACCATATAAAGGCTGTCACATGTGCCTCACATGTGGAGGATTTTAATTCATCCTTCACTTGTTATAAATTGCATTTTTCCATGGACTAGGACTACTAGTCCTAGACATTAATTTAATCTAATTAAATTAAGTCGAAACAAAGTCCATTGGGCATTTATTAATCCAATTAATCCCAATCTAATTGAAGCCCATTAGTTTATATAATCCAACTAAATAAACATATATCTGAACTCTAATTAATTGATCCAATCAATTAATTAATCCAAACCCGATAAATTAATCCAATTAATTTAAAGGTTCTATGTTCAAAAATTAACTAATCCAATTAATTCATTCTTGGACCATCCATGAAATGGATTTTCCAATAAATGATCCAACCATTTATTTGTCTCCTTGAATTAATTTAATTCAATTAAATTAATTCGCTTCTTCTAGAATTAATTCCAAATTAATTCTACCAATTCCATAGTGATTTGTGTGTGACTCATTAGGTTCACCCTCAGCTAGACTTGGGCTTGTTTTCCAACACAATGGGTCAATTAAATCCAATTTAAATAACTATTTTTCAATTAACCATTAATCGGAAAACGTCTGTCACCATGGGTGCCATCTAGGAATGGTCCATGGCACTAGAGACTAGGTGAATGTTGGCGTGAACATTTAGGCTCCCGAGTACCATACGAGTACGGTCCTTCCATCATCCGTCTTCCGGTCTAAGTCTAGGGCATGGAATTGGGCATCGGTTCCCATCCTAGATTAGACAACTATGCTAAATAACTCGAGCCACATTTGCTCTATTGATCAACGTAGGAAACCATTCCCTACTCGACCAATCGCTGTGGCTACAGACTTAAAGAGCTTAAACCGTCTCAGAGCACATAGGAGACTCGACTATCATATATTGAAAGCTGACGGATCCTATCTTGGAATCCACCATCCTCAATACATATTCCAACTGCACTGGATAAGGCTTATAATGAACGTATCCCAGATATGGACATCTCTTGCCAGATCCTAGATACAACCATCATATGCATGTGACTGCCATGATTCCTCAAGTCCGATGACTAATCTCGTACTATTGGAGTCGGGACTTCCAGTCATACCGACCAAGCCTCCAAGGCTTCCACATGAAAATTCACGCGAGTCAATTCAATCAGTTGACACCCTTGTCAACTAACCAACTAATATTACAAAGACGTCCAATGTCTGTCGCCGATGAAACAATGCACTCATCCAATGAATTCAATCCTTAGTGCAAGTCTCTAAGGACCCTCGATGACCTGTCTCGAGGTCCTCGACTTGGAACATTTCAGACCAACCCTCAGAAGTTGGTTTCATAGCTGCTATCCAAGGCGCAACCCAACTACATGGGTTATCCAATTGGTCTATGGGCATTTGTTATGACGTTAAAATGCTGTTAAACGTAATCAGTAAGCACAACAAACACATAGTGCCACGGATGAATACTTACTATATTCATCAAGCCAATATTACTCTAATAAAGACTGCTAAATAGTACCCAAAACCGCCAATCGAATTGGCTTTCTGGTCACCTATTCTAACAACATCATCTCCACTGATCAACGACAACACACAGCTTGTTATTAATCATATTATAATGAGGCATTGTAGTATGCCCCCCAGTTAGGTAAGCCATGTCTTTATCTCAATTCACAATATTCTCATCAATAATCTCATCATTCTTCTTCATTCAACAATCAAATTCTCATCAGTAACCTCAACGTTCAATTTCATTTAATAATCAAATATAGTACATACCATCATCCATCTAACTTCTGTACACCATAACAACATATAACTACATAATGAAAACTTCACAGAATGACAAGTAATCCAGACAAATAGCCAACAATTCACAATTATTTATACAACACAACTAGCCGCCTGCCCGCTGCACCTGCCGACCGGTCACTGGCCCGCAGGGCACGCAGGCAGGCGGCATGCGCGCCTGCACGCGCGGACTTGTCCGGCCGGCAGATTGGGCCATTTTGCATAATTTTTCGTGAATATTTTTATTTTTTGTATTTCTCCTATTTCTCTAAAATGATTAATTTTGACATATTTTGATTTTAGTTAAATTGGATTTTGCTAAAATTATTTCATGCCTTAGATTATTTTGGAAATGGTTTCCAAATAAAAAAAAAATTACATTGGATGTATGACTGATATCCATCTTTTTAATTACATTTTTAATATGGTATTTTTTTGAATTCTATTATGTTTATGGTTAGATATTGGATATCTATTTATAAATGCATGGAATGTATTTATTTGGTGAACATGTTTATATTTGATATAAATGTGTAATTGTGTTTGTTGGATAAACAATGAGGATGATAACTAAGCCACTAACCTATGCATGGTTTATTTTATGTTGGATGAGGCATGCGTGCCTCTTTGTTTTTTATTCAATCTATCGGTTTTAGCCTTGGAATAATAATGCTTGCTTTCTCTCTTTAAATGTACCCCCCCCCCAACTTCTGATATGGGTTTTATTTCATTTGTAATGAGTGTCGGTTAGCATGTGGGGTTTTATTTATTTTTAAAAATAATTGTAAGCTTCCATGGAGATGAAGGCCCAAAAGAGGTCCGTTAGAAGGAGCCCACAACGGAAGACCCCAGAAGAACAAAGAAGGATTTACAAGGCCCCATTAGAATGATAATGTGATGTAAAAATTATAATAGTGTAGGTCTACCCTACATTGACCATAGATCCACTGCAGGCTAAGTGGATCACTTAGAAACGGGCTTGTGATCATCCTAACAGGGGCGTGCTAGGCTTGTTTTGCATGTGCTTATGTTTTAATGCTTTGATGTATGGTGTGTTTGGAATGCATCGATTTATATTAAATGTATAAAACTTAAGCATGCAATGCTTAAGCAAAATACTAATAATGATGAGGTCTTGATCTTAATTAACAATAAACTCTCACTTGGATGGTCAAAGTATATATTACGCCCAAAATGGAATTATAATCAAATGGTTTGATTATTCCAAGCCTTCCATCCATAGAAATGTAGTGAGGAAGCTACTTTCACCCATTCGTGGTTTCTCATGAGTCATGGCACGTTTGAAATGGAAGAAATCTGCACTGTTGTTGTGAACGAATGGAATATGCTCCTATTTCCCCGTCTCATGAGTTATAGGGGGCAATAGTTGAGATATTCATTTGGTTAATGGGTCGGGCCTAACGCTAAGTAACATGATTCGCTTGGAGTCCTTGGGATCATGTGAAGAGGTGAGGCAAAATATCTTCGATATCTCATTGGATGACAATGGTATAGGTTACCTCCCACAAATCATTTTCTATGTGAATCGTAAAAGCGAGGCATGGAGAATTGCGTTTGTGGACTTCAAGCCCACTAGGAAATAGTTTCCCGAAAACCATACTTGAGACTGGTGGGCTTTCTGAAGATTTAGTGGGAGGGGTGAATGACTAAAGACAAAGTCTTAACTTGAATTCAATATTATTATAATCTACTAAATTCCTGCTTTACATTTTTAATGTAGATGTCTAAGAATCCACTCGTTGTAATTCTTGAGATTAACAAATTTGACGGAATAAACTATAATGATTGGCTACAAAATCTGAGGATTGTCCTCGATTTCGAAAACCAAGCTTATGTTTTGGATAAGCCTCTGACACGGGTCATGCCGGAGGGGTCCTCATCAGAAGAGCGTTCGACGTTCAATAACTGGCAGGACGACAACCGCAAGGTCCGCACCATCATACTAGCATCCATGACTAATGAGATCCAGAAACAGTATGATCGGCTGGATGAGGTCAGCTCGATAATGCTTCTCATGAAAGACGTTTATGCGGTACCGAACCGACATATTAGATATGCTGTGACGAAGGCATTTTTCGGAGCTAAGATGACAGAAGGGTTGTTTGTACACCAGCATGGAGCGATGGTGCTATCCCTTGTGGAGAAGATCAAAGACCTTTGAGCTGATCTTGGAAAAGAGGCGTACATTGACGTGATTCTTCAGTCTCTTCATCCCTCCTTTGATCCGTTTATCGTTAACTATAAGTTGAACGGGCCTGAAAATGACCTTGATGAGTTGATAAACATGTTGGTCCCAGAGTGAAAGGCAAAGGGACCGGACGCTGGAGGAGGAAGAAGGGTAAGACAGAATTAGCCGCTGCAAGCGCTTTGAGCGCTCCTGTTTCCCCATTGGGCGTAGGTAAAGGAAAGAGGAAGGTTGTTCGGCAATCAAGGATTGCAAAAGATGTTTGCATTTATTGCTGTGAAAAAGGGTATTAGAAGCGGGAGTGTCCTAAACTCCTATCTAGTCAAGGTACATTTGATTTGAGCTTTAAAATGATCACTATTCTGCTTCTTGGGTACTAGATACCAGCTATAAATCTCATATCTGCAAATGGTTTACAGGTGATGGAAAGGAGTAGAAGCTAAGACAGAGATGGTTCCAAAGCTAGGAAATGGCTGGGCTATTGCTACAGAAGCTATAGGACTAGTTAGGCTTAGCTATTAGTGATCATGTTAGGATAGAGTTGACAGGTCACAATTATATAACCTAGCATGATCCAATTATGTTTTTCTATTGTTGGACAATTAGGATTACATGTTTTGATCAATGAAATTTTCTTTTATTTGACAATGGTTATTCTTGTCTGCTAGGTTGTTTGCATAATTGTTTCAATACTATCCCATAATTAGATTATGAATGCTCAAAACAAATGATAAACTGGATAATCAAGATAAACTCACAGATTTGGCATGCAAAGCTTGGTCACATTCCTCTAGATAGGATAAGGAGGTTCGTAGATTCAAGGAATATAGAAATAGACAATTTGAGGCTGCTAGCTTGCAAGTCCTTCATGAGCAGGAAGATGGCCAAGAAGCTCTTTGTTGGACAAAGTATGCTTGCTAGTGGTATGTTGGATTGGACCCAGTCAGACATCTGTGGGTCACTTAATACACAAGACTAGTAGAGGGTTCACAAGTCTAAGGGCCTTTGGAAGGCTCAGGGAATTAGATTTGAAGTGGGAACCAAACTGGTTACAAAATTAAACCTGCGATTGGATTGAGTGGTGTGTATTTAGTGGGAGTTCTTGATGTATCTTAATGAGAATGGGATTCTCACTTGATGGAATTCTTCCTAAAGCGCCACAATTGAACGACGTCTCTGATAAAGGAGGAATTGAACCTTGTTGGACATGGTTCGATCGGTGTTTTCACCGAACTACCTTAACCCATCTAGGCATGTTCTTAAGACAGGAGCCAAGTCGTAAAATATTGCACTTTCTAAAGATCGTGGCCTAGACGCCATATTGGATATGGCATGGCAAGCCTGTATCCTATAAAGTACTTAAGTATGTGGGATGGTCTTGCATATGTCAAGGGACTAGTGGGAGGCAAACTATGTTTGCATAGGTTCATGTGTTGCCCTAAGGGAAATTGGATTTCAGAGGATAACTGGTGTGAGGAGTAGCTCCTTGAGGAATCAAGTAGAGCGACACCTCAGTATGATATAACAAACATCATTTGAAATCAAGTTTGCTCACTGACTATATTCCAGTCCTCATAAGGACAACAAAATATCTTACATACCTGAGAGGTACAGGTTTCTAGGTCAGTCGGGTCAATTGGTTTATAATGCAAAAGACATAAGGAGAAGCACTGTTGGACACTGGATCAAATCAATGGCTTGGAGCCATGTAATTCAAATAGGATTGAAACTCCATGCTGGAATATTCATTTTGGTGAGTTCGTACCAAGTATGACTCGATCAGTAACGAGCTTGGGGTTCAGTGGGAGTTTGCTTATGTTCCTAGTGTTTAAAGTGTGTAAAGTCTTATTCATTTGGAATGAATTTAAGATGTTAGAAAACACTGAAACATATATGTTGTTCATGCAATTCTCCATGAAAGGAATTAGATTACTACATATATGGTTAAGAGTTCTCCAAGACTCAGTCACAGTTGACTGATGAGGAAGCTTAAATGTTTGACATCCCCTACGTCTTTGCCGTAGACAATATGGGTGTGTTGTTTGGTCCATTGGACTTGATGATGTGTATACTTTGAGCATAACAACGAAAATCGGGTGTGTACCAAGGAGCCAATAGACAACTGTTGAGAACATTCTTTAATACCTGAATAAGGATTAAAGAAGTGTTCTTGATGCACGTTCTATGGAGAGTTGATTCTGGAAGGCTATAGTGATACTAGCTTCCAGTATCATGTGAATAATATCTAGTCTCAGTATGAACATATATTCAGGCTCAATGGTGAGGTGGTGGCTTGGAAAAGTTTCAAGCAGGACACCATGACGGACCATGAAACTTGAATGTATGGCAACTTTAGAAGTTGCTCTGGAGAGTGGTTAGAAGAAAAACCATATCCAATGGTTGGGTGTGGTGCCTAGCACGACAAAGCCGGTAGTTACCTAGGAAGATAACAACATGGTTGTAGCGCAAGCTAAAGGATCGAGATCTCATCACAAATCCTGAAAAATTCTTCGACAGCAACACCTACTTGGAGCGATGGTATGAAGAGGTAAAGTGCGGTTGGACCGCATCATCTTGGCAGAAATAAAGTAGACCTGTGAGACCGAGTCGGATATCGCAGGTTACTCATGCTCAGATAACTTTGAGCGACATGGGTGATTGGCTTTAGGTCAAGTGAGAGATTGTTAGAATAGGTGACCAGAAAACCAATTGGATTGGCGGTTTTGGGTACTATTTAGCAATCTTTATTAGAGCAATATTGGCTTGATGAATATAGTAAGTATCCATCCGTGGCACTATATGTTTTTTGTGCTTACTGATTACGTTAAACGATGTTTTAACATCACAACAAATGCCCATAGACCAATTTGTTAATCAATGTAGTTGGGCTGCGCATTGGATGGCAGCTATGAAACCCACTTCTGAGGGTTGGTCTGAAATGTTCCAAGTCGAGGACCTCGACACAGGGCATCGAGGGTCCTATAGAGACTTGCACTAAAGATTACTTTCATTGGATGAGTGTCGTGTTTCATCTGTGACAGACGTTGGACCTCTATGCAATATTCGTAGGTTAGTTGACAAGGGTGTCAGCTGGCTGAACTGACTCACGAGAATCGTCATATGGAAGCCTTGGAGGCTTGGTCGGTGTGACTGGAATTCCTGACTCCGATAGTACGAGATTAGTCCTCGGACTTGAGGAATCATGGCAGTCACATGCATATGATGGTTGTATCTAGGATCTGGCAAAAGATGTCCATATTTGGATTCAAAGATAGGATCCGTCACCTTTCAGTATATGACAGTCGAGTCTCCTATGCGCTCTGAGACATTTTAAGCTCTTTGAGTCTATGGCCACAACGATTGATCGAGTAGGGAATGGTTTCCTACGTCGATCAATAGATCAAACGTGTCCCGAGTTATTGAGCATAGTGTCTACTTCAGGATGGGAACTAACGCCCAATTTCATGCCCTAGACTTAATCCGGTAGACGGATGATGGAAGGACCGTACTCGTATGGAACTTGGGAGCCTAAATGTTCACGCCAACATTCACCTAGTCTCTAGTGCCATGGACTGTTGTTAGACGGCCACCCATGGTGACGAGCGCTTTTTCGGTTAATGGTTAATTGGAAAACAGTTAATTAAATTTGATTTAATTAACCAATTGTGTTGGACACAAGCCCAAGTCTAGCTGATGGTGAACCTAATGAGTCACACATAAATCACTTTGGATTTGGTGGAATTAATTTGGCATTAATTCTAGAAGAAGCGAATAAATTTAATTAGATTAAATTTATTCAGAGATAAAACAAATAATTGGATCATTTATTGAGAAATCCATTTGATGGACGGTTCAAGATTAATTAATTGGAATAGTTAATTTTGGACCAAGAACCTTTAAATTATTTGGATTAATTTATCGGGTTTTTGCTAGAATAATTAATTGGATCAATTATTCTTAATTTGGACTTATGTTTATTTAATTGGATTAAATAAACCATTGGGTTTCAATTGAATTGAGATTAATTAGATTAATTAATGCCCAATGATTCTTGTTTGGACTTTAAGTTTAATTAGATTAAATAAAAGTCCAAAAAGCATTGAATTGAAGTCCACATCTTATACAAGTTGAAGCAAGCTGTAAGAGAATTTCAAGCTTTCTCCTAGTGTGTATAGTATGTTGAGTGCATGTGGAGGTGGTTCTCCATGTGCCATCACGGGTGATACTTGTGCTATAATAGTGAATATGTGGAAGTTAGCGTTGGAGGTTAATTGATGAAGGTTGAATTTTGAATTCAAATTCCTACTCACACATACAATACACTACACAAAAATACATACATTTGCTTCATTTTTGCTGGAGAGTTTTAGGCCAAAACATTATGAATATTCTCTCTTGGTGTTCATATTTCTTAGAGAAGAATTGAACAATAACATTCCAAGGATCACTAATTGATAGTGTCTCTTTGGAAGTGTTTCTTCTTCCTTTTCTATCTCCTATCTAGCAATAGAATAGAGATGAATCCTTAGTGTGGTGTGGACAATACTTAGAGGAGTTCTACGTTGAGCTCTCAAGTGGACATACGGAGGAGGAAAAGAAAGGAACAACACACGAACCCGTTCTACGTAAATCGAACAAAGGTTGGTTTTCTTTTACACTTTGGATGTACCTTTGTCCATATCCTTTTAAGCCACATGTCCAGCATCTTTTCTTTATTATTTATGCTTTGACAAACACCGAATACCCAGGACCTTTAAAGAGAACACCCCTTTTGAATCCGATTTAAATTATGCCTTCAAACCTACGGATTTTACGCTTCCGCTGCATCCCCAAACCATACCTGATGCCATGATTCCTCAATTCCGAGGACTAATCACATACTATCGGAGCCGGGAATATCAGTCATACCGACCAAGCCTCCAAGGCTTGCATATGACGATTCCCGCGAGTCATTTCAGCCAGCTGACACCCTTATCAACAAACCCACTAATATTACATATACGGCCAACGTCTGTCACCGATAAAAACACGACACTCATCCAATGAATGCAATCCTCAGTGCAAGTATCTATAGGATCCTCGATGCCCTGTCTCGAGGTCCTCGACTTGGAACATTTCAGACCAACCCTCAGAAGTTGGTTTCATAGCTGGCATCCAATGTGTGATCCAACTACATGCGTTATCTAATCGGTCTCTGGGCATTTGTTGTGATGTTAAAATCTATTTAACGTAATCAATAACTACAAGAAACAGATAGTCCCATGGATGATTACTTAACTATATTCATCAAGTGAATATTACTTTAATAAAGATTGCTAAATAGTACCCAAAACCACCAATCCAATTGGCTTTCTGATCACCTATTCTAATAATCCCACTTGACCTAAAGCCAATCACCCATGTCACTCAAACTTATCTTACCATGAGTAATCTACGATATTTGGCTCGGTCTCATGGGTCTACCTTATTTCTGCCAAGATCATGGGGTCCAACTGCATGTCACCTATTCATACCATTGCTCCAAGCATATGGTATTGTCTAAGAATTTTCCTAGATCCATGATGAGATCTTGGTCCTTTAGCTTGTGCTACAACCATGTTGTTATCCTCCAAGATAACTACTGGCTCAGCCATGCTAGGCACCACACCCAACCATTGAATGTGGCTTTTCATCCAAACTATTTTCCAGAGCAACTTCTAAAGTTGCCATACATTCAACTTTTATGGTTCGTCGTGGTATCCCACCTGAAACCTTTTCAAGCCACCACCTTACCATTAAGCCTGAATATAGGTTCATACTGAGAGTAGATATTATTCATATGATACTGGAAGCTAGTATCGCTATAATATTCCAAAATCAACTCTCTATAGAACGTTCATCAAGAACACTTCTTTAATCCTTATTCAAGTATTAAAGAATGTTCTCAACAGTAGTCTACTGCCTCCTTGGTACACACCCGATTTCTGTCATTATGCCCTACGCATACACAACATCAGGTCCAATGCACTAGACAACATACTCATGCTGTCTACGACAAAGACGTTGGGGATGTCAAACGTCTAAGCTTCCTCACCAGTCAACCATGACTGAGTCTTGGATAGCTTAACCCTATATATTAGGAATCTAATTCCTTTCATGGAGAATTGCTGAATAACATTCGTGTTTTAGTGTTTTCTAACATCTTAAATTCATTCAAAATGAATAAGACGTTACACACTTTAAACACTAGGAACACAACCAAACTCTCACTGACCCTCAAGCTCATTACTGATTGAGTCATGCCCCATATGAACTCATCAAAATGAATATTCTAGTTACATGGAGTTTCAAACCTAGTTTGAATTGCATGTCGAATGTCCAACCCATTGATTCAATCAAATGTCCAATATTGCTTCTCCTTATATCTTTTGGATTATAATACAATTAACCGGACTGACCCAAAAACTTGTACCTCTTAGGTATCTAAGATATTCTGGTCGTCCTTAGGAGGACTGGAATATAGTTAGTGGGCAAACGTGATTTCAAATGATGTTTGCTATATCATACTGAGGTGTGCTCTACTTGATTCGCAAGGAGCTACTCCTCACACCGGTTATCCTCTGAAACCCAATTTCCCTTAAGACAACACATGAACCTGTGCAAACCTAGTTTGTCTCCCATTAGTCCCTTGACATGTGCAGGACCATCCTACACACTCAAGTACTTTGTAGAACATAGGCTTCCCATGCCATATCACATATGGGGTTTGGGCCACGATCTTTAGAAAGTGTCATGTTTTACAACTTGGCTCTTAAGAACATGCCTAGATAGGCCAAGGTAGTTCATTGAAACACCGATCGAACCATATCCTACAAGGTTCGATTCCTCCCTTATCAGAGACGTTGTTCAATTATGGCGCTCCACGAAGAATTCCACTAAGTTAGAATTCCATTCTCATTTGGATAATTAAGAACTCCCACTACATAAACACCACTCGATCCAATCAAAGGTTAATTTTTCAACCAATTTTGTTCCCACTTCAGATCTAATTCCCTGGACCTTCCAGAGGTCCTTAGACATGTAAACCGTCTTCTGGTCTTGTGTATTTAGTGACCCGCAGATGTCTGACTGGATCTAATCCAACAGACTACTAGCAGGCATACTTTGTCCTACAAAGAGCTTCTTGGCCATCTTTATACTCAGGAAGGACTTGAAAGCTAGCAGGCTCAAATTGTCTATTTCTAGACTCCTTGAATCTACTAACGTCCTTATCCTATCTAGAGGAATGTGACCTAGCTTTGCATGCCAAATCTGTGAGTTTATCTTGATTATCCATTTTATCATTTGTTTTGAGCATTCATAATCTAATTATGGGATAGAATTGAAACAATTATGCAAAGAACCTCGCATACAAGAATAACCATTCTTTGTCAAATAAAAGAAACTTTCACTGATAAAATACATGTAATCCTAATTGTCCAACAATAAAAGAATATAATTTTGATCATGCTAGGTTACATAACTGTGACCTATCAACTCTATCCTAACATGATCACTGACTAAGCCTAATTGGTCCTATAGCTTTTGCAGCAACAGCCCGGCCATTACCTAACTTTAGAACCATCTCCGTCTTAGCCTTCTACTCCTTTCCATTTTCTGCAAACCATTTGCAGAAATGAGCTCTACAACTGGTATCCAATACCCAAGAAGTAGAATAGTAATCATATTAAAGCTCAAATCAAATGTACCTTGGTTGGAGAGTAGTTTAGGACACTGTCTCTCCCAATGCCCTTTTTCACGACAATATATGCAAACATCTTTCGCACTCCTTGACTTCTGAACTACCTTCCTCTTTCCTTTGCTCATGCCCAGCATGGAAGCCAGAGAGCTCCAAGCGCTTGCAGCGGTTGATTATATCTTACCCTTTTTCCTCCTCCAGTGTTCGGCCCCTTTGCCTTTCGCTCTTGAGGCCGAACCCTCCTCTACCAATACAGACGGCCCATAATTTTTGATCGTTGCCTCTTATTGGACCAACATATTTATCAACTCATGAAGGTCTTTTTCAAGCCTATTCATGTTATATCTAACGATAAACGGGTCAAAAGAGGGAGAAAGGGACTGAAGGATCACGTCGATGTACGTCTCTTTTTCAAGATCAGCTCGAAGGTCTTTGAGCATTCCATAAGGGATAGCATCATCACTTCATGCTGGTGTACAGAAGACCCTTATGTCATCTTAGCTCCGAAAAATTCCTTCATCGCAGCATATCTGATATGCCGATCCGGTACCACATAAACGTCTTTCATGCGGAGCATTATCAAGCTGACATCATCTAACCGATCATATTGTTTCTGAATCTCATTAGTCATGGATGCCAGTATGATGCTACAGACTTTGCGGTTGTCCTCCTGCCAGTCGTTAAATGCCGAACGCTCTTCTAACGAGGACCCCTCCGGTATGACCCAAGGAAGAGGCTTATCCGGAATGCAAGCCTGGTTTTTTAAATCGAGGACAATCCTCAAATTTCACAGCCAATCATATTAGTTTGTTCCGTCAAATTTGTTAGTCTCAAGATATACTCCGAGTGGATTCTTAGACATCTATATTCAAAATGTAAGGCATAAATTTAATTGATTATAATAATATTGAATTCAAGTTAAGACTTGGTCTTTAGTTATTAACTCCTCCCACTATTTATTCAAAAATTCCACCACTCTCAAGTGGGGTTTTCGGGAAATCATTTTCTAGTGGACTTGGAGTCCACAAACGCAATTCTCCATTCCCCGCTTTTACGATTCACATAGAAAAATGATTTGTGGGAGGTAAGTTATACCATTCTCATCCAATGACATCCCAAGATATTTTGCCTTGCCTTTTCATATGATCCCAAGGACTCCAAGCGAATCATGTTACTTAGTGTTAGGCCCGATCGATCAACCAAATGAATATCTCAACTATCGCCCCCACGACTCGTGAGACAGGGAAATACGAGTATATTCCATTCGTTCACAACAATAGTGTAGCTTTCTTCCATTGCAAACGTTCCACGACTCGTGAGACCATGGATGGGCGAAAGTAGCTTCCTCACTACATTGCTATTCATGGAAGGTTTGGAATAATCAAACCATTTGATTTTAATTCCACTTTGGGCCTAATATTTACTTGGACCATCCAGGTGAAAGTTTATTATTTATTAAGACCGAGACCTCATTATTATGAGTATTTTGCATGCTCAAGTTTTATACATTTAATGTAAAACGATGCATTCCAAACACACCATACATCAAAGCATTCAAACATAAGCGCATGCAAAATAAGCCTAGCACGCTCCTGTTAGGATGATCACAAGCCCATTCCTAAGTGATCCACTGAGTCCGCAGTTGATCTATGGTAAATCTAGGGTAGGCCTACATTATTACAATTTTTACATCCCATTATCATACTAATGGGGCCTTGCAAATCCTTCGTTAAACTTCTTGGGCCTTCTGTCATGGGGTCTATCCAAGGGGCCTCTTTTGGGCCTTCATCTGTGACGCCCCCGAAATTTCTATATAGAATTATGAATTATTAGTACAAGAAAGTAGATATATGTTGTGTTGATTTATATAATAATTGTGGTTAACGAGATAATTGAAAAGAAGAAATAAATTATTATAGACGTATGAATATTTGTATAATATGAATGTGGGAGTCAAAATCTATACTTGTAAAGATGAGGGGGAAATCAATAAAGTCTTAACACCACATATGCAATAGTAGCATTTTATAATATATATGTATATGTATAGATTACTACACTAAAACACAAGTAAATGAACTAATCACCATGTGTCTTTAACATAATATTTAAATATATACTAGACCTACACATCATACACCTATATACATAGAGCTATATAGACTTATGTAAAAATATAGTGAAAACCATCAGCTATAGAAAAACAATTAGCTATAGAAACTTATAGAAGAGAGTAGAAGAGAGAAAAGACAAAAGAGAGAAGAGGGAGGCAGTGGAGAGGAAGAGAGAAGAAGAAGAAAGAAGAAGAAGAAAGAAGAAGAAGAAAGAGTTTGGGGATTCCTCCATATTCATCAATCTTAGAAAGATTCACACTGATTTGGTAAGTATTTTCATCTCTAATTTTCTGAAATTTCGAGTTTGAGCTAAGATGATAGCTGAAATCCAAGAAAGGAATGAATTAAGTTAACATGCATGATAACAGAGTAAAATATGTCCGAACAGTCACGATTTTTGGGGTAAATCTTGAGTTTTGTCGGTCTCAAATTAGGGTTTCCTCTATAACGTTTCAGTTTTGAGCAGAAGCTAAATTCATCATTTTAATCGGTAAAAATAGGGAAACATTCTGTTGCCCTGTTTCTGCGAGAAATCAGACAAGGTGTTTTAAAAAGCTTATAACTTGAGATATAAAGGTTAAAATTATGTTATTATTATTTATAATGAAACTAGACATATATTATGTCATATTGTGATAATATCAGGACTTTTGAACGGTTGTATGAATTGTTATAGAATTTTGAAGTAGTATAACCGAATCTGTGACAGTACAAAATAGGTTGTATTAAAACTTGAATACCTTATTATATACTGATCCAATTCATATGATTCTTGTTGGATATCAAACTAGAGACAAAGAGGAATAACTATAGTAAAATTCATACTGAAATCATCTACACGTTGGTCTGTAGAAAACTTGTAAGATAGGACAAAAAGTGTTGTCAGTCTGTTTAGAAGAGATTGATTAATATAGACATAAGTATTCATCTTTTGATTTCCATTGTTGAATCTGTTTATATTAAATAAATATATTTGGAATATGATTAGGAGCTGGATCCATTGGGAAAAACTCACACCATGAATTAAGCCCATTGGCGGTCGGTACATTTTGTAAGTAGATGATTAGCACCGTCTTTATATGCTCCTCTTCATTTTGATAATACCTATATGTAAGTAGATGATTAGCACCGTCTATATATGCTCCTCTTCATTTTGATAATACCTATATGTAAGTAGATGATTAGCACCTTCTATATATGCTCCTTTTCATTTTGATAATACCTATATGTAAGTAGATGATTAGCACCGTCTATATATGCTCCTCTTCATTTAGATAATACCTATATGTAAGTAGATGATTAACACTATCTATATATATGCTCCTCTTGATCGTTGTGATAATATTTATATGTAAGTCTATGATTGAGCTTATAATAACCTATGAGGATGTTAGAATTGATGGATTGGTTTGAGTTCAATGCTTAGTTCGTGGAAGCAAGGTAAGTAGACATTTAGAGTCATCTAAATGTGCTCCGTTTTATCTCTTGGCATTACCTTGATGTATAAATGGTGTTGGAGATGAATTACTATGGTGGCATGATTGATTTATGCTTTACTATTGAATGATGATGTGGTGGAAATAAGACGAGAAAGTGTATGTTTCATGCTCTATGAGTTTTATTGATGCTCGTAAATGAATTTGTGATACTATGTTGTCGTGTGTGACTAGCTGCTTACAAGAATGGTGATATGGGGAAATGAGGGAGTTTTCGAAATCGAGTATAAATATTATGTGATACCCCTTGGTGATCTAAACGAGCCTGTGTGGCAAAACAAACCTGTGTGGCCAAACTAGCCTGTGTGGCACAACGAGTCTGTGTGGCAAAACGAGCCTGTGTGGCAAAACTAGCCTGTGTGGCAAATCAGCCTGTGTGGCATACCAAGGGGGATTCACTTAACGTAATGCGATGATTGGTGAGATTGAGTTGATGGAGAAATACACTATATCACTTTCTTGTAAGCAGGCTAGGTATTAACGTGTTTGATTATCTTTCTATGAGTTGCTTACTGATGAATAAATTGGAAATGCTGGAATTGATTTAATGATTGTTTTATACATGATGTGCCAATGTTTGGTTTACATTAACCCAAATTACATATATAGATTGTGTCGGTTGTCTACTTATTGAGTTGCAGGCTCACTTCTCTGCAAACATTTTCAGGTGTAGATTATTGTTGTGTTCGCTCTTGAGAATTAGATCAATATTGTACATTCCAAGTCAGGTCGGGCCAGTATGTGGAGTTTTTCCTCATAAGTCAATAGGATAGAAGTCATAGATTTTGAGACTGCAATATACTAAAAGTGAAGATGGCTTGTGAACATGTTATAATAGTCTATACTACCATATGTGAAAGAAACATGTATAAGTGTTGTAGATGAGAAGCTAATTTTGCTAATTATGTTGATAGAGTATGTTATATAACTGACTATGAACTGGTTCATATTTTATAAAAGTAATATTGTTAATGTATAACCGTTGAGCTGCAGAAAATTGTATTATTGTTCGGGGTGTGACAATTAGTGGTAGCAGGACAGGGATTAGATTCCTTGGGATGATTGTGAACAGTCATATTAGTGAATAGATAGAACTTATATCATGAGTTTGATTACATGTGTTTATAGAATGGAAGAGTCAGGTGAACACGCTGCTGGCCCAAATGAGTCTTTAGCGTCTGCACATGATATATAGAATTTATTGCACCATATATGTGTATCTATGTCTATTGGGGCTACACTTTTAAAAATTGTGGTAAGGTTTTGTCCACTAGTAGTGCAATAGTGTTACACTACATGCAGATTTTTGTTGTGATAAATTTTAGAGAGTTTAATATTATTCTGTGAATGCATTGGTTATCTCGTTGTCATGTTATTGTGTTGACCATCAAACGAAGAAAGTGGTTGTAGAAGTCAATAGGAAGACGGTGATGTTAGGAGACAGAAAAGTCATACCGCAGTTGTTTAATATCTGTTGTGACGACCTTTGATTTAGTTTAAGAAGGATGTAAGTTATATTTAGCTAGTGTACATGATATTACTATTGTGAGAGTCGGTGTATTAGATGTTAAGGCATCGAGAGAATTCCCTGATATTTTTCCTGAAGAATTACCTAGATTACCACTTCATTGAGAAGTAAATTTTGAAATAGCAACTATTCCTAGGGCAACACCTATTTCAATTGTACCATATAAAATGGCTTCGTTATAACTGAAAGAACTAAAGAAACAACTAGAAGAATTGTTAGATAAGGGGTTTATACGACTAAGTATCTCGCCTTGGGGAGCACCAGTGTTGTTTGTAAAGAAGAAAGATGACAGTATGCGACTATGTGCTGGTTATAGGCCATTGAACCGGATTACAATAAAAAATAAATATCTATTACCAAGAATTGATGATTTACTACACTATTAGAAAGGAGCCACAACCTTTTCAAATATCAACATGAGGTTTGATTATTGGCAATTGAGGATAGGCCACATTCATGGTTTTGACGAATCGAATATTTGAACAGTACTTAAGTCATTTTATGATAGTCTTTATTGATGGTGTCTTATTGTATTCGAGGAGTAGATTGGAGCATGAAGAACATCTAAAAATAGTGTTGCAGATCTTGGAGAGAAAGAGTTGTACGCTAAGCTAAGTAAGTATGATATTTGGGTGAATCAATTAGTTTTCCTAGGACTTATGGTATTTGGAGATAGTGTTATTCTGATCCTGTAGATAAAGGCTATTACGGAATTAGGCATATTAAAGAATACAACTGAAGTTCAGAGTTTCTTAGGGTAGTTGGGAATAATAAGAGATTTGCTGAGGGATTCTCTATAATTGCTGGTCCTTCGACAAAGTTATTAAGGAAGGCTGGTAGTTTTACACTGGATTGAGTCATTTCAAGAAAGCTAGGATGAGTTAAGGAAAATATTATCGTAAACTTCAATTTTAATTTTAACATCTGGTAGTGGTGGATACGTGGTGCATATAGATGCTTCAAGTTAAGGTTTAGGGTGTATGTAATGAAAAACATAAAGGTAATAGCTTATGCATCTTGCCGTTAAGGACCTAAGAGTTAAATCATACCGCGCATGATATGGAGTTCGCAACAATGACAAGTGCATTTGAGATTTGGAGGCACTATTTGCTATAAGAGCTTGAGGTATGTTATGATACAAAAAGAATTGAACTTGAGACAAAACATATGAATAATTGTTAAAGATTTGAGGTTATACTATCGGTTATCATCATTGAAAGATGAATGTAGAAGCGGACGCCTTGAGTAAGACGAAATCAATCATCTTAGCTAATTTGGGAAGTCATAATTTGATAGTGTTATTAGGAATGAGAACAATAAATGTGAAGTAAGAGGTTGATCACGTAGCGGATTTGTTAGCAACTTTACAATTTAAGTCTGCTACTGTCTTGTTGTATTAGGATAAGATCTTGGACCTAAGGTGTAAGTTAACTACTGAATGAGAGTGAAGGTTCAAAAGTCTATATTATTTTGGGATTTATTCAATGTTGGAACGTGATGAACTGTTGGGTGGCCGTACACGAATTACTAGAATCGGAGTACTAAGTCGAGAAATTGTATCACTGATCTTGCTTTGGTAGTTTCTCAGGTTGTGACAATATTAAAAGTTTGGGCCGGATATTGGTTCTCAATTTGATAAGGAGTCCTTGGAGACATACTATATTTGATATGTGACAAGGGATGTAAAACATGTTGTATTTGTTGTTTGACAAAATTAAGATATTAATAACTATCAATAGTGATTTCAAGTTGTAATTGATGTCATGGGATTTACTGGTTATGATAGTTACTTCAAGTTGTAATTGGTGTCGTGGGATTTACTGGTTACGGATTGAATGTTACATAAGAAATATTACTAGGATGCCTTAAGAGATGACTTGAACTTATGCACTATATATTAGATATATGGAGGCATTGTTGGTGCTGAATAAATTATGTAATGCCAAAGTAGACGAGAGATCTGGGTTTATGGATGAGAATTTTAGCAAAATTATATTGATGAGATTTAAGGAAAATAAAGACTCTAGTGCTGACTAATAGAGTCGTAGTTCATGGATAAGTTTTGGGAGATGAGAGAGGAAATGATGAAGTTGGTTTGGTTGCACATAACATTATTATCATACATTGGGACTAGATTACTATACTTGGATAATATGTCATACTTGTTGCTTTGATGTGTTGCGAGAAATATCTCGAAGCGTGATAGTTGGTGGAAATGCTTTATTGGCTGAATTATTATAGTCTTGTTGGGAGTTTTCTTATTAAGGATGTTAGAGAAATAAACCAGGATAAGATGCCTGATTTTTAATACAGACTGATGCATTGATATCGAATGAGAGGCGAATTTGTGAACATGATGTGGCTATTTCTATGCTACAGATGATAGTCAATTAGAGTCATCACTATTCAAAAGAAGTCACTTGGAAAGTTGAGGAAAATATGAAGGAGGAGTAGCCCTATTTGATCCCTTGAACGGGTGAGACAGACAAATTTGGAGGACGAAATTTTATTAGGAGGGGAGAATTGTGACGCCCCCAAAATTTTTATATAGAATTATGAATTATTAGTACAAGAAAGTGGATATATGTTGTGTTTATTTATATAATAATTGTGGTTAATGAGATAATTGAAAAGAAGAAATAAAGTATTATAGACGTATGAATATTTGTATAATATGAATGTGGAGTCAAAATCTATACTTGTAAAGATGAGGGGTAAATAAATAAAGTCTTAATACCACATATGCAATAGTAGCATTTTATAATATATATGTATATGTATAGATTACTACACTAAAAGATAAGTAAATGAACTAATCACCATGTGTCTTTAACATAATATTTAAATATATACTAGACCTACATATCACACACCTATATACATAGAGCTATATAGACTTATGTAAAAATATAGTGAAAACCATTAGCTATAGAAAAACCATTAGCTATATAAACTTATAGAAGAGAGTATAAGAGAGAAAAGACAAAAGAGAGAAGAGGGAGGCGGTGGAAAGGAAGAGAGAAGAAGAAGAAAGAATTTGGGGATTCCTCCATATTCATCAATCTTAGGAAGATTCACACTGATTTGGTAAGTATTTTCATCTCTAATTTTCTGAAATTTCGAGTTTGAGCTAAGATGAAGGCTGAAATCCAAGAAAGGAATGAATTAAGTTAACATGCATGATAACAGAGTAAAATCTGTCCGAACAGTCACGGTTTTTGGGGTAAATCTTGAGTTTTGTTGGTCCGAAATTGGGGATCTTGGTGTCTATGAAAACTTTAGGGTTTCCTCTATAACGTTTCAGTTTTGAGCAGAAGCTAAATTCAACGTTTTAATCGGTAAAAATAGGGAGACATTCTGTTGCCCTGTTTCTGCGGGAAATCAGACAAGGTGTACTAAAAGCTTATAACTTGAGATATAAAGGTTGAAATTGTGTTATTCTTATTTATAATGAAACTAGACATATATTATATCATATTGTGAGAATATCAGGACTTTTGAACGGTTGTGTGAATTGTTATGAGGATGTTAGAATTGATGGATTGGTTTAAGTTGAATGCTTAGTTCGTGGAAGCAAGGTAAGTAGTCATCTAAATGTGCTCCGTTTTATCTCTTGGCATTACCTTGATGTATGAATGGTGTTGGAGATGAATTACTATGATGGCATGATTGATTGATGCTTTACTATTGAATGATGATGTGGTGGAAATAAGACGAGAAGGTGTATGTTTCATGCTCTATGTTTTTTATTGATGCTCGTAAATGAATTTGTGATACTATGTTGTCATGTGTGACTAGCTGCTTACAAGAACGGTGATATAGGGAAATGATGGAGTTTTGGAAATCGAGTATAAATATTATGTGATACCCCTTGGTGATCTAAACGAGCCTGTGTGGCAACTCAGCCTGTGTGGCAAAACGAGCCTGTGTGGCAAAACGAGCTTGTGTGGCACAATGAGCCTGTGTGGCAAAACTAGCCTGTGTGGCAAATCAGCCTGTGTGGCAAACTAGCCTGTGTGGCATACCAAGGGGGATTCACTTAACGTAATGCGATGATTGGTGAGATTGAGTTGATGGAGAAATACCCTATATCACTTTCTTGTAAGCAGGCTAGGTATTAACGTATTTGATTATCTTTTTATGAGTTGCTTACTGATGAATAGATTGGAAATGCTAGAATTGATATAATGATTGTTTTATATATGATGTGACAATATTTGGTTTACATTAACCCAAATTACATGTATAGATTGTATCGGTTGTCTATGAAGGACAAGCGGATCCGCCCGGGAGCGCGAGCGGAAGCGAGAAAAGCGAGAAAGTGCGTAAATTTAAATCAAATTCAAAAATACGCGAATCCCAAGAGGTGTACGCTTGGGTGCTCAACCGGGCGTTCGATGTAGGATGTGTAAATATTAAAACATACATTTAAGCACATAGGGCATAGATATATAAATGAAATCAATCAAAGCGTAATAAACCGTTACCTTTGATTGTTTAGCGTATGCTCCCGGCTACTTGCGTTGTTCCTTCTCCGTAATGCTCACGAAATCCAAACGTATGGATTCTCCAAAGGTGATCCACACCACACCGGAAGAAACACACGTTCTTCTTGCTAGAAAAGAACGGGTTTAGAAGGAATCGGTTTAAGAGAAGAACACTATGAATTAGTGTTCTCTTAAACTTACTTTGTTCTTCTTCTTGATTCAAAATCAAGTGAAGAACACAAGTGTGAGAGAGGGAGGGAGCACGAAATTTTGAGAGAGAGGACAGGATTTTTGTCTTCTCTTTTTCCTAGAAAAAGATGAATAATGAATCATTTATGCTAGGTGTTGTATATTCTAATATATATACATAATTAATGTGATTATTGGAATGTGTCTAGGTTCATCCAAGGATGTCTAGATTCATTCCAATCAATCACCATCAATTCTTCAATCAAGCCTACCAAAATTTATGGTATGATCAAATCATACCAAAAGGGAAGAGCTTGATTGGAGTTGTTTTTTCTCTTTCCAAAAGAGACAAGTCAACATACCACCTAGCATGCAACATGGCTGATTTTGCTTCCTCTAAGGGAGCATGTCGGCTATGTTTAATTAAGGGAAGAAGTCAAACTTCTTCCTATTCCAAATTAGGAATTATCTCTCCTCTCGGGTATAATTTAACGGACCGAGTTTTATCGTAATCCAATTACGACGAACCCAATATTAAATCCAATTTAATGTCCACTTAAATTATTCCCGTTGATCTTTTAATCCAATTAAAAGATCCAACGTCTCAACATCTCAACTTTCCATATTTAATCAAAAATCCAATTTACCGATTAAATGAAAGCCCGATACAATATCGGCCCGTCCATCCAATGGAGTTTCCCTTAAGTAATCCAATTACTTATTTTATCCTTCGAGATTGACTCCAAGTCGATCTCTCAACCTCCTCGGTGATTTGTGTGTGACCCTTTAGGTTCACCCTCAGCTAGACTTGGGCCCGTGTCCCACAAGGGCCCGTTACCATGGGTGGCCGTCTAGCAACGGTCCATGGCACTAGAGACTAGGTGAATTGGCGTGAACATTTAGGCGCCGATTCCATACGGGTACGATCCTTCCGTCTACCGTCTCCCGGCCTTAGTCTAGGGTATGGAATTGGGCGTCGGTTCCCATCCTTGACTAGGCATCTATGCTTAATACTCGAGACCACGTATGCTTCATTGCATCGACAAAGGAAACCATTCCCTGTTCGACCAACCACTGTGGCCACAGCTTCAAACAGCATGTACGTGTCTCCGAGTGCATAGGAGATACCTGTGTCATATACTGACAGGGGACGGATCCTCTTCTTGGAATCCACCGTCCTCGCTACACATTCCGACTGCACTGGACAAGGCTTATAATGATCATCTTATAGAATGATCACCTCGCGCCAGATCCAAGATACAGCCGTCCTGTGCACGTGACTGCCATGATTCCTCAAGTCTGAGGATTACTCCCGTACTATCGGAACCGGGGAATCCAATCATACCGACCAAGCCTCCAAGGCTTCCATATGATGATCCCCGCGAGTCAGTCCAGTCGGCTCGACCCAAGTCGACCAACCCATCAAGATCGTGTAGGCGTCCCGCGCCTGTCGCCGATGAAACACGGCACTCATCTAATGAACACGACTCTTGACGCAAGTCCCAATAAGACTCTCGATGCCCTGTCTCGAGGTCCTCGACTTGGAACGTTTCAGACCCAACTCTTAATCAGTTGGTTTCATGACCACCATCCAATGCGTGGCCCAACTGCATGAGTTGTTATCCATGGTCTGTGGGCTTTGTTGCGATATAAGTTAAACACCATTTTAACAAATGTAAGATGAGCGCAACAAAGAAGGTACCATTGGTGACGAATACTCATCTTATTCATCACATAATAATACTACATTCACATCAAGTTGTCGGATAGGTTACAAATCGCCAAACCTATTGGCTTTCTGGTCACCTATTCCAACAATCTCCCACTTGACCTAAAGCCAATCACCCATTGACCTTGAACCTCTTATTCAGATAGTGTGTATGGGCAACTTGCGACATGGGCTTAGCAAGTGGATCTGCTATGTTTTCTGCGGAGCTGACTCGGTCCAATTGAACGTCACTCCTGCTATCCATCTCTCTAAGAGGATGGTAGCGTCTAAGAATATGTTTGGATCGTGATGAGATCTCGGTTCCTTTGCTAGCGCTATCGCCCCGTTGTTATCATAAAAGATAATTACAGGCTTAGCAATGCTAGGTACTACATCCAACCCCTGGACGTAGCTCATCAACCAAACCACTCCTTAGCAGCTTCCAAAGCCGCTATGTATTCAAAACTCTATGGTGGAGTCCGTCGTGGTAGCCTACTTGGAACTCTTCCAAGTAACCACGCCACCATTTAGTCTAAATACAAAACCAAACTGAGACTTGACATGATCGTCATCCGACTGGAAGCTAGTGTTGCTATAGCTTTCCCGTATCAACTCTCCACCGCCGTAGATCAAGAACATACCCTTAGTCCTTTTCAGGTACTTTTGGATAGTCTTGACTGCACACCAGTGATATTGGCTAGTTACGCTCAGAGCGAAAGCCACATCAGGTCTAGTGCACTGAACAGCATACTGTATGCTGCCTACGGCTGAAGCATAGGGGATGTCCAACATCCTTTTAAGCTCCTCATCAGTCTTAGGAGACTGCTTCTTGGATATCTTAATTCCATGCCTCATAGGAAGGAATCCTCGTTTTGAGTTCTCCATCTTGAATCTCTTCAAGACTTTCTCAATGTACGAGGACTGGGCCATTCCTAACATCCTTGTAGATCTATCCCTATAGATCTTGATGCCAAGGATGTAGGATGCCTCGCCCATATCCTTCATGGAGAATTGCGTTGACAATCAAGCTTTAGTGGTACCCAACATCTTAGCATCATTCCCAATGAGCAAGATGTCATCCACGTAAAGCACCAAAAACGCAACTGAGCTCCCACTGATCTTCTTGTATACACAAGGATCGGACTCGTTCTTGATGAAATCATATCCCCATATGACTTCATCAAAATGTATGTTCCAGCTTCGGGTTTAACCCCTTTTGGTGGATCTGCTAGGGTCCAAACCTTGTTTGTACCCATCGAGTCCATCTCGGATTTCATGGCCTCAAGCCACTTGTCCGAATCGATGTCCAACATCGCTTCTCCGTACGTCTTTGGATCATTATCCAACTGACTGGTCAGGCCCAGAAATCCATACCTATCAGGTGCATGGGATACTCTGGCCGACCTACGGAGGACTGGAACAATATCATTGGGAACTTCAGGCTCAGATGTCACTGCCGCCTCTTGGGGTTCCTCACTTGATTCCTCAAGGAGCACCTCATCGCGTCGACTATCCGATGGAAAACCTTTTTCCAAGAACACTGCGTTTCGCGAGACAAAAACCTTTTACTCGGAGGGATCATAGAAATAATACCCTGCAGTTTCTGTCGGATAGCCGATGAACCTGCATAAACTAGACCTCGAGTCCAGTTTATCTCCCACTAATCTCTTGATATATGCGGGGCAACCCCACACTTTCAAGTATTTGTAGGAGGCAGGCTTGCCATGCCATATCTCATATGGCATCTGGGATACTCTTTTAGATGGCGCCAAGTTCAAAACTTTGACCGCCGTCTGAAGAGCGTATCCCCAGAAGGAAAGGGGTAGTTCGGTATAACTCATCATGGATCGGACCATGTCCAACAAGGTCCGATTCCTCCTTTCAGACACACCATTAAGCTGCGGTGTTTCAGGAGGGGTCCACTGAGAGAGAATCCCATTCTCTTTTAGATAATCAGTAAACTCACCACTCAAATACTCTCCACCTCGGTCCGACCGAAGGGCTTTGATCTTTCGACCGGTTTTGGTTCTCTACTTCCAGTCTGTATTCCTTAAACCTTCCAAAGGCTTTAGACTTGTACCTCATCAGGTAAATATAACCATACCGTGAGTGATCATCGGTAAAGGTTATGAAGTACGAGTACCCACCTCTAGCCTGAGTATTTAGTGGACCACAGACATCTGTATGGATCAAATCCAACAGACCACTGGCTAGCGTACTTTGTCCAACAAAGGGTTTCTTGGTCATCTTTCCCTTTAGACAGGATTCGCAGGTCGGTAGGTTATCCAAATCGTCTATTTCTAGACTCTTTGAGTCCACCAACCTTCTTATCTTATCTTTAGAGATATGACCTAACCTCGCATGCCACATCTGTGCGTTATTATGATCATCACGTTTTCGTTTGTGTTCTGCAGTCATAATCCAATTAGACTGTTGAAGTATGTACAGACCGTTGACCAATGTACCAAGCAAATGAGAAATACCATCTTTGATAATGAAAAAACCGTTTTTATTGATGGTAAATTCATATCCCTCCTTATCAAGGACCGGGATGGAAACAATGTTTTTAATCATGCTAGGTACATAGAAACAGTCATTCACAACAATCCTAACATGACTACTAATGGCTAACTCTAGTGATCCTACGGCGTCCGCAGCAACGGCCTTGCCATCGCCTAGCCTCAGGATCATCTCATCCTTGGTTAGCCTTCTACTTCTTTGCAGTGCCTGCAGATCACTGCAGATGTGAGCACCACACCCGGTATCCAATACCCATGAATCAGAATTAGTAATCATATTAACTTCAACCACAAACACACCTGGGTTGGAGAGGAGTTGTGGGCACTCCCTCTTCCAATGCCCTTTCCCTTGGCAATGCATGTAGACATCATTTGCCTTGGACCGCTGAGAACCACGGGCCTTCCCTTTCCCTTTGCTCGGTCCAACCGGAGCAACAGGGATGCCCGGAGCGTGAGCAGGGGCCACAACCGTCTTCCCATTGCCCTTCTTCCTCTTCCAGCGTCCGGCCCTCTTGCCATTCGCCTTGGAGGTCGAAGCCTCTCCTATCAATACCGTCGACGCCGACTTGTGGGTCGTTGCCTCGTATTGGACCAGCATGTTGATCAACTCATGAATAGACTTCTCAAGTCCGTTCATGTTGTAGTTTACAACAAACGGGTCATAGGATGGAGGAAGCGACTGGAGGATCACGTCAATGTACGTGTCATTGTTAAGCCCAGCTTTAAGGTCCTCGAGTTTCTCCACTAGGGAGAGCATCTTGACCCCATGACTCTGTACAGACGCTCCTTCAGCGAGCTTGGTGCCAAAGAATGCTTTTGTGGCGGCATATCTAATATGCCTATCCGGAACCGCATAAACCTCGTTCATGCGGAGCATTATGGCGGAGACGTTGTCCAGCCTCTCATACTGCTTCTGGATGTCGTTAGACATCGAAGCCAGTATGATACTGCGTACTTTCCGGTTGTCCACATGCCATTTCTCGAACGTCAAACGTTCTTCAGGCGTGGACCCCTCCGGTAAGTTGCTCGGTGGCGGCTCGTCCAAGACGTAGCCTTGGTTCTCGAAAATGAGGACAATCCTCAGGTTTCTCAGCCAGTCCGAGTAGTTCGTTCCGTTGAATTTGTTAGTCTCAAGAATCATGGTTAACGGGTTCTTAGACATGTCTACATTATTAAAAAAATGTAAAGCAGAAATTAGCAGATGATGGTAATATTATTGTTCAAGTTGAAGACTTGGTCTTTTAGTCTTTAACCCTCCCACTATTTATACGAAAGTCCGCCACTCTCAAGCGGAGTTTCGGGAAACCATTTCCTAGTGGGCTTGGGATCCACAAGCGTAATCTCCATGCCCCGCTTTTACGATTCACATGAAGAAGACCTTGTGGGAGATATCCAATATCATTCTCATCCAATGAGATTCCCAAGATATTTTGCCTCACCTATTCACATGGTCTCGAGGACTCCAAGCGAACCATGTTACTCAGTGTTGGGCCCGACCCATCAACCAAATCATGCCTCAAACTGTCGCCCCCCACGACTCGTGAGACAGGGAAACAGCGAGCGCAGTCTTTTTGTTCACAACAATAGTGCAGCTTTTCCCTATTCCAAGTGTGCCACGACTCGTGAGACCACACTTGGGTAGTGGTAGCTTCCTCACCACATTGCTGTGGATGGAAGGCTCGGACAGACCAAAATACCATTTTGATCCAAGTCCGTTCTGGTCCTAATATTTAATTTGGTCCAACCAAATGAGAGTTTAAGTGTGACCGAGACCTCATCACATTATGGTGTTTTAGCATGCATAAATATCCAATATTTAAAGCGATAAATAAATACGCCGCATGCATAAAACATAGCATACCCCTGTTAGGATGATCACAAGCCCAACCTATGCGACCCACTGAGCCCGCAGTGAGTCTATGGTCTGTCTAGGGTGGTCCTAAATTATTACAATAATAATAAACCCATTGTCATTCCAATGGGCCTTGAAGTTCTCTTGTTTCACGCCTTGATGCTCCTCCTTGGGGTCTCCGACTCCAATTGCTTGTTAAAATTGAAACCTCACCAATCCTATCTACTCTCATTACAACTGAAAGTAATACATCGGTAATAAAGAAAACAAGCCTTAACATCATGAGGCTGAAAATACGGGAGATGATAGTCCCAAAAACAAGAGGCACGCAGGCCCACCCAACAGAAAATAAATAAACATTCATTCATCCATACACAAGGTCTAGGGCTTTGTGATCATCCCATGTTGATTCCATCAACTCACATATAACATAATTATTCCAAATAATCATGCATAAATAACCAATGGATATTCCAAATACCCAAGTGATGTCCAACATCACAAAAAGCATAAATATACAAATAATATGCAAAATTAAAATTTTAAATTTAATGGACATTTTAAACAATGCATCCAATGCATGTATTAATCCCAAATTAATTAAGCAAATTTAATTCAAGGAATAATCCAATTATCCCAAAATCAAAAAATGCAAAATTAACATATTTTCAGAATATCGTGCAGAAAATACAGAAAATCTAATTTTCCGGAAAAAGTCGAAAACGGCACAAAACGGCCCAGCCGTTGTGCTGGTAGCGGCCGGCGCGCGCCCCTGCGCGCGCGCCTGTGCGCAGCAGCCGCGCGCACCGATCCGAAATTTTTTTTTTTTTGTTTTTTCAAAACTGTTTCAGCACAATAAAATTAATATTATTCTGAAAATAAGCATGCAATTTTAGATCCAATCTAACAAAATTAAGCATGCCAAAAGTCCATTAAATCCAAACAATTGAATCATCATATTATTCATATATTTACGTAATCTAACATGCCAATAAAGCCATTTAAAAGCCATTTAAAAGCAAGTAGATCATGCCAAACACATAGATCTATGCCCCTTACATCGAACCGGGCTCTGATACCACTTGAAGGACAAGCGGATCCGCCCGGGAGCGCGAGCGGAAGCGAGAAAGTGCGTAAATTTAAATCAAATTCAAAAATACGCAAATCCCAAGAGGTGTACCCTTGGGTGCTCAACCGGGCGTTCGATGTAGGATGTGTAAATATTAAAACATACATTTAAGCACATAGGGCATAGATATATAAATGAAATCAATCAAAGCGTAATAAACCGTTACCTTTGATTGTTTAGCGTATGCTCCCGGCTACTTGCGTTGTTCTTTATCCGGAATGCTCACGAAATCCAAACGTATGGATTCTCCAAAGGTGATCCACACCACACCGGAAGAAACACACGTTCTTCTTGCTAGAAAAGAACGGGTTTAGAAGGAATCGGTTTAAGAGAAGAACACTATGAATTAGTGTTCTCTTAAACTTACTTTGTTCTTCTTCTTGATTCAAAATCAAGTGAAGAACACAAGTGTGAGAGAGGGAGGGAGCACGAAATTTTGAGAGAGAGGAGAGGATTTTTGTCTTCTCTTTTTCCTAGAAAAAAATGAATAATGAATCACTTATGCTAGGTGTTGTATATTCTAATATATATACATAATTAATGTGATAATTGGAATGTGTCTAGGTTCATCCAAGGATGTCTAGATTCATTCCAATCAATCACCATCAATTCTTCAATCAAGCCTACCAAAATTTATGGTATGATCAAATCATACCAAAAGGGAAGAGCTTGATTGGAGTTGATTTGTCTCTTTCCAAAAGAGACAAGTCAACATACCACCTAGCATGCAACATGGCTGATTTTTCTTCCTCCAAGGGAGCATGTCGGCTATGTTTAATTAAGGGAAGAAGTCCAACTTCTTCCTATTACAAATTAGGAATTATTTCTCCTCTAGGGTATAATTTAACAGACCGGGTTTTATCGTAATCCAATTACGACGAACCCAATATTAAATCCAATTTAATGTCCACTTAAATTATTCCCATTGATCTTTTAATTGGATTAAAAGATCCAACGTCTCAACATCTCAACTTTCCATATTTAATCAAAAATCCAATTTACCGATTAAATGAAAGCCCGATACAATATCGACCCGTCCATCCAATGGACTTTCCCTTAAGTAATCCAATTACTTATTTTATCCTTCGAGATTGACTCCAAGTCGATCTCTCAATCTCCTCGGTGATTTGTGTGTGACCCTTTAGGTTCACCCTCAGCTAGACTTGGGCCCGTATCCCACAAGGGCCCGTTACCATGGGTGGCCGTCTAGCAACGGTCCATGGTACTAGAGACTAGGTGAATTGGCGTGAACATTTAGGCGCCGATTCCGTGCGGGTACGATCCTTCCGTCTACCGTCTCCCGGCCTTAGTCTAGGGTATGGAATTGGGCGTCGGTTCCCATCCTTGACTAGGCATCTATGCTTAATACTCGAGACCACGTATGCTTCATTGCATCGACACAGGAAACCATTCCCTGTTTGACCAACCACTGTGGCCACAGCTTCAAACAGCATGTACGTGTCTCCGAGTGCATAGGAGATACCTCTGTCATATACTGACAGGGGACGGATCCTCTTCTTGGAATCCACCGTCCTCGCTACACATTCCGACTGCACTGGACAAGGCTTATAATGATCATCTTATAGAATGATCACCTCTCGCCAGATCCAAGATACAGCCGTCCTGTGCACGTGACTGCCATGATTCCTCAAGTCTGAGGATTACTCCCGTACTATCGGAACCGGGGAATCCAATCATACCGACCAAGCCTCCAAGGCTTCCATATGATGATCCCCGCGAGTCAGTCCAGTCGGCTCGACCCCAGTCGACCAACCCATCAAGATCGTGTAGGCGTCCCACGCCTGCCGCCGATGAAACACGACACTCATCCAATGAACACGACTCTTGACGCAAGTCTCAATAGGACTCTCGATGCCCTGTGTCGAGGTCCTCGACTTGGAACGTTTCAGACCCAACTCTTAATCAGTTGGTTTCATGACCACCATCCAATGCGTGGCCCAACTGCATGAGTTGTTATACATGGTCTGTGGGCTTTGTTGCGATATAAGTTAAACACCATTTTAACAAATGTAAGATGAGCGCAACAAAGAAGGTACCATTGGTGACGAATACTCATCTTATTCATCACATAATAATACTACATTCACATCAAGTTGTTGGATAGGTTACAAATCGCCAAACCTATTGGCTTTCTGGTCACCTATTCCAACAGTCTAATTATTGAGTTGCAGGCTCACTCCTCTGCAAACATTTTCAGGTGTTGACTAGGAATCGAGTAAGGCATTGCCGTCCCTTTGCTTAGCTACATTCCTGCTTACCACCTAGGCAATTAGTCACTCCCCGTGCTTTCCGGCTATTCCGCTTAAGCAAACATCCTCTCTCGTTCCGTATTTTTGTTGTTGTTTGAAGCTCCTTCCCGGAGGTGAACCAAAGTAGAGCTTGACCCTCGTCCTGTGATGAAGGCGTTGAAGCGATTCGGATGCTTGTCCGGGTTTTGCTTGAGTCCCACTACTTTCTTATAGGATCTTCGAATAAGCTCTCGCCTCCTCTTTCAAAGGGTTTTTAGTTCCTCATTGTCTAATTAAACTGGATTTAAGATAGAGCCTAAGGGTAGCTACCTTAAAAGGCAAAAAAGGATCTCTCTATTTCCTTAAGTGATGGTCGAAATCACCCTAGCTCGATCTCCCTTAAAGTAAGGATTGCAAGCGGAAAACCATTCCCAAAAGGGATCTTGTTGTGTTCGCTCTTGAGGACTAGATCAATATTGTACATTCCAAGTCAGGTCGGGCCAGTATGCGGAGTTCTCCTCACAAGTCAATAGGATAGAAGTCATAGATTTTGAGACTGCAATATACTAAAAGTGAAGATGACTGGTGAACATGTTATAATAGTCTATACTACCATATGTGAAAGAAACATGTATAAGTGTTGTAGATGAGAACCTAATTTTGCTAATTATGTTGATAGAGTATGTTATATAACCGACTATGAACTGGTTCATGTTTTATAAAAGTAATATTGTTAATGTATAACCATTGAGCTGCAGAAAATCGTATTATTGTTTGGGGTGTGACATCATCTCCATACAAGCTTACATTTTACAAAGTAAAACCTCCAAACTAATCTACTATCATTAGAACTTAAAAAGAAACCCGTATTAGAAGTTGGGGGAGTACATTTAAAGCGGGAAAAACAAGCCTTATTATTCTAAGGCTAAGAATGATAGAAGAAATAAAAACAAAGAGGCACGCAGGCCTTACCCAACATAAAATAAACCATACACAGGTCAATGGGCTTTGTGATCATCCATACTGTTTATCCAATGAGCAACAATTACACATTTACAAATATAAACATGCTCATCAAATAAATGCATTCCATGCATTTATAAATAGATATCCAATATCTAAAACAATAAAAATAATTAAGAAAATACCATATTAATAATGCAATTAAAAATATGAATATATACTATACATCAATGTACAAACCAATTTTTTACCATTTTCAAAATAATGTAAGGCATAAGAATAATTTTAGAAAAATTCAATATAACTAAAATTAAAAATGCCAAAATGAATCATTTCAAAAAATAGCAGAAATCATGAAAATCCAATTTTCCGCAAAAACAACACAAAACAGTGCTGCTGGGCAGCCGTTCCACACGGTCGTACGCGCGCCTGCTGCCCCGCTGGGCGACCGACACCGTTTTCCACCAATTTTTTTTTAAAAAATTTATGCTATAAAGCTGAAACATAAACATGCATTTGTAGAAAATTTAATTCTCAAAAAATGCATGGATATCCATAATTTCAAAAGTAAAATTAACACATATTTTCGCACATATAATCATGCTTTAAAAACCATAAATCATGCTTTCCAAAAGCATTTTTAAGCACGTTTTTCATGCTTAACACACAATAACATGTTAATCCTATAGCCACAACACCAAACCGGGCTCTGATACCACTAAAAGAAACGGGCGCAGCCTGAGAACGCAACGGAAGCATAAAAACATAAATTTAAGGCATAATTTAAACCGGATTCAAAGGGGTGTTCCCTTTGAAGTTCTCGGGCGTTCGTTGTATGTCAAAGCATAAATTAAAAAGGAGAAAAATACTGGACATCTGGCTAAAGGATTAAAAAACAAAAAGTACATGTAATGTAAATGAAAACCAGCCTTTGTTCACTACACGTAGAACCGGTTATAGGGTTGTTCACTTTTCGTTTGTCCGTCCGTTCACTTGAGGATACAAATTAGAATCCCCATAGTTTGTCTACACCACACTTTGGAAGAGTATATCGTCTAATCTATTGCTAGACAGAAGTAGAGAAAAGAATAAACAAACAACTCCAAATGAACACTATTGATTAGTGCTTTTTGGAATATTTTTAGTTCAATCCTTTCCAAAAGGTATGAACACAAAAAGGAGAAGTTTTCAGAGATTTTGCAAGAGTTTTGTGTATGTAGAATTGTTGAATTCAAAATTCAACTCCTTTTGTCAACTTTCAAAGCAACCTACATACACACCCACACTATCTACATAACCATACGCCATTATAGCAAATAAACTACCCACCAAACCACATAATGGCTGGTCACATTTGCCTCACAGGTGGAGGATTTTAGTTCCTCCTTCACTTGCTGTAAATTGCATTTTTCCATGGATTAGGACTACTAGTCTTGGACGTTTATTTAATCTAATTAAATTAAGTCCAAACAAAGTCCATTAGGAATTAATTAATCCAATTAATCTCAATCCAATTGAAGTCCATAAGTAGATTTAATCCAATTAAATAAACATAAGTCCAAACTCTAATTAATTGATCCAATCAATTAATTAATCCAAACCCGATATATTAATCCAATTAATTTACAGGTTCTAAACCCAAGAATCAACTAATTGAATTAATTAATTCTTGGACTATCCATCAAATGGATTTTTCAATAGATAATCCAATAATTTATTTTCTCCTTGAATTAATTTAATCCAATTAAATCAATTTGTTTCTTCTAGAATAAATTTCAAATTAATTCTACGAATTCCATAGTGATTTGTGTGTGACTTTATAGGTTCACCCTCAGCTAGATTTGAGCTTGTGTCCAACACAATTGATCAAATAAATCTAATTTAATTAACTATTTTTTAACTAATCATTAATGGAAAAACGCCCGTGACCATGGGTGGCCGTCTAGCAACGGTCCATGGCACTAGAGGCTAGGTGAATGTTGGCGTGAACATATAGGCTCCCGAGTTCCATACGAGTATGGTCCTTCCATCACCCATCTCCAGTCTAAGTCTAGGGCATGAATTGGGCGTCGGTTCTCCTCCTGGACTAGACAACTATGCTCAACAACTGAAGACACATTTCCTCTATTGATCGACGTAGGAAACCATTCCCTACTCGACCAATCGCTGTGGCCACAGACTCAAAGAGCTTAAATTGTCTTAGAGCGCATAGGAGAGTCGACTGTCATATACTGACAGGTGATGGATCGTATCTTAGAATCCACCATCCTCAATACATATTCCCACTGCACGGGATAAGCCTTATAATGAACTTATGCCAAATACGGATATCTCTTGCTAGATCCTACATAAAGTCATCATATGTATGTGACTTCCATGATTCCTCAAGACCGAGGACTAATCACGTACTATCAGAGCCAGGAATTCTAGACATACCGACCAAGCCTCCAAGGCTTCCATATGACGATTCCTGCGAGTCCGTTCAGTCAGCTGACACCTTTGTCAACTAACCCACTAATATTGCATAGACGTCCAACGTCTGTCGCTAATGAAACACGAAACTCATCCAATGAATGCAATCCTTAGTGCAAGTCTCTATAAGACCCTCAATGCGCTGTCTCGAGGTCCTCAACTAGGAACATTTCAGACAAACTCTCAGACGTTGGTTTCATAGCTCTCATCCAATGTGCAGCCCAACTACATGGGTTATCTAATTGGTCTGTGGGCATTTGTTGTGATGTTAAAACGCCGTTTAACGTAATCAATAAGTACAACAAAAACATAGTGCCATGGATGAATACTTACTATATTCATCAAGTTAATATTACTTTAATAAAGATTTCTAAATAGTACCCAAAACTGCCAATTCAATTGGCTTTCTGGTCACCTATTCTAACACAAACTTGACGTGGGGAACAAAATTTGTTACCTTTTGATTACATCGAGAGGGTGTTTATTTAGTAGGAGTGCCAATAGTCTATTGGATTGAATTCAGAAGGAAATCTGTAGGTTACCGAATACAATACAAAAGACCAAAAGTGGGTTCACAGGTCTAAGAATCTTTGGAAGGTTTAGGGAATAAGAATTGTAGTGGTGAACCAAGATGGTTAAATTTCGATTGGATAGAGGGGACGCGTATTTAGTGGCAGATCTTGAATATCTGAATGAGAATGGAATTCTTCTTGAACAGATCATGGTTAAACATTCTCTGATAACGGAGAAATCAAACCTTGTGGATTTGGTTCGGTCAGTTTTTCACTAAAGTTACCGTAACCATCTAGACATGGACTTAAAAGTTCCCACATTGAGAAACATGACACTTTTGTAAATTCATGATCTAGTTACCATATTGTATATAGTCTGCAAAGCCTGTATCTTACAAAGTTCTTGAGTATGTGGGATTGTCCTACATTTGTGAAGGGACAAGCAAGGAGACTGATTAGACTCAGTGTCTGGTTTGTGCAGGTCTAGTACAGAATAATGCAAACATCATTTGTAATCAAGTTTATTTCCTATTGACTATATTCTAGTTCTCCTAGGGATGATCAGAGTACCTTAGATACCTGAAAGGTACAAGTTTTTTGGGTCTGACTAGTTGATTGGATCATGATCCATAGGACACAAGGAAAAGTGATGTTGGACATCGGGATCGGATCAATGGCTTGGAGCCGCGGGATTCATCTTGAAATTCAAACTAGATTTGAGATTTCATGTAATTGGAATATTCATTTTGACGAGCTCATATGGTGTATGATTCGATCAATAACGAACATTAGGGTCAGTGGGAGTGTGCTTGTGTTCTGAGTTAAGTGTGTAACGTCTTATTCTTTTGAAATAAAATTAAGATGTTAAGAAATACTGAAGCACGAGTATTGTTCGAACGATTCTCCATGAAAGGAATTGGATTCCTATTCATAGTGTCAAGTTGTCCAAGACATCTGTGGGTCACTAAATACCTAAGACATCATTAACATCATGATTGATTAATAAGGAAACTTAGATGTTTAACATCCCCTACGTCTTTATCGTAGGCAACATGGGTATGTTGTTCGGCGCACAGGGCCTCATGTTGTTTATGCTTCTTACATAATAATGATATCGGGTGTGTACCAACAAGGTAATAGATAGTAGTTAAGAGCCGTCTTTCATACTTGAATAAGGATTAGATAAGTATTCTTGATCTATGGTTGTACGGAGTCTATTCTGGAAGGATATAGCGATACTAGCTTCCAGAATCATGTGAATAATCTTTAGTCTCAATACTTATGTATGTTCAGACTTAACGGTGAAGGTGGTAACTTGGAAGGTTCTAAGCAGGATACGACAATGTTTCATCGTGAAAGTTGAACATATGATGACTTTCAAAGTCGTTTCTGGGAAGTGGTTTGGATGAAAACATCATCCAATGGATAGATGTAGTGCCTAGCATGGTTGAGCCGGTAGTTGGTTTGGAGGTTGACAACTAGGCTATGGCAAAAGCTTTTGGGCCAGAGATCTCATCAAAAGATCCATGGAAAATTCTTTGACAATCACCATCCACAGATAGTGATGGTAGGAAGAGGTGAAATACGATTGTACCATATTACCTAGGCAGAAAAATAGAGTAGACCTGCGAAACTCATCCAGTATCGCAAATTACTCATTCTCATAAGGTTCTGAGTGACAAGGGTAATTTGCTTTGAGGTCAAGTGGGAAATTGTTCGAATAGGTGACCAGAAAGCCAATTGTATTCTTAGTTTTGGGAACTATTCGTCGATCTTTATTAATGCAATAATATCCTGATAATAGAGTAAGCATTCATCACTGGTATTTGTGTTTATTGTGCTTACTACTAACGTTGAACGACTTATCAACGTCACAATAAATGCCCACAGACTAATTGGATAACCCATGTAGTTGGGTTGCGCATTAAATGCAGCTATGAAACCAACTTCTGAGGTTGGTCTGAAATGTTCCAAGGCGAGGATCTCCACACTGGGCATCGAGTGTTCAATTGAGACTTGCACTAAGTATGGCATTCACTGGGTGAGTGCCGAGTTTCACCGGCGACATACGAAGGTTGTCTATGCAATTTTAATGGGTTAGTTGACAAAGTAGTCGACGGACGAAACTGACTCACGGGAATCGTTATATGAAATCCTCGGAGGCTTGGTCGGTATGATCGGAATTCCTGGTTCCGATAGTAAGGAATTAGTCCTTGGACTTGAGGAATCAAGGCAGTCGCGTGTATACGAAGACTGTATCTTTGATCTGGCAAGAGAGGACTATGTCTTTTACATGGTCATTATAAGCCTTGTCTAGTGCAGTCGAAGTTTGTATCGAGTACGGTGGATTACAAGAAAGGATCTGTCCCCTGTCAGTATATCACGTAGATGTCTCCTATGCGCTCTGAGATAACTTAGACTCAGAAAGTCTATTGCCATAGCAATTGATTGAGTAAGAGTAGATACCTTACGTCAATCAATAAAATAAAACACATCTTGAGTATGAAGCATAGTTGCCTAGTCAATGATGGGAATCGACGCCCAATTCCATACCCTAAATTAAGGCCGGGAGACGGTCGATAGTAGGACCGTACCTGTATGGAACTTGGAGCCTAAATGTTAACGCCATTATTCACCTAGTCTCTAGTGCCGTGGACTGTTGCTAGATGGCCACCTATGGTAACGGTTTATTTTCGATTATCAGTTAATCAAAAATAATTGTATTGGACACAAGCTTAAATCTAGTTAACGATGAACCTAAAGAGTCACAAATAAATCACTGAAAAGTGGTGGAATTAATTTGGAATTAATTCCAGAAGAGGTGAATTAGTTTAATAGGATTAAAACTAATTGTTGGAGATCATAAATTATTGGATTATTTATGTGGAATTATCTATTGGATGGATGATCCAAAATCTAGTAAATTAGACTAAATGAATTTTGAATTTGTCCTTTTAAATTAATTGGATTAATTGAAAAGAGGCTTGGGCTAATTACTTAGTAGGTTGAATTCATTAATTAATTAGAAGATGGGCTTATCTAATTAATATTTTGGATTCACTAATTAGTGGAGATGGGCTAGAGATAATTAATTGGATTAATTATTATTTTTGGCTAAATTAATTAAGTGAATTGGTTTCATTGATTATTTAAGTGCATTTGGACTTGTGATTACTTAATTCGATTAAATATTCACTTGAGAATTAAAATATTGGATATTTTATTCAATTAGATTAAATAATAAATTCAATAAATTTAGTAATTGGGCTCTAATTAATCTGTTGGACAAATTAAATGGGTCTGGTTCAAATGCACAAGCCTAATGCACGTTTGACGTTCACTAAGTCAAAGATTGAATTGCTTGCGGAGAAAGAGTTAAAAGTCATCAACATACAATGTATGTAGGATTTTCCACATACAATGTATGTAGTTGTTGAGAGGTTATGGAAGGTTGGAGAGATATGTGGAAGTTGCCTTATGGCTTAGAAGAATATGTCTTTCTTCCATATCTCTCATATCATTCCGTCTCTTACCACAACACATCTTTGGCCGATTTTGCTCTATTTCTCACTCAAGGATTTCCGGCTCTCTCTCTCTTCACATTCCTAGCAGACTTCTCTCTTCTCATACCTTGTGTTCTTGTTTGTTTAGAACCAAGTTAAGAACAAAGGAAGGTCGAAACACACTAATCAATAATGTGGTTTTTATTTCTCTTCCATTGATTCATTCCTTTCTAGCACAAGGATGAATCTCAGATTCCGATGTGGTGTGGATGCATTTAGAGCATCTCTATGTTGAGGCCTCATGTGGATGAACGTTGGAGAGAAGATCAACGCTTGTGGCCAATTGAAGTAGAAAACGAGAAAGGTAACACCTGCTTATGTTTATGCTCTCGATTTCTTCTCTATGCCATATCCACAATCGTAGATCTATTTATTTGTTTAAAATAGACGTTTATACACCAATAGCCTGGGAACATTCAAAGGCATACCCCTTGAATGCGACATAAATTCCTTATGTTAGTATATTTTTATCTTCACCGCGGTTCCACCGCGTTCTTGGGCTGATCCGCTTTCCTTCATAAATTTTTTGTGCACCTGATCCAAATGGAATCAGGTCTTTCGTTCAACAAATTCAATTCAACACATACGCGAGCTACACTCGGATGAGTGCCATCCATTGTTGCTTCATCCAACTTCAGAAGGATGCCGGACTTGCAACCCTAAAAAGTGCCTTCTTATGGAACAAGTGAACTGGAAGTTCCAGAAATGGTACGAAATCAAGGAAATGGGTGACTCTATTTTTCGATTAAAATCATGCGACCATCTGCATAAACGTATAGAAAATCCATCAATAAACATGATTTGTTCCATCCAGAGGCAGGACAAATCCTCCTCGTTACTTAGTTTAATTAATTTGGGTTTGATGTTAATAACACCTATTGTGTATGCCCAACATATGTCAATTTTGTGAAATAAATCCGAATCATCTACATGCTCGGGTAATTATGAGAGAATTTTCCAATCAGCGCAAAACACAAATCAGGAGCCAAATTCTCAGTTTCATTAGATGTAAAGTTTATAGCATGTCCACCTCTATGCATGCAATGTTTGCCATAATATTCCTCCATCATGGAAAAAACCGTCTTCGCCACCTGAGGAGAAAGGGGCTTGCCTCAAAAAGGATTTCGAGACCAAGGCACCGGAACGACCGTTGGCGATCACCGTCCGTCAGTTCGGAATCTAGGGGTTTAGGGTTAGGGTTTTGAGGGACACTCCAGAGAGTTTGAGAAGTCATGGACTAAAGATCGTTCGATATTTATCCGACATCTTTGGAACTTGTGTTAGGTTAATTTTCATCTTCCGTTTCCAAACTCACGTTGTTGTTAATATACTGATTTTTAGTTTTACCATTTTTTCTACTAAAGATATAACAATATTGTGTGTTGTTATTGTGTGTATAACTTGAGTTTGTATAGAATACGACAAAAGGAAAGAAGAGGTTGATTCAAAAAATCGTTCCTATTGGAAGTTTCTCAAAAGTACTGTTCGAATTGGAATGGTTTTTGTAATCATATTGTTTACATTGATAACTATTCCAAAATTATACATTTAATACATTGTATAAAATTAAATTTTTCATTACAAATTGGAACGATAACTAACTACTAGACACTCAATTAGCCTCTTCTTCATTATCATATTCCTGAAAGCTATCTTTGTCATATTCATCATATTCATCATCATATTCACCATTTGCCGAGTGGATGTACCTATTCCCAGTTGTTGTGACACAGAAAGATAAACGACTAATTATATGCCATTTGGATAATGAAGGTTGTACGTTTGATTGTTTGTAGCAACTTCAGGAGTAGTTATGACTTCCTCCATCTGATATGCAGCATCAATCGATCAAGAGTCACCAACTACTCTTTGTGCCTTGGTTTTGTAAACAACCATCCAGTCAGCTTTGTCTCTCTTCATGCTCGGGTACTCTGTGTAGTAGACTTCTACTCCTTGTTGCGCCAGTATGAATGGTTCATCCTTTTGGTACACCTTTTTGAAATTTATCAACAAGATGATAACGAGGGTGAATCCTGAAATTGAAATAAAAAGATGTGCATGTCTGGAATACGTGGGTAATCTAACTGAATTATCGCTTCGAGTATCTCAAAGAAGTCATTGTCTGTCTGTGTATATGATGAGCTTCACACACACACACACACACCATAATTCATAGTTGACATGCTGATGTTGCGACGTTCAGTGTGGAAATGTAACCATTCACGAAGTAACACGGGAACATCATCACCTCTGCCCTAGGACCCCATTAATGTAACTTCAACAATTTATTGTCCGTGTAGTTCAGTTTGAGTTTCACCTGCAATTCACATAGTAGAGATAATTTATGAATGACCGTTTAACAATTATAAAACAATATACAAGGTTTGACACATACACAGCGGTTGAACCAATCCTTGAATTTAGTTTCTACTAGTTGATCAATGATTGGGTCCTCCGAATGGTGGTGCTTGTAGAGTTCATTCAAGAAAGACCTGTTTTAAAACGATGATACTTATAAATATACGTGTTCAAACTCTCATGATTTGAAAAATTATATATGTGTATCTATACACTTACTCGTTGTATGGCGTGACTACTTCACAGTTGCACAACACGTACATCTTGATTATGTGAAGTTCTGGACCACTAAGGTACTTCTTCTTTGAGGCACCACTTGCTTGGCTAGAGTGGTTGAAAATGAACCGTTGGATTCGATCGTCGTTGCTCATGAGATCGTTGTTTCTACCGGGTGTGCTTCGCTTGCAAAGAATGTGGGGCTCGAAGTAGTAGGAAGTGAAAAGCCCGATTTCTTCGACAATGTATGCCTCCACATTTGACCCTTCGACTTGTGCTTTGTTCTTCACCTTTTTCTTCGAATTGTGGAGGAATCTATTCGTACGAATATGTATTAAAATTTGGATGACACTAAAACTATATAAAGAAAAACTAAATTTTCTCGTACACTTACCTCTCGAATGGGACATCCACCTATACTGCATGGGTCCTCCCATGCACACCTCATATGGCATGTGAATAATTAGGTGCTCCATTGACTCGGAGAAATGATGGGGGAAATATTTTCTTGAGGTTGCACAAGATGACGACACCAGCTTCTAATTCTTGTACCTCAATGACATCTAGCGTGGTTGAGCATAAAATCTGGAATAAAAGGCTCACTACTATAAACGCGCTCCACACATGCTCAGGAAGTATTTCATGAAAGGCAATTGAGATCAACTTCTACATGACAACATGACAATCATAATTCTTCATGTCGTGCATCCTCAGCTCCTTCATGTTGACGCAACGGCTAGGTTAGATGCGTACCCATATGGAAACCTAAGACAAAGAATCCAATCACATATCCTCTTCTTCTGGTCCTTCATCATGGTATATACGGCTTTGGGCATCACGCTCGGTCTTCTTTCGCGCACCTCATGCTCCGACCAATTACATATGATCTTAAGGTCTTTTTGTGCATTCAGATTATCCTTCATTTTTTCTTTTATGTCTATCATGGTATTGAATATGTTTTAAAATAAATTCTTCTCATTGGTCATGAAATCAAGATTGTGTCATATCAAATGCGTTCCCCAGCATTCAAGCTCCAAAATGCTTTTCTTCGTCCACTTGTGCTCAATACCGTAGCCTATTGGAACAGTCAACGGTTCTTCGACTGCAACACTTAAACGCACTCACATGGACTCAGATCTGCTCTCCAGTCAGCGCCAGACGTGCAACCTTCCTTTCTATTCGATCTTTTGTGAAGGCTTTCTTATTCCTGTGGTACGGATGATCCTACTGAAGAAACTGTCTGTAGCAGTCAAAATAGCATGCCTTCCTATCGTGCTGCAAATAGAATGCCCGTGTGTCATCCATACAAATGGGACACCAAATAACACCCTTGTACTCTATCTAGACGCCATGCCATAAACAGGTAGGTCGTTCACTGTCCACATCAATGTGGCGCGTATCGTTGATTCCTGATTCGTGGCATTGTCATACGTCCGTACACCCACATGAGATAAATTATGCAACTCCTTGATCAACGGCTCCACATCCACATCGATCAGATGCTTGGGATTGGAACGACCAGCGATCACCATCGTGAGGAACATATACCCAGACTTCATGCAGATTCCTAGTGGGAGATTGTATGGTGTAAGTATAACGAGCCAACATGAGTAATTATGACCAGACTGCCAGTGCGGTGCGAGCCCATCCATGCACAACCTCAGTCTAATATTACAGAGCTTTGCTACAAAATTGGGATATGTCAGGTCGAAATGTCTCCAAGCCACTGTATTGGACGGATGGCACATGGATCCCTTCCCCGCTTGATGGTTGGCATGCCACGTCATGTGTTCGGCAGTCGCCTCCGAAGCATACAATCTCTGCAGTCGAGGGATAAGTGGCAAGTACCTAAGAATGGAATACGGGGTCTTCTTGCAACAAGGATTTCGCTCCCTAATCGGCTTGAACCTAGGTTCTCCACAAAATTTGCAGTAATCCATATCAATGTTGTCCTTCCAGTACAACATGCAACCATTCTTACACGCATCAATCTTCTCGATAGGTAAACCCAAGTCTCTTATCAACTTCTTCGTACTGTAGTAATCGAGGGGCAAAGTGTGATTGATGGGCAATATATTATTAGCCCACTAGCACAATTGATCATATGTTTGCTCGGAAAGTTGCGTTCGTCCTTTATATTCACCAAACTAGCATCCAACGCCAACTAAGTTTTGGTGCAGTTGTTCCACAACGGTTCGTCAGTGTCATTTACTACACCAAAAAAATGATCTGACATCCCAAACACATAATCATAGGGCCCTCGGTCGTAATATGAACTAGGCCCGGCATATTAGGACAAGACCTCGTACCATCATCAGGCACACCATCCTGGTTATAAGAAAACCAGAAAGCCGACATGGCGACATCATAAATCATCGTCTACGCCCAATTCATCTGTGTTGCATCACCCCAATGTATACTGCCCTCCTCTTGAACAGCCGGAGTCTGCTCTTGCTTCTAGGGGGCGCGGTCACAGTATCAAAGTACTCTTGTACCCTTTCCTCGCCATGGGAAATCCAATTATAATACTCCGGCATAAACTCTTTCATACACTAGGTGAAATTTACCTTGTCCGGTGTTTTGAACCTTTCCTTTTTGCACTTCCAAAACTAAAACTTAATCTTCTCGTTGTCATATATGCATGCTGTGACTTGGCCCATTTTAGAAATGCAGCAACACCATCCTCAAACTCCAACATAACACCTTGTAGGTCACTATCATACATCTATCCCCTCAACGTCTTAACATGATAAGTCTTATACATACATATATTTATTATTATATACATGCATTTTACTTGAAAAAATAAATAGAACAAATGTATATAAGCAAAGAATTGCATGGATTTTAATCGACCAGAAAGGGTTTCAAGTTGTTACTTGATCAGAACAACTTCAAAGATCAACGAAAATTAAATAGGGATTGATGAAATTTACTATTATTTATACAAGAATGCGAGAGAGAGTGAGAAGAATTGAAATGAATGCAGCATATATATAAGAAATTTTGAGACGGACATTGGAATGGTAGTTGAAACTCCAGAAATAGCTGTTAGAATATAGCCGTTGCACCACATTTAGGAACAGTTCAAGAGCGGGAACTGGAACACAAAAATAGCCATTGACATTTACCCATTGTAGTGTATTTGGAACAAGTTTCGTAATATAATATTTTCTATCTATTGAAATCGTGCAAATTGTAGCACGAGTTGGAACGGTAACTAGAATACAAAAAATAACCGTTGAAATCTCGAAATTGTAGTGTAGTAAGAATGGGTCTTGTAATACAATATTTTCTATCTATCAAAGTTGTGACTAATTGTAACTCACATTGGAACAATTCTTGCAACACAAATAAATCCAATAAGTATCATACTTAGGAACGAATATTGTCATACAATGTTTTATTATGACACAAACCGTCTCAATTTGAACCTCGATTCTGAATGACTTTTTCCACGTTCCCTTATCTCAATGGGGTGTTGGATGACATTTAGAATTGTAATCATTTGGGATACACATGTGATTCCAACTGCTATATAAGTGTTCCAAAATGTGCTACAAAATTTTACTGTTTCATTTTTGAAATGCTTAGAGGACCAACACTTGTATACAACCGTTGGAATGGTAGTTGTAACAGTAATAAGTTCCAATAAGTTTGGATCCAATTATAAGAGGAATGTGATATTAGCAGTGTGTTTCCGTTCATCAATATTCTAATGACCGTTTTAACTAGGAATTGTAATTGGAACGGTTGTCTAGTCCGCTCCAAATCCCTTATTTTTTTATAGTAATAAATAGTTTCAATCTTATTTGTACTTTTAGAATCATAATATAAATATATTTATTATGTATGTAGGATGAATACATTTATATATGTAAATTGTATACATTTATAACATATGTACTATATACACTACAAGAAAATTGCTCAACAATAACGAACAAAAATTAGTGTCGAGCTAATTACCAAGCACAATTCTCGTTGTTAATTTACATTATTTAATACAAGAAATTTACTTGCTAATACATTTAGCAACTAAAAATTACTTGCTAACGAGTTAACAATGAATTGTTTAAAATATATATTAAATGGTGTAGATTAGCAACGAAAATTTCACTTGCTAATTTGTTCGACGGTGATTTAAGCAACAAATATTCTCGTAGCTATTGAACCATTTTCTTGTAGTGATAGATACAGATTTGATTAAGTATATATATATATACATATATATATATATATATATTTTGAAAGTATATGCATCAAGAGATGTAAGAATTAATTAGGTATTTAGACAATCTATTGAAATTTTACATGATTCAATGAACTTATGAGATCTTATCACGAAATAAATTTGAATATTTCAAAATAATACAAAACACATAAAATATTGTTCAAAATAAAATATAATATAGTTATATTAACTAACAGAATGCCATCGGATAACATTATTATAAGGAGATCAAATTTTCAAAAATATATTCATATCATTATAATAGTAATACAGATAGAAATATAAAAAATATAGAGAGATATGAATATATGTCGTCCTTTCAGATTTTCTTATTTGTTCAAATTCTTTCTAATTCTACTACAAAAGTATTTAGAGTAATTAAGTACATTGCATTGTGAATATAATGTAAAAAGTAATTAAGGGGGTTAATAACTAAAAAGTTGTTAATAAGATGCACTAAATATAAAAAATAATTAATAGCTAAGAGGTAATAAATATGAAAAAAAAAATAGATAATAAATATAAAAAGTAATTAATGTGAGCTTATATGATGTATTATTTTATATTCTTACCCCCAAAATTAATATAATATAAGGTGAATTTAGTGAAACCAAAAAAATGAAAGAACTTTTAGTGCTATCATACTTCTATATATATAATATATAATAATACAATATAATATAATATATAATATATATAGAGATATAGATAAATGGGCAGATATAGAATATGTGATGTAGGAATATATATAAATTTGGACAAATGATGTAATATATTTTTTTTTAAAACTTAGAACACAATACGGAAAAAAAAATGTGTATATTATGGAGATTAACATATTGATATTGAAATAATATATAATAATTTTCACCAATGCATAGATGAATGTCTTTTAGTTAATCATATCTTCTTCTATCTCTTTAAATTTATTTATTTTCAAATTTCTGTATATGCATAAATATAAATACTTCACATATAAATATTAACAATTTTGTACGTGTTATTTCTAAACATTGAATTTAGTAATCTGATAAAATATAAGGATAGATGATAGATATCAAATTTATGAATAATTACCCAACTTCATTAATTCATGAATTAAAATTTAATCAATAATGTGAAATCAAACAATAATTAGTTTTTGTTAATATCTTTTTTTCTTCTTCTTTAAATAGGGGATACGTGAAGGTCACACAATTTTGTCACATATTTATTACCATTATTACTATTTCTTGATAGGTTGAACATATTCAAAAGTAAATAAATGTTAATAATCTATGCACAGGTCCGTGCACCTTATTAGTGCATTTTAAAATAATCAATAATAGTCCCATAAGCTAACGGTCTTGTGCGAAAAGCACCATATTCTTATGTTTAGACGAAAAAGCCACGTGCAAACTCCAGCTGAGGTTCCGTTTCATCTAAATGCTCATTTAATCCCTTAGTATAGGTGGTTTTGAAATATTTTCCATATGGGTCTCAAAATAGCAAAAAATACTTCTAACTATAACTTAACTAACATGTGCAAGAAAGCATCACGTTGCAAAAATAATAGCAAAAAATAGTCTGTCACACTTTAAGGACTTCTTGAACAACCCAAAATCGAGGGAGATGGGATCGAACTCATACTAGAAGGCTATGACGGGATATGATTGTGCGTGTGTTTCTTTTTTATATTGTTAGGACACATGTGTGCAAGGGCAAAGGAAGTAATTCATGGATTATGACGCTAAATAAATCTTATGAATATCAAATTATAGAATATGTATGCCGAAATTTTACTTTATGTTGCTTGTAAATTTTTGGCTTCCAATACTTTAGAAGTTGTTTCTTTGATAGCAGAAAACAATTTGATGGAAGTGTGGAACCATTATTGCAAACCCCCTATGGTGTAGGCTAAAATTATAATTTTTCCTGTTTCTTACCAACATAGTTAGAGTTAACAACCATGTGCGAAACACGCCACATTTCTTCCCAAAATTTAACGATTGGGTTCTTTTTACACAACATCGTTAAATTGTGGGACTATTATTGGTTATTTGAGAAGCATGAGATCGATATTGCAAAACATCCTATATTATGGAATTAAAATTGCACACCCATCAACTATGACTTATGTTAGTTGCTTGTTTGTTTATGTCATGGCAACATTCAATAACATTACAAATAATACCAATAATAATGGTTATTCAGGCATTTATAAAAGTGTTTTGAGATGTATTTCAATTGTAAAATAATATAAATGGTAATAAAATTAATAGGGATTCAACTTCAATTGTTGAAATTCTCCTAAATTCTAATGGCAATACTATAAAGATTGAATTGAAAGTCCATTTCGATCAAATCGGAACTCCCAAAAAGGGATAAGAATTTTAATCATTTAAGTTGTGATGAACACTAAATATCAAGGAGATAGTATTGTGACAACATCTAAAAATTGTTTAAACATAAATTAAAGCAAGCGTGAATTTAGTCCGCATGGAAAGAAAGTACATCAATCAACTCTGAGCTCCTGATACTTTACGGAAAACATACAACGAAGAAATATTCAGTAGTACTAATTAAAACAAAAAATTAATTTGAAGAAACTAATCTATATTAAGATGGTGCTACAATTGTCCATGGTCCAACCTCACACAACAAAGGGTAACCTGCATTACATGACCATTCGTGAGAAGAAATTTCATGAAACATAAATACACACATGATTTGCACAAACAGTATGTATAGAAACAAGCTTGGTCTAGCTCAAAGTGGAGTAAATTCCCTTTTATATTGTAAACTAAAAGGAGCAAACATGTCTAAAATCACAAAACATAGCCTTATTTAGAAAGGTACATTGAAAAGAACCAAGAAAATACCCGTGTTTGTATATTATATTACACCTAAGACCACCATCCAATAATATATCATTATACTAGGAAAATAGCATTAAATTCTCATATGGTTTGTGCTTCTATGTTCAAAGTTTTTTTCCTAAAAACTTAGACTTTTCTATTAGATTCTTAATGGAATTGCGCATTCCAAGGTTATTATTCTTCCCCACAACTCAAAACAGCTCAAAATAAGATTTTGTTTACTACATAGATAATTTAATACGTTGGTTCAAATTAAGCTCATGGTTTTGAGCTTGAGCTAGTACTCTTCTTGATTAAAAGCATAATCAACTACTATTGCACGATCAACAAATTAAATAACTTACCTGAATAGAAGAACCAGCAACCAATGGTCCAACAACAGAACCACCCACCACCTCATCACCAGGTTGAAAACTTAGATTCATAAAATCCAATTGGACAGGTCCATCATTAGAAATAATATAATGTCCTGTGAGGGTTGCAATGGAATAAATACCCTGTTACAGTAACATTATATTCGTTAGTATATACATTGCACATAAGTATGGTGCAGATGATTACTTAGATGCGAAATCTCTGAAGTATTCATAATGCATGCATCCATCTTAGTACTTTCACAATGAAAAACAAATGTACCTTTAACATGTAATGTAATGAATTTTTAAAGTTTGACGTGAAAGTGTTACAAATATTTCGTACTTCATTATACAATTGCAGCCAAGCTTAATAAATTCCATGTTTATAATTAAGATTAAACTTTTAGATGAGTTACATAGCCACAGCAATTACATAATAGATTAGCTATATAGTGATTATGAACTTTAGCAACTAAAACATAGAAATGGAGTTTTGTCAAAATTGCCTGATATAATAGCTATACAACCATTATTAATTATTTTGCTACCTATGTCATTTAAATATCCTTGCAACATTTAGCTACAAATTCTTTTGCTTCGGAAAGGGACATTTAAATGAATTGATGAGCATATGCTACAAAGGGACATTTAAATGATTAATTAATCTTAATATTTGTTACTATTGGAAGAGGTATTATTAAAAGTTATTAAATGCCAATTGTGAATCCGTAATTAAATTACCAATGAGAAATTGTAATTTTAATCCTGTAAGTATGAAGAGTCTATACAAAGCCTTTTTTGCAATTTTGTTCTATAGCTTTAAAAATTTCGCACATTGAGGACAAAAATGGCTAAAAGAATCCACATGACATGCACATGATGTGCACTTTTCTGGCCATTTTAGCAAATTTCAACTTTTTTTTTCACAATGTGCAAAAAATTTAAAATTACAAGACAAAATTACCAAACAAATTCGTCAATGACTAAAATTTCCACCACCCATATATAACGAACTATAATGGCAAATTTTCATATTACCAATAGGTCCATTTTTTTTTTACCTCAAATACAATAGTGGAACCGGCCCTATGTATCTTTGGGTTAGATACATCTCCTGAAACACCTATAATACAACCCTCCACAAGCAAACTGTTGCAGCTGGATAGGACAAGGCTCTTCTGTTCTTCAAGGAATGCTCGTATTTTCTCTCCAACATCCTAAGCTCAGAATAAGTAATTAAATGAAAAATGTGTAATGATAAATATGATCTCACCAAACAAGGAATCATATCTTTCATAAATAATAGCACAAATTTTAGGGCTAATAAAAATTACACTTTCGATTATTGATAAAGAAACTAACAAAACCAACTATGTATAAATGATAAAATATTTCCTAAAGGCATTAATGTTTAACATGGAGCATGTTAATTTAATATGTGTAGCATATGAAATTCTCCATCGAAAAAAATTTGAAACCAAGAAACATGTAAGCTAGACTCATGAATGTACATCAATACAAAGCTTTTGGCCACATTATGGATCGCCTTTATATTGCACATTTTTTGACAAAAGTGCATTTGTTAACTATTGAATGCACTTCCATATTCTATTATTTTTGTGTATTTACGATGACAAAATGTGTATTGACTATTACAAACATCCAAATAACATTGACTCAATGGAAAAAATATATTACATAAAGAAAATATGAACCCTGAGTATCCCTAAATTAACCATAACAAGTAAGTTAATAACACTATGGGAAAAATATCATTTTCGTCCCTTAAATTAGGACTTTTTAACTTTTGGTACCATTGGTTACGGGATTCTCACTTTTGATCCCATAACTTTAAAAATGAAGAACTTTTGGTCCCATGGCACCTTTACATTAGATATTTAACTGAAAAAGTCATGTGTCTATTAAGTGCAATTTTTTTAAACTTGTGGGACTAAAAGTGAGAACTCCATAACTAATGGGACTAAAAGTGTATAGCCCTTACAACCACGTGCTAATAAAAAAACGCTACTTTAAAACTATGGGACCAATAGTGCGAATCTCATATTCTATTGGACGAAGAGTGAAAAGTCCCTAGGTTACAGGAAGTAAACAGTTATTTTTCCCGAACAATATGCGTGACACAAATCAAGCTTACATTAGGTATCATGCTCGTTAACCTTGTCTTCTAAAGCTAAACACAAATACTATAAAACCATTTTGAGCAAAAATAATAATAATGATGTACAAGATTCATGTAGTATATTATGTTCCAAAAGTGACAAAATTGACCAAATATCATCTTGGAATGCTAAGTTGATGAGGATCGAGAAGGAATAAGATAAGAGTAATAAAAATGAATAATAGATATTTAGATAGGCATATCTATAGTAGTTTATAGGGTAAATTACAGTGACACCCCTTGAAGTTAGACCAAAATGCAAAAATATCCCCCATTTTTGTTAGAATTATAGCTACACCACTTGAGGTTATAGTTGTATTACAACTACATCCTCTATTCAAAGGCAAAGCTTACACTAATACCCGCCTGAAAAATATTACACTAACACCCCTCAGGGGGTATAGCTGTAATTTACAAAAGACAGGGGGTGTTTGTATAATTGAGCCTAACCTCAAGGAGTGTCAATATAATTTACCCTAGTTTATATTGAGTATCAATTATTTTGCAGATCTGTTATGTTAAATTGTTCATTGTAAGCCTACAAATACATGGGCTAAACTCATCATTCAATACCTCTTGATTATTGAATCAATATTTTCTCTAAAAACCTTTAGGTTTAGCATATATATAGTTAATTTTAGTTTAGTTTTAGTTAGTTGTCCTATATTAATTGGCACTAGAGCCAAATTTCGATCCAAATCCGCTTTAGCATCAATTGAGTTTGCAACCATTTAGGACTTTCCAAGAAGCCAATGTCATCTTCACGTGTCATCAACACAAGTAGATTCACACATCTGTCATTTTTCAACCACACAACCACTCAATCCTCGCGTGGGCACCAATAGCGTGTCTCATGTCCATTGGTATTGATTTTTTTTTGTCAACTTAATTGCAACAACCCCATCATCTGTTCAACTTGTAAGCTCCTTATTTGGGTGACTCATTATTTTCTCTTCCAATTATTTTATACTTATTTAATTTTGGTGATTGATTAAAGGTACTCTCATAACTCATTATGATTTTTCTATCTCTAGTAATCTCCTTCTTGTTAGGAATCAAATCATACCTTTTATATCTTTGAAAGATGTGGTAACAAAGTAAATGAAATTATTATTCATAATTTTAGGCCCATATTTGTTGTGGTTCAGTCGACTCTACCATAGATTGCACTTTCCCCTCTACCACATTCTAATTATTGATCACATCTAGTATAAAGAGTTTCAAATTATTGAACATTGATAGGTGCCTATTCAATTTACTACATAATGAACTCATGTTTTATGTGGCAGGTTAGTCATTAAGCTTGAGCATGTTTTGCAACAATATCTATGGATATCTACCCTTTGTGCTCGATATAGGTACTAAATAATATGATTGATCTTTCCTATTAAACCCTACTATACAACACTACATTAGGGTCCCATACAGTGGATAGGTATGCTTCATTTCCTCATGGTAATTCAAATTGTCCAATATTAACTCCAAATGACCATAAGAACGAGTGTTGTGCACCTGATGTTCCCCATTAGACTCTCCGGAAACTGATGATCCATTTGTTCCAAAATCAGTATCAATACCTAAAGATAATGTCATTAATTCAAAACTTTCAGCACTAGGTCTTCATTTAATTTTCCTTTGCTACTACTGAGTCTATTGTTGATCAAGTTTCTATTATTATGGCTGATATTGTTGATGTACACATTGCCCATGATATTTCTCACACTTCTCCAATCTCTATGCTCTTGCTTCTATCATCAAAACTGCGGTTTATATTCTTGAGTTTGGACTTGATGCATTCTTACTTAATATACCATTAGATTTAAATATAATGAAGCAATTTCTTGTGTGACGATAAAATGGTTCACTGAGACACTTCCATGCCTCCTTTGATTTTTGCCTCTGAATGACCCAGGTGTACGAGTTACATTTATTGAGCATATTATTATTGATGTGATTTCTCAAATTTAATTACCATCTACTTAAAAATGATTGTTCTACAGTTTTTCAATTACAACGCACTATGGTCATTGCCGTTTTTCAGTATCACCTTTCTAACCACTTTCTACAGTAAAGCTTTTCTCAGGCAGGAAGATATGATGAGAATTGAAAATAAATAGGATAATAATTATAATAATAATAATAATAATAATAATAAGGGTAAATTACATCAATACCCCCTGAACTTAGAACTAAGGTCTAAATACACAAAAACCCGATGCCTTTTATAAAATTAAATTATACCACTTGAGGTTGTAGTTGTAATAACAAGTACACCCTCTATTAGCTACCTTCAAGTTTTAGGATAACATTCCAACTATCTCCTTTGAATATAGGCAACCCTCCTGGTATTGCATATTCATCTGAAGTTCGAGCCGACAGGCCTCCACATGGATAGCATCTTTGATCCTCCCTGGAAAGAGGTTTGTAGTCTAAGCTACGCGACACCCCTGATTGTCCCTCGGGACAACGCATAATGACACCTTTCTGGATCTTGGAAACAGAAGCATCGAAGTTATTTTCACCTGCCCAGATTAAGGACGGTTCCACCTCGTTCAACCTTGTCCAGTCTTAGTCATTTTATGTGAACAATTTGGCTTTGTAAACGCAACATAGTATCTTTGGGCATTACGAATCAGCTTCATTGGATCTTTCGCCCTCATTTTCCATAAGATCTTTTGTTCCAAATGGTCCAACAAATAATAACAATCCATCCGAATTTGGCTTCATCCAGTTTGATATGAACCGATCATAACTAATCCTCACACGTCCCGTGCCAATAGCTAATGATATGTTACGGTAATCCTGTTATTGTCATATGAGTCTATCTTAAAAAAGGTATTAAAAATTCATTTTAACTATTCATTTATATTAGTTGCATTTTGGTTAGTTGTCGTCACCTTAATTTTTAGCAATTTTAGCAACAAATTTTTCGGGAAACAATTCTTTATGTAATTTCTATGAATTTATTTTAACTAAATAATTTACTTTGATTCACTATATTATGGACTTTGTGATGTGTGCTTTTAATTATTTTTCAATTAACTATAATGGATCACTTATATTGAATATAATAAAAGAAACCTATACTTTAAACATAATAAATGTTGATGATGGTGGTGGAGTTGGATGCAATGGCGGTCATATGGATGATCCGGAGTGGAAGGGGCTCGTGGTACGTTCAGCAGTTGCCCGTCTTTTTGTCCTGCGGGGAAAAATGGATTTGAGGTTCACTCACATTTACGGGGAGGGTAATCAATCGAACGATAATTTGGCCAACCTAGCGTGCAAAGGACAATCGTACGGGTGCTCTACCAAGAGTGAGGGGTTGTCGCACGTCTTGCCCATGCTGATCTATTATTCCCTTGCTTTCACTTTCATTACGATGGTAGCAAGTGGCCAAGCACCAACATTTCCATGTAAACGGAGGAAGTACTTCTTATTTATAATTTCCTTGTACAGACATTTGATTCTTTTGACATAATGAGCGGATAGGAGTCCGCTAAATCCCCCGCCACGACACTAGTGATGTTATTAAAAAAACAAAAAAAGATGATAGGAGTAAATTATTCACCTACTCTTTATTATTATAGAATAATATTATTTTTTCGCGAGATCCACCTCATCCTGTACTTAAGAATCTGGAGTTTAAGCTCTTGATGAGAAACTTTCATGCTCTTGATTGATTCAATCACAGGCTATAATCCATGTAATCGGTTGATAATTATTACATATGATTTTTGTGCCATCCACTTTTAACTACTTATTAGGAATTGGTTAAGATTAATCATAAGCTAGACAATGACTTTTTAAATTAACATTTAATTAAGAGGATAAATATGCTCCTTGAAATTGAATATAGACCTCCTACAAACATATCGTATCCGTGGAAGTAAAACATTAATTAGGTGTAGAGTTACAATCGACTCTCCTCTTATATGTTGAAGCACTAACATGTAGTTAATGTTAATTTTAACGCGAGCAATTTTTTTTCATTTATTATTTTTCGAATTCAAGAAGACAATTATGATTGATTTCTTGCCATTTAACTTGCAACATGTACATTTCAGGTACAATATATATATATATATATATATATATGACGTACCAATATACAATACTCAGATCTAGCAAATACATAATCAGTTTTCCATGCAACACGAAAAATGTATAGCCTCTACTACTGAAAAATCCTATTATAAAGTTGAGTGACAACTTGTCGAAATTTTCCTCTCTATGTTATTATGAGAAGTGTACTTAGATCCTCAAATTTGGATTCTTTTAAGGGGAAATTATGCTAAAACATATACTTAGGGTCTGTTTTCAAGATGATTTAAGTTTCACTAATTGAGACCAAATTAATTATTTCAAATTTAGTAATAAAATTTTACTGTTAGACTTTACTTAAGATTTCTTATTTGTGCTTGAGATAATTCGAAGTCTTTAATCATTTGGATTTGCAGTAGAATTGACTTATAACCGATTTTCTATTTAGAATCTAAATTATTTTCCTCATAGTTAGTTTGAAATACCTCATAATGATGTAATATCAGGCACTTGATAATACAACAATACTCCCGATAAGACAAATACTACATTGGATAGCCACAAAAAATACAACTCACACCAAGGTTTTTAAACATGGACTAAACTGGCTAGTTTGACTGTTTTAACCAAGAATTGGTCCAGTTTCTGGTTGATTTTAACAAATAAAAAGTAGTGGCAAAAAAACCAAGATGAATCGGTCAAAATAGGTCAAGACTAGTACTCGGATAATCTGAAAAAATCAATTTTAAAGAAAATAATAAAACATTAGAAATATAAGAAAAGAAAATAAAAAAGGTAAGATTTTCAGGATTTTATATTTCATCATTTTTATCTTACTTTCTATCATGATAGAAGAGTAGAACCTTAACTAAGACTAAGAGGCTCCCCCTAATTGAGTTATCGTTGCAACGCCACATCCATCGTCTGGCCATGACTACAGACCAATACAGTGGTTCAATGTCAATATTCATAATGGGGAATCTAATTCTTAGGACCCGTTAAAATTTTTGGACCCGACTGCCCCATTAGGGGCAGGTTGGGGCATTATCATTACTTGCTTGAAAAGTTATTCAATGTATAGATAATACTAGGCCGATGTAATGGCCAACTCCACTTAAGGTAAGACAAAACATAAAGATAATTGATTCTTTAATGAAAGTATTTGTTATATTTGTTTTCATATTGAATTGTGGGTTAAAAACTACCTCTTTTTCATTATACATTAATAGTATCTAGCTAATATACATGTTCAATTACTCTTAGGTTAATGGAGACCATGGTTTTCCATACCACGCCTGATGGATCTCAATTTTTTCAAGTGATTCGAAGTAAGACAATCATGGAGAAGCAATCCAAGACAAAAAAGAGAAGAAATAGGTTACTAAGGCAACAAATAATGAAGGAAGGGAAGACCCTCACTTGTGGATTTTACCACACTTCTCTTACGAGTGGAGAGAATAAACGTATGAAACAACATATTGTTGAGGAGAAATGGAATGTTGTAACTTGTAAAAAAGTACTTTGAGAAGTTTGATTCATGATCAAGGCATCTCAGAAAGAGAATATCGAAAGAACTTTACAAAAGCAATGAGCTTCAAAAATTGATAAATATGCATTTGCGGAAGTATACATGAGTTTGATCATGATCATGAAATTAATAACATGGCTCCTACATGAAAACGAAGCCACAAATTTGTGCAAGCAACCAAACAAGATAAAAGCTCGAATGGGATTTGAAGCTTACATCAAACTTGGTACTTGTGATCTTTCTCAACCTAGTATAAAAGCTTTTCTACAAAGTAACACAAAAGAAAAGGCATAACATTGATTTGGTAGTTGCATTGTGTTTTTATGATGCGTGTATTTCTTGAAATGGTTTCGATTCTCCTTATTTCCAAATTGCTATAAGTAACATTGTATCTATGGTCGTGGTCTGTTGGGCCTAATTATTATGCTTGTATTGACTTTGTCGGACCCACCTAAGGGAGTTAGGCCCGTTGGGTGAAAATATGTTTACAAACGAAAGCCTGAAGACAATAGAGAAGGTGATGACCTTTAAGGCGTGACAGGTGGCGAGAGGTTATTCTCAAAAGCCCATCATGGACTTTGAGAAAACCCATTTGCTTGTTGCTATGACCAAATCCATAAGGATCCACTTACCATAGTCTAGTATTATGACCACGAGATATGTCAAGTGGATGCAAAGTTCGTATTCCTTAATGGAATCACTGAGGAAAAATATTCACATGGATCAATCCAAAAAAGAGGAATAAAATATTTGTAAAATTCGTAGATCTATTTAAGGACTTAATAGACAACCCGAAGTTGAATTAGCTCTTTTGATAAAGTCATAAAGTTGTATGATTTCTTCAACAATGAAGATTATTAAGCCATGTATAAAAAGATAAATGGGAGCTCAATAAAATGTCATTCGTGTTTTATGTGAGCCACAATTTACTCATTACTAATGATGTCAAAATGCTAGGTGATACTAAAGCATAATTGTCTAATGATTTTACAGTGAAAGACTTGGGTGAGCCTTTCTACATTTTTGGGATTGAGATCTATAGATATAGATCTAGAAGGATGTTAGGAATGACTCAAGTCTCATAAATTGATAAAATGTTAAAGATGTATAAGATGGATGGTTCAAGAAAAGGTTTTTTACCCGTGAGGTATAGAACTTAGCTTTATAAGATTCAATATTCTAAGATTGAACATGAAGCTAAAAGAAAAGTTGACATTCTCGATACATCCCATTAGTAGCATATAGCACGTTGTTAATATATGAGGCCTCTAAGTGTTACAGGACGCCATCAATTATGTGCAGTGGTGGTCGGCGCACTGTTGTTAAAACATCCTTGAGCACTTGAGAAAAACTGAGGGTGTATTTTAGTGCATGGCTATGAAGAATTGATATTATAAAGTGCATACTGATGCTAAATTCCAATATGATGAGGACGATGCTAAGTGTCAATTTGGTTTTGTACTCCAACACAATGGAGGACATGTCGGTTGGAAAAGTTTTAAATAAGACTTGACAGTGATTCCAAGATGGAGAATGATTATACTACAGCTTTTGAAGTTGGTGAGGAGGCTATTTTGATGAAATATTACATTTAAAAGTTGGATGTGGTGCCTAGCATTACCAAGCCTATAGTATGCTTTGATACAACAAAGGGCAATCGCGTAAGTGAAGGAGCCAAGACTTCGTCATGAACACAAAAACATACGTGTGAGTGGATCATGTTACAACAATGTAGACTATAGAAGATCCCCCAACAAAGCCTTGTTTTGGATTGCACACACTTAGCATCTTGAGAAAATAAGCATGATACATAATGAGGAAATAACTTTTAGGTCAAGTGGGCATTGTTAGAATTGGTGACCTTTAAGCCAATTGTGAGCTTATTTTGAACCGTCCTAGACAATCCTTCTCACTAAAATGTTAATTAATGAGAATTATTCATTGGTCATCTTCATCAAATGCAATACATTTTACACTTCTATGCATTTGGTTGAACCTTTAGATCATAATGATCATTCATATGATGTTGATCATGAAACCGACCTCTTTGGTTATATCTATATTGTTTCACTTATAGAACCGGTCACGATGGGGTGGGGCATTGAGCACGATTCGCCAATACATGCACTAACCTTCACGTTCATGTGCTAATTGTCTTATGTATAAATAATGATGTGTGACGTCTGCACACTGAGTTTGATGCTTAATAAGCACTTATAAAGTTTATCGAATGGCTTATAGGTGATGCCATGTTGAAGTCTAGTAGGGCATGATTGATATGGCTTCATTCTCCTTAGTTACGATAGTACGTTAATTGGTCCTTATACTTCAGGTTCTATTGTAACGTTGTGCATAGGACGACTATTGCTTGATTCATCACTAATGTAGCTATGATCATCCATAGTTCAAAATGCCATGTTTCATACGTAATCAGAGAATGATTGTTGGTTGTTGAGTTTCATAAAAGGATCCATCGCTCATCATAAAATGATGACGAATCTCCTATGTTTTCTACATTTTGTGTTCTCCAATCACATGTCGACGATAATTGATCAAATAGGAAAGTGGCTTCCTATATTTATAAGTAAGAAACACAAGTGTAGAGTGAATACATAGATATTGAAGTTGTAGAGGGGAACCCATTCAATTTCATACCCTAGACATTAGGAGATTAACGATGCAAGGACTACATTTGTATTGAACTCATATTCACAGGTTCATAAGGATTCACCTATTCTCTAGTGCCTTGGACCATTGCGAGATGATCACCATGTACAACAAATACTCTAAGTTCAGGGGTTAATTTAAGGGTGATTAATTAAATATGATTTAATTAATCTAAGCAATATGGTTGCCGATTAAATCGTATGTGATACAAGCCCAAGTCTAGCTTAATACTGAACCTAAAAGTCACACACAAATTCTTGATTGAATTATGGAAATTAAATTTGGAGACGTGGATTGAATAATTTAACTTTTAAATTACTTAATTTATGGGTAAATTCATTTTAATGGTTGAGATAAAATTGATCCATGAAAATTAAACAATTAGATAATTTATTTGGGACCTATTTGATATAAACAACAAGAATTAATTCATGAGATTAACTAATTAGGCATGCATTCAATTATATTGACTGATTGATCCATGGGTTTGCAACAAATTAGTTAACTGGATCGACTAGTTTCGAGCTCGGAAATAATTATTTCAACTCCCCTTTTATTTTTATCTTCTTTTGAGTTAATCAATTGATATATAATATATGGATATGATATACATGTATATGTTATCAGGTCAACTAATTTTTTCAATCCAATCCAACTGCTTGAACTAGTTACCTAATGAACCAATAAATTATCTAGTTCAATTGCTGGTATGTGTCTTAAAATATTATTAACTTTCACATTATATCGACATGCATTCAATCCTTAGACTTTCTCTCTAAAACAGGGGAAATCTAAGCCACCTTCCATCGTTTGTTTAAGCCCATGTATATAGTCACTTTCTATGAACTTTTTCCGTCTAACAGGAGGCGAATCACCATCTATATTGCATCACACCCACAACCACTCTCAGCTTGGTTCGACCTTTTCCCTTTTGCCCAACTTAGATACATTAGTTTCTCTAGATAAGTCTTGTTTCCATGCGTGTGTAGCATCTTCAAGCACAATAACCTCTTTCACAAGGTCCTCATTACCTCTCAACACAAGTCTAGCTCTTTTGCAACTTCACCTTTACAATAGGTGTTGGATTAGGAGCAAACAACTCTTACCTTCCTTCTATTAGGCTTATGATTGGGAGCTAGGGTCGAGGGCTTAGCAAATCGCCAACCGTTGAACTCTCTACAACTTCTTCTCAAAATGTATTTTGCTATGTAATTTTTTAACTTCTTCACATCTTTTTGTTCGAGTTTTGTCCACATATGATTCACTGCTCTACTTAGGATAAATGTCACTTTGGGTCCTCCAATTATGTATTTTCTCGCATTTAGTCCCTAGCATTTGAAAATTCCATCAAATGTGGTCTTCGTTGTTAATATTCTATTAAAAACTAATTATGGAGGGGTTTGGGGAGAATGGCGCAAAAACTGACACATTGACCTATTTCTACATTTCCAACAAAAAATGTCCTATAGTTTCACCAAATTATGAATATTCCATCGAATTATGTTGTTCGAACTGAAAACCGGGGAGAAGTACACTTTTAGTCCTCAAATCTATACCACTAATTCAATTTTAGTCCTAAAACAATCAAGGGTGATTGTTTGGTCCACAAATAGTGCATTTTTTTTTACGGAATTAGCCCTTCCCCTAATCTTATTGTTAAATATAATAGAAAATCCCATGTGCCACTACTTAGGGAGGAAAAAACTATAATTTCCCATATGAAAAGTGGCCCTCTTAAGGTTTAGGAATAAAGCACTTATTTATGCTTATTTTAACACATTGTAGTGAAAAAAATGGTTAGCATTGACAAAGAAAGGCCTTAAAAATGAGTTCAATCTCTTCTTATACAAATAAATATTCTACCCAGTTCCAAGTAGATTCAGAAGTTTAATCAAACAACCACTCGAGTGTGTGTTTGTTTGATGGAGATTGAGCTTCTAAATTTACATGAGATCCTTTTGCCCAAATGTGACCAAAGAGTCAATAGATGCACACTTGTCCAAAACGGAGTCAATTTTATCACTTACCATTAAAAGCTAAATAACATATCCAAATTTGAATTATAATCAAAGTATCAAAATATATAAATAATTTGATGAACATACAAACAATACACATAACTTTTTTAGAAGCTTGTACAAATAAAAGTGTAAAAATACAAGGGCAAACAACACCCCCCTCAATAAAAAGAAATAGCAAATGATTTCCTTATCCTTTTCAAAATAGAGCTAAAACCCCGTTACATAAGGCGTTGTAATACACGTGTTCTTTTGTGTTTTTTGCTCATTTTTAAGAATAAAATATTATTTCATATCTAAATATATATAATATTTGATATTTATATACAACTCATATAAAAATATATAATATATTATATATATATATAATTTGTTTAAATAAAATTCATCCCGACTCCCCTCCCCCTTCTTGTTGCTCTCCTCCCTCCCTTTCTGCTATCGCCCTACTTCCTCTCTCACACCCTTTTTTCCCGTCATTGTGCCTTTTGTCCCCCTCCCCCTCCCACGCCCAACCCCCTTCCATTCCCCCTCCATGTTCCTCCCTCATTGGCTCCGCCTCCCCGTCTCCCTCTCTCAGCGTCGCCTCCCCTCTCGTGGGCCACCACTTCTCTTCCCTCTCCCTTTTGCTCTCCCATCGTCGCCCTACTCTCTCTCCCTTTCCCTCTCACCTTTGCACCCACAGCCTCTATCCCACACCCAAACCCTCCCCTTTGCTCTCCTGTTGTCGTCGTGTCTCCCTCCTCTCTCTCATATCGCCGCACCTCCCCCCTTCATCTCCTTGCTCACTCTCACTTTATATAGGGCTATCAATGGGTAGGATAAGACCCTATCCAGGTCCATGTCTAATAGATACCATTTGATTCAATAATACCCATACTCTACCCAACCCCCTTAAGACCCAATGGGTCTCTAGACCCAATGCCATTTTTTTGTACTAGGTTTTTTTGGTCAGGGTAGGGTTTAGATCCAAATATTATTTTATTTTCTTTTTTTTCTTCTTAATGTTGTTGGATAATAATTGATATTTTTATTTAGATAAGATAATTAAAAAAAGACTAAATAAATTTTGAATTAAAGCAAAAACGATAAAGTATATTAGATACATATTCAACACAAATTTACGTAGATCAAAATCACAAAAGTATGACAAAATATATTAACTATTTGTATTTGAATATTAAAGAAAATGATTATAAAAATCGAAAGTTGTATTTTGAATTAGCAGTAGTTTACTATATCGTTTACTTTATACATTAGATTTATCAATAGGTTTTAAATTTTTTTATTTTTTATTTTTACATAGAATTTATCAATAAATTAAGGATCATTGAAATCACTTCACAAATAACAAATAACTCTTTTTCGATAGAGTTTTGTTAAAGGATATATCATTTATTATATGGTTTCAAAAGTAATCTAATGAAAATATCAAATCTACATATTTAATTTAAATCAAATTTAATATTATAGAACTTTGAGCTTCAATTTTTTCACTTCAACCAAATATTATTGTCTATCAAGATGTTGAAAAAATATACCTATCATAATTAATATATTTATATATCTAATTATTAAATTATTTATTATTAAAAAATATACATGGTTAGAATTACACGGTGCATATTTTTGTGATGTTTTAATTTTTTTAGATTTGTTTACTTGAATTTAAATATATGTATAAATAAATCCAATTGAAATGTGGAAAAAGATAGAAATATATTTTAGGTCCAAATTGGGTACGTAGACCCATGGTCTTTATCGGCAAAGACCCAACCAAGACTCAATCTATATAGTTTTAATGGGCCTTGGGTATGAATCTTTGAATTGGTATATGACTGGGTTGGGTCTTACCCATTGACACCCCTAACTTTATATATATATATATATTAATATATATTTAAAATATATTTTAGTGGTATGTTTATAACTAAATTTTTTCATATATATATATATATCATTTTAATTTTAATTTATACATTTGATAAATTTAAATCGGTGATTGAAATAAGTAAAATCTACACCGATCGACTAATTAAATTTGGACCCTAGATTCAAATTAAATCCAATGATTCTTAAATCATGTTATCAATGAAATTTTATAATAAAAAATTAAAAATGGAGGGGCGTGAAATGAACGAATTCATGTGAAGGGTGTTTTTGTTCCATTTTGAAAAAGATAGGGGGTAAATTGCTATTTTTAGTAAATTGCATTTAACCCATAGAAAAGGCATATAGTCAAATTCATAACCCTAACATTGAAAAAAAAATCATGAGCATTAAACCAAAATATAAAGCAGTTAAAAAAATTCAATTTTCTACCTGGAGAAGTGAAAACTCCTCCATAACATGTCAAGAAACAAGGTATGCATAAACAGAACACACATAGGAATTTAACATTTGAACATATATAGTTCCCCTTCAAAACACAACAAAGGAATTAAAGCGTGGAATTAAACAATAAACAACTGTCAAAATTAAACTTTTGTGTAAAAGAAAAACAGGTATTGAGAGAAAAGGCAAAGAGACAACCTCTCCAGCATGTGCGGTAACAATGCAAGGGCAGAATTGAGTCGCAAAAGATGTGAATTGACATCTAAGAGCCGTTGCTCGAGGTCGAGAGGGTTGACGACTTGAGCTCGAGTCCTCAAACCTCGGACACTCAAGGGCAAGGATTACTGGACGTTGCTCGATTGGTTGGTTCGTTCTCCCGCGTCTTGCCATTTCTCCTTTTATTTTTTATTTTTTGATTCGGAGGAGAAGGAGAATGGATGATATATGTGAGGAGGCTTGGAAGAGATGGAGAAAGGAATTATTAGAAAATAAGAATGAATGGGGAATTGGCTAATGGGACCTTTCAGAAATTACTATTATAATTTTGCAGATATTAAAGCAGAATCAAGAAATAATATTGTGAAAATTTTGACAAAGTTACAAGGAAAACAGAGCGTGATAGTTATAACAAAATCCATGTGATGAATTGTGATATTAATGAGTTTCACATTCCTTTCACAATTCATTAATAAAGTTTACCATAATATCTGCAAGCAATAAATCGATTAACAACTAAGAAAATGATGTATAAAAAGGCAATTATATAACAAAGCCATTATTACAGATGAGGCTAGTTTGATTGCGAAGGCTGACGCCTCATAACCAAAAGGTTGTGAATTCGAGTCTCACGATTATAAGTATACTTCTATAGTAGTTTGTTATTTCTTTGTATTTTTTAAACGCATTTTTTGATTTGAATTGTCGATATATTCAATGAGTATTTGAATTTGAATGCAATAAATGGCATACTTTCAAAAATAAAATTTATTATGCTTTTACAAGTTTGTGTGGATTCTCACACACGAAACATAATTTTATCTAGTTCAAATAATTCTTTCAATTTGTTAAGTGAATAATTACTTGCTAACCCAAATTAATTATGCAAAATCCCAATTTAGTTAGTTCATAAATTTTCTTTAATGCATTTGAACAATATTTGAAGGCGATTAATATAGGCCGTTTTGCCTATATATAATTATGATACAGTTCATATTCAAACTCACTTGTAGTTCCATAAACATTAAATATAATTTATTGAATTTATCCATCTTCATCTTCATCTTTTTTTTTTTCCGCTTTGAATTCAAGCATTTTAATTATACTATGGCTTTCTTGGTTGCGAACATAAACCAAATAAGAAATCTCATCGAATAAAAAGAAAATACTGTGTTTGCTAACATAAACCAAATTAAAAAGTATGCTAGCAGAAAATAACAAATTTGTTCTTTGAAAAATACATCAAATTGAAATCTGATTGCACAAAATAATTTTTTTTATATAGACAATGTAATTTCTTGAAATTGGGAAGATATGCCACAGTCATAATTTATAATCTTGTATCTAAAATCTAAAACTCCTATTTCTTATTTCTTTGTTATCCCAATAATAATCACATAAATTTATAATTAAATTGCCCACATGGCACCACCTCATTCCACAAGGCTTAACTTAAAGAAGAGTTGTTATAGAGAAAGAGAACAAAAGGTAATATACCAAAACCCGGTTTAATGACTGAAACCTGAAGTCCAGCTGCAGGGTTTTCTCTCCACCAATTTCACCATCATCATGCATGTGCATCGCCACCATCTTATCTTTCATGAACTTATCTTGCACCAAGTTGCAGTCAATTTCCATGTGCTTGGTCCTCTCGTGAAAGACTAAATTTTCCACAATATGCAATACAGCTTTGTTGTAAAAAAAAGAAGGGGATGGGAGTAGGCACAGGAATTTGAAGATCACGTTGCATGAAACTGATCCAAGTGAGCTCACAAAAGGCATCCCCCTTGCTCCTATATTCTTCCTCTGCAGTCGATCAAAATAACGTAGTTTGTTTCTTGGTCTTTCAAAAAATAAATGAAGAGTCCAAGAACACACAAAAACCAATCAGTCACCGTCAGGAGTAGCAGCAAGACGCCCAATCGACATCACTATACATGAGCCCCTTAGAAGGACATCCTTTCAAGTAGCGAACCAAATGAAGTGCAACGCCCAAGTGTTGTGATGTATATATTAGTAATATTCATTTATTTACAAGGGTATAAAAGTAATTTTTACTTACAAGTCACATAATAAATACATACACCCTACCATATTATAAAATTTCCAATACCACTATAAATATCCCATATATTATTTTTTACATGGGGTTCACTATTCATTGATTTGACAATGCATAGATACAAAAATTTTCTCACTAGACTTGGGTGTAACCGTGTCCAGACTGATTTTTCCCGATTATTTCTTCACTTCAAACAACTTCCACATTATTAGCATCGTCTGTGGGAATCTATTGCCCTGATATTGAGAATGCAAACCAGGTCACAAGCGCGCGAGGTTCAGGGGATGGACATTGGCCCGGAGACGCACGAAAATGGAGCAGAGCAACACCCACCCCATGAACAGTCACCACCATGTTGGGTGAACCATTCACCCCATGAACAACCTCCACCGAATGGGATGGCCTCGCCACCCTCTGAACAATCACCTCCTCGGGGGATGCCTCGGCCCGTGGACAAGCGCCGCCGAACGGGATGCCATACCACCCCATGGCAAAGAACTACCCCGTGAACAAGCATCACCTCTTCGAAGGGAATCACCCCCCCATAAGAGTCCCTCCCGAAGGACCGATGATGCAGTTAACTCAAGAGGCCTTACTAGCACTGACCCATGACGCATCCAATCGAGCAGCCACTCAGGCAATAGCTCAATTTGCGACTAATCACCTTATGAACTTGCCCCTTCCTTCGCCTTGTCGAAGTCGAGAAAAGTCCTCGGCTCTCGAGGAGAATGAAAAGAGGTAGGAGGAGGTGAATAACAGAGTATCTAAACCGGAGGTTGCCCAAGAACAAGATCAACTCCCCCCGCAGCTAAGGCAACCCATAGTACCCATACCCTCAAGGGGAGTATAGGACCCTTTTCTCCCCTTGGTTGTGGCTCCTCCAAGACGTAGGCCTTTTTGCACGGAAATCCTAGCCGAGGCACTTCCGACGAGCATTAAAGTGTCAAACCTCCTAGGGTATGATGGAACCGGAGACAACAAGAACGCTTAGACAAATTTTATGCTAAAATTGATTGGTACGACTTGAGTGATGCCGCCTACTGCCAGGTCTTCCGCAGTATGGTTACAAAGTGTGCTTTAGCTTGGTTCAATCTACTACCATCTGGAGCTATCTCTAGCTTCGAGCAGCTAACCCAACATTTTTTACATTACTTCTCTATGAACAAGAAAGTCCAAAAAATGGTAGCATACCTTTTCACCATCCAATAGAAGGAAATGGAGTCGTTGAGGGATTATGTTCAGAGATTCGTGGAGGTCGTGCTTGAGTTTCCCCATGTTAACCACGAATTTTTGGCTAGCATTATCCAGCAAAACTTGCTTCTGGGAAGGTTCAAAGAGTTTATAGCCGAAAAACCCCTGCCACTTTGGAAGACTTACTCCTGCGATCACAAAAGTATATCAGAATCGAGGAATCCTAAGCTGCGGATCCTACCCTCAGTGTTAAGAGGAAGGGTAGGGAGGAAGAAAATGAGCCGGAGAAGAAGGAGGAACGCAAGCATGTGCCCCACGCATACCCCGAATCTTTGATTGTAAACAATCCATCGAGATAAGCCTTGACTTGAGTAATTAACGACTCTGAGGCTCTAGTTAACAGCACGTCATCCACATATAAGGAGGACCAAAAAGGTAGGACCAGACCCCTTTGTGGGGAGGCAGTAGTTATGCTTCGATTGTGTGAAACCAAAGACTGCAAGCTTGGAGGTGAACTCCTCATTCCATTGTTGTGAATCTTGTTTAAGTCCATCGAGAGACTCGTGTGGCTTGAAAACCTTCCCTGGAGGGATGTCATATCCCTCTGGAGGGCTCATATAGACGTCTTCATGAAAATATTGTGTAAGGAAACATGGATCGTCCCGGGAGAAAGCGCCAGTGCAGAATGTATGTAAAAAACATAAATAATTTAAAGAGATCGTTCAAGGGGTGTTCCCTTGAATGTCCAGGGCATTCAGTGTATCTCATGAATAAAAGAAAACATACATGCTAGATTCATCGAGGCCATAGGGTTGAAACGAAAGAAAACGTAGTAAACTTTACTTACCCATTGTAGATTTCTTCGTTTGGCTACACACGTTGTTCCACGTTTTGCCACCGAGATCCCAATATAGGAATCCTCTAAATCATCCATGTAATTCACCGGATCTTGATTCCCTCATGCTAGCAAGAGATCAAGAAGAAAGGGGAGAAGGAATCGACCGAACGTTATGAATTATCGTGATCAATTCTTCTAACGTTCCCTTGTATCAAAGACAAGGAAACAAGAGGTTTCTTGGAGTGAATAGAGGAGAGGGGACAAGAGATTGAGAGGAAGAGGCGGCCGTGTGTGTGTGTGTGCATATGTGAGATGAGAGTGTAGAGATTAGTGTGTGTGTGTGTGTGTGTGTGTGTTTTGAGTATTTATTGAAAACATAATTTCCTATTCCTACTCAAACTCTTCTAAAGAGGCACATTTGACTAGGATTTTGACCTAGTCAAATACTAGTCAACCTAGGCTTTGATTAAGTCAAACTTAATCATAGCCCTTCATCTCATCAAGCCCCCGAGGTTCAATCTCGTCCGTCCATCCTTTGATGGGCTTTATGGAATATTTAAATACTATTTAAATACTCCAATGGGCTTATAGTAAATATCAAATAAATATTTAAGCCCAATAATAATATTTCCATTTTAGTTAAAGACGGAAATAGCCCATTCTCCAATTCCATAAATCCAATTTATGAATCAAGCCTAATTAATATAATTAAAGACTTGTCACTCTAAGAAGAGAACTAATTTAATCTAATTAAATTATTCGATCTCCCGAAATTAATTCCGAATTAATTTCACCATTTCTGGTGAATTGTGTGTGACTCTTTAGGTTCACCCTCAGCTAGACTTGGCCAAATCTCCAATCATTACATGACAGGAATTCGTCCGTCACCATGGGTGACCATCTAGCAACAGTCCATGGCACTAGAGACTAGGTGAAATCATGGCGTGAACATTTAGGTTCTCGAATATGTATGTCCTTCCGTCTACTATCTCACAGCTATAGTCTAGGGTATGGACCTTGGACATCGGTACCCATTCTTGACTTAAGCGTAGACTCATCCACACACTAAAAGTCACTGGAATCCCATCCCACTATTCAGTCACTGTGGCCACAGATATATGGAGGACGAGTGTTAGAGTATAAGTGAGACACTACTATCAATCGTTTGGCAGGAGACAGATTCTTTCTTAGGACTCATCGTCTACACTACACATATTGACTTCACTAGACAAAGCTTATAACAGCAAAGTCCTTTGTCTTGGTAGTCTCTCGCAAAGCCTAAGATACATACATGATGTGCATGTGATTGCCATAGTCCCTCAAGTCCGAGGATAGAGCCCGTACTGTCAGAATTGGGAATACTTATCGTACTGACCAACCCACTCAAGGCTTCTCATATGACGATTCCTGCGAGCCACCTCAGTCAGCCTGTACCAAGCTGGCCAACCTACTAACATTGCATGGACGAACCTCATCACTTGTCGATGAAACGTGACTGCAATTATTTAGTGCAAGTCTCAAGTGGATCCTCGATACGTAAATCTCGAGGTCCTTGACTTGGAGTATTTCAGACCGATTCATAGAACCTTGTTTCATGACTGCCACTTATGCGCGGCCTAGCTTCTTGAATTAACGCTATCGGTCTGTGGGCTTTGGTTGTGCTTTCAACAGTTATAAATATCGAATTGAAAGTGAACATAATCGAAGTATAAATATCGTAACTGAACATCACTTTTATTCAGAGTAAATTATTTACACCACGAATTGTTAGACTGAGACCTCATCACACATCATATACGCATATATATAATTTGCAAGCTTCAACAAAAACATGATAAATAAACCATTAATCTATCATACATTCCACATTCCAAATAAAAGCCTAGCACGCCCTTGTTGGATGATCACAAGCTCGAGTCCTATGCGACCCACTGAGCCCGTAGTGGATCTGTAGTCAATCTAGGGTTGGTCCTACACTATTACATTTTAATGTAGAAATCCATCAACACACTGATGGGCCTTGCCTCTTCGCTCACCGGGTCTCCAAGGCTTTGGATCTTCATGGACCTCATTGGGCTCTTCCTTCTGGGCTTTCCTTAGACTCTTCCATCTGGGCCTTCCTTGATCTTCATTTATAAAATAAAGTAAAAGCACCTTACCACTACCTACTCTCTTTACAACTTAAAAAGAAACCCCGAAAAACACCCGTGGGGAGTATATGAGGAGGGAGATAGAAAATCTTATTATTCCAAGGCAACCAGAAAGAGAGAGAGAGAGGAGCAATAAAGACAAGGCACATAGGCCCAACAAAAAATAAACCATATATTCGATCTAAGGGCTTTGTGATCATCCTTACATTAATCTCATCAACGCAAATAGCAACATTACATATCCATATAAAACATGCTATCCACACAAATACGTGATAATCATTATCATCCATAGCGAAATAAACACAAAATTCTACACAAAAAATTTGACCATCGGTGCAACTATTGCAATATTTCTTGGTAGGAAATCCTTTTCTCATAAGTAAGACAATATTGAATTTTAGGTGGTTCCAAACTAAACCACAAATTAAATATTTTAAAATAATATTCTTTAGAAAAACATGCAAAAAATAATTTAAAAAAAGCCCAAAATAATAATTTCGAAAAAAATAACACGAAGACGGAAAATGGTGACGGCCGCCGGCGACAGTGCCTAGCTGGCTGGGCGTGGGCAGACGCCCCATGCGCGTGCGTGCGCTGGGCGTGCTGGCTGGGTGCGCGCGCATAGGCTTTCCTTGTTAGAGTATAAGTGAGACACTACTGTCAATCATTTGACAGGAGATGGATCCTTTCTTGGGACTCACTGTCTACACTACATATCTTGACTACGCTAGACAGAGCTTATAACAACCAAGTCATTTGTCTTGGTAGTCTCCCGCAAAGCGTAAGATAAAGACATGACGTGCATGTGATTTTCGTAGTCCCTTAAGTCCGAGGACAGAGCTTGTACTGTTGCGACTGGGAATACTTGTCATACCGGCCAACCCACTCAAGGTTTCTCATATGACGATTCCTGCAAGTCACCTCAGTCAGCCTGCACCAAGCTGGCCAACCCACTAATATTGCATGGTTGAACCTCGTCACTTGTCGATGAAACGCGACTGCAATTATTTAGTGCTAGTCTCAAGTGGATCCTCGATACCCTAATCTTGAGGTCCTTGACTTGGAGTATTTCAGACCGATTCATATAATCTTGTTTCAGGATTGCCAACCTATGAGCAACCTAGCTTGTTGAATTAATGCTACCGGTCTGTGGGCTTTGGTTGTGCCTTGAACAGTTATAAATATCCAATGGAAAGTGAACACAATCAAAGTATAAATGCCGTAACTGAACATCACTTTTATTCAGAGTAAATTATTTATACCACGAATTGTCAGAAACAGGTTACATAAGCCAACTAGATTGACTTCATGGTCACCTATTCTAACATATTGTAGAAATAAGTTATTAATGTCCAGTTGGTGTACTGTCCAAGCAAAAGAACACTACAAAAAAATTGACTTTTCGCTACACTATAAATGACTACGGGTCAAAAATCATGGTAAATCAAGACTATTAACCACGGTTAAACAAATTCAATGCAAAAACTTAAATTTTTGACACGGTTAATCAATATTTGTCATGGTTTTTAGCTGTGTCCAAAATATTTGCCATGGTTTTGGCCATGACTAATGTTTTGGGCACACTTGCGTAAACAACGGCTAATGACCGTTGCGAAGCCGTGGTTAATTACATTTGCCATAATTTTTTTTATCATAGTAATTAACCGAAACGAAAAATCTTATTTTTTCTAGTTTAAGATTCCTCCGCAAGTATCAATCTTACCGTAACTACCTTAGCCTGATTGTATCCCTTTGCTACTAATATAGCCTTGTATCTGTCAACACTTCCATCTGAAAGCAATTTGGCTTGGTAAACCTATCAACATCCGATTATCTTCTTGTCCCTAATTAGCTCCAAAATACTCAGTCTTGTTCTTTTCAAGCGCAGTCAATTCGGCATGTAGCATCTTTCTACTCTTTATGCAACTTGTCCTGACCATAACACCGCGGTTCTTGCAAAATAGATAATGAAGCTAGAAAGGATATATGTGCAGAATTCATAATGGGAACAATAGTATTGGCCGGCCTATGTGTGTTTCGTTGAGACCTCCGAGGAGGTAGATCATTATGTATAGGAGCAGATTCTTGATCCGAAGAAGAAGTAAGCATGTTCTCATACTGAGCTGGAAAATTTGGAGCTCGCAAAGTAGGTTCATGTGTCAAGGATTCTTGGTTATCATCAAAGTGAAATGGAAGTGGACAAGTATAAGGTTCAATAGGAAGAGATTGAAATGGAAAAACATGCTTATGGAAAACAACATCCCTAGAAATTAATACAGATTTAGAGTGTCGATCATAATGTTTAAAGGGTGAATTACAATGATCTCCCTTGAGATTTGGAATAATTACAGATCCCCCTAATTTTTTGAAAATTATAAATACCTCCCTGAGGTTTGTAAACGTCTAACAAATAACTCGTTTTCTTATGTAACTGAATTATTTTTTATTAAATTTTTTAAGTTTTGAATCTTATTGGACTAAATATGTAGAGAGATGTTTCTTACATTTTTTATACGAAGGAGCAATATGTAATTTGGCTCGGGTGGCTTTTATACAATACAAAAAAATTAAAGACAAAATGGACAGTTCCAGGCTTTGGTTAAAACATAGGATAAATTAATTTTTTGGTCCAATATCTTAGGCCAGTTTATTGTTGGTCTCAATAATTACTTGAATCTCAGTTTTAGGACATTATCTTTTCATTTATCTCACATTTGGTTCCGCCATTAATTTTTTGAAAGAATTGGCTTGTGAGAGTCACATGCCCGTTAAGTAGCAAATTAGAGGATTGAGGAAAAAATTCAGCCCAAATTTTCTCTCCAATTTTGTCTTCCATTCTCTCTACCAAAATACCCTCGTCCAAGCCCCCTTTTCTTTTTCGAAAATCATTGGCGAAATCACAATTAATTGCAGAAGAACAACAACAATAACAAGCAGCAAAAAAAAAAAAAAAAAAGAAATTCAATCGAACTTCCATTGGAAAACATAATAATAATACATTACATTGACTTATTACAAGAAAAAAAAAAACAACCTACATTTCATAAACACTAAAGCCGACTGCAACATCATTCTTCACTTGCATTTATTTCATCATAACCAACTCAAAAAAAGTAAAATTAGTATCCAACTAAACACTTACGCAAGAAATTCACCTTTTTTCCTCAATTGGGACACCTCTTCTTCCACCTTTTTCCTCATTTCGGACACCTCTTCTTCTATTTTGTCCAACTTGTGAAGGAGCCCATGTATGATTTTTTTCGCCCTTGTGCCCATTGGTGGGTCTTCCCATACAAAAAAATTCACATCCACTTGCAATATCATCACAGCCATGAAACCTTCTTCCAAGATTCGAGTTAGTCCGCAAGGTTTTCAAACATGCTTTCTTACCACAATAACGCATCATAGTTGATTTTGTTGAGGAAGACTCACTTGCTTGCGCCATTTTTTCAACTTTGGAAGCTAAATCGCATCTATGGAAGAGGCCGAATGGTGGTGTTGAGCCCGAATTTCTTATTTTTTGCATATTTTGTGTCAGACAGTCTGTTATTTATCCCACCAAAGCCCTTTTGCTTTCCCCCCAATTCTACCACTTAACGGACATGTGATTGTCACATGCCAATTTCTGTCAAAATATTAACAGCGGGACCAAATGTGAGACAAATTAAAAAATAATGTCCTGAAACCGAGATTCTCGTAATGATTGGGACCAAAAATGAACTGACTCAAAGATATGAGACAAAAAATGAGATTTACCCTTAAAAATCACAAACCTTTGGGAGGTATTTGTAATTTTTGAGAAGTCATGGACTCAAGATCATTTGATATTATTCAACTTCTTTGGAACTTGTGTTGTGTTAATTTTCATCTTCCGTTTTCAAACTCACTTTGTCGTTAATATACTGATTTGTAGTTTCGCCATTTTTTCTACTAAAGACATAACATTATTGTGTGTCGTTATTGTGTCTATAACTTGAGTTTGTATATAACACAACAAAAGGAAAGAAGAGGTTGATTCAAAAAAACCATTCCTATCTGAAGTTTCTCAAAAATACCGTTCGGATTGGAACGATTTTGTAATCATATTGTTTACATTGATAACCATTCCAAAATTATACGTTTAATACAATGTATAAACATAAATTTTATTACAAATTAGAACAATAACTAAACACTAGACACTCAATTAGACTCTTGTTCACTCTCATAATCCTCAAAGCTATCTTCGTCATCTTCATCATCATATTCATCATTTTGCCGAGCGGATGTACCTACTCCCTATTGTTGTGTCACAGAAAGATCAACGACTAATTGTATGCCATTTGGATATTGCAGGTCGTACGTTTGATTTTTGGTAGCAACTTTAGGAGTAGGTATGACTTCCTCCATCTGATATGCGACGTCAATTCCATCGAGAGTCGGCAACTACTCCTCGTGCCTTGGTTTTGCAAACAACCATCCAGTCAACTTTGTCTCACTTCATGCTTGGGTAGTACACTTGTACTGCTTGTTGCGCTAGTATAAATGGTTCATCCTTTTGCTACACCTTTTTGAAATTTACATCAACATGATGATAATGAGGGTGAATCTTGAAATTTAATCAAAACAATGTGCATGTCCAACAGGGTTTGATTCCTCCTTTCTGATACTCCATTTAACTAAGGTGTCCCAGAGGTGTCCATTGAGAGATTATACCGTTTTTATTTAGATAATCAAGACATTTGCCACTTAGGTACTCGCCACCTCAGTCTGACTGTAGGACTTTAATTTTGCAGCCGATTTGGTTATCAACTTCAAGTCTAAAGTATTTAAACGTCACGAGAGCTTCAGACTTGTACCTCATTAGGTAAACATAACCCTACCGTAAGTGATCATCGGTAAAGGTTATGAACTAAGAGAAACCACCTCTAGCTTGAGTACTTAGTGGCCCACACACATTTGTATAGACCAAGTTCAATAGACCGGTGGCAAACGTCTTTTCTCCACCAAAGGGCATTTTGGTCATTTTTCCTTTAGGCAGGATTTGTAGGCTGGCAGATTGTTCAAATCACCCACCTCTAGGCTCTTTGAGTTTACTAGCCTTTTAATTCTGTCTTGAGAGATGTGACCTAACCTTGCATGCCGCAACTGTGCGTTCTCAAGATTGTCTAAATTATGCTTGTGTTGAGCAGTCATGATCCAATCAGACTTTTGAAGAATATAAAGACCATTGTTATGTTTGCCTAGAAGATGAGAAGATCCATCTTTCATCAAATAAAAACAATTTTTATTGATAAAAAAATCAAAGCCACTATTGTCTAACAACGGAATGGAAATGATATTTTTGATCATGCTAGGTACATAATAACAATCCTTTAATTCTAACCTAACATGATCACTAACTAATAAGCTAACGGTTTGTACAGCTTCAGCAACAACGACTTTGCCATTACCAAGCTTTAGGACGACCTCATCTTTACATAGCCTTTTGCTTCTTTTCAACACCTGTAAGTCATTGCAGATGTGAACTCCACAGCCGGTATCTAATACCCAAGAAGCAGCGTCAGTGACCATATTAAACTCGACCACAGACATACCTTGCTTGGAGAGGAATTTGGGGAAATCCCTCTTCCAATGCCCTTTGTCATGGCAATGAACGCATAAGTCATTTGACATCAACTATTGCTTCGAACCAATCTTCCTCTTTTCCTTGCCTTTCTCCACTTTGGCAACGGGAACGCTCCTAGTGTTTGTAGTAGCTGCGATGGCCTTTCATTTTCCCTTCTTCCTTTTATAGCGTTCAACACCCTTGCCTTTCGCATTCGAAGTCAAAGCCTCTCCAACCAATACCAACAGTGCAAACTTTTTGGTCGTTACCGCGTATTGGATCAACATACTTATTAACTCATGTATGCCCTTATCAAGTGCTTTCATGTTGTAGTTAACAATAAATTGGTCGTAGAAGGGTAGGAGTAACTGAAGGATCACATTAATGTACGTCTAATTATCGAGCCCTGCCTTGAGGTCCTTGAGCTTTTCAAGGATAAACATCTTGACCCCATGCTCATGTACAAAGGATCCTTCGGTCATCTTTGTTTCCAAATTATGCCTTCGTAGTGACATACCTAGTATGCTGGTCGGAGACTGCATCGCAATCCCTCAAACGAGCAATTATGGAAGGAACACCGTCTAGCCTCTGATACTGTTTGTGTTAGAATAGGTGACCGGAAAGCCAATTAGATTGGCCTTGATGTAATCTATTTCTGACAATGCCATTGTAATTGTAATATTCTTATATGAATAAAGTGAGTATTCATGTTTGGCAGTTCCATTTGTTGTGCTCGCTATTTATGTTTATTCCATTACATCACAACAAAGCCCACAGGCCAAACGAACAACCCATGTAGTTGGGTTGCGCATTGGATGGCAGCTATGAAACTAACTTCTAAGGGTTAGGTCTGAAACGTTGTCGAGGACCTTGAGACAGGGCATCGAGAGTCCTATACAGACTTGCACTAAGGATTGCATTCATTAGATGAGTGCCGTGTTTCATCGGTGACAGACGTTGGACGTCTATGCAATATTAGTGGGTTAGTTGACAAGGATGTCAGCTGACTGAACTGACTCGCGGGATTCGTCATATGGAAGCCTTGGAGACTTGGTTGGTATGACTGGCATTCCCGGCTCTGATAGTACGAGATTAGTCCTCGGAGTTGAGGAATCATGGCAGTCACATGCATATGATGGTTGTATCTAGCATCTGGCAAGAGATGTCAGTATCTGGGATACGTTCATCATAAGCATTATACAGTGCAGTCGAAATATGTATTGAGGACGGTGGATTCCAAGATAGGATCCATCACCTGTCAGTATATGACAGTTGAGTCTCCTATGCGCTCTGAGACAGTTTAAACTCTTATAAGTCTGTGGCCACAACGATTGGTCGAGTAAGGAATGGTTTCCTACATCGATTGATAGAGTAAACGTGCCTCGAGCAACTGAGCATAGTTGTCTAGTCCAGGATGGGAACCGACGCCCAATTCCATACCCTAGACTTAGATCGGGAGACGGAGAAGGACCGTACTCGTATGGAACTCAGGAGCCTAAATGTTCACGCCAACATTCACCTAGTCTCTAGTGCCATGGACTGTTGCTAGACGACCACCCATGGTGACGAGCGTTTTTCTGATTAATGGTTAATCGAAAAAACAATTAATTAAATTGGATTTAATTGATCAATTATGTTGGACACAAGCCCAAGTCTAGCTGAGGGTGAACCTAATGAGTCACACACAAATCACTTTGGATTTGGCGGAGTTAATTTGGAATTAATTCTAGAAGAAGCGAATAAATTTAATCGGATTAAATTTATTCAAGAGAGAAAATAAATGATTGGATCATTTATTGAGAAATCCATTAGATGGATGGTCCAACAATTAATTAATTGGATTAGTTAATTGTTTTTGGACTAAGGACCTTTAAATTAATTGGATTAATTTATTGGGTTTTGGCTAGAATAGTTGATTGGATCAATTATTCTTAATTTGGACTTATGTTTATTTAATTGGATTAAATAAATAATTGGGATTCACTTGAATTGAAATTAATTTATATTAATTGATGCCCAATGGATACATGTTTGGACTTTATTTAATTTGATTAAATACAAGTCCAAAAACATAAAGATCCAAGTCCATTTTCTCATGCAAGTTGAAGCTAGTTAAGGAGGAGTTTCAACTCTTCCACATTGTACATGATGAGCATGAAAATTTGCTGATTTATGGATGGTTTTCTCTTGCTATCATGCGTAGTGGATGTGCTAGAAGTGTGTGTATGTGGAAGTTGCCTTGGAGGTTACTTATGTAGGTGGATTTTTGAACACTACATTCTACATACACAAAAACTACTTTTTACTAGATACTATTCACTTAACTTGCTTCATTTTTGCTGGAGTTTTTTAGGCCAAATACTCTCTGAAAATTCTATCTTTTAGTGTTCATACTTCTTAGAGAAGATTGAACAAAAAACATTCCAAGGTACACTAATCGATAGTGCTTTCTTTGGAATTGTTTCTTCTTCTTTGTTTCTATTTTCTATCTAGCAATAGAGTAGAAATAAATCCATAGTGTGGTGTGGAACGCATTAGAGGAGTTCTACGTTGGGCTCTCAAGTGGACGAACGAAGAAGGAAAAGAAAGGAACAACGCACGAACCCGTTCTACATAAACGAACAAAGGTTGGTTTCCTTTTACATTTTTGTGTAACTTTCTTCTTCTCCTTTTAAGCCACATGTCCAACATGTTTTATTTTGTTGTTTATGCTTTGATAAACACCGAACGCCCGGGAACTTCAAAGGGAACACCCCTTTGAATCCGGTTTAAATTATGTCTTAAATTTACGTTTTTACGCTTCTGTTGCGTTCCCGGGCCGTACCGGATTCTTTCAGTTTGTGCATCTCATTAGTCATAGATGTAAGTATGACGCTACAAACTTTTCGGTTATCCTGTTGCCATATCTCAAACGTCTCATCTGGCGTGGATCCCTCCATATCTAATAGTCGTACCATGCTGCTATGGCAAGCAGGATCCGAATGGACTTAGCCATGGCTACTGGCGAGTAGGTGTCCTCAAAATTGACCCTGGGTCGTTGAGTGTACCCTTTAGCTACTAGCCTAGCCTTAAAGGTTGTGACTTCTCCATCAATGCCAAGTTTGCGCTTATAGACCCACTTACAGCCAACTGGCTTAACCCCTTTCGGCAGGTCTACAAGTGTCCAGACTTGGTTCTCACTCATGGAGTCCATTTGGGTTTTCATGGCCTCAAGCCATCTCTCGGAGTCGATGTCAGACATCGCTTCCCCGTATGTCTTAGGATCCTTATCTAACAGACTGGTCGTATTTAGCAAGCCACATCTCACCGGAGGTCGAAAACTCTCTAGCTGACCTACGGAGAACGAGAATGTCAGTGGTGACCGTGGGTGCTGACTGTATAGGAGCTGGCGGTTCAGGTACCGAGGTTGGCCCTTCCTGAGGTCGTCCTTCATGCCTAGCATGTTGGACTTCTCGAGGTTGGTCAGCCTTTCGGGTATCTGTCCTGAATCCTCTAAGTGAGGAATTCGCGGCTTCCACTGATGACTGGTTTCCATCACTTGACTCCTCAAGGATCAGTTCATCAGGTTGGATATCCTCTGGAAAACCTTGCTCCAAGAACACTGCGTTCCATTAAACAAACACCTTTTGTTCCAAGGGGTCATAGAAATAATAACCTGCAGTTTCTTTGGGGTATCCAACGAACCTGCATAAACTAGATTTTGATTCTAGCTTGTCTCCCACTAGCCTCTTGACGTATGCGGGGCTACCCCACACTTTCAAGTAGTTGTAGGATGCAGGCTTGCCGTGCCATATTTCATATGGCGTTTGGGTCGATACGCTGGTTGGCGCCAAATTTAACAACTTGGCCGCTGTCTCCAATGCGTAGCCCCAAAAGGACAAGGGCAATTTGGTAAAAACTCATCATGGATCGAACCATGTCTAACAGGGTTCAATTCCTCCTTTCAGAGACCCCATTTAACTGTGGTGTCCCGGGAGGTGTCCATTTAGAGATTATACCATTTTCTTTAAGATAATCAAGGAACTCAGTACTAAGGTACTCTCCGCCTCGGTCTGACTGTAGGACTTTAATTTTGCAGTCGGTTTGGTTCTCAACTTCAAGTCTGAATTCTTTAAACCTCTGAAGAGCTTCAGACTTGTACCTCATCAGGTATACATAACCATACCGTGAATGATCATCGGTGAAGGTTATGAAGTAGGAGAACCCACCCGGGCCTGTGTCCTTAGTGGTCCACATACATCTGTATAGACCAAGTCCAACAGACCTGTGGCAAGCCTGCTTTGTCCTACAAAGGGCCTCTTGGTCATTTTCCCTGTTAGACAAGATTCACAAGTTGGTAGCTCACTCAAGTCCCCTACCTCTAGGTTCTTTGAGTCTACCAATTTCTTCATCCTGTCTTGGGATATGTGACCTAGTCTAGCGTGCCACAGTTGTGCGTTCCTGTTATTATCTATTCTACGTTTGTGTTGAGCGTTTAGAACGAAGTTCGTTTGTTGTAAGATATAGAGGCCGTTATTAAGCGTACCAAGTAGATGAGCAATTCACACCTCATAAAAAAAAAAGCAATTTTTATTGATCATAAAATCATATCCACTATTGTCTAATGACGGAATGGAAATGATGTTTTTTAATCATACTGGTACATAATAAACTTTCTCTAACTCTATAGTAATACGATCACTAACTACTAAGAGTGGTGGATCCTACTGCTTCTGCCGAGATGGCCTTGCCATTCCCAAGCTTTAGGATCATATCCCCGCTACCCAGTTTTCTGCTTCTTTTTAGCACCTGCAAATCATTGCAAATGTGAGCTCCACAGCCGGTATCTAATACCCAAGAGGCAGAGTTAGTAACAAAATTAACCTCAATCACAAAGATACCTTGTTTGGGAGGAGTTTGGGACAATCCCTCTTCCAATGCCCTTTCTCACGGCAATTGATACATATGTCATATGCCCTCGACTGTTGCTTGGAGTCAACCTTCCCTTTTCCTTTTGCCTTTCCCCTCTTTGGCAATGGGAACACTCTTAGTGTTTGTAGCTGCTTTGACAGCTTTTCCCTTTCCCTTTTTCCTTTTCGAACGTCCGGCACCCTTGCCTTTCGTCTTGGAAGTCGAAGCATCTCCAAACAATACTGACGGTGTAGAATTTTTGGTCGTTGCCTCGTATTGCACCAACATATTGATTAACTCATGAATACCCTTCTCAAGTGTGTTCATGTTATAGTTAACAATGAATTTGGTTGAAGGAGGGTGGGAGAGACTGAAGGATCACATCGATGTACATTTCGTTATCGAGACCCGCCCTTGAGGTCCTCGAGCTTTTCACCAAGGTAAGCATTTTTAACCCCGTGCTCTTGTACAGAGGATCCTTCGGTCATTTTAGTTCCAAAGAACGCCTTCGTCGCGACATACCTAGTATGCCGGTCCGGGACTGCATAGCAACCCTTCAAAACGAGCCATAATGGAAGGGACATCGTCTAGCCTTTCATACTGCTTCTGAATCTCATTCGTCATAGAGGTAAGTATGATGCTATGAACTTTCCGGTTATCCTTGTGCCAAGTCTCGAACGTCTCACGTTCTTCTGGCGTAGATCCTTCCGGCAAGGTCCTAGGGAGCGGCTCGTCCGTGACGTAGCCTTGGTTCTCGTAATCTAGGACTATCCTCAGATTGCGCAACCAGTCGTTGTAATTTTTTTTCGTTAAACTTGTTGGTCTCAAGTATGGTTGATAATGGGTTCTTAGACATTTTTTTAAATCTACATTTAAAACAGAACTACGATCAGTAGAATTTTTAAAAGACGGAAGTTTTGATAAATAATTAAAGGCTTGGACTTTAGTCATTTAATGCTCCCACTATTTATACGAAAAAACGATACTCTCAAACATCATTTTCGGGAAACCCTTTCCTAGTGCGCTTAGGATCCACAACGATTTTTTTCCATACCCCGCTTTTACGATTCGCATGGGAAGAATCCTGTGGGAGGTATACCATACATTCTCGTTCCACGAGATTCCCAAGATAACTAACTCATCCTTTCACGTGATCTCGAGGACTCCAAGCGAATCACGCTAATTGGGCATTAGACCCGACCCAATCAACCGAATCATAGACCCACTGCTACCTCTACGACTCGTGAGACAGGTAACAGTGGTCTATTCTTCGTTCTTGACATAGTGCAGCTTCTTTTAAGCACGATGGTCGCGCCATGACTCGTTAGGCCACGCTATCGGACTAAATCAGCTTCCTCACTATGCCATGGATTGGAAGGCATGGACAAACTCCTAGAGTCCGTGTCCATTTATCAAGGGTCTAATATTTGAACTTTGGTCCAACCAAGTGAGAGTTGTAAATGACCGAGATCCCATACATAAACACATTCATCCATAATGTGTAATATAAAACTTGCATCCCATGGCAGCAACATGATAAATAAAAAAAAAAACCATTCATTCACCATAAAAGCCACATGCAAAATTAAAGCCTAGCACGGCCTGTTGGATGATCACAAGCCCAAATCCTATGCGACCCACTGAGCCCGCAGTGGATCTATGGTCAATCTAGGGTTGGTCCTATACTATTACATTAATAGCAACCCGATCATCATGCTGATGGGCCTTGGTCTCTTTTCTCTTTCACATCTCCATGGAAACACCTTGGATCCTCCATTCTGGGCTTCTCCATGTGGACCTTCCTTCTTCTCCACCATTTACATAAAATAAAATCCTCACTCCTATACTACTCTCATTACATGTGTAAAATGAAACCCCAGCGAAAACCCGGGGGGAGTACAATAGGAGGGAGATAGAATGCCTTATTATTCCAAGGCAACTAGAAGAGGAGAAGGAGAAAACAAAAGAGGCACACAGGCCCAACACAAATTAAACCATACATTCGGTCTAGGGCTCGTGATCATCCATTCTCATTAAACGCACATAATCACATGATATCCAATCACATAAACATATGCATATAATCCATGATTACCAATCACAACATCCCATGATAAATAAATGAGCTACGTATGAAAAAATATGGTACAACCGTTGGCAATATCCTTTCTCGTATAGGAAGACCCTTCCTCATTATTAGAAAGTGAGTAATTCCCTGGGATTCCAAATACAATACAACAACCTCCCAAATAATGTTCTTTAAGAAAATATGCAAAATTAAATAAAACTAATTTTTCAAAATTATCCAAAAAAATTAAAATAATGAGAAAACGTAGACGTTGACCGACCGCCGCCACTGGCGGCGTTCTGCCGGCGCACACTGGCCAGCAGGCCCAGCCTGCTGCCCCCTTGCGCGCGCGTAGGCCCCTTCCTGCTCGCGCGCGCGCCTAATTGGCCGTGCTGCGCATGCTGGCGCGCGTCGGCAGGCTGCCGCGCGCAGGCACCTCTGCCCGCACGCACCACCCTGCCGCGCCGCCTGCGTTAGCCTTCTGCACGGGGGCCGTGCGCTAGCACGCGTATCGGGCGCTCCTGCCGGGCGCGCGCGCGCGGCTTCCCTGGCCGCGCTTCGGGCGCGCAGGCGCTCCGACGTGTTGGTCTGACGCGCGCGCGCGGGCTTCCCTACCTGCGTGCGCGCACGCCCGACCAACCGTCAGAGCCTAGCGTCCGGCCGCGCGCCTGGTGGCCGGATCTGCGCGCGCTGTGCGCCCCTGGTGAGGACAGCCGCGCGCAGGCTCCCCTGCCTGTGCGCGCGTGCCTCGCCTGAGCGCACAGCGTGCACGGTCAGCCACCGGCTGGCCGCGTGTGCCGTTTTCTCCCGTTTTATTCGTTTTGCCCCCGTTTTTCAAGAAAGACAAGAAACCAACAGTACCAAAAATCATACATAATTAAAAGCAAGAAAACGACATGCTTTACGATTAAAACACCAAGAATTAATTAAATCATGCCATACACGTTTTCATGATCAAAACGCACACAAAAACCCTAGGCCTATACACCGAACCGGGGTCTGATACCACTGAAAGCCTAGCAAAGGCGTGTGTATCGTGCCCGGGAGTAGCGCGAATGCGGAAGCACTGGAAAAATAAAAGATTTGCAAGAATTAAACATGCATGAACGATATGTAAAACACGTTCAAGGGGTGTTCCCTTGAACCTCCCGGGCGTTCGGAGTATCTCATGAACAATAAAACATATAAAATAATCATGGAGGCCATAGGGTTTAAAAGAAAGAGGGACGAAAACCATAAACCGGAAACCTACCGATTATCGTTTTTGTCTTCTAACCGGTACTCGCGTTGTTCCCCATTTTGCTCCAAGATCTCGTATAGGAGACCCTCTAATTCGTACACACAATCCGCCCACGTATCTTGATCTTCGTGCTAGCGAAAGAACAGGTGTATGTTTGGAGGGACGGATCGATCAAACGTTATTGATTAACGAGATCAATCCTCCTTAATGTTCAATTGTCAAACAAAAGAACAAGAAAAGTGTTTCTTGGAAGAGGAGGAGAGAGGTGCGGCCGAGAGGGAGAGGGAGGGAGACGAGTAGTGTGTGTGTGTGTTTCAAGATTCATCATCCTTTTCAAAGTGTATACTTAGGAGTATTTATAGAGGAGGAATCCTGTTCCTCTTCTAGTTTCCTACACTTTGAAGACTCCTCCATGAGTAGGATTTGACCTAGTCAAATCCTAGTCAAATTCTAGCTTCTTGGTCAAACCAATCTTAGCCATTGATTCCTCCCTTTAATCTCAACCATTGATTAATTTAATGGAATATTTAAATCCCATTTAAATACTCCAAAGGGCAATAAATAAATATATTAAATATAAATATTTATTCCAAACCCATTAAATTAATTTCTAATAAATCTAATTTATTAGATAAATCCCTTTTATCTAATGAAAGGAATTAATTCTTCCCAAGAAAATAAGGACTCGATTAAATCCAATTTAATCGCTCCATTTCTCCAAATATTTAATTCCAAATTAAATACGTTATGTGTGTGGATTTTGTGTGACTCTTTAGGTTCACCTTCAGCTAGACTTGGTTGGATTCCTAGAATCCGCCCGTTACCATGGGTGGCCGTCTAGCAACGGTCCATGTCACTAGAGACTAGGTGAATATGCGTGGGGATGAACATTTAGGCTCCACAGTACATCAATCCTTCCGTCTACGATCTCACCACTTAGGGTCTAGGGCACGATTATGTAGGCACCCATTTTTAACCTAAGTGTCGGTCTGTCCTCTACTAAACGCTGCAAGGGAAACCTTCCCTTCTGTTCAGTTACTGTGGCCACAGATTTTAGGGACAAGACACACAGAGTATTTGTGAGACACAACTGTCAACCTTTTGAACAGGAGACAGATCCTTTTGGAAACTACTGTCACGTTGTACAGCGCGGCTGCACTAGATATGGCTTATGACTACTCAAGTGTATCTTGGCAATCTCTCACCATACCTAAGATACAGTCTCGATGTACAGGTAAACTCAGCAATTCCTCAAGTCAAAGGACTTGACCTGTACCGTTTGGAACCGGGAACTCACGTCATACCTAACCGACCCTACTCAAGGTTCTCCGTAAGACGGTTCCCGCGAGTCACCTCAGTCGGCCGCTCCCCAGCTGGCTAACCGACTAACATTGTTTAGACGACCTTCGTCACCCGTCGATGAAACACGACAGCAGATGCTTAGTGCAAGTCTCAAGGGGAATCTCAGTGCCCATTTTCGAGATTCCTTGACTTGGAGATTTTCAGATTGATTCGCGGAACTGATTTCATGAACCTACCTTCAAGCGTAGTCCCAGTCCTCGAAGTATGATTTCAGTCTGTGGGCTTTGTTTGTGTAGCGAACAGTTATAAAGCAGATAAAGTGAACACAAACAAAGTATATACCAAATGAACTTCACTTCTTCTTCATTAAGGATTTATTAAAACTTCGAAATTGTTTAGACATAGGTTACGATTCGCCTACCAAGATTGGCTACATGGTCACCTATTATAAACAGAAATCAATTCCGCTGAATCAGTCTGAAAATCTCCAAGTCAAGGAATCTCGAAAATGGATACCGAGATTCCCCTCGAGACTTGAACTAAGCATCTGCTGTTGTGTTTCATCGACGGTGATGAGGGTCGTCTAAGTAGTGTTAGTGGGTCGGCCTGCTAGGGAGCGGCCGACTGAGGTGACTCGCGGGAACCATCTTACGGAGGACCTTGGGTAGGGTCGGCTAGGTATGACGTGAGTTCCCGGTTCCAATAGTACAGGTCAAATCCTTTGACTTGAGGAATTGGTGAATTTACCTATACATTGAGACTGTATCTTAGGTATGGTGAGAGATTGCCAAGATACACTTGAGTAGTCACAAGCCATATCTAGTGCAGCCACGGTGTGGAACGTGACAGTAGTTTTCAAGAAAGGATCTGTCTCCTGTCAAAAGGTGTTGACAGTTGTGTCTCACAATACTCTGAGTCTTGTCCCTATATCTGTAGCCACAGTAACTGAACAAAAGGGAAGGTTTCCCTTGCAGCGTTTAGTAGAGGACAAACCGACACTTAGGTCAAAAATGGGTGCCTACATAATCCGTGCCTTAGACCCTAAGTGGTGAGACCGTAGACGGAAGGATTGATGTACTGTGGAGCCTAAATGTTCATCCCCACGCATATTCACCTAGTCTCTAGTGCCATGGACCGTTGCTAGACGACCACCCATGGTAATGGGCGGGTTCTAGGAATCCAACCAAGTCTAGCTGAAGGTGAACCTAAAGAGTCACACACAATCCGCACACATGATGTATTTAATTTGGAATTAAATATTTGGAGAAATAGAACAATTAAATTGGATTTAATCGGGTCCTTCTTTTCTTGGAAGAAATTAATTCCTTTTATTAGATGAAAGAAATTTATCTAATAAATTAGATTTATTAGAAATTAATTTAATGGGCTTGGAATAAATAATTATATTTGATATATTTACTTATTGCCTTTAGGATTATTTAAATGAGATTTAAATATTCCATTAAATTAATCAATGGTTGAGATTAAAGAGAGAAATCAATGGCTAAGATTGGTTTGACCAAGAAGCTAGAAGTTGACTAGGATTTGACTAGGTCAAATCCTATTCAAGAAGGAGTCTTCAAGGTGTAGGAACTAGAAGAGGAAAAGGAATCCTCCTCTATAAATATTCCTTAGTGTTCTCTTTAGAGATGATGATGAAATTTCAAACACACACACACACACACACACCACCGCCTACTCCTCCTCCTCTCTCTCTCAGCCGAATCTCTCTCCCTCTCTTCCAAGAAACTCTTCCAAGTTCCTTTGTGTTTCACAATTGAACTTTAGGAGGGTTGATCTCGTTAATCATAACGTTTGATCGATCCGTCCTCTCCAAATATCATATACACTTGTTCTTTCGCTAGCACGAGGAGCAAGATACGTGGGTGGATTGCGTGTACGAATTAGAGGGTCTCAAAGTGGAGATCTTTGAGCAAAACGGGGAACAACGCGAGTAGCGGCTTGAAGACGAAAACGACAATCGGTAGGTTTCCGGTTTAATGTCTTCGCCCTTTCATTAAACCCTAAGGCCTCCATGAAATATATGTATGTTTTATCCTTATTGAGATACACCGAACGCCCGGGAGATTCAAGGGAACACCCCTTGAACGTCTTTATTCTATATCGTTTATGCATGTTTAAATTCTTGCAAATTTTAATTATACCGCGCTTCCGCATTCGCGCTACTCCCGGGCCGATCCACACGCCTTTGCTAGGCTTTCAGTAGTATCAGAGCCCGATTTTGTATATAGGCCTAGGGTTTTGTGTGCGTTTAAAGCATGAAACGTGTATTGCATGATTTATTCGATTCTTGATGTTTTAATTATCAAGCATGTCGTTTTCTTGCTTTTTAATCGTGTATAAATTTTGGTGTTGTTGGTTTCTTGTTTTTCTTGGGAAACGGGGGGCAAAACAAATAAAACGAAGGAAACACGCACGCACTGCGCTCAGGTGGGGGCGCGCGCAGGCAGAGGAGCCTGCGCGCGGCAGCCACGCTAGGCGTGCACAGCGTGTGCGGATCCGGCTGGCATGCGCACACCCGGACGCCGGGCGCACGCGCACGCTGGCAGGGAAGCCCGCGCGCGCGCCAGGCCAGTGCGTCCGGGCACCCGCGCGGCTGGTGCGCGGCCAGGGAGGCGTCGCCAGGCGCGTGCGCACGCAGACAACGGAGTCTGTGCGCGCGTGCCCGGTAGACGCGCCCGATGCGCATGCGCGTGCGCGCGCGGCCTGCTCGCCGGTTGCGCACATAGCCGGCCAGGCGCGCGCGAGCAGGCAGGGGCCTGCGCGCACGCAGGGACAGCAGGCCAGGCCTGCTGGCCTGTGTGTGCCGGCGGAATGCCGCCGGAGGCGGAGGCCGGTTAACGTCTATATTTTCTTGTTATTTTATTTTTTGGATAAAGTCTGAAAAGTTAATTTTATTTAATTTTGCATGTTTTTCTTAAAGAACATTATTTGGAAGGTTGTTGTATTAGATTTGGAATCCCCGGGTATTACTCACCTTCAAATGATGAGGAAGGGTCTTCCTAAACGAGAAAGGTTATTGCCAACGTTGTACCATGGTTTTTCATACATGACTCGTTTATTTATCATGGGATGATGTGATTGAATATCATGGATTTGAAAGATTGTGTGGATCGGCCCGGGAGATAAGTGCGTATAGCGGAAGCGCGAAATAGTGCGTAATAAAAATTACAAAGCATAATTAAATAGAATTTAAATCATGCATAACATACATAAACGAATCAAGGGGTGTGCCCTTGATTCTCCCGGGCGTTCGGTGTATCTCATGTTCAATAAAACACAACATGGAGGCCATAGAATTGAAACCGAAAAAACATAATTAAAGAACCTACTCGGTTGTAGTTTTGTCTTCTTTCGGCTACATGCATTGTTCCCCGTTTTGCACCAAGATCTCAAGAAGAGACCCTCTAAATCATCTCACTCGCTCCACCGGAAAGCAAACAACCCTTGTGCTAGCAAGAAATTATTTTGGGGAGAAGAGATATCGATATACGCTATGAATTAACGCAATCAATGTCTCTTATGTTCTTAACTTGAATAAAATCAAGAAGAACAAAGTATAATTCTTGGAGAGAAAAGAAGGGGACGGACGAAATCTTGAGAGAGATGAGAGATGAGAGATGAGAGTTGTAGAGAATACTAGGTGTGGGTGTGTGTTTTTTTGAGGATTTATAGAAGATGGAATTTCTATTCCTTCTCAAACTCTTCCAAAGAGACACACTTTGACTAGGATTTTGACCTAGTCAAATCTTAGTCAAATTAGGCTTTGATTAAGTCAAATTAATCATGGCCCTTCATCTCATCATTCTCTAGATCAAATCTTGTCCATCCATTTTGATGGGCTTTATGGAATGGGCCTATTTAATTCTAAATTAAATATTCCCATGGACTTTATATTAAATCATATTTAATATACTAAGCCCATTAATTAATTAATGGAAAGGACTTATTTAATTGTAAATTAAATAGTCCATGGACTTTATATTAAATCCTATTTAATATATCAAGCCCATTAATTAATTCCATAGAATGGGATTATTTAATTCTAAATTAAATAGTCCCATGGACTTTATATTAAATCCTATTTAATATACCAAGCCCACTAATTAATTAATTCACCCTTTTAATCTAATTAAAGGGAAAGCCCATGCTTTATAAAATTCATAAATCTAATTTATGAGCTCAAGCCCGATTATTCCAAATAATTCATCGAGGCTTGAATCTCCAAGAAGTATAATTTAATTCCATTAAATTAAACCTTCTCCCGAAATTAATTCCAAATTAATTCCCTTTCATTTGGTGTAGCGGGTGTGACTCTTTAGGTTCACCTTTCAGCTAGACTTGGACCTACTTTTTGTTATTTCATAACCAAAGTAGTCCGTTACCATGGGTGGCCATCTAGCAACGGTCCATGGCACTAGAGACTAGGTGAATTTATGGTGTGAACATTTAGGCTCCGAGTTATACGCAGGTGCGGTCCTACCGACGCTCGATACATACGGGTACGGTCCTACTGTCGCCTGTCTCCCGGCCTTTAGTCTAGGGGTCGGTTCCCATTCTTGACTAGGCAACTATGCATAATGCTCGAGATATGTTTAACTCAACGTAGGAAATCCTTTCCCACTACATCAAGTGCTATGGCCATAGACTTTGTGAGTCTAAACCATCTCCGAGCGCATAGGAGATCTTGCTGTCATATCCTTTGACAGGGGACAGATCCTATCTTGGAATTCACCGTTCTTACATACTCCGACTGCACTGGACGAGGCTTATGATGACTATGTGATATAATCGGTCAAATTTCACCAGATCCAAGATACAACCTTAGTATGTAGGGGACTGCCGTGATCCTCAAGTCCGAGGACTAATCCCGTACTATCGGAACCGGGAATACGAGTCATACCGACCAAGCCTGAGTAGCTTCCATATGACGATTCCCGCGAGTCACCTCAGTCGGCCGCTCCCCAGCAGGCCGACCCACTAACACTGCTTAGACGATCCTCGTCACCCGTCGATGAAACACGACAGCAGATGCTTAGTGCAAGTCTCAAATGGATTCTCGATGCCCTGTCTCGAGATTCCTTTGACTTGGAGTATTTCAGACTAATTCGGCGAAACTGATTTCATGAACCTACCTCCAAGCGTAGTTCCAATTTCCCGAAATGTTATTTCAGTCTGTGGGCGTTTGTTGTGACATCATAACGATGCAAGCAGTAAGTACAACAAACTCATGCCTATGAATCCTTACTACATTCATTAACATAATATTACTTGTTCACAGATTGACGAATGGTTCTCAAAACAGCCAATACCATTGACTTTCTGGTCACCTATTCTAACAGGATTATATGCATATGTTTATGTTATTGGAAATCATGTAGTTATGTGCGTTTATTGAGAATGGATGATCACGAGCCTTAGACCGAATGTATGGTTTAATTTGTGTTGGGCCTGTGTGCCTCTTTTTCTTTCTCCTTCTCCTCTTCTAGTTGCCTTGGAATAATAAGGCATTCTATCTCCCTCCTATTGTACTCCCCCCGGATTTTCGCTGGGGTTTCTTTTTACATATGTAATGAGAGTAGTATAGGAGTGAGGATTTTATTTTATGTATTTGGTGGAGATGAAGGAAGGTCCACATGGAGAGCCCAGAATGGAGGATTCAAGACGTTCCATGGAGATTTGAAAGAGAAAATAGACCAAGGCCCATCAGCATGTTGATCGGGTTGCTATTAAATGTAACAGTGTAGGACCAACCCTAGATTGACCATAGATCCACTGCGGGCTCAGTGGGTCACATTGGATTCGGGCTCGTGATCATCCAACAGGGGCGTGCTGGGGTTTAATTTTGCAAGTGGCTTTATGGTGAATGAATGGTTTATTTATCATATTACTGCTATGGGATGCAAACTTTAAATTACGCATTATGGATGAATGTGTTTATGTATGGGATCTCGGTCATTCACAACTTTCACTTGGTTGGACCAAAGTTCAAAATATTAGACCCTGGATAAATGAACATGAACTTTAGGAGTTTGTCCTTGCCTTCCAATCCATGGCATAGTGAGGAAGCTGATTTAGGTCGATAGCATGGTCTCACGAGTCGTGGCACGACTATCGTGCTTAAAAAAAGCTGCACTATGTCATGAACGAAAAGTAGACTGCTGTTACTTGTCTCACGAGTCATGGAGGTAGCAGTAGGTCTATGATTCGGTCCATTGGGTCAGGTCTAACGCCCAAGTAACGTGATTCGCTTGGAATCCTCGGGATCACGTGAAAGGGTGAGGCAATTATCTTGGGAATCTCGTGGAACGAGAATGGTATGGTATACCTCCCACAGGATTCTTCCCATGCGAATCGTAAAAGCGGGGTATGGGGAAAATCCTTGTGGATCCCAAGCCCACTAGGAAAAGGTATTTCCTGAAAACAACGTTTGAGAGTATCGTGTTTTCGTATAAATAGTGGGAGCATTAAATGTCTAAAGTCCAAGCGTTTAATTATTTATCAAAACTTTCGTCTTTTAAAATTCTGCTGATCATAGTTAAGTTCTTTTAAATGTAGATTTAAATATGTCTAAGAACCCATTATCAACTATACTTGAGACCAACAAGTTTAATGGAACCAATTACAACGACTGGTTGCACAATCTGAGGATAGTCCTAGATTACGAGAAGCAAGGCTACGTCATGGACGAGCCGTTCCCTAGGACCTTGCCGGAAGGATCCACGCCAGAAGAACGTGAGACATTCGAGACTTGGCATAAGGATAACCGGAAAGTCCGTAGCATCATACTTGCCTCTATGACGAATGAGATTCAGAAGCAGTATGAAAGGCTAGACGATGTCCCTTCTATTATGGTTCGCCTGAAGGATTGCTGTGCAGTCCTAGACCGGCATACTAGGTATGTCATGACGAAGGCGTTTTTTGGAACCAAAATGATCGAAGGATCTTCTATACAAGAGCATGGGGTCAAGATGCTTACCTTGGTGGAAAAGCTCGAGGACCTCAAGGCAGGGCTCGATAACGAGACGTACATAGATGTGATCCTTCAGTCTCTCCCACCCTTCTTCGACCAATTCATTGTTAACTACAACATGAACACACTTGAGAAGGGTATTCATGAGTTAGTCAATATGTTGGTGCAATACGAGGCAACGAACAAAAAGTCTATGCCGTCGGTATTGTTTGGAGACGCTTCAACTTCCAAGACGAAAGGCAAGGGTGCCGGACGTTGGAAAAGGAAGAAGGGAAAGGGAAAAGCCGTCAAAGTAGCTACCAACACTAAGAGTGTTTCCGTTGCCAAAGTGGGGAAAGGCAAAGGAAAGGGGAAGGTTGACTCAAAGCAACAGTCGAGGGCATATGACATATGTATCAATTGCCGTGAGAAAGGGCATTGGAAGAGGGATTGCCCCAAACTACTCTCCAAACAAGGTATCTTTGTGATTGAGGTTAATATGGTTACTAACACTGCCTCTTGGGTATTAGATACCGGCTGTGGAGCTCACATTTGTAATGATTTGCAGGTGCTGAAGAAAACTGAGTAGCGGGTATATGATCTTAAAGCTTGGGAATGGCAAGGCCATCTCGGCAGAAGCTGTAGGATCCGCCACTCTAGTAGTTAGTGATCGCATTAGTATAGAATTAGAGAAAGTTTATTATGTACCTAGCATGATAAGAAACATCATTTCCATTCCGTTGTTAGACAATAGTGGATATGAGTTTATGATCAATAAAAATTTCTTTTATTTAATGAGGTGTGGAATTGCTCATTTGCTTGGTACGCTTAATAATGGCCTCTATATCTTGCAACAAACGAACTTTGTTCTAAATGCTCAACACAAACGTAAAATAGATAATAACGGGAATGCACAACTGTGGCACGCGAGGCTAGGTCAAATTTCCCAAGATAGGATGAAGAAATTGGTAGACTCAAGGAACCTAGAGGTAGGGGACTTGAGTGAGCTACCAACTTGCGAATCCCGTCTTAGAGGGAAAATGACCAAGAGGCCCTTTGTAGGACAAAGCAGGCTTGCCACAGGTCTGTTGGACTTGGTCCATACAGACGTATGTGGACCACTAAGGACGCAAGCCCGAGGTGGGTTCTCCTACTTCATAACCTTCACCGATGATCATTCACGGTATGGTTATGTATACCTAATGAGGCACAAGTCTGAAGCTCTTGAAATTTTTAAAGAATTTAGACTTGAAGTTGAGAACCAAACCGACTGCAAAATTAAAGTCCTACGGTCAGACCCAAGGCGGAGAGTACCTTAGTGACTGAGTTCCTTAATTATCTTAAAGAAAACGGTATAATCTCTGAATGGACACCTCCCGGGACACCACAGTTAAATGGGGTCTCTGAAAGGAGGAATTGAACCCTATTAGACATAGTTCGATCCATGATGAGTTTTACCAAATTACCCTTGTCCTTTTGGGGCTACGCATTGGAGACTGCAGCCAAGTTGTTAAATTTGGCACCAACCAGCGTATTGACCTAAACGCCATATGAAATATGGCATGGCAAGCCTGCGTTCTACAACTACTTGAAAGTGTGGGGTAGCCTCGCATACGTTAAGAAGCTAGTGGGAGACAAGCTAGAATCAAAATCTAGTTTATGCAGGTTCATTGGATACCCCAAGGAAACTGCAGGTTATTATTTCTATGACCCCTTGGAATAAAAGGTATTTGTTTCAAGGACCGCAGTGTTTTTGGAACAAGGCTTTCCAGAGGATATCCAACCTGATGAACTGATCCTTGAGGAGTCAAGTGATGGAAACCAGTCATCAGTAGAGGCCGCGGATTCCTCACTTCGAGGATTTAGGATAGATACCCAGAGGGCTGACCAACCTCGAGAAGTCCAGCATGCTACGCATGAGGGACGACCTCAGGAACGGCCAGCCTCGGTACCTGAACCGCCGGCTCCAATGCACTCAGTGCCCACAATCACTACTGACGTTCCCATTCTCCGTAGGTCAGCAAGAGAGTCTGTCCTCCGGTGAGATACGGCTTTCTAAACACGACCAGTCTATTGGATAAGGATCCTAAGATATACGGGGAAGCGATGTCTGACATCGACTCTGGGAGATGGCTTGAGGCCATGAAAACTGAAATGGACTCCATGAATGAGAACCAAGTCTGGACACTTGTAGACCCGCCCAAAGGGGTTAAGCAACTGGCTGTAGATGGGTCTATAAGCGCAAACTTGGCATTGATGGAGAGGTCACAACCTTCAAGGCTAGGATAGTAGCAAAAGGGTACACTCAACGACCCAGGGCCGATTTTGAGGACACCTACTCGATAGTAGCCATGGCTAAGTCCATTTGGATCTTGCTTGCCATAGCAGCATGGTATGACTATGAGATATGGCAGATGGATATGAAAACGGCCTTCCTCAATGGTTTCGTTGAGGAAGAGATCTACATGGATCAGCCGGAGGGTTTCACGATCACCGGAGAAGAGCAGAAAGTCTGTCGTCTCCAAAAGTCCATCTATGGCCTCAAACAAGCATCCCAAAGTTGGAACATTCGCTTTGATGAAGTCATACAGGGTTATGATTTCATCAAAAACAAATCCGACCCTTGTGTATACAAGAAGGTTAGTGGGAGCTCTATAGTATTCCTAGTGCTTTATGTGGATGACATTTTGCTCATAGGGAATGACGTGAGAATGTTGGGTGACACAAAAGCATGGTTATCAACTCAATTTTCTATGAAGGATTTGGGTGAAGCCTCCTACATTCTTGGCATCCAGATTGTCAGGGACAGATCTAAAAGAATGTTAGGACTAACCCAAAACTCATATATGGAGAAAGTCCTGAAAAGGTTTCGGATGGACAACTCCAAACGAGGATTCCTTCCCATTAAGCATGGGATCAAGTCGTCCAAGAAACAGTCCCCGCAGACTGATGAGGAACTTGAAAAGACGAAAATCGTTCCCTATGCTTCTGCCGTAGGAAGCATCCAATATGCGGTGCACTGCACTAGAGCTAGCATCGCTTACGCCCTGAGTGTAACGAGCAGATATCAGTCCTGTGCAGGAGAGGCACATTGGAATGCGGTCATGGGCATCCTTAAGTACCTAAGGAGGACTAAGGAAATGTTCCTAGTCTATGGCAATGGAGAACTGATCCTGGAAGGCATTAGCGATGCTAGCTTCCAGGCAGATGACGATGATGCCAAGTCTCAATCAGGTTATGTATTCAGGCTCAATGGAGGAGTGGTAGCATGGAAAAGTTCCAAGCAAGCAACTACTACCGATTCGACCACTGAGGCCGAGTACATAGCAGCTTCAGAAGCTGCCAAAGAAGCGGTTTGGATGAGAAATTACATCCAAGATTTGGGTGTGGTGCCTAGCATCGCCGAGCCTATTGTCATCTTTTGTGATAACAACGGAGCTATAGCGCAAGCAAAGGAACCGAGATCTCATCATCGATCCAAACACATTCTTAGACAATACCACCTTCTAAGAGAAATGGTAGGAAGAGGTGACATTCGGATGGACCGAGTCAACTCAGCAGACAACACAACAGATCCGCTGACAAAGCCTATGTCGCAGAGCGCTCATACGCAACATCTTGAGAAGATGGGGATTAGGCATATGGGCGATTGGCTTTAAAGGTCAAGTGGGAGATTTTTAGAATAGGTGACCATGTAGCCAATCTTGGTAGGCGAATTGTAACCTATGTCTGAACAATTTCAAAGTTTTTTTTGATAAAACCTTGATGAATAAGAAATTGAAAATTCATTTGGCGCATACTTTATTTGTGTTCACTTTATCTGCTTTATAACTGTTCGCTACACAAACAAAGCCCACAGACTGAAATCACATTTCGGGGACTGGGACTACGCTTGGAGGTAGGTCCATGAAATCAGTTCCGTCGAAACAATCTGAAAATCTCCAAGTCAAGGAATCTCGAAAATGGGTACCGAGATTCCCCTGGAGACTTGCACTAAGCATCTGCTGTTGTGTTTCATCGACGGGTGATGAGGGTCGTCTACGCAGTGTTAGTGGGTCTGCAACGTGACAGTAGTTTCCAAGAAAGGATCTGTCTCCTATCAAAAGGTCTTGATAGTTGTGTCTCACAATACTCTGTGTCTTGTCTCTAAATCTGTGGCCACAGTAACTGAACAGAAGGGAAGGGTTCCCTGCGGCATCTGGTAAAGGACAGACCGACACTTAGGTCCAAAAGTGGTACCTACATAATCCGTGCCCTAGACGCTAAGTGATGAGACCGTAGACGGAAGGATAGATGTACTGTAGAGCCAAAATGTTCATCCCCACGCATATTCACCTAGTCTCTAGTGCCATGGACCGTTGCTAGACGGCCACCCATGGTAACGGGCGGGTTCTAGGAATCCAACCAAGTCTAGCTGAAGGTGAACCTAAAGAGTCATACACAACCCGCACACATAATGTATTTAATTTGGAATTAAATATTTGGAGAAATAGAACGATTAAATTGGATTTAATCGGGTCCTTCTTTTCTTGGAAGAAATTAATTCCTTTTATTAGATGAAAGGAATTTATCTAATAAATTAGATTTATTAGAAATTAATTTAATGGGCTTGGAATAAATATTTGTATTTGATATATTTATTTATTGCCTTTAGGATTATTTAAATGAGATTTAAATATTTCATTAAATTAATCTATTGTTGAGATTAAAGAGAGAAATCAATGGCTAAGATTGGTTTGACCAAGAAGCTAGAAGTTGACTAGGATTTGACTAGGTCAAATCCTATTCAAGAAGGAGTCTTCAAAGTATAGGAATTAGAAGAGGAATATGATTCCTCCTCTATAAATATTCCTTAGTGTTCTCCTTAGAGATGATGATGAAATTTCAAACACACACACACACACACCCCCCACCGCCGACTCCTCTCTCTCTCTCTCTCTCGCGGCCGAATCTCTCTCCCTCTCTTCCAAGAAACTCTTCCAAGTTCCTTTGTGTTTCACAATTGAACTTTAGGAGGGTTGATCTCGTTAATCAGTAACGTTTGATCGATCCGTCCTCTCCAAATATCATATACACTTGTTCTTTCGCTAGAACGAGGAGCAAGATACGTGGGAGGATTGTGTGTACGAATTAGAGCAAAACGGGAAACAACGCGAGTAGCGGCTTGAAGACAAAAACGACAATCGGTAGGTTTCGGGTTTAATGTTTTCGCCCCTTTCTTTAAACCCTAAGGCCTCCATGAAATCTATGTATGTTTTATTATTCATGACATACACCAAACGCCCGGGAGATTCAAGGGAACACCCCTTGAACGTGTTTATTCTATATCATTTATGCATGTTTAAATTCTTGCAAATTTTAATTATACCGCGCTTCCGCATTCGCGCTACACCCGGGCCGATCCACACGCCTTTGCTAGGCTTTCATTAGGAGCTTCCAAACCTCACCCAAAATAAAACATTTCAAAATAATTTTCTTTAGAAAATCTGCATAGGATAATTCAGAATAATCCAAAAATAATAATATCAGTAAAATAACACAAAAATGGAAAACGACAATGGAAACTGTTGCCCGCGGCCTCAGCCTGGACGGGTGCGCGTGCGTGCAGGTATCCACTTGCCTACGCGGGCTGTGCGTGCGCACCCCAGCTTGGCCGCCAGGCCTCTTGACAGGGGGCAATGCCCTGTGCGCCCGCGCGCGCCCTTATCCCCAGCGCCTGGCGGCTGCACATGCGTATGGGTAGTCCAGCCAGTCGTCTACGTGCACTGGGCGTGCTTGCAGGGCGCATGTGCACAGGCTTTCCTTGCCTACGCGTGCGCCTGGCGGCAACCCTGCGTGCGCGACCGACTAGCAGGCCCTATCGTTCGGGCGCATGCGCGTAGGCCTTGTGCGTGCGGTCGGCCGACGGCTACCGCCGTCGTTGTTTTTTGTTCTTGCCATTATTTTTGCACCTATTTCCCAAGAAAACAAGAAAATAATTCAAGAAACACAACTTTTCCATGATCAATCTTTCAAGTGAAAAATTAACGCAATTATCCCTATAATTTACGACATGCTTCAATACGGAAATAAAGCCACGTAAAACATGCTAATACACGTGTAGCACGTAGAACCCTAGGCCTATACACAAATTCGAGCTTGATACCACTGTAAGCGAAGCGGTTTGGCCAAGGAGGGCACGTGCGGAAGTGCGGGGCGTTTGAACGAAACAAAAACGTAAACATGAATAATGAAAACAAAATTTAAAACCGATCAAGGGGTGTTCCTTTGATTGTCCCCGGCATTTGGTGTATCTCATGAATAAAAAGGAAATATGCAAGATTCATGGAGGGCATAGGGTGGAACAAAGAAACGGAATTGTAACAATTGTACTCACCCTTGTAGCTTTCTTTGTTCAGCTACACGTGTTGTTCCCAGATTTGCCAGCTACATCCCAACGTAGAGATCCTCCAAATCATCCACGCAATTCACCGGAATCTTTATACCTTTCGTGCTAGTAAGATATCAAAGAAAGGGAGAGAACAATCGACCAAACACTATTGTTTAACCTGATCGATTATTCATGTGTTTTCTTGTATCAAAGACAAGAAAATAAGAAAGGCTTTTGGAGGTGAAGAGAGGAGAGGAGGTGGCCGAGAGGAGGGGGCGCAAGTGTGTGTGTGAGATGAGAGTGAGTTGTGTGTTGTGCATGTGTTTTGAGTTTATATAGAGTAGTGTTTGAATACACCGAACGCCCGAGAATTCAAAGGGAACACCCCTTTGAAATTGTTTTTAATTTTCGTTTATTTTACGCTTCCGCCGCGTTCCCAGGCCGTACGATCCTTTCAGTTGTATCAGAGCGCGGTTCGGTGTTGTGATTTTGGAACAACATGTTTTTTATGTGATGAACATATTCAACACGTTTAATTTACTTTTGGAAAGCATGGTTTATGGTTTTAAGCATGATTATGTGTTTAGAAGAATATGTGTTAATTTTGCTTTTAATTATGGATATCCATGCATTTTTTTGAAAATTGGATTTTCTAAAAATGCATGTTTTAGTTTCAGTTTTAATGCAGAAATTTAAAAAAAAAAAAATTGGGTTGAAAAATGTGCAGCACAGTACCTGCTGGCCGGCAGGAGGCTAGGCGCGCGCGCCCGTGCGCGTGCTTGCGCTGTGCGCAGGCAGGGACGCTTGCGCGCGTGCGCGGCCTGCAGTGATACCAGCCGACCGATTTCGAACGGCTGGGCCTTCTTTTATCTGGAAAATTGAATTTTCCACATTTCTGCATATTTTCTGAAATGATTAATTTTGGCTAATTTTAATTTTAGTTAAATTGGATTTTTCTAAAATTTAATTGTGCCTTAGATTAATTTGGAAATGATTTCCAAACAAAAAAATTATTTTTTTGATACATTGGATGTATGATACTTGATATCCATTTTTAATTGCATGATTAATATATATTTTTCTGCATATAATTATATTTTTGTTGATGATATTGGATATTGTTTAATAAATGCATTGGATATATTTATTTGTTGGGCATATTTATATTTGATATAAATGTGTATTAATTGTTTATTGGATAAACAATGGGGATGATCACAAAGCCCATAGCCCTTATGTATGGTTTTATTTTTTTTGGGTGAGGCTTGCGTGCCTCTTTGTTTTATTATTCTCTCTCTAGTTTTTAGCCTTGAAATAATAAGGCTTGCTTTCTCCCTCCTTTTGTACTCCCCCCAACTTATGATTGGGGTTTCTTATTAAGTTGTAATGAGTGTAGTTAGGTTGTTGAGGATTTATTTTTTGTAATAAATTGTAAGGAAGGACTTCCATGGCGATGGAGGCCCAAGAAGAGGCCCGTTGGACGGAGCCCAAGATGGAGAGTCCAAAAGAATGAAGAGGTCTTACAAGACCCATTAGTATGATAATGGGTTATAATTTGATAATAGTGTAGGCCATCCTAGATTGCCCATAGATCCATTGCGGGCTCAGTGGATCATATAGGATTGGGCTTGTGATCATCCAACAGGGGCGTGCTAGCCTTATTTTTTGCATGTGGTGTATGTTTTAATATTTGACGTATGATGTATTTGGAATGCATTCTTTATATTCAATGTTAAAACTCGAGCATGCAAAACTTTCTTAATGATGAGGTCTCGGTCACTAATAAACTTAACTCTCCCTTGGATTGTCCAAGTAAATATTAGGCCCATTAATGGATTAAAAAGTCAAATGGTTTGATTTAAATCCAAGCCTTCCATCCATAACAATGTAGTGAGGAAGCTACTTTCACCCATTCGTGGTTTCACGAGTCGTGGCACGTTTGGAATGGACGAAAGCTGAGCTATTCTTATGAACAATGGAATATGCTCCTATTTTCCTATCTCACAAGTCGTGGGGGGCGATAGTTGAGATATTCATTTGGTTGATGGGTCGGGCCTAACGCTTAGTAACATGATTCACTTGGATTCCTCAGGATCATATGGAGAGGCGAGGCAAAATTACTTGGGGATTTCATTGGATGAGAATGGTATAGGTTACCTCCCACAAAGCCTTTTTTCGTGTGAATTGTAAAAGCGGGCATGGACAATTGCATTTGTGGGACCTCAAGCCCACTAGATTTCCCGGAACCCCATTTCAGAGTGATGGGCTTTCGTAGAAATAGTGGGAGTGGTTAATGACCAAAGACCAAGTCTTAACTTGAACATAATATTACTATAATCTACTTAATATTTTTCTATTTACATTTTGAATGTACATGTCTAAGAATCCACTAACGTCAATACTAGAGGCTATTATATTTAATGGAAAAAACTACAACGACTGGCTGTGAAATCTTAAGATAGTCTTAGATTTCAAGAACTAGACTTACATTCTGGATAACGATCTTTCTCAGGCCTGGCCGGATGGGTCAATGCCTCAAGAACGCTTGGCGTTCGAGAAGATGCATGATGACCACCAGCAGGTCCGCAGCGTCATACTAGCCTCGTGACTAACAAGATCCAGAAGCAGTACAATAGGCTAGATGATGTTGGCTCAATTATGCTTCATTTGCAAGATATCTATGCGATCTCAGACCGGCATGTTAGATACGCTGCAATGAAGGCACTCAGAGCTAAGATGACAGAAGGGTCGTTTGTACAAGAGCATGGAGTGATGATGCTATCCCTTGTGGAGAAGCTCAAAGACCTCTAAGATGATCTTGAAAAAGATTCGTACATCGACATGATCCTTCAGTCTCTTCCTACCTCCTTCGACCAATTTATTATCGACTACCACATGAATAGATTGAGAAAGACCTTCATGAGTTGATAAATATATTGGTCTAGTACGAGGCAATGATTGAAAAATCTGCACCGACGGTACTTGTGGGAGAGGCTTCGACCTCATAAGCAAAAGGCAAGGGTGCCGGACGCTGGAATATGAAGAAAGCTAAGACAACATCAGCCATTGCTAGCACTTCGAGTGATCCTGTTACACCGCTGGGCGGAGGTAAAGGAAAGAGGAAGAGGGTTCGACAGTCAAAGTCATAGATTCCAAACGATGTGTGTATTAACTGCCGCGAAAAGGGACATTGGAAGAGGGAGTGTGCTAAGCCCCTTTCCAATAATGGTACATTTGAAATGAGTACCAATATGATTATTGTTCTACTCTTTGGTATTGGATACCAGTTAATCATAATCTGCGAATGGTTTGCAGATGGTTATGAGTAGAAAGCCTCGACAGGTCCTAAGGTTTAGCGATAGCAGGGCCATTCCTGCAAAGACCAGGGACTAGTTAGGCTTAGCATAGCAGTGATCATGTTAAGATAGAGTTTGAAAGGAAATATGTAACCTGGCATGATCGAAGTATGTTTTTATGTATTGTTGGATAGTTTTTAATTACATACGTTTGATCAATAAAATTGCTTTATTTGACAAAGAATGATTGTTCTTGTCTGCTAGGTGGGATACATAATTATCCTTCAACATTATCCCATAATTGGATTATGAGTACTCAATATCAAATTATTAAAATTGATAATCAAGATAAACTTACGAATTTGGCATCCATAAGCTAGGATGGTTTTTCCTTTAGTTAAGGATGAGGAAGTTGGAAGATTCAAAGAGTCTAGTGATAGACAATTTAGCAAGTCCTCTCTGAGATGGAAAGACTGTAAGGCTTCTTTGTTGGACAAAATGGGCTTGCCAAAAGTCTATCAGATTGGATCCATTTAGACATTCGTAGGTTATTGAATACACAACACCAGAAGAGGGTTCATAAGTGTAAGGACCTTGGATAGGTTCGGGGAATTAGATTTGGAGTGGTGAACCAAGCTGATTGCAAAATTAAACCTCTCGATTAGATCGAAGGGGTGCGTATTTAGTACGAGTTCTTGAATATCCAGATGACAATGGAATTCTCACTTAGTGGAATTGTTCCTTTAAGGACCATGGTTGAACGGTCTCTGATAAGGGAGAAATCGAACCTTGTTAGACTTGGTTCGATCGGGGTTTCATTGGATTACCGTAAACCGTCTAGACATGGACTTAAAAGGTTGCCAAGTTGAGAAATTTGGCATTTTCTAATAGTCATGATCTAGTTGCCATATAGGATATGGTTTGGCAAGTCTGCATCCTTCAAAGTTCTTGAGTACATGGGATGGTCCCACATACGTCAAGGGACTAGTGAGAGACAAATTAGACTAGGTGTTTGATTTGTGCTGGTTTAATGCAGAATAATGCAAACATCATTTGTAATACCTTAGTTACTTGAGAGGCATAGGTTTCTGGGCCTATCCGGTCAATTGGATTATCATCCAAAAGATACAAGGAGAAGCGATGTTGGACATCAGGTTTGGATCAATGGCTTAGAGCTATTGGATCCGTCATGAAAAGTCAATCTGAGTTTGAAATTTTGTATGACTAGAATACTCGTTTTGACGAGTTCATACGAAGTATGACTCGATCAGTAACAGGGTTTAAGGTCAGTGGGAGGATAGTTTTGTTCCAAGTGTTTAGTGTGTAACGTCTTATTCATTTGGAATGAATTTAAGATATTAGGAAACACTGAAATACGAACGTTGTTCACGCAATTCACCATGATAGGAATTGGATTCCTTTATACAGGGTTAAGATGTTCAAGACTCAATTGCGTTAGACTGATGAGAAAGCTTAGATGTTTGACATCCCCTACGTCTTTTCCTTATGCAGCATGAAAATGTTGTCCGTGCATTGCGCCTGATGTTGTGTATGCTTTGGGCATAACAACGGTTATTCGGCTTGTGCCGAGAAGGCAGTGGACAGCTGTTGAGAATATCTTTAATACCTGAACAAGGATTAAAAAGTGTTCTTAATGCATGTTTTTGTGGAGGGTTGATTCTAGAAGGCTTATAGCGATACTAGCTTCCAAAATCATGTGAATAATGTTTAATCTCAATATGTATATACATTTGGACTTAATGGTGAGTGTGGTGGCTTGGAAAGATTTCAAGCAAGATACTACGACATGTCATTATGAAAGTCGAATGTATGACAACTTTAGGTTAGTTGGCAAGGTAGTCGACTGACTGAACTGATTCGCGGGAATCGTCATATGGAAGCCTTAGAGGCTTGGTTGGTATGACTGGAATTCCCGGTTCCGATAGTACGGGATTAGTCCTCAGACTTGAGGAATCATGGCAGTCACATGCATATGAAGGTTGTATCTTGGATCTGGCGAGAGGTGACCATATCTTTGATATGGTCATTATAAGCCTTGTCCAGTGCAGTCGGAGTATGTAGTGAGAACGGTGGATTCCAAGAGAGAATCTGTCGCATGTCAGTATTTGACAGCTATGTCTCCTATATGCTCCGAGATGGTTTCCACTCTTTAAGTCTACGGCCGTAGCGATTGGTCGAGTAGGGAATGGTTCCCTAGGTCAATCAATAGAGTAAACGCATCTCGAGTTTGTAGCATCACTGCATAGTCCAAGATGGGAACCGACGCCCAATTCCATGCCCTAGACTAAGGCCGGGAGATGGTCGACGGAAGAACTGTACCTGTATGGAATTCAGAGCCTAAATGTTCACGCCAACATTCACCTAGTCTCTAGTGCCATGGACCGTTGCTAGACGGCCACCCATGGTAACGGGCATTTCAGATTAATGGTTAATCAGAATAATTAATTAAATTAGATTTAATTAATCAGTTGTGTTGGACACAAGCCCAAGTCTAGATGAGGGTGAACCTAAAGAGTCACACACAAATCACTATGGAAGTATTGGAATTAATTTGGAATTAATGCTGGAAGAAGTCAATTAATTTAATTGGATTAAATTAATTCAAGGAGAATATAAATGATTGGATCATTTATTGGAAAAATTCATTGGATGGATGGCCCAAGAATTAATTAATTGAATTAATTAATTTTGGGCTTAATACCTTTAAATTAATTGGATTAATTTATTGGGTTACGTTTAATTAATTAATTGGATCAATTAATTAGTGTTTGAGCTTATGTTTATTAATTGGATTAAATAAACATTTGAATTTCAATAAGGTTTAAAATTAATTAGATTGATTTGATGAAAGCCTAGGAAAGGCGTGTGGATCGTCCCGGGAGGAGCGCGAATGCGGAAGCGCGGTAAAATAAAATTACAAGAATTTAAAACAAGTCATAAACAAGAATTAAATATAAACGTTCAAGGGGTGTTCCCTTGAACCTCCTGGGCATTTGGTGTATCTCATGAACAAAGCAAAGAAAGAAAATCATGGAGGCCATAGGGTTGAAAAAACCGGTACCAACAAAATGAGAAAACCTACCCGGTTGTCATTTTGTCTTCGAGCCGCTACTTGCGTTGTTCCCCGTTTTGCTCCAAGATCTCGCATTGAGACCCTCTAAATTGTACACGCAATCCGCCCACGTATCTTGATCCTCGTGCTAGCGAAAAATCAAGTGTATATTATTGGGAGAGGACGGGTCGATCAAACGCTATGAGTTAACGTGATCAACCCTTCTTAAGTTTAGTTGTATGAAACAAAAGAACTAAGAATATTTCTTGGGAAAGAGGGAAAGTGGCCGAGAGGGGGAGGAGAGACGTGTGTGTGTGTGTGTGTGTGTGTGTGTGTGTGATTCTTGAATTTCATCATCTTTTCACAAGTGAAAGACTAGGAATATATAGAGAGGAGGAATCCATTCCTCTTCAAACTCCAACTCTTGGAAGACTATTTTGACTAGGATTTTGACCTAGTCAAAATCCTAGTCAAAGTAGCTCTTTGATTGGTCAAACCAATCCTAGCCATCCATCTCTCCTTTTAATCTCAACCATCCATTTATTTTATGGAATATTTAAATCCTATTTAAATAATCCATAGGGCAAGAAATAAATAAAATAAATAGTAATATTTATTTTCAAACCATTTCAATAAATTTCAATAAATCCAATTCATTGGTAAAATTCTTTTTCATCCAGTTAAAGGAATTAATTTTTTCAATAAAAGAAAGATCCGATTAAATCTAATTTAATCGTCCCATCTCTCTCCAAATATTTAATTCTAAATTAAATACGTCATGTGTGCGGATTGTGTGTGACTCTTTAGGTTCACCTTCAGCTAGACTTGATCGAATTCCTAGAATCCATCCATTACCATGGGTGTGAAGGACAAGCGGATCCGCCCGGGAGCGCGAGCGGAAGCGAGAAAAGCGAGAAAGTGCGTAAATTTAAATCAAATTCAAAAATACGCGAATCCCAAGGGGTGTACCCTTGGGTGCTCAACCGGGCGTTAGATGTAGGATGTGTAAATATTAAAACATACATTTAAGCACATAGGGCATAGATATATAAATGAAATCAATCAAAGCGTAATAAACCGTTACCTTTGATTGTTTAGCGTATGCTCCCGGCTACTTGCGTTGTTCCTTCTCCGGAATGCTCACAAAATCCAAACGTATGGATTCTCCAAAGGTGATCCACACCACACCGGAAGAAACACACATTCTTCTTGCTAGAAAAGAACGGGTTTAGAAGGAATCAGTTTAAGAGAAGAACACTATGAATTAGTGTTCTCTTAAACTTACTTTGTTCTTCTTCTTGATTCAAAATCAAGTGAAGAACACAAGTGTGAGAGAGGGAGGGAGCACGAAATTTTGAGAGAGAGGAGAGGATTTTTGTCTTCTCTTTTTCCTAGAAAAAGATGAATAATGAATCACTTGTGCTTGGTGTTGTATATTCTCATATATATACATAATTAATGTGATTATTGGAATGTGTCTAGGTTCATCCAAGGATGTCTAGATTCATTCCAATCAATCACCATCAATTCTTCAATCAAGCCTACCAAAATTTATGGTATGATCAAATCATACCAAAAGGGAAGAGCTTGATTGCAATTGATTTGTCTCTTTCCAAAAGAGATAAGTCAACATACCACCTAGCATGAAACATGGCTGATTTTACTTCCTCCAAGGGAGCATGTCGGCCATGTTTAATTAAGGGAAGAAGTCCAACTTCTTCCTATTCCAAAATAGGAATTATTTCTCCTCTCGGGTATAATTTAACGGACCGGGTTTTATCATAATCCAATTACGACGAACCCAACATTAAATCCAATTTAATGTCCATTTAAATTATTCCTGTTGATCTTTTAATCCAATTAAAAGATCCAACGTCTCCATGTCTCAATTTTTCATATTTAATCAAAAATCCAATTTACCGATTAAACGAAAGCCCGATACAATATCGGCCGGTCCATCCAATGGACTTTCCCTTAAGTAATCCAATTACTTATTTTATCCTTCGAGATTGACTCCAAGTCGATCTCTCAACCTCCTCGGTGATTTGTGTGTGACCCTTTAGGTTCACCCTCAGCTAGACTTGCGCCCGTGTCCCACAAGGGCCCGTTACCATGGGTGGCCGTCTAGCAACGGTCCATGGCACTAGAGACTAGGTGAATTGGCGTGAACATTTAGGCACCGATTCCGTACGGGTACGATCCTTCCATCTACCGTCTCCCGGCCTTAGTCTAGGGTATGGAATTGGGCGTCGGTTCCCATCCTTGTCTAGGAATCTATGCTTAATACTCGAGACCACGTATGCTTCATTGCGTCGACACAGGAAACCATTCCCTGTTCGACCAACCACTGTGGCCACAGCTTCAAACAGCATGAACGTGTCTTCGAGTGCATAGGAGATACCTCTGTCACATACTGACAGGGGACGGATCCTGTTCTTGGAATCCACCGTCCTCGCTACACATTCCGACTGCACTGGACAAGGCTTATAATGATCATCTTACAGAATGATCACCACTCGCCAGATCCAAGATACAGCCGTCCTGTGCACGTGACTGCCATGATTCCTCAAGTCTGGGGATTACTCCCGTACTATCTGAACCAGGGAATCCAATCATACCGACCAAGCCTCCAAGGCTTCCATATGATGATCCCCACGAGTCAGTCCAGTCGGCTCGACCCCAGTCGACTAACCCATCAAGATCGTGTAGGCGTCCCATGCCTGTCGCCGATGAAACACGGCACTCATCCAATGAACACGACTCTTGACGCAAGTCTCAATAGGACTCTCGATGCCCTGTCTCGAGGTCCTCGACTTGGAACGTTTCAGACCCAACTCTTAATCAGTTGGTTTCATGACCACCATCCAATGCGTGGCCCAACTGCACGAGTTGTTATCCATGGTCTGTGGGCTTTGTTGCGATATAAGTTAAACACCATTTTAACAAATGTAAGATGAGCGCAACAAAGAAGGTACCATTGGTGACGAACACTCATCTTATTCATCACATAATAATATTACATTTACATCAAGTTGTCAGATAGGTTACAAATCGCCAAACCTATTGGCTTTCTGGTCACCTATTCTAACACCAAGAACACAGCGTTTCGCGAGACAAAAACCTTTTGCTCGGAGGGATCATAGAAATAATACCCCGCAGTTTCTTTTGGATAGCCGATGAACCTGCATAAACTAGACCTCGAGTCCAGTTTATCTCCCACTAATCTCTTGACATGCGGGGCAAACCCCACACTTTCAAGTATTTGTAGGAGGCAGGCTTGCCATGCCATATCTCATATCGCTTTTGGGGTACCTTTTTAGATGGCGCCAAGTTCAAAACTTTGGCCGCCGTCTCAAGAGCGTATCCCCAGAAGGAAAGGGGGAGTTCGGTAAAACTCATCATGGATCGAACCATGTCCAACAAGGTCCGATTCCTCCTTTCGGACACACCATTAAGCTGCGGTGTTCTAGGAGGGGTCCACTGAGAGAGAATCCCATTCTCTTTTAGATAATCAGTAAACTCACCACTCAAATACTCTCCACCTCGGTCCGACTGAAGGGCTTTGATCTTTCGACCAGTTTGGTTCTTTACTTCAAGTCTGTATTCCTTAAACCTTCCAAAGGCTTCAGACTTGTACCTCATCAGGTAAATATAACCATACCGTGAGTGATCATCGGTAAAGGTTATGAAGTACGAGTACCCACCTCTAGCCTGAGTATTTAGTGGACCACAGACATCTGTATGGATCAAATCCAATAGACCACTGGCTAGCGTAGTTTGTCCAACAAAGGGTTTCTTGGTCATCTTTCCCTTTAGATAGGATTCGCAGGTCAGTAGGTTGTCCAAATCGTCTATTTCTAGACTCTTTGAGTCCACCAACCTTCTTATCCTATCTTTAGAGATATGACCTAACCTCGCATGCCATATCTGTGCGTTATTATGATCATCACATTTTTTGTTTGTGTTCTGTAGTCATAATCCAATTAGACTGTTGAAGTATGTACAGACCGTTGACCAATGTACTAAGCAGATGAGAAATACCATCTTTGATAATGAAAAAATTGTTTTATTGATGGTAAATTCATATCCCTCTTTATCAAGGACCGGGATGGAAACAATGTTTTCAATCATGCTAGGTACATAGAAACAATCGTTCAGTACAATCCTAACATGACTACTAATGGCTAACTCTAGTGATCCTACGGCCTCCGCAGCAACGGCCTTGCCATCGCCTAGCCTCAGGATCATCTCATCCTTGGTTAGCCTTCTGCTTCTTTGCAATGCCTGCAAATCATTGCAGATGTGAGTACCACACCCGGTATCCAATACCCATGAAGAAGAATTAGTAGTCATATTTACTTCAACCACAAACATACCTAGGTTGGAGAGGAGTTGTGGGCACTCCCTCTTCCAATGCCCTTTCCCTTGGCAATGCATGCAGATATCATTTGCCTTGGACCGTTGAGAACCATGGGACTTCGCTTTCTCTTTGCTCGGTCACCAACCGGAGCAACAGGGACCCGGAGCATGAGCAAGGGCCGCAACCGTCTTCCCTTTGCCCTTCTTCCTCTTCCAGCGTTCGGCCCTCTTGCCATTCGCCTTAGAGGTCGAAGCCTCTCCTATCAATACCGCCGGTGCCGACTTGTGGGTCGTTGCCTCGTATTGGACCAGCATGCTGATCAACTAATGAATAGACTTCTCAAGTCCGTTCATGTTGTAGTTTACAACAAACGGGTCATAGGATGGAGGAAGCGACTGGAGGATCACGTCAATGTACGTGTCATTGTTAAGCCCAACTTTAAGGTCCTCGAGTTTCTCCACTAGGGAGAGCATCTTGACCTCATGACTCTGTACAGACGCTCCTTCAGCGAGCTTGGTGCCAAAGAGTGCTTTTGTGGCAACATATCTAATATGCCTATCCGGAACCGCATAAACCTCGTTCATGCGGAGCAATATGGCAGAGACATTGTCCAGCCTCTCATACTGCTTCTGGATGTTGTTAGACATCAAAGCCAGTATGATACTGCGTACTTTCCGGTTGTCCTCATGCCATTTCTCGAACGTCAAACGTTTTTCAGGCGTGGACCCCTCCAATAAGTCGCTCGGTGGCGGCTCGTCCAAGACGTAGCCTTGGTTCTCGAAACCGAGGACAATCCTCAGGTTTCTCAGCCAGTCCGAGTAGTTCGTTCCATTGAATTTGTTAGTCTCGAGAATCATGGTTAATGGGTTCTTAGACATATCTACATTAATGAAAATGTAAAGCAGAAATTAGCAGATGATGGTAATATTATTGTTCAAGTTGAAGACTTGGTCTTTTAGTCTTTAACCCTCCCACTATTTATACGAAAGTCCGCCACTCTCAAGCGGAGCTTCGGAAAATCATTTCCTAGTGGGCTTGGGATCTAGAAGCGTAATCTCCATGCCCCGCTTTTATGATTCACATGAAGAAGCCCTTATGGGAGATATCCAATATCATTCTCATCCAATGAGATTCCCAAGATATTTTGCCTCACCTATTCGCATGGTTCCGAGGACTCCAAGCGAACCATGTTACTCAGTGTTAGGCCTGACCCATCAACCAAATCATACCTCAAACTGTCGCCCCCCACGACTCGTGAGACAGGAAAACAGCGAGCGCAGTCTTTTTGTTCACAACAATGGTGCAGCTTTCCCCTAGTCCAAGTGTGCCACGACTCGTGAGACCACATTTGGGTAGTGGTAGCTTCCTCACCACATTGTTGTGGATGGAAGGCTCGGACAGATCATAAATACCATTTTGATCCAAGTCCGTTCTGGGCCTAATATTTAATTTGGTCCAACCAAATGAGAGTTTGTGTATGATCGAGACCTCATCACATGATTGTGTTTTAGCATGCATAAATATCCAATATTTAAAGCGATAAATAAATACGCCGCATGCATAAAACATTGCATACCCCTGTTAGGATGATCACAAGCCCAACCTATGCGACCCACTGAGCCCGCAGTGAGTCTATGGTCTGTCTAGGGTGGTCCTAAATTATTACAATAATAATAAACCCGTTGTCATTCCAATGGGCCTTGAAGTGCTTCTTGTTTCACGCCTTGATGCTTCTCCTTGGGGTCTCCGACTCCAATTGCTTGTTAAAATTAAAACCTCACCAATCCTATCTACTCTCATTACAACTGAAAGTAATACATTGGTAATAAAGAAAACAAACCTTAACATCATGAGGCTGAAAATACGGGAGATGATAGTCCCAAAAACAAGAGGCACGCAGGCTCCACCCAACAGAAAATAAATGATCATACATTCATCCATACATAAGGTCTAGGGCTCTTGTGATCATCCCATGTTGATTCCATCAACTCACATAACATAATTATTCCAAATAACCAAGTGATGTCCAACATCACAAAAGCATAAACATACAAATAATATGCAAAATTCAAATTTCAAATTTAATGGACATTCTAAACAATGCATCCAATGCATGTATTAATCCCAAATTAATTAAGCAAATTTAATTCAAGGAATAATCCAATTATTCCAAAATCAAAGAATGCAAAATTAATTAAATTTTCAGAATATTGTGCAGAAAATACAGAAAATAAAATTTTCCGGAAAAAATCGAAAAAAGGCACAAAACGGCCCAGCCGTTGTGCTGGCCGGCCGGCCGCGCGCCATGCCGACCGATCAATTTTTTTTTTTCAAAATTGTTTCAGCACAATAACAGTAATATTATTCTGAAAATAAGCATGCAATTTTAGATCCAATCTAACAAAATAAAGCATGCCAAAAGTCCATTAAATCCAAACAATTGAATTATCATATCACTCATATATTTATACAATCTAACATGCTAATAAAGCCATTTAAAAGCAAGTAGATCATGCCAAACACATAGATCTATGCCCCTTACATCGAACCAGGCTCTGATACCACTTGAAGGATAAGCGGATCCGCCCGGGAGCGCGAGCGGAAGAGAGGAAGCGAGGAAATAGTGCGTAAACTAAATCAAATCTAATTTAAAATACGAATCCCAAGGGGTGTACCCTTGGGTGCTCAACCGGGCGTTCGATGTAGGATGTGTAAATATTAGAAATGAATATTAAACACATAGGGCATAGATAGATATATATAATCAATCAAAGCGTAATAAACCGTTACCTTTGATTGTTTAGCGTATGCTCCCGGCTACTTGCATTGTTCCTTCTCCGGGATGCTCACGAAATTCAAACGTATGGATTCTCCAAAGGTGATCCACACCACACCGGAAGAAACAGACGTTCTTCTTGCTAGAAAAGAACGGGTTTAAGAAGGAATCGGTTTAAGAGAAGAACACTATGAATTAGTGCTCTCTTAAACTTACTTTTTTCTTCTTCTTGATTCAAAATCAAGTGAAGAACACAAGTGTAAGAGAGGGAGAGAGGGCCGAGAGTTGAGAGAGAGGAGAGGGATTTTGTCTTCTCTTTTTCCTAGAAAAAGATGAATAATGAATCACTTATGCTTGGTGTTGTATATTCTAATATATATACATAATTAATGTGATTATTGAAATGTGTCTAGGTTCATCCAAGGATGTCTAGATTCATTCCAATAAATCACCATCAATTCTTCAATCAAGCCTACCAAAATTTCTGATATGATCAAACCATACCAAAAAGGAAGAGCTTGATTGGAGTTGATTTATCTCTTTCAAAAGAGATAACTCAACATACCACCTAGCATGAAACATGGCTGATTTTGCTTCCTCCAAGGGAGCATGTCGGCCATGTTTAATTAAGGGAAGAAGTCCAACTTTTTCCTATTCCAAAATAGGAATTATTTCTCCTCTCGGGTATAATTTAACGGACCGAGTTTTATCGCAATCCAATTACGACGAATCCAACATTAAATCCAATTTAATGTCCATTTAAATTATTCCCGTTCATCTTTTAATCCAATTAAAAGATCCAACGGCTCAACTTTCCATATTTAATCGAAAATCCAATTTACCGATTAAACGAAAGCCCGATACAATATCGGCCCGTCCATCCAATGGACTTTCCCTTAAGTAATCCAATTACTTATTTTATCCTTCGAGATTAACTCCAAGTCGATCTCTCAACCTCCTCGGTGATTCGTGTGTGACCCTTTAGGTTCACCCTCAGCTAGACTGGGGCTCGTGTCCCACAAGGGCCCGTTACCATGGGTGGCCGTCTAGCAACGGTGCATGGCACTAGAGACTAGGTGAATTGGCGTGAACATTTAGGCGCCGATTCCGTACAGGTACGATCCTTCCGTCTACTGTCTCCCGGCCTTAGTCTAGGGTGTGGAATTGGGCGTCGGTTCCCATCCTTGACTAGGCATCTATGCTTAATTCTCGAGACCACGTATGCTTCATTGCGTCGACATAGGAAACCATTCCCTGTTCGACCAACCACTGTGGCCACAGCTTTAAACAGCATGAACGTGTCTCCGAGTGCATAGGAGATACCTCTTTCACATACTGACAAGGGACGGATCCTCTTCGTGGAATCCACCGTCCTCACTACACATTCCGACTGCACTGGACAAGGCTTATGATAATCATCTTACAGAATGATTACCTCTCGCCAGATCCAAGATACAGCCGTCATGTGCACGCGACTGCCATGATCCCTCAAGTCTGAGGATTACTCCCGTACTATCGAAACCGGAGAAAACCAATCATACCGACAAAGCCTCCAAGGCTTCCATATGATGATCCCCGCGAGTCAGTCCAGTCGGCTCGACCCCAGTCGACCAACCCATCAAGATCGTGTAGGCGTCCCACGCCTGTCGCCGATGAAACACGGCACTCATCCAATGAACATGACTCTTGACGCAAGTCTCAATAGGACTCTCGATGCCCTATCTCGAGGTCCTCGACTTGGAACGTTTTAGATCCAACTCTTAATGAGTTGGTTTCATGACCACCATCCAATGCGTGGTCCAACTGCACGAGTTGTTATCCATGGTCTGTGGGCTTTGTCGCGATATAAGTTAAACACCGTTTTAACAAATGTAAGATGAGCGCAACTAAGAAGGTACCATTGGTGACGAACACTCATCTTATTCATCACATAATAATATTACATCTACATCAAGTTGTTGAATAGGTTACAAATTGCCAAACCGATTGGCTTTCTGGTCACCTATTCCAACATCCTCAAGTCCAAGGATTAACCTGTACCGTTGGAACTGGGAACTCAAGTCATAGCTATCTGACCCTACTCAAGGTACTCCGTAAGACGGTTCCCGCGAGTCACCTCAGTCAGCTGCTCCTTAGCAAGTTGACCCACTGAACTGCATAGACGAACCTCGTCACCCGTCGATGAAACACGACAGTAGATGCTTAGTGCAAGCCTCAAGTGGATTCTCGATACCCATTTCCCGAGATTCCTTGACTTGGAGATTTTCAGACTGATTCGGCAAAACTAATTTCATGAACCTACCTCCAAGTGTAGTTCCAGTTCCTGAAATGTGATCTCAGTCTGTGGGCTTTGTTTGTGCAGTGAACAGTTATAAAGCAACAAAGAGAACACAGACAAAGTATGAGCCAAATGAACATCACTTTCTTATTCATCAAGGTTTATTAAAACTCTGAAATTGTTCAGACATAGGTTACAATTCGCTTCATAAAGTTGGCTTCATGGTCACCTATTCTAACAATCTCCCACTTGACCTTTAAAGCCAATCACCTATATGTCTAATACCCATCTTCACAAGATATTCCGTATGAGCATTCTACGACATAGGCTTTGTCAGCGGATTTGCTGTGTTGTCTGCTGAGCTGACTCGGTCCATGCCGACGTCACCTCTTCCTACCATTTCCCTCAGAAGGTGGTAGCGTCTAAGAATGCGCTTGGATCGGTGATGAGATCTTGGTTCCTTTTCTTGCGCTATAGCTCCGTTGTTAACGCAGAAGATAACTACGGGTTCTGCAATGCTAGGCACCACACCCAACTCTTGGATGTAGTTTCTCATCCAAACCCTTCTTTGGCAGCTTCTGAAGCTGCTATGTATTCGGCCTCAGTGGTAGAATCAGTTGTGGTTGCTTGCTTGGATCTTTTCCATGCTACCACACCTCCATTGAGCCTGAATACATAACCTGACTGAGACTTGGCATCATCATCATCCGCCTGGAAGCTAGCATTGCTAAAGCCTTCCAAGATCAGTTCCTCGTTGCCATAGACCAAGAACGTTTCCTTAGTCCTCCTCAGGTACTTAAGGATTCTCTTGACTGCATTCCAAGGTGCCTCTCCTGCACAAGAATGATATCTGCTCATTACACTTAAGGCGTAAGCGATGTTAGGTTTCGTGCAGTGGACGGCATATTGGATGCTTCCTACGGCAGAAGCATAAGGGATGCCTTCATCCTCTCAAGTTCCTCATCAGTCTTAGGAGACTGTTTCTTGGACAACTTGATCCCATGCCTCATGGGAAGGAAGCCTCGTTTGGAGTTCTCCATGCGAAATCTTTTCAGGACTTTCTCCAGATACGAGTTTTGAGTCAGCCCCAACATTCTTCTAGATCTCTCCCTGACGATCTGGATGCCAAGAATATAGGAGGCTTTACCCAAATCCTTCATGGAAAACTGAGTGGATAACCATACTTTTGTGTTGCCCAACATTCTAATGTCATTATCTATGAATAGAATGTCATCCACATAAAGTACTAGGAACACTATGGAGCTCCCACTGACTTTCTTGTATACACAAGGGTTGGATTCATTCTTGATGAAATCATAACCCCGTATAACTTCATCAAAGCGAATGTTCCAGCTTCGGGATGCTTGTTTGAGGCCATAGATGGACTTCTGGAGACGGCAGACTTTCTGCTCTGCTCCGGTGACGGTGAATCCCTCCGGCTGATCCATGTAGATCTCTTCCTCAATGAAACCATTGAGAAAAGCCGTTTTCACGTCTATCTGCCATATTTCATAGTCATACCATGCTGCTACGGCAAGTAGGATCCGAATGGACTTAGCTATGGCTACCGGCGAATAGATATCCTTAAAGTCGACCCTGGGTCGTTGAGTGTACCCTTTTGCCACTAGCCTAGCCTTGAAGGTTGTAACTTCTCCATCAATGCCAAGTTTGCGCTTATAGACCCATTTATAGCCAACTGGCTTAACCCCTTTGGGTGGATCTACAAGTGTCCAGATTTGGTTCTCATTCATGGAGTCCATTTCAGTTTTCATAGCCTCAAGCCATCTTCCCGAGTCGAAGTCAGACATCGCTTCTCCGTAAGTCTTAGGATCCTTGTCCAATTGACTGGTCATGCTTAGAAAGCCATACCTCACGGGAGGGCGGAGAACGGGAACGTCGGTGGTAACTAAGGGTGTTGACATAACAGGAGCTGGCGGTTCAGGTACCGGGGCTGGCTCTTCCTTAGGTCTTCGTCATGCCTGGCATGCTGAACTTCTCGAGGTTGCTCAGCCTTCTAGGTATTTATCCTAAAACCTCTGAGTGAGGTATCCGCGGCTACTGGTGATGACTGATTTGCCTCACTTGACTCCTCAAGGATAAGTTCATCAGGTTGGACACCTTTTGGAAACCCTTGTTCCAAGAATACTGCATTCCTTGAAACGAACACCTTTTGTTCCAAGGGGTCCTAGAAATAATAACCCGCGGTTTCTTTAGGGTATCCAACGAACCTGCACGAACTAGACTTTGATTCTAGCTTGTCTCCCACTAGCTTCTTGATGTATGCAGGGCTACCCTACACTTTCAAGTAGTTGTAGGACGCAGGCTTATCGTGCCATATCTCATATGGTGTTTGGGTCAATGCACTGGTTGGCGCCAACTTCAATAACTTGGCCGCCGTTTCCAATGCGTTGCCCCAAAAAGACAAGGGCAGTTTGGTAAAACTCATCATAGATCGGACCATGTCTAACAAGGTTCGATTCCTCCTTTCAGAGACCCCATTTAACTGTGGTGTTCCAGGAGGTGTCCATTCAGAGATTATATCGTTTTCTTTAAGATAATTAAGGAACTCAATACTAAGGTATTCCCCACCTCGTTCTGACCGTAGTACTTTAATTTTGCAGTCGGTCTTGTTCTCAACTCCAAGTATGAATTCTTTAAACCTCTCAAGAGTTTCAGACTTGTACCTCATTAGGTATACGTAACCATATCACGAATGATCATTGGTGAGGGTTACGAAGTAGGAGAACCCACCTCGGGTTTGCGTCCTTAATGGTTCGCATACGTCTATACGAACCAAGTCCATTAGAATTGTGGCAAGCCTATTTTGTCCTACAAAGGGCTTCTTGGTCATTTTCCCTCTGAGACAGGATTCACAAGTTGGTAGATTACTCAAGTCCCCAACCTTTAGGTTCTTTGAGTCTCCCAATTTCTTCATCCTATCTTGGGAGATATGTCCTAGCCTTACATGCCACAGTTGTGCGTTCTAGTTATTATCTATTTTATGTTTGCGTTGAGTGTTTAGGACGAAATTTGTTTGTTGTAAGACATAGAGACCGTTATTGAGCATACCAAGCAGATTAGTAATTCCACCCTTCATCTCTCCGCTACTCAGTTTTCAGCCATCTCCAAGCTTTATGATCATCTCTCCGATACTCAGTTTTCTGCTTCTTTTTAGCACCTGCAAATCATTACAAATGTCAGCTCCACAGCTGGTATCTAATACCCAAGAGGCAGTGTTAGTAACCATATTAACCTCAATCACAAAAGATACTTTGCTTGGAGAGGAGTTTGGGGCGATCCCTCTTCCAATGCCCTTTCTCATGGCAATGAATACATATGTCATTTACCCTCGACTGTTGCTTTGAGTTAACCTTGCTTTTCCCTTTGCTTTTCCCTTTGCTTTTCCCCACTTTGGCGATGGGAACACTCTTAGTGTTGGTAGTTGCTTTGACGGCTTTTCCCTTTCTCTTCTTCCTTTTCCAATGTCCGGCACCCTTGCCTTTCGTTTTCGAAGTTGAAGCATTTCCAAACAACACTGATGGCGCAGACTTTTTGGTCGTTGCCTCGTATTGCACCAATATATTAATTAACTCATGGATACCCTTCTCAAGAGCATTCATGTTGTAATTAATAATGAATTGGCCGAAGGAGGGTGGGAGTGACTGAAGGATCACATCAATGTACGTCATGTTATCGAGCCCTTCTTTGAGGTGTTCGAGCTTTTCCACCAAGGTAAGCATCTTGACCCCATGCTCTTTAGTTCCAAAGAACGCCTTCGTTGCGACATACCTAGTATGTCGGTCCGGGACCGCATAGCAATCCTTCAGGCGAGCCATAATGGAAGGGACATCGTCTAGCCTTTCATACTGCTTCTGAATCTCATTCGTCATAGAGGCAAGTATGATGCTACGGAATTTTCGATTATCCTTATGCCAAGTCTCGAACATCTCATGTTCTTCTGGCGTCGATCCTTCCGGCAAGGTCCTAGGAAGCAGTTCGTCCATAACGTAGCCTTGGTTCTCGTAATCGAGGCCTATCCTCAGATTGCGCAACCAATCGTTGTAATTGGTTCCATTAAACTTGTTTGTCTCAAGTACGGTTGATAATGGGTTCTTAGAAATTTTAAATCTACATTGGAAGAACAGAACTACAATCAGCAAAATTGAAAATCGAAAGTTTTAATAAAATTAAAAGCTCGGACTTTAGTCATTTAATACTCCCACTATTTATATGAAAACACGACACTCTCAAACGTTGTTTTCGAGAAACTCTTTTCCTAGTGGGCTTGGGATCCACAATGATCTCCCCCATACCCCGCTTTTATGATTCGCATGGGAAGCAACCTGTGGGAGGTATACCATACCATTCTCGTTTCACGAGATTTCCAAGATAACTGCCCCACCCTTTTATGTGATCCCAAGGACTCCAAGTGAATCATGTTATTTGGTGTTAGACCCAACCCAATCAACCGATTCATAGATTCAATGCTACCTCCATGACTCGTGAGACAGGTAACAGCAGTGTACTCCTCGTTCATGACAAAGTGCAGCTTCTTTTAAGTACGATAGTTATGCCACGACTCGTGAGACCACGCTATCGACTGAAACTAGCTTCCTTACTTTTCCATGGATGGAAGGCATGGACGAACTCCTAGAGTCCAAGTCCATTTATGAAGGGTCTAATATTTTAACTTGGTCTAACCAAGTGAGAATTCTAATGACCCAGATCCTACACATACATACATATATACATCCATAATGCATTATAAAGGGTTTGCATGCCATAGCAACAGTACGATAAATAAACCATTCATTCACCATAAGAGCCACATGCAAAATTAAAGCCTAGCACCCCCTGTTGGATGATCACAAGCCCGAATCCTATGCGACCTACTGAGCCCGCAGTGGATCAATGGTCAATCTGAAAGAAAATCGTGGATCGTCCCGGGAAATTGCGCGAATGCGGAAGCGCGATATAAAATAAAGTACAAAAATTAAAGCATGCTTTAAATAATTAAAGAACACGCTCAAGGGGTGTACCCTTGAGATTCCGGGTGTTCGGTGTATCTCATGATTAAAGAACGTGTATAAAAGATCATGGAGGCCATAGGGTAGAAAATAAAAGGAGGCGAAAACGTAAACCGAGACCTACCCGTTGTCGTTTTCGTCTTCAACGGCTACACGCGTTGTTCCCCGTTTTGCACCAAGATCTCGTTCTTGAGACCCTCCAAATCGTGACAAACGATTCCACCCACGTATCTTGTACGTCGTGCTAGCAACGAACAAGTGTATATTTTGGAGTGGATGAATCAACGACACGTTATCAATTAACGGTATTGATTCATCAATGTTCTAGTGTTCCAAGAACAAAAGAACAAGAAAATAATTTCTTGGAGAGAGTGGAGAGAGAGGGTAGACGAGAGAGATGGGAGAGGGGGGGCCGAAAATTGTGTGTTGTGTGTGTGTTGGAATTTCATCATCCTTCAATTGTTGGAGGCTAGAGGTTTATATAGAGGAGGAGTTTAATCCTCTTTCAACTCCAACTCTAAGAACTCTAATTTGACTAGGATTTTGACCTAGTCAAAGTCCTAGTCAAACTAGTGTTTGACCTAGTCAAACCAATCCTAGCCTTCCATCTCCCCTTTCCATCTCAACCGTTGATTTTAATTTAATGGAATATTTAAATTTCATTAAATATTCCAAAAGGCCAAATAAATATTAATATTTATTCTAGGCCCATTAAATCAATTCCCTTAATAAATCCAATTTATTAATTTAATTCCCTTTATCAAATAGAAGGAATTAATTTCTCCAAGAAAAATATAGGACCCGATTAAATCTAATTTAATCATTCCTTTACTCCAATATTTAATTCCAAATTAAATACTTAAGTGTGTGTGTGGATAGTGTGTGACTCTTTAGGTTCACCTTTCAGCTAGACTTGGTCGGATTCCTAGAATCCGCCCGTTACCATGGGTGGCCATCTAGCAACGGTCCATGGCACTAGAGACTAGGTGAAATAATCGGGGATGAACATTTAGGCCCAACAGTACACTTGTCCTTCTGTCTTCGGTCTCATCACTTAGAGTCTAGGGCACGAAAAATGCAGGTACCCATTTTGAACTTAAGTGTCGGTCTGTCCTTACTAAACGCTGCAAGGGAAACCTTCCCTTCTGTTCAGTTACTGTGGCCACAGATTTTAGGGACAAGACACAGAGCATACATGAGACTCAACTGTCAATACCTTTTGACAGGAGACAGATCCTTTCTTGGAAACTACTGTCACTTTGTACACCCGAGCTGCACTAGACATGGCTTATGACTACTCAAGAGTATTTTGACAATCTCTCACCATATCTAAGATACAGACCTGATGCACAGGTAAACTCAGCAGTTCCTCAAGTCAAAGGACTTGACCTGTACCATTGGAACCGGGAATACGTCATACCTTGCAGACCATACTCAAGGTCCTCCGTAAGACGGTTCCCGCGAGTCACCTCAGTCAGCTGCTTCCTAGCATGCTGACCCACTAACACTGCTTAGACGACCTTCGTCACCCGTCGATGAAATACGACAGCAGATGCTTAGTGCAAGTCTCAAAGGGAATCCCGGTACCCATTTTCGGGATTCCTTGACTTGGAGATTTCCGGACTGATTCGATAAGACTGATTTCATGGACCTACCTCCAACCATAGTCCCAATCCCCGAAATCGATTCTCAGTCCGTGGGCTTTGTTTGCGTAGTGAACAGATATGTAAAAAGCAGATATAAGTGAATCGTAAACAAAGTATTGCCATATGAACTTTTCACTTCTTTATTCATATATGTTTTATCAAACACCTGAAATTGTCTAGACATAGGTTACATATTCCTACCAAAATTCGCTTACATGGTCACCTATTCTAACACAATCTAGGGTTGGTCCTATACTATCACATTTAATAATAGCAACCTAACAACATGCTGATGGCCCTTGGTCTCTTTCTCCTTCGGGTCTCCATGGAACACCTTGGATTCATCATTCTGGGCTCTCCATCTGGGCAATCCTTCATCTCCACCATGGAAATAAAATAAAATAATTCCTCACCACTATACTACTCTCATTAAGAATTTAAAAAGAAACCCCAGCAAAATCCCGGGGGGAGTATAATTGGAGGGAGATAGAATGCCTTATTATTCCAGGGCAACTAGAAGAGATGAGGAGAAAAATAAAAGAGGCACACAGACCCAACATAAATTTAAAACCATACATGCAGTCTAGGGCTAGTGATCATCCGTTCTCAATCAACACACATAATTACATGATATCCAATCATATAAACACATGTACATAATCCATGATATCCAATCACATCATCCTAAAATAAACGAGAGAAGAAGTTATGCATGTAAACTTGGCATAATATTGGTAATCCCCTTTCTTGTTTAGGAAAACCTTTCTTCATTATTTGAAAGTAAATAAATTATTGAGATTCTAAATCTAACAAAAAAAATAACTTTCCAAATAATGTCCTCAAGAAAACATGCAAAATAAATAAAATAGTTTTTTAGAAAATATTCCAAAAATTAAAGAACAAGAAAAAGCACAAAAACGGCAAACGGCCGCCGCCCCCGGCGGCGCCTGTCAGCGCAGTCGGCCAGCAGGCCCAGCCCGCCGCCCGCGTGCGCAGGGTATGCTGGACCGGGCGTGCGTGCGCAGGCATGGCCGTGCTCTGGCGCGCTGGTGGGGCAGCCATGCACAGGCCCGTCTACCTATGTGCATTACCCTACCGTGCCGCCTTGGTGTGTTAGTGTGTAGGTAGTTTTGAAAACTACCTACAACTACAAAACTACACACATACTCTTCTAACTCCTCTCGTGCGCACAAGCCACGAAATCCCCTCTCCAAAGTACTCTTTTTGTGTTCTTCTTGAAGCTTATTCAAGTTAAGAGCAAAGAGGAATTCAAATATATACTAATATGATAGTGTTATTCGGATTTTTCTTCCACTAATCTCATTTCCATCTAGAAATGGATTGAGATTTTACTTTCCGAGTATGGTTGTTAGAATAGGTGACCATGAAGCCAATTTGATTAGCCAAATGTAACTTATGTCTGAACAATTTCAGAGTTTTAATAAACTGTGATGAATAAGAAAGTGATGTTCATCTGGCTTATACTTTGTCTGTGTTCACTTTACTGCTTTATAACTGTTCACTGCACAAACAAAACCCACAGACTGAAATCACATTTTGGGAAATTGGAACTACACTTGAAGGTACGTTCATGAAATTAATTTCGCCGAATCAATCTGAAAATCTCCAAGTCAAGGAATCTCGAGAAAGGGTATCGAAAATCCACTTGAGACTTGGACTAAGCATCTGCTGTCGTGTTTCATCGACGGGTGACGAGGCTCGTCCATGCAGTGTTAGTGGGTCAGCTAGCTAGGTGGCAGCTGACTGAGGTGACTCGCGGGTTAGGTCTGACTTGAGTTCCCGATTCCAAACGGTACAAGTTGATCCTTGGACTTGAGAGATTACTGTTTTCACCTGCATACTGTGCCTGTATCTTAGGTATGGTGAGAGATTAGCAAGTCATAGTTACTGAATAGTCATAAGCCCTATCTAGTGCAGTTAAGATGTGCAACGTGACAGTAGATTCCAAGAGAGGATTTGTCTCCTGTCACAGCGCTGACAGTAGCATCTCACTATACTCTTAGACTCGTCCCTGAATCCGTGGTCACAGTAACTGAACAGAAGGGAGGGATCCCCGGCGACGTTTAGTGAGGACGAGCCAACACTTAGGTCCAAGATGGGTACCTACGTTTCCGTGCCCTAGACCCTAAGTGGTGAGACTGTAGATGGAAGGATAAATGTACTGTAGAGCCTAAATGTTCACACCACATATTCACCTAATCTGTAGTGCCATGGACCATTGCTAGACGGCCACCCATGGTAACAGACGAATTCCTGTCATAGGATGATTGGGAGTTCGACCAAGTCTAGCTGAAGGTGAACTTGAAGAGTCACACACAATCCGCACACATAAGGTATTTAATTTAGAATTTGATTTGGAGAGGTAGAACAATTAAATTTGATTTAATCGGTTCTAATTTTTCTTGGGATGTTGATTCCTTTAAATTAGATTAAAAAGAATTTAACTAAATTAATAAATTAGATTTATTAGAATTAATTATATGGGCTTAAAATAAATATTATTTATTTATAGCCCTATGGATTATTTAGGATTATTTAAATAGGATTTAAATATTCTATTAAATGGATGGTTGAGATTAAAGGGAGAGATGAATGACTAGGATTGATTTGACCAATTCAAGGCCTAGTTTGACTAGGACTTTGACTAGGCCAAAATCCTAGTCAAAGTAAAGTTCTAAAGTTGGAGTTTTAGAGGAATGGGATTCCTCCTCTATAAATACTCCTAGGAATTCACTTAGACAAGATGATGAAAATTTAACACACACACACACACACTCCTCTCCCTCTCTCTCGACCACTCCCCTTTTTCCCAAGAAAAAAATTATTTTGGTTCTTTTGTTTTATACAATTGAACCTAAGGAGGATTGATCATGTTAATTCATAACGTTTGGTCAATCCACCCTCTCTAAATTATATACACTTGATTTTTCGCTAGCACGGGGATCAAGATACGTGGGCGGATTGCATGTATGATTTAGAGGGTCTCAATTCGAGATCTTGGTGCAAAACGGGGAACAACGCAAGTAACGGTTTGAAGACAAAACGACAACCGGGTAGGTTTTACGTTTTGTTGTTTTCGATTTCTACAACCCTACGGCCTCCATGATTTAGTATGTTGTTTATTTTGGTCATGAGATACACCGAATGCCCGAGAGGTTCAAGAGAACACCCCTTGAACGTGTAGTTTTAATTCTTGTATTAGCATGCTTTAAATTTTGCAATTATTTCATTTCAGACCCAACTCTTAATCAGTTGGTTTCATGACCACCATCTAATGCGTGGCCCAACTGTATGAGTTGTTAACCGTGGTCTGTGGGCTTTGTTGCGATATATGTAAAACACTATTTTAACATATGTAAAAGGAGCACAACAAAGTATGTACCATTGGTGACGAATACTCATTTTATTCATCACATAATATTACATTACATCAAGTTGTCAAATAGGTTACAAAATGCCAAACCTATTGGCTTTCTGGTCACCTATTCTAACAATCTCCCACTTGACCTAAAGTCAATCACCCATTAACCTTGAACCTCTTATCCAGATGGTGAGTATGGGCAACTTGCGACATGGGCTTAGCAAGTGGATTTGCTATGTTTTATGTGGAGCTGACTCGGTCCAACCGAACGTAACTCCTGCTATCCATCTCTCTAAGCAGATGGTAGCATCTAAGAATATGTTTGGATCGTGATGAGATCTCGGTTCCTTTACTAGCGCTATCGCCCCGCTGTTGTCGTAGAAGACTTGTCTACAAGCTTAGCAATGCTAGGTACTACACCCAACCCTTGGATGTAGCTCATCAACCAAACCGTTTCCTTAGCAGCTTCCAAAGCCGCTATGTATTCAGATTCTATGGTGGAGTCCGTCGTGGTAGCCTGCTTGGAACTCTTCCAAGCAACCACGCCACCATTAGTCTGAACACATAACCAGACTAAGACTTGGCATCGTCATCCTACTCGAAGCTAGCGTCGCTATAGCCTTCCAGTATCAACTCTCCACCACCGTAGATCAAGAACATGTCCTTAGTCCTTTCCAGGTACTTCAGGATAGTCTTGACCGCACTCCAGTGTGCCTCCCCGGCACACGATTGATATCGACTAGTTACACTCAAAGTGTCCCATACACCTGATAGGTATGGATTTCTGGGCCTGACCGGTCAGTTGGATAATGATCCAAAGACGTACGGAGAAGCGATGTCGGACATCAATTCGGATAAGTGGCTTGAGGCCATGAAATCTGAGATGGACTCGACGGGTACAAATCAGGTTTGGACCCTAGTGGACCCACCCAAAGGGGTAAAACCCGTGGGGTGTAAATGGGTCTACAAATGTAAGTTTTGGAGCTGACGGGGAGGTTACAAGCTTCAAGGCCAGGCTTGTGGCGAAAGGTTACACTCAACGACCCGGGGTCGATTATGAGGAAACCTACTCGCCTGTAGCAATGGCCAAGTCCATTCGAGTACTGCTTGCAATAGCAGCATGGTATGACTATGAAATATGGCAGATGGACGTGAAAACGGCCTTTCTCAATGGTTTCTTAGAGGAAGAGATCTATATGCATCAGCTAGAAGGTTTCACAACTGTTGGAGAAGAGCAGAAGGTCTGCCGTCTCTAAAGGTCCATCTATCGCCTCAAAAAAGCTTCCCGAAGCTGGAACATACGTTTTGATGAAGTCATACGGGTATATGATTTCATCAAGAACGAGTCCGATCCGTGTATACAAGAAGACAGTGGGAGCTCGGTTGCATTTCTAGTGCTTTACGTGGATGACATCTTGCTTATTGGGAATGATGCTAAGATGTTGGGTACCACTAAAGGCTTGGTTGTCAACGCAATTCTCCATGAAGGATATGGCGAGGTGAAAGGACAAGCGGATCCGCCCGGGAGCGCGAGCGGAAGCGAGAACGCGAGAAATGGTGCGTAAATTTAAATCAAATTTAAATAAACATTTCTCAAGGGGTGTACCCTTGAGTGCTCAACCGGGCGTTCGATGTAGGATGTGTTAATATTAAAAGCATACATAAAACACATAGGGCATAGATGAATAGTAAAAATCTACTAAAGCGTAATAAACCGTTACCTTGTAGATTTTACGTGTGCTCGGGTACTTGCATTGTTCCTTCACCGGAATGCTCACAAATCCAAACGTATGAATTCTCCAAAGGTGATCCACACCACACCGGAAGAAATGCACGTTCTTCTTGAAAGGAATTGTGGATCGTCCCGGGAAAAGCGCGAATGCGGAAGCGCGGTATAATTAAAAAATAAATGCGGAATTTAAACATGCTTTTAAATTAAAACACGTTTCAAAGGGTGTGCCTTTGAAATTTCCCGGGTGTTCGGTGTATCTCATGAATAAATCACATATAACATATCATGGAGGCCATAGGGTTGAAAATAAAAGAGGACGAAAATCTAAAACGAGACCTACCCGTTGTCGTTTTCGTCTTCAACGGCTACACGCGTTGTTCCCCATTTTGCACCAAGATCTCATTCTTGAGACCCTCCAAATCGTGACACACGATCCACCCACGTATCTTGCACGTCGTGCTAGCAACGAACAAGTGTATAATATTTGGAGTGGATGAATCAATAACACATTATGAATTAATGGTATTGATTCATCAAAGTTCTAATGTTCCAAGAACAAGAGAACTAAGAGAAAAATAATTTTCTTGGAGTGTGTGAGAGAGAGAGGGCGGACGAGATGGAGGGAGAGAGAGCCGAGTGTGTGTGTGTGTTGTGTGTGTGTTGGAGATTCATCATACTTCAACTTGTAGGATGCTAGGGTTTATATAGAAGAGGAGTCTAATCCTCTTTAAACTCCTCTTTCAAGAACTCTATTTTGACTAGGATTTTGACATAGTCAAAGTCCTAGTCAAAGTAGTGTTTTGACCTAGTCAAAACAATCCTAGCCATCCATCTCTCCCATTGATCTCAACCGTTGATTTAATTTAATTTAATGGAATATTTAAAACCTATTTAAATATTTCCAAGAGGCTAAAATAAATATAAATATTATTTAAGCCCATTAAATAAATCCCATTGATAAATCTAATTTATCAATTTAATTCCTTATATCTAATAGAAGGAATTATTTCTCCAAGAAAAATAAAGGACCCGATTAAATCCAATTTAATCATTCCTTCACTCCAATATTTAATTCCTAATTAAATATCTAAATGTGTGTGGATAGTGTGTGACTCTTTAGGTTCACCTTTCAGCTAGACTTGGTCGGATTCCTAGAATCCTTCCGTTACCATGGGTGGCCATCTAGCAACGGTCCATGGCACTAGAGACTAGGTGAAATATTCAGGGATGAACATTTAGGCTCTAACAGTACACTTGTCCTTCTGTCTTCGGTCTCATCACTTAGAGTCTAGGGCACGGAAAATGCAGGTACCCATTTTGGACCTAAGTGTCGGTCTGTCCTCACTAAACGCCGCAAGGGATTCCTTCCCTTCTGTTCAGTCACTGTGGCCACAGTTTTAGGGACAAGACTTAGAGTATACATGAGACTCAACTGCCAAAACCTATTGACAGGAGACAGATCCTTTCTTGGAAACTACTGTCACTTTGCACACCAGAACTGCACTAGACATGGCTTATGACTACCAAAGAGAATTCTGGCAATCTCTCACCATATCTAAGATACAGCCCTGATGTACAGGTAAACTCAGCAATTCCTCAAGTCAAAGGACTTGACCTGTACCGTTGGAACCGGGAATACACGTCATACCTTGCTGACCATACTCAAGGTCCTCCGTAAGACGGTTCCCGCGAGTCACCTCAATCAGCTGCGTCCTAGCAAGCTAACCCACTAACACTGCTTAGACGACCCTCGTCACCCGTCGATGAAACACGACAGCAGGTGCTTAGTGCAAGTCTCAAATGGAATCCCGGTACCCATTTTCGGGATTCCTTGACTTGGAGATTTCCGGACTGATTCGGGAAGACTGATTCCATGGACCTACCTCCAAGCGTAGTCCCAGTCCCCGAAATTGATTCTCAGTCCGTGGGCTTTGTTTGCGTAGTGAACAGATATAGAAAACAGATATAAGTGAACACAAACAAAGTAATGCCAAATGAAATTCACTTCTTTATTCATTAATGATTATCAAACACCTATAATTGTCTAGACATAGGTTACATATACCCGCCAAAATTGGCTTACATGGTCACCTATTCTAACAATCTCCCACTTGACCTTTAAAGCCAATCACCCATATGCCTAATCCCCATCTTCTCAAGATGTTGCGTATGAGCATTCTGCGACATAGGCTTTGTCAGCGGGTCTGCTGTGTTGTCTGCCGAGTTGACTCGGTCCATCCGAACGTCACCTCTTCCTACCATTTCTCTAAGAAGATGGTAGCGTCTAAGAATGTGTTTGGAACGGTGATGAGATCTCGGTTCCTTTGCTTGCGCTATTGCACCGTTGTTATCACAGAAGATGACAACAGGCTCGGCAATGCTAGGCATCACACCCAACTCTTGGATGTAGTTTCTCATCCAAACCGCTTCCTTAGCAGCTTCTGAAGCTGCTATGTATTCAGCCTCAGTGGTGGAGTCAGCAGTGGTTGCTTGCTTGGAACTTTTCCAAGCCACTACTCCTCCGTTGAGTTTGAATACATACCCCGATTGAGACTTGGCATCATCGTCATCAGACTGGAAGCTAGCGTCGCTAAAGCCTTCCAGAATTAGTTCTCCATTGCCATAGACCAAGAACATTTCCTTAGTCCTCCTAAGGTACTTAAGGATGCCCTTAACGGCATTCCAATGTGCCTCTCCTGCACAGGACTGATATCTGCTTGTCACGCTCAAAGCGTATGCAATGTCAGGCCTGGTGCAATGGACCGCATATTGGATGCTACCTACGGCAGAAGCATAGGGGATGACTTTCATCTTTTCAAGTTCCTCATCAGTCTGCGGGGACTGCTTCTTGGACAACTTGATCCCATGCCTCATTGGAAGGAATCCTCGTTTGGAGTTGTCCATTCGATATCTCTTTAGGACTTTCTCCATATACGAGTTTTGGGTGAGGCCTAACATCCTTTTAGATCTGTCCCTGACAATCTGGATGCCTAGGATGTAGGAGGCTTCACCCAAGTCCTTCATGGAAAACTTGGTTGACAACCATGCTTTTGTGTTTCCTAACATTCTGACGTCATTACCAATGAGCAGAATGTCATCCACGTAAAGCACTAGGAACACTATAGAGCTCCCACTGACCTTCTTGTATACACAAGGGTCGGATTCGTTTTTGATGAAGTCATATCCCCGTATTACTTCATCAAATCGAATGTTCCAACTTCGGGATGCTTGTTTGAGGCCATAGATGGACTTCTGGAGACGACAGACCTTCTGTTCTTCTCCAGTGACCGTGAAACCCTCCGGCTGATCCATATAGATCTCTTCTTCAACGAAACCGTTGAGGAAGGCCGTTTTCACGTCCATCTGCCATATTTCATAGTCATACCATGCTGCTATGGCAAGCAGGATCCGAATGGATTTAGCCATGGCTACTGGCGAGTAGGTATCCTCAAAATCGACCCCGGGTCGTTGAGTGTATCCCTTAGCTACAAGCCTAGCCTTAAAGGTTGTGACTTCTCCATCAACGCCGAGTTTGCGCTTGTAGACTCACTTACAGCCCACTGGCTTAACACCTTTCGGTGGATCTACAAGTCTCCAAACTTGGTTCTCGCTCATGGAGTCCATTTCGGTCTTCATGGCCTCAAGCCATTTCCCGGAGTCGATGTCAGACATCGCTTCCCCGTATGTCTTAGGATCGTTATCCAGAAGATTGGTCGCACCTAGAAACCCATATCTCACTGGAGGTCTGGATTCTCTAGTGGACCTACGGAGGACGGGAACGTCAGTGGTGACTGTGGGCGCTGACTGTATCGGAGCCGGCGGTTCAGGGGCCGGGACTGGCCTTTCTTGAGGTTGTCCTTCATGCCTAGCATGTTGGACTTCTCTAGGTTGGTCAGCCCTCCGTGCGTTAATCCTAAATCCTCTTGGTGAGGTTTCCGCGGCTATTTCTGATGACTGAGTTCCATCACTTGATTCCTCAAGGATCAGCTCATCAGGTTGGATATCCTCCGGGAAGCCTTGCTCCAAGAATACTGCATTCCTTGAAACAAATACCTTTTGTTCCAAAGGGTCATAAAAGTAATAACCCGCAGTTTCTCTAGGGTATCCAACGAACCTGCATAGGCTAGACCTGGATTCTAGCTTATCTCCCACTAACCTCTTGACCTATGCGGGGCTACCCCACACTTTCAAGTAGTTGTAGGACGCAGGCTTGCCGTGCCATATCTCATATGGCGTTTGGGTCAATGCACTGGTAGGCGCCAAATTCAACAACTTGGCTGCCGTTTCTAATGCATAACCCCAAAACGATAAGGGCAATTTGGTAAAACTCATCATGGACCGAACCATGTCCAACAGGGTTCGATTCCTCCTCTCAGAGACGCCATTTAACTGTGGTGTTCCGGGAGGTGTCCATTCCGATATTATACCATTTTCTTTTAGATAATCTAGGAATTCGGCACTAAGGTATTCACCACCTCGGTCTGACCGTAGGACTTTAATTTTGCAGTTGGTCTGGTTCTCCACTTCAAGCCTGAATTCTTTAAACCTCTCAAGAGCTTCAGACTTGTACCTCATCAGGTAAACATAACCGTACCGTGAATGGTCATCGGTGAAGGTTATGAAGTAGGAGAACCCACCTCGGGCCTGCGTCCTTAGTGGTCCACATACGTCTGTATGGACCAAGTCCAACAGACCTGTGGCAAGCCTGCTTTGACCTACAAAGGGCTTCTTGGTCATTTTCCCTCTTAGACAAGATTCACAAGTTGGTAGATCACTCAAGTCCCCAACCTCTAGGTTCTTTGAGTCTACCAACCTTTTCATCCTATCTTGGGATATGTGACCTAGCCTAGCGTGCCACAGACGTGCGTTCCCGTTATTATCTAATTTCCGTTTGTGTTGAGCGTTAAGAACGAAATTCGTTTGTTGCAAGATATAGAGCCCGTTGTGCAATGTACCAAGTAGATGAGCAATTCCACACCTCATCAAATAAAAGCAATTTTTATTGATTCTGAACTCATAACCACTATTGTCCAACAATGGAATGGAAATGATGTTCTTAATCATACTAGGTACAAAATAAACCTGCTCTAATTCTATGCTAATGGTATCACTAATCACTAAAGTGGCGGATCCTACTGCTTCTGCCGAGATGGCCTTGCCATTTCCAAGCTTTAGGATCATGTCCCCGCTACTTAGTTTTCTGCTTCTTTTCAGCACCTGCAAATCATTGCAAATGTGAGCTCCACAGCCGGTATCCAATATCCAAGAGGCAGAATTAGTGACCATATTAACCTCAATCACATATATACCTTGGTTTGAGAAGAGTTTGGGGCACTCTCTCTTCCAATGCCCTTTCTCACGGCAGTTGATACATATGTCATATGCCTTTGACTGTTGCTTGGAGACAACCTTTCCCTTTCCTTTGCCTTTCCCCTCTTTGGCAATGGGAACACTCTGAGTGTTCGTAGCTGCTATGACGGCTTTTCCCTTCCCCTTCTTCTTTTTCCAACGTCCGGCACCCTTGCCTTTCGTCTTGGAAGTTGAAGCACCTCCAAACAATACCGAAGGCGTGGACTTCTTAGTCGTTGCCTCGTATTGCACCAACATATTGATTAACTCATGAATGCCCTTCTCAAGTGCATTCATGTTATAGTTGACAATAAATTGGTCGAAGGAGGGTGGAAGTGACTGAAGGATCACATCTATGTACGTTTCGTTGTCGAGACCTGCCTTTTAGGTCCTCGAGCTTTTCCACTAGGGTAAGCATTTTAACCCCATGCTCTTGTACAGAGGATCCTTCTGTCATTTTAGTTCCAAAGAACGCCTTGGTCGCGACATACCTAGTATGCCGGTCCGGGACTGCATAGCAATCCTTAAGGCGAGCCATAATGGAAGGGACATCGTCTAGCCTTTCATATTGCTTCTGAATCTCATTGGTCATCGAAGCAAGTATGACGCTACGGATCTTCCGGTTATCCTTATGCCAAGTCTCTCGAACGTCTCACGTTCTTCTGGCGTGGATCCTTCCGGTAGGGTCCTAGGGAGAGGCTCGTCCATGACGTAGCCTTGGTTCTCGTAATCTAGGACTATCCTGAGATTGCGCAAACCAGTCGTTGTAATTTGTTCCATTGAATTTGTTTGTCTCAAGAATGGTTGATAGTGGGTTCTTAGACATTTTAAATCTACATTTAGAAAACAACGCGCGATCAGCAGAAAATAAAGACGGTGGTTTGATGAAATAATTAAATGCTTGGTCTTTAGTCATTTAATCCTCCCACTATTTATACGAAAACACGGTATACTCAAACGTGATTTTCGGGAAATCCTTTCCTAGTGGGCTTGGGATCCACAGCGATTTTTCCCATACCCCGCTTTTACGATTCGCATGGAAAAGATCCTGTGGGAGGTATTCCATACCATTCTCGTTCCACGAGATTCCCAAGATTATTGCCTCACCCTTTCGCATGATCCCGAGGACTCCAAGCGAATCATGCTAATTGGGCGTTAGACCCGACCCAATCGACCGAGCCACAGACCCACTGGTACCCCCACGACTCGTGAGACAGGTAACAGCAGCCCATTTCTCGTTCATGACATAGTGCAGCTTCTTTTAAGTACAATAACGTGCCACGACTCGTGAGACCACGCTATTGACCTAAAACAGCTTCCTCACTATGCCACGGATTGGAAGGCATGGACGAACTCCTAGAGTTCATGTCCACTTTATCTAGGGTCTAATATTTCAACATTGGTCCAACCAATGTGAGAGTAGTGAATGACCGAGATCTCATAATATATCCATACATTCATCCATAATGCATAAATAAAATCCATCCATAGCAGTTATATGATAAATAAAAGCCATTCATCCATCATAATAACCACATGCAAAATTAAAGCCTAGCACGCCCCTGTTGGATGATCACGAGCCCAAATCCTATGCGACCCACTGAGCCCGCAGTGGATCTATGGTCAATCTAGGGTTGGTCCTATACTATTACAATAATAGTAACCCAATCATCACGCTGATGAGCCTTGGTCTCTTTTTCTCTTTCTTCACTTCATGGAAAACGCCAAGGGACCTCCGGTCTGGGCTCTCCATGTGGTCCTTCCTTCTACTCCACCAATTACAAAAATGGAAACCTCACTCCTAGTCTACTCTCATTACATTATAAAAATAGAAACCCCAGCGAAAACCCGGGGGAGTACATAAGGAGGGAGGTAGAATGCCTTATTATTCCAAGGCAACTAGAAAGAGAGAAGGAGAAAGCAGTTAAAGAGGCACACAGGCCCAACAGAAAATTAAACCATACATCCGGTCTAGGGCTCGTGATCATCCATTTCCATCCAACACACATAATCACATGATCCAATCACATAATTACAATATATCAATAATTCATGATTTCCAATCATAATAATCCAAAACAGAAATAAATGATCATGTGCGCAACGTGTGAAAAATAAAACACAAATATTGGTAATAATATTTTTCTCGTTTTAGGAAAACCTTTCCTCATTATTTTAAGTAAAATAACCCCGGGATTCCAAATCCAATTTATTTTACTCCTAAAATAATGTCTTTAGGAATTTAGGCAAAATTGAACCCAAAAAACGAATTTCCAGAATTAATTCAAAATTAAAACTGAAAAGTAAATAAAAATAAAAAATAAAATAATACTAGGGTTTCAAAAAACCCTAGCTGCAGCAGCCGCCGGCCGCCGCCACCGGCAGCAGCCGGCCGGCCGTGCGCGCAGGGCAGCAGGCCCAGCCTGCCGCCCCTGCGCGCGCGCAGGCACTGCCTGGCCGGGCGCGCGCGCGCAGGCCCCTTGCCTGCGTGCGCGCGCGCCTGGCCGGCAGTGCGCTGCGCGGCCTGGTGTTCCGGCAGGCCGTCGCGCGCGCAGGCTCCTCTGCCTCGCGCGCGCCGGCCTGCTGGTCGCCAGCCGCGTAACTGCGCTGTGCGCAGTGCGCGCGCGCAGACGCCTCCGTCTGCGTGCGCGCGCGCCTGGCAGCGCGCCTGGTGCCGTCCGCGCGCGGGCTCTCCGCCCGACAGCCTTGCGCGCGCACGCGCGCGCAGACACCCTCGTCTGCCCGCGCGCGCGGCTGGAGGCGCCCCCTTGCGCGCGCGCCCGCGCGCAGCCATCCTGGTTGCGCGCTGCCCCTGCGCGACCGGCTGGGCGGGCGCGCGCAGGCTACCCTTGCCTGCGCGCGTCTGCCCTGCCGGCAGCGCTCGGCTGCGCGCGGCCAGCCTTCCCGGCTGGCCGGCTGTGGCGTTTCTCGTTTTCAGTTCAATTTTCCCCCTTTTCCCAAGAAAAACAGAAAAATACCAACATTCAGAATTTCACACGAATTAAAAGCAATAAAACAACATGCTTTAATAATCAAGAAAATCAAGATTCAATTAAAACATGCTCAAAACACGTTTCATGCTTAAAACGCACATAAACCCTAGGCCTATACACCAAACCGGGCTCTGATACCACTGAAAGGAATTGTGGATCGTCCCGGGAAAAGCGCGAATGCGGAAGCGCGGTATAATTAAAAAATAAATGCGGAATTTAAACATGCTTTTAAATTAAAACACGTTTCAAAGGGTGTGCCTTTGAAATTTCCCGGGTGTTCGGTGTATCTCATGAATAAATCACATATAACATATCATGGAGGCCATAGGGTTGAAAATAAAAGAGGACGAAAATCTAAAACGAGACCTACCCGTTGTCGTTTTCGTCTTCAACGGCTACACGCGTTGTTCCCCGTTTTGCACCAAGATCTCGTTCTTGAGACCCTCCAAATCGTGACACACGATCCACCCACGTATCTTGCACGTCGTGCTAGCAACGAACAAGTGTATAATATTTGGAGTGGATGAATCAATAACACATTATGAATTAATGGTATTGATTCATCAAAGTTCTAATGTTCCAAGAACAAGAGAACTAAGAGAAAAATAATTTTCTTGGAGTGTGTGAGAGAGAGAGGGCGGACGAGATGGAGGGAGAGAGAGCCGAGTGTGTGTGTGTGTTGTGTGTGTGTTGGAGATTCATCATACTTCAACTTGTAGGATGCTAGGGGTTTATATAGAAGAGGAGTCTAATCCTCTTTAAACTCCTCTTTCAAGAACTCTATTTTGACTAGGATTTTGACCTAGTCAAAGTCCTAGTCAAAGTAGTGTTTTGACCTAGTCAAAACAATCCTAGCCATCCATCTCTCCCATTGATCTCAACCGTTGATTTAATTTAATTTAATGGAATATTTAAAACCTATTTAAATATTTCCAAGAGGCTAAAATAAATATAAATATTATTTAAGCCCATTAAATAAATCCCTTTGATAAATCTAATTTATCAATTTAATTCCTTATATCTAATAGAAGGAATTATTTCTCCAAGAAAAATAAAGGACCCGATTAAATCCAATTTAATCATTCCTTCACTCCAATATTTAATTCCTAATTAAATATCTAAATGTGTGTGGATAGTGTGTGACTCTTTAGGTTCACCTTTCAGCTAGACTTGGTCGGATTCCTAGAATCCTTCCGTTACCATGGGTGGCCATTCTAGCAACGGTCCATGGCACTAGAGACTAAGTGAAATATTCAGGGATGAACATTTAGGCTCTAACAGTACACTTGTCCTTCTGTCTTCGGTCTCATCACTTAGAGTCTAGGGCACGGAAAATGTAGGTATCCATTTTGGACCTAAGTGTCGGTCTGTCCTCACTAAACGCCGCAAGGGATTCCTTCCCTTCTGTTCAGTCACTGTGGCCACAGTTTTAGGGACAAGACTTAGAGTATACATGAGACTCAACTGCCAAAACCTATTGACAGGAGACAGATCCTTTCTTGGAAACTACTGTCACTTTGCACACCAGAACTGCACTAGACATGGCTTATGACTACCAAAGAGAATTCTGGCAATCTCTCACCATATCTAAGATACAGCCCTGATGTACAGGTAAACTCAGCAATTCCTCAAGTCAAAGGACTTGACCTGTACCGTTGGAACCGGGAATACACGTCATACCTTGCTGACCATACTCAAGGTCCTCCGTAAGACGGTTCCCGCGAGTCACCTCAGTCAGCTGCGTCCTAGCAGGCTAACCCACTAACACTGCTTAGACAACCCTCGTCACCCGTCGATGAAACATGACAGCAGGTGCTTAGTGCAAGTCTCAAATGGAATCCCGGTACCCATTTTCGGGATTCCTTGACTTGGAGATTTCCGGACTGATTCGGGAAGACTGATTCCATGGACCTACCTCCAAGCGTAGTCCCAGTCCCCGAAATTGATTCTCAGTCCGTGGGCTTTGTTTGCGTAGTGAACAGATATAGAAAACAGATATAAGTGAACACAAACAAAGTAATGCCAAATGAAATTCACTTCTTTATTCATTAATGATTTATCAAACACCTATAATTGTCTAGACATAGGTTACATATACCCGCCAAAATTGGCTTACATGGTCACCTATTCTAACACTCCTCGCTAGAGAAAAACGGGTTTATGAAGGAATCGGTTTAGGAGAAGAACACTATGAATTAGTGTTATCTTAAACCTACTTTGTTCTTCCTCTTGGTGTTCCAGGAGGGGTCCACTGAGAGAGAATCCCATTCTCTTTTAGATAATCAGTAAACTCACCACTCAAATACTCTCCACCTCGGTCCGACCGAAGGGCTTTGATCTTTTGACCGGTTTGGTTCTCTACTTCAAGTCTGTATTCCTTAAACCTTCCAAAGGCTTCAGACTTGTACCTCATTAGGTAAACATAACCATACTGTGAGTAATCATCGGTAAAGGTTATGAAGTACGAGTACCCACCTCTAGACTGAGTATTTAGTGGGCCACAGACGTCCGTGTGGATGAAATCCAACAAACAGTTGGCTAGCGTGCTTTGTCCAACAAAGGGTTTCTTGGTCATCTTTCCCTTCAGACAGGATTCGCAGGTCGGTAGGTTGTCCAAATCGTCTATCTCTAGGCTCTTTGAGTCCACCAACCTTCTTGTCCTATCTTTAGAAATATGACCTAACCTCACATGCCATATCTGTGCGTTATCATGATTATCCCATTTTCATTTGTGTTGCGCAGTCATAATCCAATAAGACTATTGAAGTATGTACAGACTGTTTACCAATGTACCAAGGAAATGAGAAATACCATCTTTTATAATAAAAAACCGTTTTTATTGATGGTAAATGAAAATCCCTCCTTGTCAAGGACCGGGATAGAAACAATGTTTTTAGTCATGCTAGGTACATAGAAACAGTCGTTCAGTACAATCCTAACATGACTACTAATGGCTAACTCCATTGATCTTACGGCTTCCGCAGCAACGACCTTGCCATCACCTAGCCTCAGGATCATCTCATCCTTGGTTAGCCTTCTGCTTTTTGCAGTGCCTGCAAATCATTGCAGATGTGAGCACCACACCCGGTATCCAATACCCATGAAGCAGAATTAGTTATGATGTTTACTTCAACCACAAACATACCTGGGTTGGAGAGGAGTTATGGGCACTCCCTCTTCTAATGCCCCTTCCCTTGGCAATGCATGCAGACATCATTTGCCTTAGACCGCTGAGAACCACGGGCCTTTCCTTTCCCTTTGCTCGGTCCCACCGGAGCAACAGGGGTGCTTGGACCGCGAGCAGGGGCCGCAACTGCCTTCCCTTTTCCCTTCTTCCTCTTCCAACGTTCGGCCCTCTTGCCATTCGCCTTGGAGGTCGAAGCCTCTCCTATCAATACCGTCGGCGCCGACTTGTGGGTCGTTGCCTCGTATTGGACCAGCATGTTGATCAACTCATGAATAGACTTCTCAAGTCCGTTTATATTGTAGTTTACAACAAACGGGTCATAGGACGGAGGAAGCGATTGGAGGATCACGTCAATGTACGTGTCATTGTTAAGCCCATCTTTAAGGTCCTCAAGTTTCTCCACTAGGGACAGCATCTTAACCCCATGACTTTGTACAAACGATCCTTCAACAAGCTTGGTGACAAAGAATGCTTTTGTGGCGGCATATCTAATATGCCTATCCGGAACCGCATAAACCTCGTTCATGCAGAGCATTGTGGCGGAGACGTTGTCCAGCCTCTCATATTGCTTCTGGATGTCGTTAGACCTTGAAGCCAATATGATACTGCGCACTTTCTGGTTGTCCTCATGCAATTTCTCGAACGTCAAATGTTCTTCTGGCGTGGACCTCTCCGGTAAGTCGCTTGGCGGCAGCTCGTCCAAGACGTAGCCTTGGTTCTCGAAACCGAGGACAATCCTCAGGTTTCTCAGCCAATCCGAGTAGTTCGATATGTTGAATTTATTAGTCTCAAGTACCATGGTTAATGAATTCTTAGACATATCTTACATTAAAAATGTAAAGCAGAAATCTGTAGATGATGGTAATATTATTGTTCGAGTTGAAGACTTGGTCTTTTAGTATTTAACCTTCCCACTATTTATACGAAAGTTCGCCACTCTCAAGCAGAGTTTTGGGAAACCATTTCTTAGTGGGCTTGGGATCCACAACTGTAATCTCCATGCCCCGTTTTTACGATTCACATGAAGAAGACCTCGTGGGAGATATCCAATATCATTCTCATCCAATGAGATCCCCAAGATATTTTGCCTCACCTATTCGCATGGTTCTGAGGACTCCAAGCGAACCATGTTACTCAGTGTTGGGCCTGACCCATCAACCAAATCATGCCTCAAACTGTCGTCCCCCACGACTCGTGAGACAGGGAAACAACGAGTGCAGTCTCTTTGTTCACAACAATGGTGCAGCTTTCCCCTAGTCCAAGTGTGCCACAACTCGTGAGACCACAATTGAGTTGTGGTAGCTTCCTCACCACATTGCTGTGGATGGAAGGCACGGACAGATCAAAATACCATTTTGATCCAAGTCCATTCTGGGCCTAATATTTAATTTGGTCCAACCAAATGAGAGCTGAATGAATGACCGAGACCTCATCATTAAGGTGTTTTAACATGCATAAATATCCAATATTCGAAGCGATAAATAAATACGCCGCATGCAGAGAACATAGTATACCCCTGTTAGGATGATCACAAGCCCAACCTATGCGACCCACTGAGCCCGCAGTGAGTCTATGGTCTGTCTAGGGTGGTCCAATATTATTACAAAGTGATATACCCATTGTCATTCCAATGGGCCTTGCAATGCTCTTGGTTCATGCCTTGATGCTCCATCTTAGGTCTCAGACTCCACAAGCTTGTTCAAAATAAAAACCTCACCAATCCTATCTACTCTCATTACAATTGAAAGTAATACATGGGAAATAAGAAAACAATCCTTAACATCTTCAGGCTGAAATACGGGAGATGATAGTCCCAAAAAATAAGAGGCACGCAGGCCCCACCGAACAGAAATGTAAATAATCATACATTCATCCATACACAAGGTCTAGGGCTCTTGTGATCATCCCATGTTGATTCCATCAACGCACATAATATAATTATTCCAAATAATTATGCATAAATCATGGAAATTCCAAATATCCAAGTGATGTCCAACATCACAAAACATAAATACATAAACAGTATGCAAAGATTCAAATTTCAAATTCAATGGACATTATAAACAATGCATCCAATGCATGTATTAATCCCAAATTAATTAAGAAAATTTGATCTAAGGAACAATCCAATTATTCCAAAATAAAATGTGCAAAATTAATACATTTTCAGAATAATATGTAGAAAAGCAGAAAATCAAAATTTCTGGATAATGTGCAAAATTAATGCCCAGCCGTTGTGCCTGCCGGCCAGCCGCCCGCACAGGGCAGCACGCCCTGCTCGCGCTAACCCCGTGCCGCGCTGGCCTCGGCCGGCAGCGGCATTCCTGCGCACAGCGCGCGTGGGCGCCCTTGCACAGTCACTTGTGTGGAGCATCCACGCGCATGGCGCGCGCGCAGGCATCCGCCTACGTTCGGCCGCCCCTGCCAGCACACACGCTGGCAGGCACGCCGGCCAGGCCTGCGTGCAGGCGTGAGCCCGCGTGCACCCGGCAGCGCGCCTCCCAACCAGAGATCGGCCGGCAGGGGCGGCAGCCAACTGCAGCCGCTGCTGTCCGTTTTTTCATAATTTTTCGACATTCTTTTTTAGCACAAAACAACAATAATAAACTGAAAATAATCATGTAATTTTAGATCCAATCTCACAAAATTAGCATGCTTAACGTCCATCAAATTCAAACAATTGAATCATCATATTCATTCATATATTCATGCAATCTAACATGCCATTAAAGCCATAAAAGCAAGTAGATCATGCCATACACATAGATCTATGCCCCTTACATCGAATCAGGCTCTGATACCACTTGAAGGACAAGCGGATCCGCCCGGGAGCGTGAGCGAAAGCGAGACAGCGAGAAAAGTATGTAAACTTAAATCATATTCAAATTAACGTGATCCCAAGGGGTGTACCCTTGGGTGCTCAACCGGGCGTTCGATGTAGAATGTAATAATAAAAGACATATAATACATAGGGCATAGATAAAATGTGAATCTACCAAAGCGTAATAAAACCGTTACCTTTGATGATTTACGTATGCGCGGCTACTTGTGTTGTTCCTTCTCCGGAATGCTCACGAAATCCAAATGTATGGATTCTCCAAAGGTGATCCACACCACACCAGAAGAAACACACGTTTTTCTTGCTAGAAGAAAACGGGTTTAGGAAGAAATCGGTTCAAGAGAAGAACACTATGAATTAGTGTTCTCTTAAACCTACCTTGTTCTTCCTTTTGATCCAAGATCAAATAAAGAACACAAGTGGGATAGAGAGAGAGAGGCCGAGAGTGTGAGAGAGAGGAGAGGCCGAAATTGTCTTCACTTTTCCTAGAAAGGATGAATAATAATTTTCCTACACAAGGTGTTGTATATACTCATATATATATATATATACATAATTAATGTGATTATTGGAATGTGTCTAGGTTAATCCAAGGATGTCTAGATACATCCCAATCAATCACCATTAATTCTTCAATCAAGCCTACCAACTTTTAAGGTATAATCAAATCATACCAAAGGGGAAGGGCTTGATTGGAGTTTATTCGTCTCTTACCAAAAGAGACAAGTCAACCGCCACCTTGCATGGAACATGGCTGAATTTTGCTTCCTCCAAGGGAGCATTTTGGCCATGCTCAATATGGGAAGAAGTCCAACTTATTCCTACTCCAAAATAGGAGTATTTCTCCTCTCGGGTCAAAATTTAATGGACCGGGTTTTATCGTAATCCAATTACGATGAATTCAAAATTAAATCGAATTTAATATCCACTTAAATTATTCCCGTTGGTCTTTTAATCCAATCAAAATATCCAATATCTCGACTTTCCATATTTAATCGATAAATCCAATTTACCGATTAAACGAGGGCCCGATACAATATCGGCCAGACATGCTCTACTGACTCTTGTTGGCTTATTTTCATTCTTTTTTCATGGGATAAAAATGATCCATTTAACTTGTCGATAGGCATGGATTCTATATCCTTAGCCTCTTTAGTGGCCACCACTACATGATCGAATTTTGCATTGAGAGCATAGAACCTTCTCTCTACTCTCATATCCATCATTTTTCATTGAGCCACTTCATTTGATTCACCAACACTAAAACTTGTGTAAAATAATCCGTTATGAATTCATTTTCCTTCATCAAAATCAACAAACTCAGTCTTTAAATTTTGGAGTCGTATATTCTAACTCTACCAACTCCTACCATGCAAGAGGATATCTCTTAACCACATGTTTGTAGATATGGGAACCCAGCTGCGAGGAGATATCCTTCTGCAACTAAAGCCCAAATCTGGAGGAATTCTGCCCTATCCCTTAGGTCGAGGGGCTGGCTATGAATAGTAGTCGCCCCTCCCCTTCGAAATTGAGGACTTTCAATTACTCTTAATCATAGTAAAAATTCTCACTCCCCATATTTGGTTGCTTCATTTCCTTAAATTTTTACTTATCCAATTACTAAGTTTCGGAGTGCTAACATTTATTTTGCAAGTTTTTGTTATTAGAGCTTTCTAATCAAGGGCCAAGGATATCAAGTTAGACTTGAGCATTTTTCTCTTACATCAACTGGAGCCGTCTATGGCAACGATTATCTAAGAAGTGAGAACAATGGACGCTTCTAATGTTGGAACTGAAAGATGGGAAAGAACTAACCAACGAGTCGAAAACGAAAAGAACAATAACGTTGCAGATAGGATGTCTTTATGCCTCCCCCCCTCCCCCCAATGGACAATGAAGATGGATCCCCTTAACCCCGCGCGCATCAACTCCTCCTCAGACACCTCCTCTAGGATGATACTTCTCATTATGTTAGACCAGCTCCAGCATATGATAATTAGCGTTATTCAAGGGCAACCTTCAATGACTCCCCCAGCCTTGTCAGTATCGTTAACTGATGTTGATGTCACGGTCAACCCAACCATGACTCTGCAGAGAGCCCTACCGCAGGACGCACCTCTGAAAGAAAAGCCGGAGCCCTCACTCCCATAGGAGGACACCCTTCATAATTTGGATATGTAAAGGCATGTCCTAGGGGTCCCCATGAAGAGCAAGAGTCCGTCCCCTCTAGTGAGGAGATCCTGGCAGGCATGAAAGTGTGGATCGGCCGGGGATACACGCGGCGGAACCGTGGAAAATGATAAAAACATTAAACGATATGAAATTAAAAGCATGTTAAATTCGGATCAAGGGGTGTACCCTTGATCTTCACGGGCCGTTTGGTGTACCTCATGTGTACAACTACATTACCATGGAGGCCATAGAATTGTGGAACAAGAAACAAGATGCAAGAAAACTTAAAGAACTCTTACCCTCGTAGTTTTCTTGATCAGCTGCATGTGTTGTTTTTGATTTACGCCTCCAAGAACTCTACGTAGAGTACCTCTAAAGTGGTCACGCAATTCACCGGATTGCAACATTCTCCCGTGCTAGCAAGAAAGACTTTTGGAAGTGAGATATCAACACAACGCTATGAATTAACATGATTGGTATCTCGTTGTTCTTCCTTGACCGAATCCAGAAGAACAAAAGAGTGTTTTCTTGGAGAGAGGGAGAGAGAGTGTGGACGAGAGAGAGGGGAATGGCATGAGTTGCGTGTGTGAGTTATTTGAGATTGTGTGTGTATTATGTATTTGACACAAACTCTATAGGAAGCATCCATAAAGCCACAATCTCCACCACTACCTCAATGATGGCCAATTTTCTTCCTCTTAGTGGAGGGATGGATCTTGGCCATCCATCCCTCTTTCCCATGACCAAATTATGGCCATCCATTTCTCTTGGGCTTTTATGGTCTGGGTTGATTCAAATCCAATTTAAATGAACTCAAGGTCCAATGGACTTCATATCAAATCCAATTTTATATTCAAGCCCAAAATAAAATTCCATCCTTGTTATCCAATTAAAAGGAGCTCACTCAATTTAATTCATAAATCCAATTTATGAGTGAAGCCCAATAAATTAATTCAATTAATTTATAAAGGCTAAAACCCAAAATTTAATTAACCTCATTAATTAAACTTTTGAAAAAATCATTCTATGAATTATTTGAATAAATGATCACATCATTTATGTTCTCCAAGACATCAATTTAATCCAATTAAATTAATCCTCCTTTTGGAATTAATTCTAAATTAATTTCCTTCACATCCAGTGAACTGTGTGTGACTCTTTAGGTTCATTCTCAGCTACACTTGGGTTAGTGTCCAATACTAATCTAATTTAGTTGCTTTCAATTATCCCATAATCGGAAGTAGCCCATTACCATAGGTGGCTGTCTAGCAACGATTCATGGCACTAGAGACTAGGTGAAACATGGCGTAAATATTTAGGCTCCCGAATACATACGAGTATGGTCCTTCCATCTACTGTCTCCCGGCCATAGTCTAGGGCATGGAATTGGGTATCTGTTCCCATCTTTGACTAGGAAGCTATACTCAATACTCGAGATTCCTCATTTGCCTTACTAAACTGTCACTGGTGTCACTGTGGCTATAGATTCTAAGGGAAACGGGTCCCAGAGCGTATATGAGACTCTACTATCACAACACTGATGGGAGATGGATTCTATCTTTGAATGCAGCATCCCCACTACACATTTTGATTGCATTAGATGAAGCTTATAACAACCGTATCTCTCGACACAGGCGTTGCTTGCCAAATCTAAGCTACAACAATCGTGTGCATGCAACAATCATGGTTCCTCAAGTCCGAGGACTAATCTCATACTATCGGAGCCAGGAATTTCAGTAATACTGACCAAGCCCCAGCAAGCTTCCATTCGATTTTCGCAAGTTAATTCAGTCAGTTGACTACTTAGCCAACCAACCCACTAAAATTGCATAGGCGACCTACGCCTCCTGTCAATGAAACACGACTGCAATCCTTAGTGCAAGTCTCTATTGGACCCTCGATGCCCTGTGTAGAGGTCCTCGACTTGGAACATTTCAGACCAATCCATAGAGGTTTGTTTCCTGACTGCCAACCAATGCGTAATCCAACATCTTGGATTCAAATGTTTGGTTTGTAGACTTTGTTGTGTAGTTAACAGAATATTAACAGAAAGCAGTTAACACAACAATGAACAAATCCCATTGATTGAATATCACTGTTATTCATAAATATTACATTATATCAAAATTATCAGAAAATAGATTATAAATGCCCAATCTAATTGGCTTCTTGGTCACCTATTCTAACAAGGAAAACTCCTTCCCAATTATCGATCACCCAACCTGGCTGAGTATGGCGGGATCACTGATCCGCAACAACATCTGGCCTGCTTCAAGAACGTCGCCCTTCTACATCAGTACACTAATAGTGTTAAATGTCATGTGTTCGTGACCAACAGTGATTCAACCAATGCCCACAATCTCCATATGGACTTTCTTGGAGTTTCACTCTCTATTCCTCCATTAATTTTCCAATAGCTAACGACACCAGGAGACGTCCATGATGATAGCCTTGGATAGGCGTGTGGATCATCCCGGGAATAGCGCAAATGCGGAAGCGCGGTGTATTTTAAATTACAAAATTTAAACATGCATAACAATATTAAAAATAAACTCGTTCAAGGGGTGTGCCCTTGAAATTCCCGGGTGTTCGGTGTATCTCATGAATTATAAACATGCATAAGAATCATGGAGGCCATAGGATTGGAAAATAGAGAAGATGAAAAATGTAAACGGAAACCTACCGATTCATCGTTGTCCCTTCTAACCGATACTCGCGTTGTTCCCCGATTTGCTCCAAGATCTCGTATGGGAACCCTCTAATTTGTGACACGCAATCTGCCCACGTATCTTGAACTTCGTGCTAGCGAACGAACAAGTATTTTAGGAGAGGACGGATCGATCAAACGTTATTAGTTTAACGAGATCAATCCTCCTTTCTTCAATTGTTGAAAACAAAAGAACAAGAAACAATTTTCTTGGAGAGGGAAAAGAGAGGCGGACGAGAGAGAGGAGAGAGCACAGGTGAGTTTGTGTGTGTGTGTGTTTCAAGATTAATCATCTCTCCACAAGTGAAGGGCTAGGAATATATATAGAGGAGGAATCCATTCCTCTTCAAACTCCAACTCTTTGGAAGACTAATTTGACTAGGATTTTGACCTAGTCAAAGTAGCTCTTTGATTTGGTCAAACAAATCCTAGCCATCCATCTCTCCTTTTAATCTCAACCATTAATTTAATTTGATGGAATATTAAAATTCCATTTAAATATTTCAAGGGCAATAAATAAATATATTAAATATAAATATTTATTCCAAGCCCATTAAATTAATTTCCTAATAAATCTAATTTATTAGATAAATTCCTTTTATCTAATAAAAGGAATTAATTCTTCCCAAGAAAATAAGGACCCGATTAAATCTAATTTAATCGCTCCACTTCTCCAAATATTTAATTCCAAATTAAATACTTTAATGTGTGCGGATTGTGTGACTCTTTAGGTTCACCTTCAGCTAGACTTGGTTGGATTCCTAGAATCCGCCCGTTACCATGGGTGGCCATCTAGCAACGGTCCATGGTACTAGAGACTAGGTGAATGAGATGAACATTTAGGCTCTACAGTACATCTATCCTTCCGTCTACGGTCTCACCACTTAGGGTCTAGGGCACGAAAAATGCAGGTACCCATTTTGGACCTAAGTGTCACTCTGTCCTTTACTAAACGCCGCAAGGGAAACCTTCCCTTCTGTTCAGTTACTGTGGCCACAGCTTTTAGGAACAAGACACAGAGCATTTGTGAGACTCAACTGTCAACACCTTTTGACAGGAGACAGATCCTTTCTTGGAAACCACTTTCACTCTGCACACCGGAGTTGTACTAGATATGGCTTATGACTACTCAAGCACATCTTGGCAATCTCTCACCATATCTAAGATACAGCCCTAATGTACAGGTAAACTCAGCAATTCCTTAAGTCAAAGGACTTGACCTGTACCATTGGAACCGGGAACACACGTCATACCTAACCGACCCTACTCAAGGTCCTCCGTAAGACGGTTCCCGCGAGTCACCTCAGTCAGCTGCTACCTAGCAGGCCAACCCACTAACACCGCTTAGACGACCCTCGTCACCCGTCGATGAAATACGACAGCAAGTGCTTAATGCAAGTCTCGAGGGGAATCTTGGTACCCATTTTCGAGATTCCTTAACTTGGAGATTTCCGGACTAATTCGGCAGAACTGATTTCATTGACCTACCTCCAAGCGTAGTCCCAGTCCCCAAAATGCGTTTTCAGTCTGTGGGCTTTGTTTGCGTAGTGAACAGATATATATAAAGCAGATAAAGTGAACACAAACAAAGTAAATGCCAAATGAATTTCACTTCTTATTCATTATTGATTTATTAAAACCTCGAAATTGTTCAGACATAGGTTACAATTCGCCTACCAAGATTGGCTACATGGTCACCTATTCTCACACATGAGCCACTTCACAGTACAGCAGAAGAACACATAGAAGATGAGGGAGTAGCTTTAGCACTCAACGGAACAACCTTGTATCCCTTTACAAGTTCTAAAGTATTAGCCGATGCCTTTGCGCAAGGATTAAAGGATGGGGAACTCTTTATGTACCTGATTAACAAGACCAATCCAACTATAATGGCATCTTGGCCCAATCCCAGACATACATCGACATGGAAGAAGCATGCGTCAGCAAGAAGGAACGTCTAGGCCAAAGGCCCAAGGACTGGAAGGATAAGGGAGCTACTAAGAAGCCCAAGATGGAGTACCGAGATAGGAATGGCTCTTTCCAGGACACACCACCCTCTTTAAATGCGTTAATCACCCAAGTGTTGATAACGGTAGAAGGCAAGGATTGTTGGCATATCCTAAAAAGGCTAAAGACAGACCTACCAAGCCTTGGTCAAACAAGTACTGCCATTTTCATAACGAGTATGGGCAGCTCGTTCAAGAATACGACCACCTCAAGAATGAGATCAAGCTCATGCAGAATACTTCTAAGATATCTATAAGGAGAATCCCAAGCACCGGTCCCTACAAGAACGTGATCCCTCAAAGAAGAAACATATGGCCGGGTTTTGCATGGAGGAGACCCCCATATGTTATCCAGTTTAGTTAGAATATATAATAAGGATGGTAGGTTCCAAGATTGAATCTGTCACTTGTTAGTATTTGACAATTAAGTCTCCTATGCACTCTGAGATGGTTTAACTCTTTGAGTCTGTGGCCACAACGAATGATCGAATAAGGAATGATTTTCTATGTCGATCAATAAAGTAAACGCATTTCGAGTATTGAGCATAGCTGTCTAGTTTAGGATGGGAACCGACACCTAATTCCATGCCCTACACGAAGACCAAAAAACAACTGATGAAAGGACAATACCTATCTGAAACTTGGGAGCCTAAATGTTCACGCCAACATCGCCTAGTCGCTAGTGTCATGGACAGTTGCTAGACGACCACCTATAGTGACGGACATTTCTGATAAATGGTTAATAAAGAATAATAAATTAAATTTGATTTAATTAATTAATTATGTTGGACACAAACCCAAGTAGAACTGATGGTGAACCTGAAGACTCACACACAAATCACTATAAAAGTGGTGGAATTTAAATTTGAAAAATTCTAAAAGAAACGAATTAATTTAATTGAATTAAATTAATTTTGCAGAATATAAATGATTTGATAATTTATGTGCAAAATTTCATTTGATGAATGATCCAAGGTTTAATTAATTGGATTAATTATATTTGGATTTGGCACTTTTAAATTAATTGGATTAATTTAATTATGTTTGATCTAATTAAATGATTTGATTAATTAATTAGTATATGGACTTGTGTTTCTTTAATTAGATTAAATAAACTAGTGGATCTCTATTAGGTTTGAAATTAATTAGATTAGTTTAATATTCTTGGACCTTGGTTGGTCTTAATTTTATTTGATTAAACAAGCATGGTCCACTACTTGAAGTCTAAACCCTCTTGCTTTGAGATCAAGTTAAGGAGTAGTTGTGACTCCTCCTTGAGATGAAGAGTGGTCGGCCATCAGGTTGTGTAGTGCACTAGTAGTGCACAAAGACGATTGGAAGTTATGCACAAGTTGTGCATATGTGTGTAGGTGGTTATCGTGGAGATAACTTTGAGATTTCATTGGCAGCCACACACAACTCTTTACTACTCCCAACTCTCGGTTGCTCTGTCTCCCTAAGAAGTACTACATTTCCAAATATTCTCCCTCTTGTGTTCTTTTTTAGTGGAATTCAAGCCAAGGACTAACAAGGCTCAAATACACTAACTAATAGTGCTAATTGATTTTTTTCTCTACGAACTAGTTCTATCTAGCAATATGACTTGTTTTTCCTTCCATTGTATGGAGTGGATGAACTGGAGGGATCTTGCGTTGGATTCTTGAAGTGAATAGATTTCAAGGGAACCAATGCTTGTAGCCGTTCAATGCATAAATCGGAAAAAGGTATAATTTCGGTCTAAATTTTAGTACCTTTTTAGTTTTCTCCACTAGCCACTGTATAGGTGTTATGCTTGTTGTTATCTATGTTTACACGTTTGAAACACCAAACGCCTGAAAATTTCAAAGAGCACACCACTTTGAATACTCTTTTATTTTATGCTTCTGTAGCATTTCGACGCTTTTCTGGGCCCTATTGAATCTTCAAGTGGTATCAAACCCCAGTTCGTTGTTTGTGGCTATTAGATTTAACATGTTTTAAGTGATTAGCATGTTAAACATGTTTAAGTGCTTTTGTAAAGCATGTTTACCGCTTTAATGCATGATTATATATTATAGGAATTGCATGTTAATTTTTGGGTTTAAATATAGATATCTTATATTTTCTAAAAATTTATGTTTCACTTTTGAATTGCAAAAATAAATTTTCTTTTTTAGATTTGACATTTGCAGCAGCAACAACCGTTGTGCCATGTTGGCTGGTCACTGGCCAACGCCTATGCGCAGCCTGGCCTATGCACCTATTAGCATGCGAGCTATCGACCGCGTGCCCACGCACACGCAACCATCTGTGCACGGCTAGTCAATAGTGCTAAACCGATTACGTTGTTTTGTGCCATTTTTCCTTAAAATTTGGATTTCCAGATTTCTACAAAAAAAATTTTAATCTGTTAATTATGGATGATTTCAATTTTAGTTAGATTCAATTTTTCTAAAACTAAAATTATTTTGTATTAATTTGAAAATAGTTTCCAAACAAAATAAAATATTTGTACATTGGATGCATGGTTCTTGATATCCAGTTTTTAAGTGAATTATTAGTATGTATTTTTTTAAATATAATCCTATTTTAATTTATGATATTGGATATCATGGTTTAAATGCATTAGATGTATTTCGTGTGCCATATTAATATTTGATATGAATGTGCTTAATTGTTTATTGGATAAACAATTAGGAATGATCACAAAGCCTATTGGACCCGTGTTGTTAGTGTTAGTTCTTGCAGGGTGACGTATTCGTGCCTTTTTGTTTTAATTTCCACTATCATTTTTAGTTTTGTAATAAAAAGGCTTTCTATCTCCCTCCACATGTACTCGCCCCAACTTTTGATTGGAGATTCTTGCTTATGAATGAGTGTAGTGTAGATTGTGAGGTTTAATTTTTTAAATAAATTGTAAGGAAGCTCCTAATGGCAATGGAAGAGGCCCATTGGATGGAGCCCACAATGGAGAGTCGAAGAACGGAGAGAATTACGAAGGCCCATTAAAATGATAATGGGTTTATATGTTTTTGTAAAAGCGTAGGGCTACCACCGTAGGAAGACCATTAATCCACTGCGGGCTCAGTAGATTGCATAGGACTAGGTTTGTGATCATCCAACAGGGGTGTGCTAGGCTTTATTGCATGTGGTATGTTTGGAGTGCATTATTTAATATTTGATTAAACCAAAGCATGCAAAACACTTAATGATGAGGTCGTGGTCTTAATAAAACTAAACTCTTAGTTGAATGGTCCAAGTTAATATTAAGCCCGAAATGGAATTAATCAAATAGTTTGATTAAATCCAAGCGTTCCATCTGCAACAATGAAGTGTCGATGCTACCTCCACCCGTTCGTAGTCTCACGAGACGTCGCACGTTTGGAATGGAAGAAGCTATCTATTGTTGTGAACAAAGAAGTATTCTGATGTTTCCGTGTCTCACGAATCATGGGGGGTGACAGTTGTGATATTCATTTGATTGATGGGTCGGGTCTAATACTAAGTAACGTGATTTGTTTGGATCCTAGGAATCACCTAAAGAGGCGAGGCAACATATCTTGGGGATCTCATTTCATGAGAATGATAATGGTTACCTCCCACAAAGTAATTTCTATGTGAATTCTAAAAGAGGGGCATGAAGAATTGCATTTGTGGACGCCAAGCCCATTAGAAAATGATTTTCCAAAACACTACATGAGAGTAGTGGATTTTTGAAAAATAGTGGGAGGGTTATTGACTAAAAATCAAGTCTTAACTTGAATTCAATATTACCATAATCTACCAAATTTTCAACTTTACATTTGATGTAGATGTCTTAGAATCCACTCACTGCAATCTTTGAGACTAATAAATTTAATGGAACAAACTACAACAATATGTTGTGAAATCATTGAATTGATCAAGATATTGAAAACCAGACTTACGTTCTGGATTAGTCTCTTCCTCGAGTCTTGTCAGAGAGGTCCAGGCCTGAAGAGCGTTTGACATTCAATAAGTGGCATGAGGATAATCGGAAGATCCGCAGCATCGTATTGGCGTATACGACAAATGAGATCCTTGGGCATGACTATGTCAAGTCCATGATGCTTTACATGCAAGATGTGTATGCGGTCCTAGACGGAAAATTAGATATGTTCCGATGAAGGCATTTTTCGACACCAAGATGACTGAAGAGCCCTAGGTGAAAGAGCGCGGTATCAAGATGCTATCTCTTGTGAAGAAGCTCGAGGACCTCAAAGCTTGGTTTGAGAATGACACGTCCTCCCTCTTGCTACCCATTTGTCATAAACTTTAACATAAATGGGCTTATGAAGTCCATGAATGAGTTGATCAATATGTTGGTCCAATTCAAGGTGATGACTAAGAGGTTAGAGCTGGCAGTCATGTTGGGGAATGATTCGACCACAAAGGCAAAAGAAAAGAGTGTCGGGCGCTTGAAGAGGAAGAAGGGTAAGACAAATGCCACTGCTAACGCTCTGAGCACTCTTGTAGTCCCACTCGGCATGGGCAAAGAAAAGAGGACGGTGGTTCAACAGTCAGGGAGCGCAAATGATGTTTGCATAAACTATCCTGAGGAAGGGCATTAGAAGAGGGAGTGTCCAAACCTCTTTTCCAATCAAGGTATCATTTGTTGTTAAGCTTTAACATATTTATTAGTCAAGCGTTGTTTCCCTCTTAAATCTATTCACTTCAAGAATCCATCGTAGGATCCCTCTAGTTCCTCCACACCACGCAATGATAGGAAAAATAAGTCTTGTAGCTAGATAGAACTAGTTCATAGGGAAACAAATTCAATTAGCACTATTAGTTAGTGTAATTGAACTTTCTCAGTTCTTGGCTTGAATCCAATTAAAAAGAACACAAGAGGGAGAATATTTGGGAATGTAGTGCTTGGTTTCTTAGGGAAAGAAAACAACCAAGAGTTGAGAGTAGTAATGAGATCCACTCCCACGTCGCCTCTTCCTACAATCTCTCGTATCAGATGGTAACATTTGAGGATTTTGGCCTTATTATGAATTCTTGGTTTCTTTGCTTGCACAATCGTCGCGTTGTTACCACAGCACAACTACGGGCTCGGTAATGCTAGGTACCACACTCAATGTTTGGATGTAGTTTATCATCCAAACTGCCTCCTTAGCAGTTTCAGAAGGTGCTATGTATCAGCCACAGTAGTGGAGTCAGTTGTAGTGTCTTACTTGGAAGTCTTCCAAACAACTAATCTTCCATTGAGCTTAAATACATAACCTGATTGAGATTTGATATCTTCTACATCTGATTCGAAGTTGGATCAGTATAATCTTCCATTATCAATTCTCAATTGTCGTATACCAAGAACAAATCCTTAGTTCTTCTCATGTACTTAAGGACAGTCTTGACGGAAACTTAGTGTTGATCATTAGCACATGTCTGATAGCGGTTCCTAACACTCGGGGCATGCACTACATCAAATCTTGACACTGGAAAGCATACTGTATGCTACCAACAGCAGAGGCATAGTAAATGTTAGACATTCTCTTGATCTCCTCATCAGTCTTTGGTAGTTTATCCCAGGAGAGCTTTACTTCATGCCTCATGGGAAGGAAACCTTGTTGCAAACACTACATTTTGAAACTTTTCAAGACTTTGTCGATATACAAGGATTAGGTCAATCCTAATATCCTCTTAGATATTTCTCTATAGATATTGATGCCCAAGATGTAAGATGCCTCACCCATATCATTCACGGAGAACTGGGTAGATAATCGTACTTTAGTATCCCTTAACATCTTCACATCACTCCGAATGAGTAAGATGCCATCTACGTTAATTATTAGAAACACAACTGTGTTCCCTCTAATATTTTTACACATACATGGATCATACTCGTTTTTGATAAAATCACAATTTTGTATGATCTTATCAAAACGATGTTCCAACTCCAGGACGCCTGTTTGAGTCAATAGATGGACCACTGGAGTTTGCAAACCCTTTGCTCACTCCCTTTGATATGAAACCTTCCGGGTAATCCATATAGATCTCTTCTTCAACAAAATCGTTGAGGAACGCCTTTTTCACATCCATTTTCCATGTTTCGTAGTCATAATATGTTGCTACGCAAAGCAAGATCCTAATGGATTTGACCATGGCTACCGGCAAATAGGTTACCTCGAAATCTACTCTAGGTCATTTTTAGTATAACCCTTCATAACTAACCGTACCTTGAAGATCGCTACCTGCCAAGTTAGTGCATTTACTTAGTTATCTTATTTTCTTTTTTGTTGAACATTCATAATTGTATTATGGTGCGGAACAACGTATAAGCCATTACGTAATTTCCAAGCATAAATGAAGAACTATTCTTCATCAAATATAAACATTTTTTCATTAATCAAAAAAATTGTAGACCTCCTCATCAAGTATGGGGATCGATACAATATTTTTTATCATGCTAGGTATAAAATAGCATTTGTTTAACACTATCCTAACATCAGGGCTAACAACTAAATGAAGTTCTCCTATAACTTCGATGGCAACCTATTTTTCGTCTCCAAGCCGGAGTATCATATCCATTCATTTAGTCTTTTGCTTCTTATCCTCACCTACAAATCATTGCAAATGTATGCTCCAAGCCAGGTATCCAATTCCCAAGAAGTAGTGTTAGTCACAATGTTAAGTTCAACAACATAAATACCTGGACAGAGGCAAGGTACTCCTTGCAATACCTCTTCCAGTGCCCTTTCACATGGCAGAAGTCACATTAATCTTCTACTTTTGGCCCTTTGCCCTTATCTTGGGCCCCTTTACTTTCACATGGCAGAAGTCACATCAATAACTCCATCATTTAGTTTCATTCAACAATTAATATCCCCAACAGTAAATTCAATCATTTAATTCCACTCAACAACAAAGAACAAAATTTGATGATCGTAGTAAGCAAAAGGTGTTTCTTAGTTATGATGACAACTATAAGGGACACAGATGTTTTGATCTTGTAACTCGGAAAGTTGTGATTAGCAGAGATGTGGAGTTCGAGGAAGATGTCTCGTGGAATTGGAGCATCAAAAGGAGACATATCATTGTCGTTCATATCTGGAAGAAGAATAGAATGAGGAGCAAGAAGTCAAATGCAATAGTTCAACGCCTAGTTCTTCCCCAACATGCTCAGACATGCAACCACAAAGGTTTTGGTGCATAAATGATCTTTTATAATATTAAAAAAAAATGATGATACAATTTTCAATTTGTTTAGGAATTATGAACCTTTGAGTTTTGCAAAAAAATTGTAAAGGAAATAAATGGGCATAAGCCATAAAGGAAGAAATTCATTCCATTAAGAAAAATGACACTTAGAAGATACACTATAATAAAATCTTTTTATTGCTACAGATTATGTGCGACAGAAAATATCCATCCCAAATTGGAACACATTTTGCAACAATCTTTCAGAACAAGGTGATGAGTTTTGGGACGGGTTGCCCGTCCCAAATTCAACTACAAAAAGAGGCTCGTCTTATGTTGTAGCAAAAATCGTCTCAAAATGTGTTTCATCCTACATTTGGTACGATTTATTTGTGAGGAAAAATCCAACTCAATTTTGAGTTAGATTTTTCGATGGTATAGATTAATTGAGACGTTTGGCAACCAAAAAAAAAATCCTTGCAAATTCGATGGAAAATCCATCGTAAAATGCAACAACGTTAGCGGCTGCTCTTACTTCCGTCATAGAGTATTAATTGCGTCGCAAGTCTAATAGCTATTTCCACAATGATACTTATTCCGTTGCAAAGTTGTTGCAAACTCTATTGCAAATTGTGTCACTATTATTTCTCAATGGCTAGTTTTTTCCATCGCAAATTCCGCTGCAATAGCGTCGCACTTTTTTCTATATATATGTTGTTTTTATTTCATTTGTATTCACTCTTAAATCATTAAATTGCAGACACACACACACACACATTTAATCTCTCTCGGATTTTCAAGTATATTAAAAGTATTATCATCGTTTGCGTACTGTTGATCTTTTGAGCTGATTGATCTGCATTTGGAACCCTATTCTGTTCAATGTAGCTTAATTAATGTTTTTAAATTTTTATATTTAAATGTTAATTATTATTAGTAACAATTAATTAATTTATAGTTCAAAATTTATATATTTGTATATATGTGTATATATAGTGGTCATCATGTTAGGACAATTGAGGAGGTGGATAATTGTATGAGAAGAACAAGTTGGGGAATGTAGGTATTAGGCAGGAGTTTGAGAATGATGTTCAGACATTCATTGAATGGGCCAAGTGTTAGCATGCCCATATGGACGGCAAGAAAATTAGGTTCACATGTTTGAAGTGCAAGAACGAAATATTCAAAACGACAAATAAGGTTAATTTTGCTTATGCATGAAATGATTTACGTCGAAATATTATAATTGGACTTTCCATGGTGAGAAAATGGTACAAGAGTACTATGATGCAGCAACCGCCCTAGTCTAGGAGCAAACCTCAATTGCACAGGAGACTACTACGCACTAAGGTAACCACCAGCAGATGCATTAGGACTAGAGGATGGTTTTTTATGCTGCTTGACTGGAATATTTTTTTGCAGTACGCTAAGAGTGCCCCTGATAGGGGTCCAACCTTCTATCCTACTTATGTCAGTCTTAGGTCATGGTACGGCGCAGGAGCATACGGCTATGATGTGTTTAGGTTGTCAAACCAACTTTTTTATGTAGTGCATGTTGCCGACCAGCCATTGTACAGCGGGTGTAACGAATCTCAGTTGTCAATAGTTGCTCAGCTGGTATCAAGGTATGCTACGATCAGATGTCCCAATAGGCTAGTGATTTATTATCCCGCAACCACACGCTGCCCTCCGACTACTACAACACGAAGAAGATGATTAGGAATTTGGGTTTACCTATCGAGAAAATTCATGCATGGTAAAATGATTACATATTGTATTGGAAGGACGACATTAATATGGACTATTGCAAGTTTTGCGGTGGCTCTAAGTACAAAACGACCACGGATTGAAACCCCCGCTACAAGAAGTCCATGTGATTAGGTACTTGTCGCTTACTTCCCAATTGTATAGATTGTATGGTCCACAGGCGATGGTAGAGCACATGACGTGGCATGCCAGTCATCAGACGGCGGAGGGCTCCGTGTGCCATCCTTTTGATAATGGGTCGGGTTCATGGGCGCGGTCTTGGGCAAGTGGTGGATGCTAATGCTTCCCATCCTGTGGAAGCATCGACACGGCCCCTCCCACCACTTAAGCCCTCTCCAGCGTCTTAGAGCCTGGCGGTTTATCCGACGAGGGAGGCTCCATCAGTCGTGAGGCCTAGCACATCACATGCTGGGCTGGCGACCGTGCCCCCATCTGTCTCCACATCCCTCAACCCGTCCTCCATAGAACCACCACCAACCATGCGTCAGTACATCGGCCTCTCCAACGTGATGTAAGTACATAAATTGCTAGTAAATATTTTTGTTATACTTTTTTTCCCTTTTTTTTGGATACTAATTAATTGTTTATGTAGGTTTGATCGAGATTCCCACAGTGTGATCAGTGTTGTGGTGCGCAACCACTTTCCACAGTCATGGCCCAAATACAAAATAATCCCACAAGAGCAGCAGGATTTCTGGTTTCGGCAGCTGAAGGTAATTAATTATCTTTTTTTTTATATATATATTACAAGTTCAATCTAACATTATTGAGGAGTAACAAATGGTTATGTCGCTCTATCTTTCAACTCAGGTACTACTGGGATTGCGCCAACGACAAGATACAACATGTGTTCAAGTACTTTGCTTTGAAGTACCTACGACAAATGCTCGGTACAACCAAGAGGTCCGTGAAGCGTCTCATGTGGCTGACGGATGAGATGTTGTGGGAACTGTAGGAGTATTAGGCCTTCCCCAACTTCGAGGAGGAGGTAGTGAAGAAAGTCTTTTTTATTATGACTAATTAATAAATATACATTTAAATGTTAAATTCTAGTACTTACGATTTTTATTTGTTCTACAGGAGTCGTAGCTCGACAGGCCGTCAAAGAAGATAGGGGTCTTCACCAAATGCTACAATAAGAAGGCCAAAGGCAACAGGGACCGGCCGAGGGCAGAGCTGGTGGTGGTATGTAAAATTAAATAAAAAAAGAATTAATATATTTTTTACTAATTCAATTTTATTTATTTCAAGAGATCTACCAGAAACTGCTGGAGGTCGATGGGCAGGAGCATACTTCTTCAGTAGCCTCCATCACCCAGATGGAGGAGCAGTTGTAGGTCACTATAGTTGGCGGCCCGAACAAGGGCCGCATATTCGGTCTTGGTTTAGAGGGCCACACATCGGTTGTGGGACCATCTCAGAGGACTACTCCACTGATACAGACAACAGACCCAGAGACCGCCGGCCTCAAGCTGCCTATGGAGAGGATGGTGGAGATGATTATTCATATGATGATGCACTTCGACATCCCTTCACTGCTCAAGCTGCCCCAGCCTCCATTGAGAGATCGGCCACAGCCGACGAGCCTGATGCGAGGAGAGGGCGAGGAGGCCTTCTTGGATTAGGATCTTTTTTTATATTTAATTATATTGTAAGTTGTAGAATTTTCTTCTTAATACTTATGTTTATTAATTAATTTTGCCTTTAATTAATTGCAGAGACTAATTTATTTAATAAATTCAATTTATGGAAATTAAAAATAATTAAAATTAAAATTTAAAAGTAGTTCATAATAAATAACACAATTTAATATAATTGAAAAAAATTCAAAAAATTAAAATAAATTATTTTATGTAGAATTTTACGATAGATAATTGTCGCAAATTAAAAAATAAAAAATAGTCGTTGCAAATAACATATTTATGCAAAGTCCCATCCCAATTACCAACAACAAAGATGTCGCAATACCCATCCCAAAATCTTCCAATGGCCATCCAAATTTTCAACACAAAATTATGTCGGAAAATCCATTCCAAAATTTGCTACGTCATCCATTGCAAAACCCATCTTAAATTTGTCTCGTCTTTTGGGATATTTTGTGACATTAACCCGTTGCAAGATTTTGGTTGATTTTGAGATGGATTCCGTTGCAAAATCATCCCTATCTAATTTAACTCAAAGTCGTCACAAACCCATTGCAAAAAACTTCATCTCAAAGTTGTCGCAAACCCATTCAAATTTAACTCAAACATTATCCATACATACGATAAAATTTCCAACAGGTATTTATCTCCATCCGCAATCCATTGCAAGTTTGTGATGTCTTTTTTTCTTTGGAATTTTTTTCCGACATCACTCCAACGACGGGAAGTTACCCATCGCAAACTCCATCTCAAAAAACTAACTTCTGGTTGCAATATTTTTCAGTTCCATCGCAAAAAATAGTTTTATTTGTAGTAATAGCTACACTGTTGTGTGGTCATAAATCCATTGGAGTCAAATGGGTCTATAAAAAAATTTCTAAACAAGAGGTTGAAATATATAAAGCGAGACTTGTTGCTAAGGGGCATAAACAAAACTATGATGAGGACTATGAAGAAATGTTTGATCCTATTGCTCACTTGGAGACAATATAGTTGTTGGCCACTCTTGTGACACAAAACTGACAGTGAATTCATCAAATGGATATAGTCCATATTTTTTAATGGCACTCTTGAGGAAGAACTATATGTTGAACAATCGGCGAATTCAAGGTTGGCCTGATAAGGTGTCAAAATAAAAGATGTTGTACGGTCTCCAGCAAGAACCAAGTGTTTGGTGTAATAGTCTTGAAAACTACCTCCCAGAGAATGGATTTTCAAGATGCTTTCATGAATATACATTGTATGTGAAAAAGGAGAAAGGAATACTATACATGTATATTTATGTGGATGATCTCATTCTTACAGGAAATAGCAGCAGGGCGCAGTGATGTTTAACGGAGTCCTTTGTTCATAATCCACAAATGCACAAAAATTTCAGAAAGTCAATTATGCAAGAATTAGAGATGAGTGACACGGGACTTATGTCATATTTATTTAGGAACATAGCTGAAGCAACAAAGTGACGAAATCTATATTTCTCAAAAGGTGTATGTAATGGAGGTCACAAAAAAGTTTAAGATAATGGATGGCAACCTTGTGAATACCCAATGGAGTGCGAGGTAAGATTCTCCAAAAATGAGTGAGTAAGAAAAATTGACTCAACAAGGTCTCAAAATCTTATGAAAAATCTATGGTACTTAACATGTACTAGACCGTACATACTATTTTTATGGGTGTAATTCGTCAGCTTTGAGATGCAATGTTGGGATATTGGGATAAGAGGGTGTAGGGAGTTCATGAGGTGAGTCTTACGTAGGTAAATACTATGTTGCAGCCAAGTGAGAAGTGTATGTGTGGTGTGAGGACTATGAGTTTTTGGGTTTATCGGACATCGTGGGGGTTTGTTATTCATGCGGTTGAGGAAAATGTTCAGGTTTTAATGTTCAGACTGTTAGAGGGTAAAGGTTGGGCCAATGACGCCTAGCTCAGTTGGCGAAGCTGAGGCCCAATGACCTTAGAGGTCATGATATGATGGATGATGGTATATCATACGAGCTGTGTGCTGTGTGGTATCATTGATGATGGAGTATCATACGAGCTGTGCGCTGTGTGGTACCGAGGAAAAAAAAAGGAGATATTATGGTTGAGGGGTTGATAGCCGACAAAGATCATTGAGTGATGCACTCCAGCTTGGGTAAGTAAGGCCCTAATAAAATAAACGATGATTCTAGATATATTGTACTGTGGATTGATGTATGATTGTGGTATTGGTTATTTCATGATTTTGTGGTGATTGTATATTAAATAATGTTTGTGGATTTGTATTTTTTTAAAGTTTTGTAATAACTGGAAACTTCACTTTTCTCCTTTCTTTATAGTGATAATGGCGAAGGTCGAGGATAAATTACGAAGTTTTGATGATATATGTCCTTTTGTGATGTCTACATAATATATAGTTTAAAACATGGGTTGTCTTATTGGATTAAATGTGAATTCTTTATAAGAATGGATGTGATTACGAAGCTGGTGTCACATTGAGTGGTATCAGAGCAGGGATTAGATTCTATGTGGATAATTTGTGAAGAATAGTATTATTGAATACTTAAAATATATATTATGCACTTAAGAGTACATGTGAGTCTCATATAGGCAATAATAGTTGAATACAAAGTATATAGACCCATACAAAATTACGGATAGAATTGTGCCAGTAGCGTATGAGGAATAGTATTTGGTAGAATTATCATGGACATATGACGCATTCTATATTTTTAAGCCATGACAATATAAATATGATCCTAGTCATGTTTGGCGTGAGCCGGGGATAGAAATATCAAAAGGATTAACGTACGTAGAGGAATCAATAGAAATTTTGGACCGAAGTGTAAGAAAATTGAGAAATAAAGAAATACCAATGGTGAAAGTGAGGTGGAGCCATCATTCCCCAAGAGAAGCCACTTGAGTGGTTGAGGAGAGATAGAAAACTAACCCTTATTTATTCCATTAAATGGGTAAGTTAGTTAAATTTCGAGGACGAAATTTTATTTAGGAGGGGAGAAATGTGACGTCCATAGAATTGTATTCATAATCGAGAGACTAATTAGTAATTATTAAGAAAATCTAATTTAATTATAAATTGTGGGTTGAAATTATATATATATATATTAAAACTTGAAGGGACTAAATTGGAGCTTTATTAAACATTTGTGGTCACTACATAACTATATAAAAGTTGGGGTTTTAATTTGTAATGTTGATAAAAATTAAAAAAAAAATAAAAAGGGAAGGAGGTGAGGATTAAAAAGGGGCAACACGTGGCTGCCCCTCATTTTTATATTATATCTATATATATATATATATATTACTGCTTCTTGATTAAGGAAGCAATAAAAGAATACTAATGTGTGTTAAACACATTCACACACCCCAAAAATCAAAAACAGAAACCAGGTAAGTTTTCATATTTAATTTCGTATTAATTATTAAATTAATATTATTTAATTAGTACATTTATTAAATATGCTTTATACTATTCGATCTACTATTTAACCGGAAACTTTATTGAATTTGAGCATTTATACAAATTAGCGATCGAGTAAATATTTAATTGAACCGAGGATATTATAGCCAATAAATTAGAATTTATTTAATCTATTAGATTTAGCCATTATTAAAATGGGATTACTCGAATTCATTGGGTTTATTAACCAAATACGTAATAGTATGTATTGGTGTTCAAATAATTATTATTATAGTGAAGAACTGACAGAAATTAATAGGAATAGTAGAAAATAATGTTTGAGAAATATTAGGAAATTATATTTGAGAACTATTGTATTTATTAAAAAGGAATGTGAGATTTTTGTAATAATTTTATTTAGGGATGTTATAGAGGACGATAGTTATAAAAATATGAGGGTTTGATAAAATAAATTCTTATGAGTTAATTGATAAAGTAGATATACACCGGGGAAGCTCATAATGTGTAATTATTTAGACGAGGGATGAACTGAGGTTTAAGTTTCAATATAAGTGAAATACTAAAAGATTGACGAAGAAAAATATACGAATATTATTTAGTAATTGTATTCGGAATTTACGATATTTTCAATATATTGATTATATATATATATATATATTATAACTTATTATATAGCACGGGGATAAAGTAGAGGGATTGATCAAACTCTATTTACAAATATAATCGTTTAAGGATTTGAGGTAAGTGTAGTTAATTGGATTTATATATATATATATATGTTTATATGTATATATAGATATATACTCTTGTGTTGTATACGTAATTGTAAATTGGTGGTTGTTTGTCTGAATTACTTGTTATTCTATGAAATTGTCATTATGTGATTATATGCGGTTGTGATGTATGAACATATACGGACGATTATGTGTACTGTGTTTGATTGTTAAATGGAATTGATCGTTGAAGTTATCGATGGGGATTTGATTGTTGAATGAAGATGATTGATGAGATTATTGATGAGAATATTGTGAATTGAGATAAAAAGATGGCTTACCTGACTGGGGGGGCATACTGCAATGGCTTATGATGATATGATTAATGACGAGCTGTGTGCTGTCATTGATCAGTGGAGATGATGTGACATATCATACGAGCTGTGTGTTGTATGATATGATGGATGATGGTATATCATACGAGCTGTGTGTTGTGTGGTATCATTGATGATGGAGTATCATACGAGCTGTGTGTTGTGTGGTACCGAGGAAAAAAAAAAGGAGATATTATGGTTGAGGGGTTGATAGCCGACAAAGATCATTGAGTGATGCACTCCAGCTTGGGTAAGCAGGGCCCTAATAAAATAAACGATGATTCTAGATATATTGTACTGTGGATTGATGTATGATTATGGTATTGGTTATTTCATGATTTTGTGGTGATTGTATATTAAATAATGTTTGTGGATTTGTATTTTTTTAAAAGTTTTGTAATAACTGGAAACTTCACTTTTCTCCTTTCTTTATAGTGATAATGGCGAAGGTCGAGGATAAATTACGAAGTTTGATGATATATGTCCTTTTGTGATGTCTACATAATATATAGTTTAAAACATGGGTTGTCTTATTGGATTAAATGTGAATTCTTTATAAGAATGGATGTGATTACGAAGCTGGTGTCACATTGAGTGGTATCAGAGCAGGGATTAGATTCTATGTGGATAATTTGTGAAGAATAGTATTATTGAATACTTAAAAGATATATTATGCACTTAAGCGTACATGTGAGTCTCATATAGGCAAGAATAGTTGAATACAAAGTATATAGACCCATACAAAATTACGGATAAAATTGTGCCAGTTGCGTATGAGGAATAGTATTTGGTAGAATTATCATGGACATATGACGTATTCTATATTTTTAAGCAATGACAATATAAATATAATCCTAGTCATGTTTGGGGTGAGCCGGAGATAGAAATATCAAAAGGATTAACGTACGTAGAGGAATCGATAGAAATTTTGGACCGAAGTGTAAGAAAATTGAGAAATAAAGAAATACCAATGGTGAAAGTGAGGTGGAGCCATCATTCCCCAAGAGAAGCCACTTGAGTGGTTGAGGACAGATAGAAAACTAACCCTTATTTATTCCATTAAATGGGTAAGTTAGTTAAATTTCGAGGACGAAATTTTAATTAGGAGGGGAGAAATGTGACGTCCATAGAATTGTATTCATAATCGAGAGACTAATTAGTAATTATTAAGAAAATCTAATTTAATTATAAGTTATGGGTTGAAATTATATATATATATATATATTAAAACTTGAAGGGACTAAATTGGAGCTTTATTAAATATTTGTGGTCACTACATAAATATATAAAAGTTGGGGTTTTAATTTATAATGTTGATAAAAATTAAAAAAAAAAAAAGAAAATAAAAAGGGAAAGGAGGTGAGGATTAAAAAGGGGCAACACGTGGCTGCCCCTCATTTTTATATTATATCTATATATATATATATATATATATATATTACTGCTTCTTGATTAAGGAAGCAATAAAAGAATACTAATATGTGTTAAACACATTCACACACCCCAAAAATCGAAAACAGAAACCAGGTAAGTTTTCATATTTAATTTCGTATTAATTATTAAATTAATATTATTTAATTAGTACATTTATTAAATATGCTTTCTACTATTCGATCTACTATTTAACCGGAAACTTTATTGAATTTGAGCATTTATACAAATTAGCGATCGAGTAAATATTTAATTGGACCGACTTAGAATTTATTTAATCTATTAGATTTAGCCATTATTAAAATGGGATTACTCGAATTTATTGGGTTTATTAACCAAATACATAATAGTATGTATTGGTGTTTAAATAATTATTATTATAGTGAAGAACTGACAGAAATTAATAGGAATAGTAGAAAATAATGTTTGAGAAATATTAGGAAATTATATTTGAGAACTATTGTATTTATTAAAAAAGAATGTCAGATTTTTGTAATAATTTCATTTAGGGATGTTATAGAGGACGATAGTTATAAAAATGAGAGGAGTTTGATAAAATAAATTCTTATGAGTTAATTGATAAATTAGATATACACCGGAGAAGCTCATAATGTCTAATTATTTAGACGAGGGATGAACTGAGGTTTAAGTTTCAATATAAGTGAAATATTAAAAGATTGACGAAGAAAAATATACGAATATTATTTAGTAATTGTATTCGGAATTTACGATATTTTCAATATATAGATTATATATATATATATTATAACTTATTATATAGCACGAGGATAAAGTAGAGGATTGATCAACTCTATTTACCAATGTAATCGTTTAAGGATTTGAGGTAAGTGTAGTTAATTGGATTTATACATATATATATATATATGTTTATATGTATATATAGATATATACTCTTGTGTTGTATACGTAATTGTAAATTGGTTGTTGTTTGTCTGAATTACTTGTTATTCTATGAAATTGTCATTATGTGATTATATGCGGTTGTGATGTATGGAACATATACGGACGATTATATGTATTGTGTTTGATTGTTAAATGGAATTGATCGTTGAAGTTATCGATGGGGATTTTGATTGTTGAATGAAGATGATTGATGAGATTATTGATGAGAATATTGTGAATTGAGATAAAAAGATGGCTTACCTGACTGGGGGGGCATACTGCAATGGCTTATGATGATATGATTAATGACGAGCTGTGTGCTGTCATTGATCAGTGGAGATGATGTGACATATCATACGAGCTGTGTGTTGTATGATATGATGGATGATGGTATATCATACGAGCTGTGTGTTGTGTGGTATCATTGATGATGGAGTATCATACGAGCTGTGTGTTGTGTGGTACCGAGGAAAAAAAAAAGAGATATTATGGTTGAGGGGTTGATAGCCGACAAAGATCATTGAGTGATGCACTCCAGCTTGGGTAAGCAGGGCCCTAATAAAATAAACGATGATTCTAGATATATTGTACTGTGGATTGATGTATGATTATGGTATTGGTTATTTCATGATTTTGTGGTGATTGTATATTAAATAATGTTTGTGGATTTGTATTTTTTTAAAGTTTTGTAATAACTGGAAACTTCACTTTTCTCCTTTCTTTATAGTGATAATGGCGAAGGTCGAGGATAAATTACGAAGTTTTGATGATATATGTCCTTTTGTGATGTCTACATAATATATAGTTTAAAACATGGGTTGTCTTATTGGATTAAATGTGAATTCTTTATAAGAATGGATGTGATTACGAAGCTGGTGTCACATTGAGTGGTATCAGAGCAGGATTAGATTCTATGTGGATAATTTGTGAAGAATAGTATTATTGAATACTTAAAAGATATATTATGCACTTAAGAGTACATGTGAGTCTCATATAGGCAAGAATAGTTGAATACAAAGTATATAGACCCATACAAAATTACGGATAGAATTGTGCCAGTTGCGTATGAGGAATAGTATTTGGTAGAATTATCATGGACATATGACGTATTCTATATTTTTAAGCAATGACAATATAAATATGATCCTAGTCATGTTTGGCGTGAGCCGGAGATAAAAATATCAAAAGGATTAACGTACGTAGAGGAATCGATAGAAATTTTGGACCGAAGTGTAAGAAAATTGAGAAATAAAGAAATACCAATGGTGAAAGTGAGGTGGAACCATCATTCCCAAGAGAAGCCACTTGAGTGGTTGAGGAGAGATAGAAAACTAACCCTTATTTATTCCATTAAATGGGTAAGTTAGTTAAATTTCGAGGACGAAATTTTAATTAGGAGGGGAGAAATGTGACGTCCATAGAATTGTATTCATAATCGAGAGACTAATTAGTAATTATTAAGAAAATCTAATTTAATTATAAGTTATGGGTTGAAATTATATATATATATATTAAAACTTGAAGGGACTAAATTGGAGCTTTATTAAATATTTGTGGTCACTACATAAATATATAAAAGTTGGGTTTTAATTTATAATGTTGATAAAAATTAAAAAAAAAAAGAAAATAAAAAGGGAAAGGAGGTGAGGATTAAAAAGGGGCAACACGTGGCTGCCCTCATTTTTATATTATATCTATATATATATATATATATATATATATATTACTGCTTCTTGATTAAGGAAGCAATAAAAGAATACTAATATGTGTTAAACACATTCACACACCCCAAAAATCGAAAACAGAAACCAGGTAAGTTTTCATATTTAATTTCGTATTAATTATTAAATTAATATTATTTAATTAGTACATTTATTAAATATGCTTTATACTATTCGATCTACTATTTAACCGGAAACTTTATTGAATTTGAGCATTTATACAAATTAGCGATCGAGTAAATATTTAATTGGACCGATGATATTATAGCCAGTAAATTAGAATTTATTTAATCTATTAGATTTAGCCATTATTAAAATGGGATTACTCGAATTTATTGGGTTTATTAACCAAATACATAATAGTATGTATTGGTGTTTAAATAATTATTATTATCGTGAAGAACTGACAGAAATTAATAGGAATAGTAGAAAATAATGTTTGAGAAATATTAGGAAATTATATTTGAGAACTATTTTATTTATTAAAAAGGAATGTGAGATTTTTGTAATAATTTCATTTAGGGATGTTATAGAGGACGATAGTTATAAAAATGAGAGGGGTTTGATAAAATAAATTCTTATGAGTTAATTGATAAATTAGATATACACCGGGGAAGCTCATAATGTCTAATTATTTAGACGAGGGATGAACTGAGGTTTAAGTTTCAATATAAGTGAAATATTAAAAGATTGACGAAGAAAAAATATACGAATATTATTTAGTAATTGAATTCGGAATTTACGATATTTTTCAATATATTGATTATATATATATATATTATAACTTATTATATAGCACGGGGATAAAGTAGAGGATTGATCAACTCTATTTACCAATGTAATCGTTTAAGGATTTGAGGTAAGTGTAGTTAATTGGATTTATACATATATATATATATATATGTTTATATGTATATATAGATATATACTCTTGTGTTGTATACGTAATTGTAAATTGGTGGTTGTTTGTCTGAATTACTTGTTATTTTATGAAATTGTCATTATGTGATTATATGCGGTTGTGATGTATGGAACATATACGGACGATTATATGTACTGTGTTTGATTGTTAATGGAATTGATCGTTGAAGTTATCGATGGGGATTTGATTGTTGAATGAAGATGATTGATGAGATTATTGATGAGAATATTGTGAATTGAGATAAAAAGATGGCTTACCTGACTGGGGGGGCATACTGCAATGGCTTATGATGATATGATTAATGACGAACTGTGTGCTGTCATTGATCAGTGGAGATGATGTGACATATCATACGAGCTGTGTGTTGTATGATATGATGGATGATGGTATATCATACGAGCTGTGTGTTGTGTGGTATCATTGATGATGGAGTATCATACGAGCTGTGTGTTGTGTGGTACCGAGGAAAAAAAAAAGGAGATATTATGGTTGAGGGGTTGATAGCCGACAAAGATCATTGAGTGATGCACTCCAGCTTGGGTAAGCAGGGCCCTAATAAAATAAACGATGATTCTAGATATATTGTACTGTGGATTGATGTATGATTATGGTATTGGTTATTTCATGATTTGTGGTGATTGTATATTAAATAATGTTTGTGGATTTGTATTTTTTTAAAGTTTTGTAATAACTGGAAACTTCACTTTTCTCCTTTCTTTATAGTGATAATGGCGAAGGTCGAGGATAAATTACGAAGTTTTGATGATATATGTCCTTTTGTGATGTCTACATAATATATAGTTTAAAACATGGGTTGTCTTATTGGATTAAATGTGAATTCTTTATAAGAATGGATGTGATTACGAAGCTGGTGTCACATTGAGTGGTATCAGAGCAGGGATTAGATTCTATGTGGATAATTTGTGAAGAATAGTATTATTGAATACTTAAATGATATATTATGCACTTAAGAGTACATGTGAGTCTCATATAGGCAAGAATAGTTTAATACAAAGTATATAGACCCATACAAAATTACGGATAGAATTGTGCCAGTTGCGTATGAGGAATAGTATTTGGTAGAATTATCATGGACATATTACGTATTCTATATTTTTAAGCAATGACAATATAAATATGATCCTAGTCATGTTTGGCGTGAGCCGGAGATAAAAATATCAAAAGGATTAACGTACGTAGAGGAATCGATAGAAATTTTGGACCGAAGTGTAAGAAAATTGAGAAATAAAGAAATACCAATGGTGAAAGTGAGGTGGAACCATCATTCCCCAAGAGAAGCCACTTGAGTGGTTGAGGAGAGATAGAAAACTAACCCTTATTTATTCCATTAAATGGGTAAGTTAGTTAAATTTCGAGGACGAAATTTTAATTAGGAGGGGAGAAATGTGACGTCCATAGAATTGTATTCATAATCGAGAGACTAATTAGTAATTATTAAGAAAATCTAATTTAATTATAAGTTATGGGTTGAAATTATATATATATATATATTAAAACTTGAAGGGACTAAATTGGAGCTTTATTAAATATTTGTGGTCACTACATAAATATATAAAAGTTGGGGTTTTAATTTATAATGTTGATAAAAATTAAAAAAAAAAAAGAAAATAAAAAGGGAAAGGAGGTGAGGATTAAAAAGGGGCAACACGTGGCTGCCCCTTATTTTATATTATATCTATATATATATATATATATATTACTGCTTCTTGATTAAGGAAGCAATAAAAGAATACTAATATGTGTTAAACACATTCACACACCCCAAAAATCGAAAACAGAAACCAGGTAAGTTTTCATATTTAATTTCGTATTAATTATTAAATTAATATTATTTAATTAGTACATTTATTAAATATGCTTTATACTATTCGATCTACTATTTAACCGGAAACTTTATTGAATTTGAGCATTTATACAAATTAGCGATCGAGTAAATATTTAATTGGACCGACTTAGAATTTATTTAATCTATTAGATTTAGCCATTATTAAAATGGGATTACTCGAATTTATTGGGTTTATTAACAAATACATAATAGTATGTATTGGTGTTTAAATAATTATTATTATAGTGAAGAACTCACAGAAATTAATAGGAATAGTAGAAAATAATGTTTGAGAAATATTAGGAAATTATATTTGAGAACTATTGTATTTATTAAAAAGGAATGTGAGATTTTTGTAATAATTTCATTTAGGGATGTTATAGAGGACGATAGTTATAAAAATGAGAGGAGTTTGATTAAAATAAATTCTTATGAGTTAATTGATAAATTAGATATACACCGGGGAAGCTCATAATGTCTAATTATTTAGACGAGGGATGCACTGAGGTTTAAGTTTCAATATAAGTGAAATATTAAAAGATTGACGAAGAAAAATATACGAATATTATTTAGTAATTGTATTCGGAATTTACGATATTTTCAATATATTGATTATATATATATATATTATAACTTATTATATAGCACGGGGATAAAGTAGAGGATTGATCAACTCTATTTACCAATGTAATCGTTTAAGGATTTGAGGTAAGTGTAATTAATTGGATTTATACATATATATATATATATGTTTATATGTATATATAGATATATACTCTTGTGTTGTATACGTAATTGTAAATTGGTGGTTGTTTGTCTGAATTACTTGTTATTCTATGAAATTGTCATTATGTGATTATATGCGGTTGTGATGTATGGAACATATACGGACGATTATATGTACTGTGTTTGATTGTTAAATGGAATTGATCGTTGAAGTTATCGATGGGGATTTGATTGTTGAATGAAGATGATTGATGAGATTATTGATGAGAATATTGTGAATTGAGATAAAAAGATGGCTTACCTGACTGGGGGCATACTGCAATGGCTTATGATGATATGATTAATGACGAGCTGTGTGCTGTCATTGATCAGTGGAGATGATGTGACATATCATACGAGCTGTGTGTTGTATGATATGATGGATGATGGTATATCATACGAGCTGTGTGCTGTGTGGTATCATTGATGATGGAGTATCATACGAGCTGTGTGTTGTGTGGTACCGAGGAAAAAAAAAGGAAGATATTATGGTTGAGGGGTTGATAGCCGACAAAGATCATTGAGTGATGCACTCCAGCTTGGGTAAGCAGGGGCCTAATAAAATAAACGATGATTCTAGATATATTGTACTGTGGATTGATGTATGATTGTGGTATTGGTTATTTCATGATTTTGTGGTGATTGTATATTAAATAATATTTGTGGATATGTATTTTTTTAAAGTTTTGTAATAACTAGAAACTTCACTTTTCTCCTTTCTTTATAGTGATAATGGCGAAGGTCGAGGATAAATTACGAAGTTTTGATGATATATGTCCTTTTGTGATGTCTACATAATATATGGATTAAAACATGGGTAGTCTTATTGGATTAAATATGAATTTTTTATAAGAATGGATGTGATTACGAAGCGGGTGTCACAGTAAAGGTTGGGGTTGGTTTGTTTTGTAACCTCTAGGGGATAACTCTGTGGGGTTGGTTTGTTTTGTAACCTCTAGGGGATAACTCTGTGAAGTTTCTGTTCGGTGGTTGGATGGTGGTGTTGTTAGTAACGGAGAAGATTGGAGAGTAATGTTTGAGAGTAAAATTCTTACCCAAATGAGGTTTGGTCGAATCAAACTAATTATATAGTAAGTGTATGTGATTAGTCATTTTTCTTAAGTTGTATACCGATCACATGATAAGTGTATTACATTTATCATTTAATCGATACAACCGCGACCAAATTCGGTCTGGGTCACTATTTCCCAGAGAATTTGTCATTTCTTCCTAGTTATTAGCCTAGAGGATGAACCCACTTTAAAAGCGGTTAAAAATGAAATTTACCTCATGTGGTATGGGAAAAGAGTAAAAAACCTAATGTAAAAAAAACAATAGCAAAATACTCTGTGTTTTGGAAAATAAAGAATAAAACCCCCTATCTAAATCGTTGATATGGGATAATTTGATTAACTTCACAAAACACAAGGATAAATTATTAATTATTTTTTTACAGTGTTCTTTTTTTTTTCCTCATTTCGCATATGACATGGGTGATAAATTTTCTTTAACCCCATTATAAATATGAATGTTTCCTGGCGATAATTCTCTAACACTATTGCAGGTTAATGACGTCTTTTGAAATATAAAGACCGAGGAAAATGCAGGGGAGTTTATTGCAGTTTAAATTCTTCAATGTATCTTCACAATTTTACTCTATTGACCAAAAATTTGAGTAGTATATAAAACTTTTAACAATTTCTTTATTTTTTTTCCACTTATTATTGTACACAGTAACCAGCTATGAATTAGCGTGGTCAGCAAACAATATTAATTTTGAAAACCAGACATGAAATTATATCTTTATTAAAATATATGCATTATTTTAATTACATTATATTTTCAAATAGAAATAAAGTTGGATTTCGAAAGAGTTTTATGTAGCACTACAAGAAAATGACTTCATAGCTAAAAAAAAAATTAATACTAAAATCAGGGTCGAGCTAATTAGCAAATAAAACTTTCATTGCTAATCTACATTGTTTAATATATATTTAAGCAATTTGTTGCTAAACTCATTAGTAAGTAAATTTTCATTGCGAAATTAATTAGCAAGTAAATTTCTTGTATTAGATAATTTAGATTAGTAATGAGAATTTTACTTGCTAATTAGTTCGACGCTAAATTTTTTTCGTTGCTATTAGGCTATTTTCTTGTAGCGTAGATCCTATTTCACTTTCTCTTCACTTATTCCTCCAACTAATCACAAAAGTTCTTCTCTATGTATTTGACGTAAGCAAGAGTCGCACAATGATTGCAGATAAGAAACTTCAACGTTATATAATCTCAAAGGCTCATCCACCTAACGAAGCGTCTTTTCAGGATACGAAATCAAAGCGTACAATACTTCATGCAATGGGACATCAATCCAATCGCGAGCCACATCAATATTCTCTTTTATTTTATTTTTTTATACATTCACTTTTGGAAAAAATGCATGTAATCCCCTATGATATAGAAAATGTACAAAATACCCCCTGTGATTAAAAAAGATCAAATTACCTCCTTATGTTGTTATAAATATAGCAATTTATCCCCTTAGCCCTAATAGTGTACTACACGCACTTTTGGTGCGATTTTTTTTTTATAGTTAAATATATATTATATATTATATATTTTTATTTAAAAAAAAAAAATCCCTCCTGGTCCCCCCCCTCCCCAATGCCACCTAACCCCTCACCTCCACCTTCTCCCACACCCCTCCCCACCGCCATCATCCCCCTCCTTCCCCGTCAACCCCCCCCCCCCTCCTCCATTTCGCCCCCATTGCCCCCTCCTCTTCCGCCCCCTCCTCGTCGGCCCACGCCCCCCTCCTTCCCCTCTGTTCCCCGTTGCCCCCCATTCCCCGAATCCCGTCGTCCCCCCTCCCTCCCCCGTCCTCTCCCCCCTTCCCCGTCACCTTTTCCCCAATTCTTTTGCCGCCCTCCCCTTTCCCCCCTCCGATCATCGGCACCGCCTTTCCCTCCGTGTACCCCCCCCCCCCCCTCACTCTATGTATATATACATATATATATTATACATGTATAAATTTTAATTAATAAAATACATTATATACAGATTTTTAATTAAATTTTATATAAATATATATATATATATTTAAATTTGGATCGTGGATCGAATTAAATAAAATCTAAATTATTGATCTTATTAATTAAATTTGGATCTTTAATTCAATCAAATCCAACAGCTGTTAATAAGAGTGTAATGTAATGGTATGATTAAAGAAGGTGCGTGAATGACACGAATCGAGTAAGGGGCTTAATTGCTTTATTCTGAAAAGTATTGGGGGATAATTTGCTATATTTTTTTTCACAGAACTGTAATTTGTTCATTTAATATGGTGGAGGGTTGGGGGAGGGTAATTTTCATTTGACCCATTCACATTTTATCCCAACCAAATGAGTGGTGTGTCGATAATTATCTATTGGAGCTGGTGAGCGTAGACCTCAGTAATAGTCCTATCTAAAATAATATATTGTGATCTACGACCAAATATATATTTCAGAAATTAGTTCACATTTAACGTTCATTCACAAACATAAAGAATAAAGTAAACATTAAATGCAAAGGAGCCACATTACTTATTGATTTTTGCAACCTGGGTAACTTTAGTAGTAAAATAGGTAACTGAAATTCCAATAAGTTTCAAATCCAATGGTTAAAGTTTGACCGGCTTATTTATATATTTATTATAAAAAAAAATAAAAATTACACGTGTACCGTGAAAACGGTACACATTATAAAAATATAGTGGGTCGCCAACTGGGCTGGCGACCCACTATTAAAAATTATTTTTTTTAGTTGGGTCGCCAGCTGGGCTGGCGACCCAACTAAAAATAAATTAATTTTTATTCTGGGTCGCCAGCCCAGCGGGCGACCCATGGTCGCCGGCTGGGCCAGCGACCCACAGTCGCTGGGCTGGCCTGGCAACTTTTTTTTAAAAAAAAAAAAAAATCATTTTTTATTATATTTAATATATAATTATAATAAGTGATAATATATTTAATAAGATTTACTAATTAAATTTTATTTTATTATTAAATAATTAATTTATTCGAATAAGATAATGCTATTACAATTTTAAATTTTTTTATAATAACTAATAAACTTAAAATTTTTCAAAATAATGTACCAAATACTTGAATACACATTTTTATGTAATTTTTTAGTGTAATTTTATGTACAAATTATAAAATTCAGAAAATGTAGGTGATAGGGGGTAAGCCAACATATTGACGTCCAAAAAAAATAAGTGTAAGCCAACATATTGACGTCCAAAAAAAACGAGAAGAAGAAGGAGAAAGAAAAAAATTAAAAAGAAAAATGCAGGGGAAATAATAGGAAGGTGTATTTGAGTTGGATAAAAGAGACTATTAAAACATAAATATGTGTTGTTTTTTCATTGAGGGTAAATCTCATTTTTTTATTTAATTTTTTTTTATTAATATCAATAAATTTAATGAATTTTGACTAACAAAAATACTATTTATTAAATAGAAACAAACGAGAAAGATACTAGAAGAGGGGAGTGTAGTTATCCCTTTTTCTTTTTTTAATTTCTCAAGATTATGTATTATCTTTGTTTATGAATATTTTTTTTAAATCATAATATTTATACTTTATTATATATATATATATATATTTTAAGTATTCTTTTACTCTACAAAAATTAAATAATACAATATATATAAATATTTGATTTTAAATAATGATTAAAAATTATAAACATAACTAGAATGCGCCACACTTACCGGTGTATATAATTAAAAATAATTTAAAAAATTATGATTATAAAAATTTAAAACTAAAAATAATACACTAAAAAATTATATAAAAATGTGTATTCAAGTATTTGGTACATTATTTTGTAAAATTTTAAGTTTATTAATTATTATAAAGAATTTTAAAATTATAATAGCATTATCTTATTAGAATAAATTAATTATAATTATTTTTAATAATAAAATAAAATTTAATTAGTAAATCTTATTAAATATATTAACCGTTATTATAATTATATATTAAATATAATAAAAACAATTTTTTTAAATAAAAAAAAAAGGTGTCAGCTGGGCCGGCGACCCATGGTCGCCAGCCCAGCGACCGTGGGTCGCTGGCCCAGCCGGCGACCCAGAATAAAAATTAATTTTTTTTTAGCTGGGCTGGCGACCCAACTAAAAAAATAATTTTTAATAGTGGGCTGGCGACCCACTATATTTTTATAATGTGTACCGTTTTCACGGTACACGTGTAATTTTTATTTTTTTTTTATAATAAATATATAAATAAGCCAAGTTTGACCCTTAAAAAAAAAATTCAAAAAACAGAATACATGAAAAAAAATATCGATTGATATATCTATACTATTATATTAAGGGAGAGCACCTCTTTGGTGTCTCTCCCAAATTTGGTCTGCTAATTTTTTTTATTTTTTTAATATCTTTTTTTTCTCTTCTTTCATATTCTTATTTTTCTCTCTTTTCGCAACTTCCCATTTTCTCTCTAATCAACTTCCACATTCCTTTTTCTTCTCTCATTTTCTTTCATTATTTTCTCTTTTTTAATATATATTTATAATATTTTTAATCTAATTCATTTATTCTTAAAAAATAATTATTTTTTAAAAAATTTAAATTAATTGTGCACACACATTTGAGTGTGCCACATATACTAGTATACATTATTTGAAGTTACATAATATGTGAAGGAAAATAATTGGATTTAAGAAGAGGTTCAAATTATCCTATTTTACTATTCCTTTATTTATTCCTTCAAACCAAATATAAAAGTTTTTCTTGTATATTTTTTCTTACTTTTATTTTCTTATACATATATTTTTCACGCCTGCCAAATCAGTGCTATATAAAAAATTATTGAATCGATTCGTGAGCATTGATGTTAGACCTCACTAATAGTAGGGGTTCAAACAAGCCGAGTTCGGCCAAAAATTTGAGTTCGAGATCAACGAGCTGAAAAATATAGGCTCGAGCTCGAGCTCGAGCTGAATTAAAAAAAAAATTCCTACCTTTTCTTTTCTTCTTTAAATGTTAATGAGTTACTTGACTTATTTATTTATTTAATAAATATAGATATAACTAATATATACTTATATACATAAAATATATATAGCGATAAGATAACTAATAACAAATATATTTTATTGTTGTGGATATTAAATATAACAGTAAATTTTATATAAATTTATTTACAAAAAATTATTAAAATGTACTAAATTGTTGATAAGCTTTTTTGTAGATAATATAAATCAAAATACTATATTTTAATATCATCTGAAACTAAAATATGATATATTGACTAATAATTCTAATATATGATGGATTTTGAAATAAATGCATTTTATTGTATTGGATATTGAAATTATAATGATAAAATTCATATGCATTATGTTAAATATTTATTTATGAAAATGTATAAATTGTTGATTCATCTGGTTTTTAAATAATATAAACTAAAATATCATATTAATTTAATATCATCTAAAATTAAAATGGAAGATACTAACTAATAATTCTAATATATGATTAATTTTAAAATAAATGCATTGTATGGATTGGATTTTAAATCATAACAATAAAATTCATATACATTATATTAAATATTCATTTACCAAAAAAAAAAAAATATCAAAACTTCCTAAAATGTTGCTTAAGCTTGTCTTTAGAAAATTTAAATAGAAATATCATATTTTATTATTATGTAAAATTAAAACTAAAGATATATTTACTAATAATTCTAGTATAGTGAATTTTGAATATTAACTTAAAATATATGTGATCTACAACAAACCTATTTAAAAATATGTGAATTACAATGACCTCTTCTGATGGGCAAAATTATATTTTTGGCCATAGGATTGAGAGGTCAATATTTTTGGTCCCGCGCTTCCTGAAATAACCAATTTAGTCCCAAAATTGAGAATTTTTGACACTTTTGGTCCCGCGTTTCCTGAAATGACCAATTTAGTCCCAAAATTATGAATTTTTGACACATTTGGTCCCATTAGACGATTTTCGTCAAAAATGCTAACGGCAAACGTCTCGCCGTTAGTGGGGGCACTTTGGGCTAATTTCTGGCAATAGGACAATTAAGAGAGGCACTTGGAGGGTAGACGTTAGCCCAAAGTGCTTCAGTTTAATGGATGCTTCCAATTAGGAAAATTACATTTTTGGTCCCACAGTTTAGGGGTGTCAGCACTTTTGGTCCCGAGCTTTTTGAGATGGACAACTCAAGTAACAACTTTTGAAAAACTGAGCATTTATGGTCCTGAGTTAACTCAATTGTTAAAAAATCCTAACGAAAAAGGCACGTGAGTGTCATGTGGTCGTTAGTCAAACGGTCTGGAGTCAAAATAATCGTCTGACTAACGGCCTGGTGCATTTTGGAGCCAAAAAGTGGCGCTTGGAACCATTTTTTGCACATTTTTGGAGCCAAAAAATCCCTGGAACTATTTTATGGTCTACAAACAGAATTTTTGCTTTCAGAATATGCTTTAACAACACATTCCCAATGTTTATATCAAATCGAATATAAAATAAATATTACAACATATTGCTAAATTTATAGATAAATTAATGGGAAAAAAGACTTCATATAAATTAATCAAAATGGCACAATTAATTCATTACAAGCTAATGTTGCAGTTTCAATACCAAAATACTGGTCAAAAAATTGCAAATATTGAGAAACCTGGTCCCACAAAGTGTGCAAACACATTACAATATTTTAGCATAAAACTGTATTTTTACAAGGCATGTGCCAAACAAAAACTCCAAAAAAACTAAGTACACAAGGGCATCATTTTTTTTCCTTGTGAATTGCCCTTTTTCTTTGTTGCAGCAACAGCTTTGGCTAAGTTTTTCATAGTGACAAATTTTTTGCCATTTTGGGTGAGGACTGGAACACCACTTGATGAAATATTTTGTACATTTGAATATTGTGTAAAGTTCACAAGAGGTTGTGTCCCCTATATGTATTTGAAATTTGAATTAATATAAATTGCAACCTGTTTACCATTAAGAATGAGAGTTGAGATTCTTACCCCTATTGTTCCTTGGTTAGACTGTGATTGTGCTGGAGGTGGTGTGCTCTGTTGGAATAAAGCCCTTGTAATCCTTCTTGACTGCAACAAAATCACTAATTATACCAGATTGATTGTATTCATAAACCTATACATAACTGAAACAGTAAGACTTACTGGTTCAGTTGCAACTGAAGGTGAAGTGCCCTGTGTGGATTGTACCTCCCCTACAGGTTGTTTGGGTGGCCCTTTCTGTTTCTTTGGAGGTGGTGTTGTCCTTTCTCTTGCCTACAAAAACAAGAAACCTCAATAAAGATTGCACTTAAGTAAACAATAAAGACCGAATCAACATTAAACCTGGAGATTACTTATTGTGAGCTTATTGGTTGTTGTTTGAGTTAAGTCTACATCTTGAGAGGTTGTTGGATGGTCATTTTTCTTTCTTTGGCAACCCTTTTGGTTGTGCCCTGTGCCACCACAATAATGGCACATGACTTGATAAGGTAGCCTCTTCAGCCTTGTGGGTTGTTTCTTTTGTCCTCTCTGTCCCTTCTGTCCTTTATTTTTGGGTTCATCATGCTCAAGTTTTCTTGCCTTTGATGGTCTTACTGCTCTTCTTCCAAAATTTGGAGGTAGGGGTGGGATGAGACCTGTTTTGTTCCATAACTGTGGCCCATTAACAGGAAGTATGGCATATTTGTATACCTCTATGAATGTCTTCACACTGTAGCAGGCATTAACAAAGTCTTCTGGATCCAAGGACTGACTACAAATGGCACTCATGCCATAGTTACATGGGATCCCAATGAGGTCGTATTTTCTACAGGTGCAAGTGTGATGTTGCAAATTTACAACATATCTTGAGCCATCATATGATGAAACTTCATAATTTCAATCATCTGATTTGATTGGAATACAATCTGCAGCTTTGTCAATATTTTTCTCCACAATTTTTCTAATCCTTGGATATATTTTTTTCCCACCCACTTTTTCCTTGCTCTGTCTCCGTTATCAGACGACCTAGTCATTATGAACTCCCTTATCCATTTCAGCATTGTGAGGATTGGTTTCTCCCTGGCTTCAAGGATGCATGAGTTGAATGTTTCACAAACATTGTTGAGGAGCATATCACATTTAGGGAAACAGCTTAAATGACTTCTACTCCACTAGGTTGGAGGTTTATCACTTAGCCATTCTACAGCCTTTGCATCAAGACAAGCCATTTATTCCATTCTAAATTTGAATTCATGCATTGTTGATGCACTGGCTGTATTCCAGAGTGCTTTTTTATGGGCAAGTCCTCTAAATCCTGTTGTTTTCATATTGTTGTGTAAGTGTCTTACACAAAATCTATTAGTGGCACTTGGAAACACTTATTCAAATGCAGGAATTAACTCCTTCTGTTTATCACTAATGAATGTGTAAGTGTCATCCCTTACAACATTTAAATCACCCTTCAAAAGTTCTAAGAACCATTTCCATGACTCCCTAGTTTCTCCTGACACAACTGCATAAGCCAAGGGGTACAGATTGTTGTTTGGGTCTGTTGAAACAACAGTCAGCAGTACACCACCATGTGGGCCCTTCAAATCACACCCATCCACCCCTATAACTGGCCTACATCCCATTAGAAACCCCTACCTCAAACCATCAAAACATACATAAAATTTATCAAATTTTCTTCTACATGTTCCATCATCCTCTGCACTCATAGCCATTCTAACAGCCGAATTGGGATTACTAACCTCAATTCAGCTGCATAATCCCAGAGCTGATCAAATTGATCTTCTGCTCTACCCTCTATTACATTCAGTGCTTTTCTTTTAGAGCTGTAGGCTTGAAATTTGGAAACATGGCACCTAATGTCTTTGATGATGTTCTTTCTGAACCCCTTTACATTCCTATTAGGATCAGTCCTAAAAGAATCCTCATACTTCCTAGACAACCATTTGCTATTTACATTTTTAACATGAAATGACCTTGCACACTTGTGTTCTGGATTGTATTCCCTAATCTGAAATATGCTTTGATCTCCTAATTTTAGTGCATTCAACCTCCATTCACACCCCTCTCCCAAACATTTAGCATAACCCTCTTGTCATTTTTTGTGATTCTTAAACTTCTTTTGGTGCTCACTGCATGACAGTGCACTGCCTCTCTCAATTCTATTTTGGTGTTAAAGATCATTCCAATTTCAAAATTGGGTTCATATCTGTTTATGGGATTAAATATAGGATTTCATGGTTTTCCTTCTGCATCAGACCCCACCTCACTATCAAAATCCTCCTCACTTACACAAAAATCATCACCTAAGGAGCTATCAGATTCAAATGATGATTGCTCACCCTATTGCACCCCTTCCATATCCCTTTTTTCCCCCATTCCCTTTTCCCCATCTTCCTCATCTTCTTGCCCATATCAGATTCATGTAGACTATCCCCCTCACCAGCCCCTTCACTATCCCCACTTACCTCCCCCTCACTGTGGAGATCATCCTGCATAACACCCTCATCACACTCCCTTCCAGACCCTGCTCCCATATTTAATTCCCCCTCTCCATAACTATCAACTAATTTAAACACCTCAGCCTAATCCTCATCATCAAACCTAGGGCTGTCTCCACCTTCTATTGCAACCCCTTTCCCTTTATGATCTTTATCTACAGCAACAAGATTTGATGAACCTATTTGTGTTGCAGGTTCATCAATATTAGCCTCCAAATATAGGGTGAATTGTTTGTTTTTAGAGGAATATCCATCACATTGACCTAGAACATCAGTTTGATAACTAATCACTCTGAATTTGTTCCTATTACTCTCAAGCTTGTAAAACTTCTTTGGCCCCATATATCCTAACTTCTCACCCAACCCATTCAAGTAAGCTATGCACATATCATTTACATCAACAAAATCAAACTTATTTGTACTACCCCGACAAATTCAGCATTAGGAGTATTTTTAGTTCACCCCCATGGTAAAGTATTATGGTGACAAATCGTTCAAGCCCTGAAATAGAAATTTACATACATTACATACTATACTCCAAACATTCATCAACAAAGCAACAAACAATAAAAGCCAAAAGTAAAGTAGCAAAGGTTGTTTTAATGAAAAAATGGTTTTGAATGTAATAGCTACCAACAAAACAACAAATAAACATAAAAGAGACCACAAACATAAAAATGCAAGACAAGGACAGAAAGGGACCACATGCATTGAAAATCCTAAACAAATCGCAGTCAAAAACATATTTTTAAACTACAATATGCAACAAAACCTACCCCACTAAACATATTTAGCAATTTCAAACAAAAGGAAGTATATTAAGCGCAATGATTAGATAACTTACTGTATTTCTCATACTTGGGGTTGGGATACCCCAGCAGCTGTGTATTCTTCAAACTCATCTTCACTCCTTTCTTCCTTCAACTCCGTCGTGTATTTCTTCAATGGCAATTGGCTAAAACTCATAGATTGATGGTGGAATTTTGTTGTGATTAGGTTAAGGTTTTCGATTTGGGGGTGGATTTGGAAGAGAAACGGATGCTTCTTTTCTTCCTTGGCTGAAAATGGGTAAGTGTCTGTTGAGGTTGTAAACTTGACCTCAGAATCGTTTGACTAACGATCACGTGCAAAAATCGTGATTTTTCTGTTAATTTAATTAACGGTAGTTATGTCCAAGACCATAAATGCTTAGTTTTTCAATAGTTGGTACTTGAATTGTCCATCTCGAAAAGCTCGGGACCAAAAGTGCTGACACCCCTAACTGTGGGACCAAAAACACAATTTTGCCAAAATGTATGTTAAATATTTACTTATGAAAAAATTGTCAAAATGTATAAATTGTTGATTCATCTTGTTTTTAAATAATATAAACTAAAATATCATATTAATTTAATACCATCTAAAACTAAAATGGAATAATTCTAATATATGATGAATTTTAAAATAAATGCATTGTATAGATTGGATTTTAAATTATAACAATAAAATTCATATACATTATATTAAATATTCATTTACAAAAAAAAATATCAAAACTTACTAAAATGTTGCTTAAACTTATTTTTAAAAAATCTAAATAAAAATACCATATTTTATTATTAAATAAAATTAAAATTAAAGATATATTGACTAATAATTCTAGTATAGTGAGTTTTGAATATAAACTTAAAATATATGTGATCTACAACAGATCTATTTAAAAATATGTGAATTACAATGACCTCTTCCAATGGGCAAAATTATACTTTTGGTCCCATAAGATTGAGGGGTCAATATTTTTGGTCTCGCGCTTCCTGAAATAACCAATTTAGTCCCAAAATTGAGAATTTTCGACACTATTGGTCCCGCGCTTCCTGAAATGACCAATTTAGTCAAAAGTTATGAATTTTCGACACATTTAATCCCATTAGACGATTTCCGTCAAAAATGCTAACGGCAAACGTCTCGCCGTTAGTGGGGGCACTTTGGGCTAACGTCTAGCAATAAGACAGTTAAGAGAGGCACTTGGAGGGTAGATGTTAGCCCAAAGTGCTTCAGTTTAATGGATGTTTTGCCAATTTAAGTTCCCCCACCAATGGCGAGACGTTTGCCGTTAATATTTTTGACGAAATCGTCTAATGGGACCAAATGTATCGAAAATTTCCAATTTTGGGACTAAATTGATCATTTCAGGATGCGCGGGACCAAAAGTATCAAAAATTCCCAATTTTGGGAGTAAATTGGTCATTTTAGAAAGCGCGGTACCAAAAGTGTTGACCCCCCAGTCCTATGGGACCAAAAATGTAATTTTGTCTCTTCTGATGTTTGGTATAATTGGGGTATCCCTTCGCTTTTTCAAGAATTACAAATACCCTTAAGTTTGTAATTTTAATCAAATGTCTGAAATTGTCCATTTTACCCTTAATTTTTTTTGAATTGTGAAAAATCAGTCGAGTCAAATTTTATTATTGTTCCTCTGTGTAAAACATGTAAAAAACCTCTCCTTATGCATTTTAGTCTAAAAAAATTAAAAAATTTAAAGAAATTAAAAAATAATTTAATTGCATGAGGACATTTTGGCCAGTTCACCCAAAAAAAATGAATGAAAATGAGTTATTTGTTAGACGGTTATAAACCTCATGGAGTATTTATAATTTTTTAAAAAAATATCTGTAATTATGTCAAACCTCAACGGAAGTCATTGTAATTCTCCTTTAAGAATTTTCTTTTCACATTTAGCGTCCACGTACAAACATAAAAGATAAATTAAACATTAAATTAAAATAGAGCAAATTACTTTTCTTCTGAGCACAATAATTTTAGTTAATAAAACATGTAAATAAAAAGACTAATAAGGTTTCAATTCATTAGTAATGTATTCGAGTTCCATTAACTGTGTGCATTTGAATTTAGGGTAAATTACAGTTTGTCATTCGAATTATATCTGTTTTTATACTTTATTATCTTTTTTTTTTATGTCAACTTATTATTCTAATTTTGCGAATTTGTCTCTTTGACATGTATGACCCTGTTCTGGTTGATCATCGGCTGGAAGTAATCTCATATAGTCCATATGCCCGAAAAATATCACTACATTGACCTCAAATATCACATATACAATGCATGTGATGTTTTCTGTCAAAAACTCGACAAAAAAGGATTATATGTCACAAAATACAAAATTTTTAAAGTTGAGATTATGAATTAACCTTAAAAAAAAGTTAAATAATAAAATATAAAAAAGGGCATAATTCATATACATAGCAAAACCTTGAATATAATAACCTATTTATTGTTTAGGATTTATTGCAGCTGGAGTGTTGTCGAAGATTATATTAATTATTAATCATTCTTTTAAAATATTAATATGATAATTATTACTCTTATTCAAAAAGAAAAACAAAAAAAGAACCATGAAATAGAAGGGATTATCCCTTGTGATTCAAAAAAGGAGTTAAAAGGGAGAAAAAGAAAAGCAAAACGGCCCCAGAACTAAAACTGTGGGCGGCAGAACCGCAAGAAGCGAAATGAGGTGATGACACGTGTGAGGGGTTCGTGGGAGCTGCAGCGGAGTTTCAGCGTTTGCTTTGCTAAAATCAAAGCGACTCCTAAGTTTCGCTGCCTTTCCCCTTTCAGCTGTGGTAAAAGCCTCCATCTCACTTTCTCTCAGGCTTTAAGCCAAAGTCCAAAGTATCTTCACTTGCCTATCTTTCCGTTTTCCCTTTTCCTTTTCCGCCCTGACATTCCTGTTCCAGCTGGGTCGTGGTACGTTCCATGTTTGTGCCAAGATATTTATAAATATCAAGTCTTTTGATATATAGTATTTGTGTTCTTATAATCAGATATATATAATGTAAATTTGAAAAACAAAGATCCATTTATAATTTAATAGTGGGATCAAGTGATTAATATGATTGAAAGTGCTGAATAAATATAATTGTGCATCGAATGAAAGTATCGAATTAAAACGATATTATATTGACGGTTCAAAAATAACATGAATCATTTGAAATAAATAAATAATTATATTGATATAAATATTTAAAGGTATAATGATGTTCTTACTCATTCACTCGCACTCATCCACATTTTTCTTCATTTTTGAATCCCCTTTCATCCCTTTCTTTCCTCTTTTTGATTTTATTCAATTATCTTTTTGAACTGGGTCCAGATCCTCAGCTACGTAGAGCTGATCTGGTGGTGACTTGACAAAGATCTTCATTTGAGGGGTGTAATTAAGTGAGTACCTCAAGCTGGACCAACTATGGTTGGTCTACACACACATAAAAAACGTTAGGCAGTTGAGGTGGCCCTCAGCTAAATTTCGCCGAAGCTTAACTCAGTGTAGGGTTCAAGGTTATATTAGTCGCTCAACGTGATATCACTATAGAATGCGATATGGTAGTCATTTATAGCGAACTTGTGAAATGAACACTCCATGTATTTATCCGTACACGTGTCAACATTGTAACCATTGGATGAGTGCCAAACAATGGTTGTTGAGGGGGGTCGCCAAGTCAGACGGGTCAAGTGCGACCCGACCTGCTAAAAAATACGTGAATCCTTAAAGTCTTTGCGCATTTTCTTATATTTTGAAGGGTATTTTGAACTTTCTAACTAGTTCGATGTGTATCCCTTGTCACTTTGGTAAAAAGTTATAAATTTAATAAAAATATTTCATATATACCGCATTTACACACGCATCACATATTTATTCCCTAATGCAACTCAACATATGAAACCATCTCCCAATATTTATTCATTTATAAACTATTACCCATGGATCACTTGGTTCCAAATTAATATATCGTTACATGTATTGGTTCTTTCTCTAATTACAACAATATAGTCAAAAAAAGATTTCAATTTTTATAATGATACATAAAGCCTTTCGTGATATAAAATTATCAACATATTTAACATGACAATTAGCTAGTATTTTTGATTCGTTGCTCGTTTTTGTTCTTTTATTCTTTTTTAAAAAATTAAGTTTGGGCTCGCTGATTCAACACCTAATTTGGTAAAATATTTAATTTTAATGACCACGTTTTAGCCACATCAAATTATTCCAATATATTTATGATATTTTCACCGAATTCAGACCTCAGTCAAGTAATTTTTAGAATCATGAGCCTAAAATTGCCACCGTAACAATTGATCAAGTGAAAATGCCATCTTCAAATGTTATAGAACTAAAAATGTTGTTTTGTCATAATGTCACGTTATATGGATCGACCATGCTAGTAAGCACCCTGTTGGCAAAATCCCTAATTTAATTTTCTCATGCTTTACCACATCATACGAGAGTGAAATTAGGGTCCAATGAGGCTTGTTCTCAAGTTGTCCAAAAATAATAAGTTATGAGTTCAAATTTACCACCTCAATAGTTGGGTGCTCTTCAAAAACTACCACACTTTACTTACAGTACGAAAACCATAATTTCTTTTTTAACAAATAGGATATAATTACTACTCATGCCCGGATGTTGAGAAAAATTGGTGGGCTCGTTATAAAAGAATTAAATTTATATTTCAAAATTTATGAAATCTTTTATTTTATATAATAAATACATGCTATATATAAAAAATTACATTATTTATTAGTTCAAAAACATTATACACATAACATGTATCTAGTAAATAAAATAGAGATGCAAAAAAAATTATATAAAAGAACCCAGTCTAAATTAACTATAAATAGTAAGCATTTCAACGAAATCCCACCAAGTGGCATCACATGAGAAGTTAGACAATTTTGGCAATTATGACTAGCAAGGACTTTGGAAATTATTTTGACCTTCAATGTCATGACAGTTGAAATATTCTAGAACTAAGAAACGTATTTTGGCACACATATATATAATGTGTTCCCATGATATGCATTGATTTCATTTAATTATAATTAAAATCATATCTTATAAAATTTTATAAATCGTGTGAAGGTAGTTAAGATTTTTTTAATGAAATTATAACACATTTAAGATTAATATACATGAGTTCTTTAATTATTAGTATAATGTAACACACTCAAATGTGTGTATAATTATTTTAAATTTTATATTTTTAAATTTAATTAATATTTTAAAAAATATATATTAATAGATAAATAAAAAAATTAAAAGAATTAATAAATTATAAAAAAAATTGTTGAAGAAAACGAGAAAAGAAAAGGAATGTGCAAGTTGAGAAACATTAAAAGATCTAGTACTCTTTAATTATATAACGCTATAAATATCATACTTTGAAAATGAATTTTTTGCATAGAATACTTTCATGCAATACATAAACACACCTATCAGTGAAGTATAAATTATTGAAAAAGTGGTAAAATATTAGATTAAAATATTATACCACCGTAAATGATTTAATAATTCAAATAAATTCACTCTAGGATGTATTAGCTTTTTATTGAATATAAATTAAAAAAAATTATTTTAATTTATAGTCTATATATCAGGATGTTTGCAAAAACTTGCTTTTTTTTAAAGGCGCATAATTTTAGAGAAAATGGATACGTAGTGATTAAAATGCAAAAATTGAGAGTCTAAAAAGAAATAATAATAAGTTAAAGAAAATTAATATGAAAGTGTTTGATAAAACAATTGGTATTCCAACTTATTTTATGAAATTACAACTATATTAGTAGGTGTACAGCATACAAAAAAGAAAGTTATGACAATAAAAGTCATACAAAATATTCAATTTATTTACAAAAATACTTTAAACAGCAATAAATTTTGACCAAATCACAACTTTTAGCTTAAGTTAAGAGAAGCATAAATAAAAACTGTATTTCCATACATACACATTTAGCTTAATTTAAACTAAAATATGAAAAAACCAATTTATGTAAGGTTTTTGATAAACAACACCCTCCGCGCGCTTTTAAACTATTTAAATTAATCTGATTTAAGTCATTGGTAAAACTGTATATTTTTTTAGGGGCCAAACTCGATCCAAGTTAGAATTTTCTATCTTCTCAAACACAATAATTCATATTTGTTATCTTTGCATTTTTGTTTCCAAACTCCCAACTTTTACTACAACTAAACTTACAATCTTATATCAAATTAGAAAATTTTCTATCCAAATCAAGTTTGATCGAATCAAACTAATCACAAAAAAAATGTGATACACTTATCATGTAATTGATTATTTTTTTTAAAATTATACATTAATAACATATAAATACATTGCACTTATCATATAATCGATTAAAGTTTGTCCAAACTTAATATGAAGTAGAATCTCCGATCAAATTATACTGTCACAATAAAAGTAATAGCTATTTCAAATGCACGAAGACCCCATAATATAACAGCTTACAATTCACCTACACGTACCAGTAAACACACGCAGCCAATCCACGGCAGCGAAAACCCTGAGCGTACGCCACGTGCATGAAACCAATGATACAATCCGGCCGATCTTCCCAATGAGAGGAGCAAAGTTTTCTAGACGCACAGATTACCATGAAATTAATAATTTTTGACATCAAAATTCAAACACCTCACCTCGTCACTAAGTACCATAATTCGGGTCGAAGAAAGCTCTTACAATATAGCTAGCAGGAGAACATTAACAGCCCGCAGTGTACGTGGCCGAAACTTGCTGCTTCGTTTCCATGACCCTAACCAACTCAAAACTCTCCCCCACCAAAAACACACACCACACCGCCATCTCTCTCTCTCTCTCTCTCTCTCTCGTCACCTTTCTTTACATCGGCCTGACAGCGCCAAAAACTATCTCCTCACCATCACCTTTCTTCCTTCTCTTATCTTTGCTTTTCAGTTCTAATTGTTTTTTCAGCGGTTGTGCTGCAGAGTTCTTGCTGCTTCTGTCCATAATACATAGATATATGTTTGTTTGTCGGTCCCGGAAAAATTGTGGGCTTGCTTGAGAGGAATAGATCATGGGGAGGGTGAAACTCCAGATCAAGAAGATTGAGAATACAACAAACAGGCAGGTCACTTTCTCCAAGAGGAGAAATGGGCTTATCAAGAAAGCTTATGAGCTTTCTGTACTTTGTGATGTTGATGTTGCCCTCATCATGTTCTCCCCGTCTGGCAGAGTTAGCATCTTCTCAGGAAACAGAAGGTTGGTTTGATTTCAATCAAGAAAAAAGAAAAAAGATTAAATTATTTCCCTTGATTTCTCTCTCTTTTTTTTTTTTGTTGATTATTAAGAAAAAAAAATCATTTTTTTGGGTTGTTTGTTTTGTTGAAGCATCGAAGAGATTATGGCAAGATACGTGAATCTTCCCGAGCATGAACGAGGAAGGTATACATATATATAATTAAAGAATTGAAGTTTCAATTATAGGGATTCTTGGAGAAATAATTACTATATTTAATTAAGTTGACAATTTTTTTTTGTTTTTGAATTTTCTGTTCTTTGTGATGTCTCCATCCATGCAACTACAAAGGCTTCAAAACCAAGAGGTAACATATTTCCATGATACTTAGCAGATTTGTCTTCTGCCGGATTAAATTATGGTTAATGAAGATTCAGTGCATTAATTTGTGTTACAGTATCTACAAAGGGCTCTTGGGAAGTTGAAATCTGAAGCAGAAAGAAATTATCAAGCAGCTTCCAGGTAGAGAACGATGCCCGAATTTAATATTTTCAGCAAATTTAATTTGGATGAGTAAAATTTAATGTTCAGAATCTTTTTTCTGTTTCTACTTCACCTACTTTTGTTTTGTTATTGCAACTGCAGCCCCGGTATGATCGATTCTCAAGTCGAGGTTGGTCTCTTTCCCTGAACGTATCGCATTGTTTTTTGCACGATTTATAGACTAGAGATGATCCGAGACGGTGTTTAAATGCAGGAGATTCAGCAAGAAATGCTCAAGTGTAAGTGCCAGCTTGAGGATATGGAGAGAAAACTAAGGTACATATATATATGTGTGACTTGATCAGCATATATCTAGTTCATTATTGAAATTCTTGTGTGTTGAAACATGCATACTTAATCAAATTATGTGAATAAACATGGGGGAAAAATGGATTTTCGTGTAGGATATATGAGGTCGATCCGTCTGAGATCACGTCGTTGTGTGAGGCTGAGTATAGGGAGCAAGTTCTTGAAGAGAACCTGAAGCAAGTCAGGGTGCGCAAGGCAAGTCTCGTCCCGTCTCAAATTGTCGTCTACGGTGTTGTTTACAGCGAGATATTTGTGGATTTGTCTCGGGCTAATGAGTTTTCGTTTTTTCCACAGCATGTTCTTCAGGACCAGTACAACTCCCCTGCTGCACAGACTTCACAGGTTGCTTAGATTTTGTGAAGGATTTGTTCGTAGCGTTTGGTATCGATGAATTGAACGAACCTCAAAATTGGGACGAGAATTACTCTAAGTTTGAGTAGATATTTCTACAATTTTGAGTTCAACGATGAGGTAAAATTTCGTCTCTGTTCGTATTTCAGGTGATGAATTTGGCTCCAGAGGCTACCGATATAAACGTCTTGGCTGGCCGGAATCCAGACAATGTATTGGACTGGCTGCCGCAGAGAGATCCGCAAGTCCAAATCCTCAACTTCTTGGACTCGAATGGACTGCTTCCACTCAGGTGCTTTTCACATCTATAGTTTACAGTGTGCTTGTGTAAAACGATGGTACAAAATTGTCTAAAAGGAAAATTTGGATTGCTTGTTTGCAGGGATCAGCCTCAGCGTATCGATGGCATTCTGCAACAGTCCCTGACGCTTGTTCACGCGCCTAGCGTGCATGTTCACAATCATTTGAGTCCGAGCAGGAGCATGGAAGACGATGCACAACGACCCGAGTTTGGGCAGGTTATCGATGTCAATCTTTCGCCGTGGGCTGAATTGTATCCAGCAGGTTTGTCGCTCGACCTGATTCACTATGTTTGATCGTTTGTAGTCGAGGTGATTGATTGATGTTGACACTTGTGTTTGGATTTGTGGATTTGGAGTTGTTCGTTCCAATTTTCAGAAAAAGAAAGTGGGGCAAATTCTGTTGCATCAACCTATATGATTTGGAGTAGACAGAGGAAAGTTATAGCATGGATCGAAAGATTTTAACTTAGAATTTGATTAAATCTGAATCAAATTACACCAGAATTTTTGTCTGGACTTCTTAATCCAAATCAATTCCTCTGAGAAAGTATTAATTCGGTGGAATTAAAATCTTAGCAAAGCCCTTTTTCTAGGGTTGAATCTATGCTACAAATAGTGTTTTGTGTAATAATTGTATGAATGATTATTATATATATATTCTTTATTTTAAACATGTGAGAATGCGATATTGACATGATTATTTGATATTGACAGGAAATGATCCTTTCCCGACGGCGCAGCCCAGAGAACGAGCACTTCTTGAACAGTTTCTATCACAGCTCACACCTGTCAATCAAGACCATATTTGAGATTTCAACATTGATATTTAAGTGTACTGAAATAAGATCTGTTAAGGACTGTGTGGATATATTGCAATAATGAGGTCTTTGAAGCTTTATATCTTCGACTTGTTTTTCTACTTTGCTCAATGTGATAAATGTAATATAAGAATTGTATTTTCTGTTCTACATTTTGTCGTGTTCTCTATTTCCTTTAATATATGCACGTCAGATGTAAAAGATTATTTTAAATAAGATATAGATGACATAATACATCCCTTCACGAAAAAAAAAAAAGGTAGAGATGACATAATATATATCTATACTTTATTATTATTGAAGAGTACCTTTTTAGTGTCACAGATTTTTTATCTGCCATTATTTTTATTTTTTAAATTGATGTGGAGAAAAATTAATTTGCAAGAAAATCCTTCAATTTATGGATAATTGCACAAAGGTCCCAAATGCAAGTTGAGGGAAGTTAAAAGAAGTTGAGGAGAAGGAAGTTGAAAAGAAAGTGGGCTAGAGAAATGACGAAAATGCCCTCATACTGACTAAAGCGTCGGAGTGCCTACTTTGGAGATCCCTTCGGCTTGGCCCTAACGCGGTCCTGTTTTGCAGGCATTGTACCGATCATTTTGACATCCATTAGACATTGGGAGAAGGTAGAATTCACTAAAACACCCATACACTTACTCTCATTTTCAAGGCATAACATTTGGCGCTGTCTGCGGGAAACTTCTCCAATTCCTTTTTAGTTCAAAGAATATGGATGAGATTCCTGCAACTGCGTAGGGAAAAACGATAAGCAAGTCTGTAACCCTCTAGCAGCAACAAAGATTTCTTCATATCGCCCAATGATCTGAAAAATTTGTTTGAAGAGAATGGTCCTTCAGCCTCCTCAGCCTCGTCACGAGGAGGTGGAAGAGCTCGAGCATTCAGTAGAACCATATGTACTAGAACTAGTTCTAGCAAACCAACGACTAAGGAGAGAACTTTTCCCTCCCAGGGAGGAGCGAGCACCACCCCAACCACGATAAAGGGGTGGAGAATAGGAGGTAGAGATCCTTCGAAAGAAGTAACACTACAAAAAAATGTGGAAATTGGAGCAGTTTTAGGAACATTTTTTTTTGGGACGAGAAATTCATTAGTGCAACAGATATGGGCCGGATCTTGGAACAGTCCTGGAACAGGCACCCTACCGCCGTAATAGACGTTATTCCAAATTATTTGGAATGGTTGACACAAACAGTCCCGACATTGCATCTATTTTTGTACCACTTGTTCAGATACCGTTCTTAAAAAAGTCTTGCTTTCCAAAAATGTAATTTTTGTTGGAACACTTTTTAATATGGTTTTTTATGGAACAATATATTTAACTAATTTTTCATTTTTTGTATTTTTATATAGGGTTGAATATATGTAAAATATATATATATTTAATAAAATGTTATAAAAGTAATTTTCATATACTACAAATTTTAGTAAGTAGGAATATATTGTATATGTAGGAAAATATCTTTGTCAATAATAATCAAAATAGATTCTAAATTCCAAACTACTATATTTTACCTATTAAAAATAAAAATTTAATTTTACGTAAAAGATCTTTATAGTATAATGTATTATAAAAATATTATTTAATTAAAAAAAGAAAAAATTATGCTAGTTTCGATATATACCAGATGTTGACAAGTGTCAAAGTGAAGTGTATCAACCAATTAGAAATGCTTCTTTTTCTTCTTTGGAAACTTAGTAATAGGCTTCTTGTTGATATATATGCATCATAATGTCACAATAAGAGGTGTTTCTAGCATAGTCTTAATTCATGATCTAATAAACTGATACATTTATCTTCGCTAACAAAATTTGTCAAGCAGTTTGGAGATTCGTTGCAGACTTCATATAATTCCGAGTTGATTCCAAAATTTGCCAGAGCTTCAGCTGATTGATTTGATTCTCAGTAGCATTTTGTAATGATGTTATGCTGAAATTGCGAGAATTCTCCCGGCACACCAGAAGAAGATTTCGCAGTCTCTTGGATTCTTAAAGTACTGGCTTCATCAAACTATGTACAAGAAATGTAGAGTTAGTATAAATTGTGAAATTTGTGATGTCTAGTGTCTTTTCTAGATAAAGGGAGTGTTTGCGAGAGCTTTTAGAAAGCGCTTTTCAGCTTCTGGTTTTAGAAAAGTACTTTTGAGGTGTTAGGAATACCAATTTTTTACTTTTGGAACTACTACAAAAGAGCACTTTTAAGTCAAAAACTAGAAGCACGTGCTTCTAACTACTTTGGGTTTTTTTTTTTTTTGTAAATAAATTCAACTTTCTATTAGACTACTTTACCCTCGTTACAATAATCTTATTCGATTTCAGCCTTTTTAATTTATTTTCAAAATTGCTCATCTAAAATTTGATGTTTGAATTTTCAAATGATTTAAATAATTTATCACTAAAAAATTTATAATATCACATATTTAATATTTAAAAATTTCATATTATCCAATATTATTCTTATATCATAAAAAATACAAATTAAATTACTAAGATTAATTAAAAAAATATATCTTTTTGGCAAACATACAACTTTATTTATTTTCAATGAATGAACAATTATATTTTGGTGCCGCCAAAATCCTTCACTGACTCCAAGCCTAAAGAACATCCTCAACTAGCCCAACTGGTTATCAGCCGGTTGGGCATCAGCAGGGAAGGTAAAGTCCATAAACTTACCTCCTATTTTACTGAATTGACAGGCCCAAGAAATGAGCCCATTTCAGTCGAACGCATAATCATACAACTGGTCGAACACATCCTATAGCTTGCCAACATATCAGGACACTTCATAATCAAAGATCTCAGTTAGATTCGTACGGATTGGTTAAGAATCAAGCTGATAAACATCTAGTAACAGCTTTGCGGAAAAATAGGTAAAAATAGGTAGACCTGACATGACTCGGTCAAACAAGTATATCTCCCTCAATATTTATCCGTATCACAAATGGATTCTTCCGGGTGATAGGCAAGTCAAAAGACTTTCCAAAGATATATGACACTCAGTCACCAACTCTCGAATTTGGCTCCATAAATGGCTAAATTGACCCCTTATGCAGTCACTTAAGGTCAAGTTTTTGGTAACACTTATTCAACACTTTCTCTTTGAAAATTACACACTCTTACACTCATTTTTACTATTTTCTAGCTAATTTTACCTCACTTTTATACAGATTCTATCACTCACATGAATTATCTCGCATTATTCTTTACAAATCACCATTATTCTCACTTTATTTCAAGTTTCTTTTCATTTTATACTTTACTGACTTAAGCATCGGAGTGCTAACGATTCTTTGCAGGCTAGTCCCCCCAAACCTTAGGATTCTATTGAAAGTCCTTTGAAATTTGTAGTACATCTAGACCTGGGTACGTATCAATACTACATAGCGGACATATTATTGAATTAAACATTTCAGTTTTTCTATTAATATTCAATATTTTAATAATATAAATGACAAATATTTGTAAAAACTAAATACGAGATGCACTAATTGAAATAAAATTTATTATTTTTTGAGAAAAAATGATTATATCAAAAGAGAAGTTCAAATATTAAGCAAAAATAATATATTTTAACACTTGGAGACAAAGCGGTCTTTAATCATTTAAGCTTGTTTTAAAAGTGATTCTTTTTTAAACAATACCCAATTTAGCTTTTATATGCTTTTCACTTTTTTTACAAACACTACACATTTTTGATTTTGGTATGACTTTCAACTTTTCTACTAAAACCACTTTTCTAAAAGTAGAAGTTTTCACAAACACTTCCAAAGACCAAGCCATAGTGCCCAGGCTTTTGTTGGGTTATTTGATGTGTTTCCAATGTAAGTTACAAATCCATCCACGAAATCTCCTTCCCTATCCCTTATCAAAACTTCAGTACCAGATGGCCCTGGATTCTCTTTTGAAGCTCCATCTATTTGAAGTCTAAAACTGTAGAACCGTAGGTTATAGTCAAGGAATCTAGCTAATCAAGTTGCACCGTGTGAATTATTCTTGACAAATACTTGATATTTATACCTTTAAAAATATTATACAAATGATTAGAGGGAAAGTAACAAATAAATAAATTAGTTATAGTAAGTATTAATATTAATCTCTTTACCAAAATGTTGAATAAGCCAATTATGTTACAAAAACTTAATAAACTAATTGATTGGACTAGTCGTTGGACGACCATTAGAATTAGAGGGGTATCGGTAATTTTCAAACAATAGGGGGACAACTTGTAGTTATGTCAAATTACAGGAGTGCTCGTTGTAATTTATCTATTTTTAAATTGTTTAAAAGCTATGTATGTGTGGAGATTTAATCAATTTTTGCTTCTTTATTAAAATTTCTTGAAATTTGAAAATATTGTTGTTGATGATAGTGCCTTGAGTCTTTGAGTTCTCTTTTACAGCATACTATATTGCAACATTTGTATGAAATGATTTCAATTTGAAGTATTTAAAAAAAATCATATCAAAAGAATTTAAATTTATCAATATTACATGAAATGTAATCAAAATGAAAGAAACTTTTGAAATTCTTTATGTTAAAAATTGTTCAAATAATAATAAAATTATTATTAGAAACTTAAAATTCTTCAATTCAAATATAATTTAGCACTAAGAAAATTCTTTACGGAAAACCGAAAGTTCTGGAGAACTATTATTATGTTTTGTTTCACTATGACCCAAGACAAGAAAGACAATCAAGAAAGATGACCTATGTTTGGTCCAATTGTTTGGGTGTCTATTTTTATATTACTAATTTGTTGCACGTCGTTTTTGTGAGCATTTAAAAAAAGAATTGTGAAGCAAGTCGTTGTAGTATAGTGGTGAGTATTCCTACCTGTCATGCGGGTCACCCGAGTTAGATCCCCGACAACTGCAAACTTTGTCTTGAATTTTGTCCTTTCAGCTTTTGGCAGATAGCTTGGACTTTGTTTTATAGAACTTAATCTTGCTTGCATTACACGCTTGATAGGGTTTTGGCAGTCGGTCTCGTTGATGTGGGGTTTGTCCCACTCTATAGTCCACTACTTGTTGTGTCACTCCTTTTATATTTATGCAAGTTACCATACCCCCCACCCTCCCCTCCAAAAAAAGAATTGTGGTATGAAAAAAAGAGAAAAAATTATGAAAGGATATACATGTGGTGCAAGGTGATGAGAAAAAAAATGTGACAAAATGGAGAAGTCGTGAATGTGAGTTTATTTAAAAAATATTAAAATTACTATTTTAACCAAAGTATATTGAATTATATTGAAGGGATGGATTTAATTAAAGGGTAAATTTGTATCAAAAAGTTACTATGACTACATAATTCTTTTTTATAATTGTACAAGTCTTGAAAAAAATATTAGAGCGTGGAAGGGATGCCTTGCCAGTAGAGCGTGGCATTCCCTTGAGTGAGGACATCATGGCAGAAGAGCTCCCTGCTCATTTTCTAGTACTTTCTCACCTACATTCCTATGATGCCACCTTGGATCCAGTCGAACACGTACACAGGTTTGAAAATGCAACCTTGCTACACAGGTATACTGATGGTATTAAGTGTCGTGTATTTCTTACTACACTAATGTATTCTGCTCAACATGGTTCGACCAGCTTCCAGCTAGATTAGTAAGGTCTTTTGTAGAATTCACACTCTTTTCCTACACCAGTTTGCTAGCAATCAGAAGTACCAAAAGTCGACTATTAGCCTTTTCAGAAACAAGCAGGAGGAGAATGAGACTCTAAGGGCATATGTTCATCGTTTCAATGCAACTATCCTGGAAGTCCCAATAGCTCACTAGGAAGTACCGGTCAACGCTCTTACTCAAGGCATATGAGGAGGGCCCTTTTTTCAAGTCTCTGGTCAAAAAGCCCTCTGTAGATTTTCGAGAAGTGCTAGCTAGTTCCGTGAAATACATGAACCTGGAAGACACTTGGCTGCTGAAAAGAGCCAACTTTGATGAGAAAAAGGAAAACGACTTACATACTGTCCGTAGGAGCAAGGGGACCAATAGGACGTTTCAACTCCCTCGATCCGAAGAACGAGCACTATACCCCGCTCATCACTAGCCCAGCTAAAATGCTTATGATCATAGATTGGAACCCTGCTCTGCTATGGCCCAAAGGTTCTGAGAAAGGCCCTCAATTACACAAATCTAAATATTTTTAAGGTATCACTAAGAATATGGACATGACACCAATCGGTGCCGCTAGTTGAGACAAGAGATCGAAAGACTTATCCAAGCTGCCTACTTGAAAGGCTACATGGATAAGGAAAAAATGCGAGAACATAAAAAGGAGCATTCCCGTCATCGAGATTTTCGCAGGAGCGAGGAGCAGGTAGACGACCCCCTAGGAGGAAGCCCACAAAGGATAAGCTCCCCCCTGAAGAGCAGAGCAGGTAGAGCAGAAGTCGCCTGTTGGGGCACGCTCTTACAGTAGTTTCCTGTTGGCTCATGCTCTTACATAAGCCATCTGCTGCCCTACGCACATACATAAGCCGCCTGCTGGTGCACGCTCCCAGATAAGCCGCCTGCTGGTGCACGCTCCTAGTGGCAAACTCCAATTTCCTAGTAATAAAGCCTGCTCAGGCTAACTTACTACTTGAGCTTTGTGTTTACTCTCTTGATTGTGGACATATGCCCTACTGATAATAAGGTAGCATCTTTTTTGATAAGTGACAGGAACAACTGGGATAACTATTCACACATCAGCTGGGCAAGAACAGGATAATGCCCTCCTATTCATAAGATGTCACTAATACCTACAAGCTTGCTCATTTGTCAAGTTTAAAAGCATATCTCGTATGTCTAACTTTTCTTTCTAATTCATGTGTTAGCACATTATTCGCTACTTGGGTGATTTGTACCCTTAAGAGATGGAGAAAGCCTCTATAGTACCCCTTCGATACTACAGCTATATCTCCTCTAATCATCGTACTTAAAATAAATCCTGTTTATATATATATATATGTATATATATATATATATATATAAAATACGCACATAATCAATATGCACACGTAACCCCAACATCATAACACACACAATCAACCCACAACCTTATACACATGCACATATTAACCATCACAAAGTAAAATCATTCTTAGTAGTTCATCGTCCACAACTTTTGAGTTCTTCTCTATACATCCCAAATTATGGTTTATATTACAACTGATGAGTTAAGGGAAAAAACCACATACTGGCCCGACCTGACTAGACGCAAGGTTTGGACCTAGCCCTCAATGGTAGACACCACAAGATCTACTCCTGAAAAATATTAGCAGAGGAATGAGCGTGCAACTCAGTAAGCAATTAATTGGCACTATCTATACATGTACATCAAATATTGTCCAGATATAATAAGATGAGCAACGTACGTAAAGTATAATCAATTTATTTTCGAAACACATAAACTTTATCTACTATGCAGTCTACTCATAGCAACCACCAATTAAACTCATCCTTTCTTAATTTGCTTACCAGACAATGATATAATACTTTGCTCCACCATCTCAACTTCACCGTTCATTACATATGTGAATCCCCTTGACACGCTGGCTCATCTAATTCATTTCGCATTATAGCTCTTTTAATATCGCATCCTAGCTCTTTTAATATCGAATCATAGCTCTTTTAATATCATTTCTTTTTCATATCGCGTCATAGCTCTTTTCTTTTTGTTTTGCCACATAGGCTATTCAAAAACATCTAAGGGGGATTTACATCACAATTATACTAATTTTTCACAGCTTCGTTGTTTCCACATATCACCATTCTTGTAAGCAACTAGTAATGTAAAATCATATATCGACATATTTCATTTACCAGCACTACGACAACACATCATTCAATAAATGTAGTACTTCAAGGTATTCTCTCATTTCACTTTCGCAACATAAATACTCAAATTAAACCACCCACCACTCATGAAATTCAAACTAGAAATCATCCATCCCTCATACACTTTCAGAGAAATCAATTACAACACAAATTACAGATTTATCCAAATATAATAGCACAAAAAAAAACATATATAGATAATACTAATTATTCACTTACCTCAATCTTATAACGCTTCAATTACCAAACATGCTAATGTTCAATCATCTCACTTTATCTCCGGATCCTATAGTGAATTATAATGCATATAATTAATATATCGAGAATATCATAATTTCTAAATATCATTCGTATAATTCCTGATAATTTTTTTAATATTTTGTTCCTATCGAAATACAATTCTTCATTCCGTTATTTCTAACTAACCATACTTCCTAACTTCCCAATTACCATTTACTATTATCTCCTTAAATATATATAGTTTCAACTATTTTTATAAATTTTCCATCAATTCCTTGCTATTATACAACCTAATCAAATACCAATACATAAATTAAGTATTTAATCAATACGCCTGATGGAATTGAGTAAATTAACTATAATAATGATTAAATCTAACAAATCTAGTAATTTAATTACCCAACTATAGCATTCTTAATTCAATTGTGATATTTAATTCGACACTAATTTAATTAGTCAAAGTCATAAAATTTTTATTAAATAGTAAATCGGTCAATATAAACTACATTTAGTAAATGGACTAATTACATAATATAATTATATAAATTAATGAAATTTAAAAATTAAAAATTGCATACCTTTCGTGTGTGTGTGTGTGTGTGAGAGAGAGAGAGAGAGAGAGAGGGGTTTGATATTGAAATAGGTTGAAGAAAGGGGTGTGCGTGGGTCTTATGTGTTCTTCTTTACTAGATACACATGTGTGTATATATATTATTATATATATATATATATATATATATTAAACAATTGAGGAGGTGGTGGGGTGATTCCCACCCCACTTTCTATATACATATATTATTATTATTATTATATATTTATGAGTAATATAATTCGCTTACAAATATTATAATAAGCTCCAAATTTTATCCTAAAATTTATTTATAACTAAATCAAAATTTTCTTAATAATTATCAATTACTCCCTCGATTATATATCATAATCTTTGGGGCGTCACAATTCTCCCCTCCTAATAAAAATTTCGTCCTCAAAATTTAACTAACTTATTGGTTCAGAGAACATATATGTTTACTTCTCTGTTATGCTCTCCTCAACCTCCCAAGTGGCTTCCCTTGGAGAGTGATGACTCCACTTGACCTTTCACCATTGGTATTTCGTTATTCCTTAGTTTCTTTACACTCCTGTCCAGAATTCTATTGGCTCCTCTACGTATGTCAATCCCTCCGAGATCTCTATCTCTGGTTCATGCAAAACATGGCTAGAATCGGATCGGTATCGCCGTAGCATGGAAACGTGAAATACGTCAAGTATCTGCGCTAATTTTGCTGGTAATGCTAACCGATAAGCTAGTGGTCCAACTCTCTTGAGAATTTCATATGGCCCAATATATCTCGGACTTAACTTTCCCTGCCTACCGAATCTCAAGATTCCACTCCATGGTGACACTTTCAGAAAAACTTTTTCGCCCACCTCATATTCCATTTCTCTGCGATGTTCATCAACATAACTCTTCTATCGATCCTGTGCTGCCTTTAAACATTTTTAACAGTTTGTATCTTAATTCACTGTTTCTTGAATTAATTCAGGTCCTTCAAGCTGTCTCAGTCCTTCAATATCCCAATAGATCGAACTTCGACATTTCCTTCCATACAAAGCTTCATATGGAGCCATGCGAACTCCATCAGTGATAGATGATCATCCCAGTTTTCTCTGAATCAATTATGCAGGCTCTCATCATATCCTCTAACGTTTGAATTGTTCCTTCTGACTGTCTATATGTCTGAGGATGAAACGTTGTGCTGAAATGCAATTTCGTGCTTAGAGCCTTTTGCAAGCTTCCCCAAGAATGAGAAGTAAATCGAGGATCTCTATCAGAAACTATAGAGGTAGGAATGCCATGTAATCTCAGAATTTCTGAAATATATAACTCAACCGGGTTATCCAAAGAATCATTTTGACGAATTGGCAAGAAATGTGCAGATTTAGTCAATCTATCCACAATCACCCAAATGACATCATGTTTTCTGAACGTACGTGGTAACCTAATGATAAAATCTATAGTAATCTTTTCCCACTTCCATTCAAGAACAGATAAAAGATTAAGTTTACCAGCTAGTGCTTGGTGTTCTACTTTCACTTGCTGACATGTTAAACATCTAGTCAAGAACTGTGCTACATCTCTCTTCATTGCTGGCCACCAGTAATAGAGTCTCAAGTCCCGATACATCTTGGTACTGCCAGGGTGCATAACATATGGGGCATAATGCGCCTCGTACATAATCTCCATTTTTAGTTCCTGTACGCTCGGCGCACACACACACACGTTTCCCATTCAATACAAACTGATCGTTCTTCCCTTATTGTATCTTAGCCTTCATTTTCTGCAAATATGGTTTTTTATCTTGTGCATCTTTAATTTTATCCTTGAGAGAGGGTTTCACTTGTAGGGTAGCCAACAAAAGATCACCACCAACACTAAAGTGCACATCCATAGCTCTGAGGGCAATTAAATACTCCATGTTATAACACATCGTACCTGCAAGTCGGTCCACTGTCTTCCTACTCAAAGCATTTGCCACAATGTTTGCTGTTCCAGGTTGATCATTGATGGTGCAGTCATAGTCCTTCAAAAGCTCAATCCATCGTCTTTGCCTCAAATTCAACTCTTTTTGTGTTGGGATATACTTTAAACTTTTGTGATTTGTAAATCTTTGAAATATCTCCCCATACAGGTAATGCCTCCAGATCTTCAATGCATGTACTATATCTGCCAATTCTAGATCATGGGTTGGATAGTTCATCTCATGTGGCCTTAACTGCCTTGAAGCATAAGCTATAACCTTCCCATGTTGCATCAAAACACATCCAAGTCCTTGTCTCGAAGCATCAGTATACACCACATATCCTCCATTTTCCTGATGGTAAAGCAAGAATAGGTGCTGAGGTAAGTCTCCTCTTCAACTCCTTAAAATTCTGAGTACATCTATCATTATAGTCGAATGGTGCATTCTTCTTCAACAAGTTCGTCAGAGGTTTTGCGACCACTGAAAAATCCTTTACAAATCTTCTACTAGCCAGCCAATCCCAGGAAACTTCGGGCTTCTAACACATTTTTAGATGGTTCACATTCTAAAATAGCTTTAACTTTTTTCGGATCAGGTTCTACTCCTTTTTTCGAAATAACGTGCCCTGAGAAGGCAATTTCCTCCATCCAGAATTCACACTTGCTGAATTTAGCGCACAACTGTTTCTCTCTCAAAATCTGTAAAACTGTATGTAAATGTTGCTCATGACTGCTAGAATATATCAGAATATCATCAATGAATACAATCACAAATTGATCGAGGAATGGCTGTAATGTCTTGGTCATTAGGGACATGAAAGCAGCAGGGGCATTCGTCAACCCAAATGGCATAACAATGAATTCATAGTGGTCATACCTGGTCCTGAAAGCTTTCTTTGGAATTGACCCTTCTTCAATGCGCAGTTGCCAATACCTTGATCTCAAATCAATTTTAGAGAACACTATGGCACCCTTTAGCTGATCAAGTAAATCATCTATCCGTGGTAGAGGATACTTTTTCCTAATTGTAATTCGGTTCAACTGTCTGTAATCAACACATAACGTCATACTCCCATCCTTCTTCTTTACAATTACGCTAGTGCCCCTAAGGTGAAGTGCTTGGTCGTATAAACCCCTTATCCAGGAACTCTTCTAACTGTTTCTTTAATTCTTTCAATTATGATGGAGTCATTCTATATGGTGCAATTGAAATCGGTGCTGCCCCAGGAATAGTTTCTATTTGAAATCTACTTCTCCATGAGGCGGTAACCAAGGTAAGTCTTCTGGAAAAAACATCAGGGAATTCCCTCACAATTGGAACTTCTGATACACCTGGACTAACCTTCATGGTATCACTTACATTAGTTAGATAAGCTTCACACCCTCCTTTAATTAAATTAAAGGCAGTCACAACAAAAATTAAACAATTAGGGTCACTTTTTTTTTTTCTCCCACTATAACCATCTTCATTTGCCCCCTGATTTCTACAACTACTTCCTTTGTCTACCAGTCCACCAAAGCATGATTACTAGATAACCAGTCCATCCCTAGAATGACATCAAACTCCCTAAGGTTTATCACCACTAAGTCTGCATATAGAATGACACCCTCCACCATTATTGGGCAAAATCTCACTATTGTATTAACTAGTATGACCCCACCAGTAGGCATAGACACACATAAATCATGTCCCAACGGTTCTATTTTAGCATGCACACGATATGCAAAATCATGTGATATAAATGAAAAAGTAGATCCTGGATCAATCAACTCATGTGCACTAGAATTGCAAATAGAGAAGAAACCAGTGATAACCTTGGGTGCTGTAGGAGCTTGCTCTTTCTTAATTGCATACACCCTTGGTTGTGGATGTGGCTGACTACCTTGCCCTGTTGATGTCTTAGAAATACTCCCACTACCTCGTCCACCTCTGCCTCGCCCTCTACTCATACCAGTTCGTTGTGAATTTTCCCCTACATTGCTCGGTCCTGAAATCTGAGATCCCCTAGGATTATCTCTCCATGTAGAATAATCCTTGACAATATGTCCTGGCTGATGGCAACGATAGCATACAACTGGCTGGACTCCCCAACATTCACCAGTAGGATATCTTTATTTGATATAAACAATAAATTTTGTTTTAAATTATATTTATTTGTATTTGAGGTAAATTTTAACCACCTTATTTTCATTACCTTATGAAATTGAATTATTATTAATTTGAGCACAATAAATAAATTAATTTGTAGAAATTTTGCTTCAACATAAATAATAATTCTTACATTATAATAATATTCAATCAAAATAACATGAAAAAGTATCAAAATAATAACATTAACTTAGATAGTGATTTTTTTATTATTTCATATTCTACGTAAAGGCATTTTTTATAAATATGTAAAAACAATGACAATAATAAAATTAATCAATAGATATAAAACAAAAGAAATTAATTTAGCTATCTTATGGTCCATATAAATAAAAATAGTACTATAATTGCAATGCATTAATGATTTTAACAATTCATCATACAAGCTGGAATAACTTATACACTTTGACCGCAAATAGATAACCAATATCAATAAATGTAAATTCACAAAACTAATAGTGATATTTTACAATTAGGAAAATTTAATAAAATTTGATAATATAAAATATTTTTATTTTGATATAAATAATAAATTATTTTGTAATTTATATTTGTATTTGAGTAATATTTTATTTTGATATAAATAATAAATTATTTTGTAATTTATATTTGTATTTGAGTATAAATATTAACCCTCTTTTTATTACCTTTCGAAATTGAATTATTATTTAATTTGAAAATATTTCAATAAAAATTTTGCACAAATCATAATAAATAAATTAATTTTTTTAAAATTTTAAAGATTTTTCTTTAACATAAATAATTAGCTCTTTACATTATAATTATTTATAAATAGAATAGGAGTCATAAATATAAAAAATAATCAATAAATGTAATATTTTTGAATAAATATTTACCAGAAATAAATTAATCTTTTGTTAAATTATACAAATTTTGCTTTAACATAAATAATAGTTCTTTATAAAACGTACTATGCAATATTACAATTAGTAGGATCCTATAAGCTAGAAAACTTATGTTTCTTTTGAAATTTATGGCATAATAAATAAATTAATTCTTTTAAAATTTTAGAACATAAATAATTAGTTATTTACATTTAGTGAAATAAATGATGATTTTATAAATCATAATAAATAAATTATTTTTTATTAAATGGTAGAAAATTTGCTATAAATAATTAGTAATCCAAGTAACATACGACAATAAATTACATTTAGAGCACTGATATTGTTGGGCCATATACTATTCAGAATTGGCAAATTTCTCCTTATTTCATATTCTTGCATTTTTAATAAATACACAGTATAATTGTGAAAAAACAATTCGAGCTAATTAAATGTTAAATTCACAAAAAATAAAAGAACACCTATTTAGTATAAAAATACAATATTAGTGATTTTTTAAAATAATCATATAAGTTAGGATATCTTTATTTTGATATAAATAATAAATTTTGTTTTAAATTATATTTATTTGTATTTGAGGTAAATTTTAACCACCTTCTTTTTATTACCTTATGAAATTGAATTACTATTAATTTGAGCACAATAAATAAATTAGTTTGTAGAAATTTTTCTTCAACATAAATAGTAATACTTACATTATAATTATATAATCCAAATTTAAAAAATAATAATATTAACTTAGATATATGATTTTTTTATTATCCCATATTCTATGTAAAGGCATTTTTTATAAATATATTACATTGTAAATGTAAAAACAAAGGCAGGAATAAAAGTAAGAGAAATTAATTTAGCCATCTTATGGTCCATATAAATAAAATTAGTACTATAATTGCAATACATTAATGATTTTAAAAATTTATCATAACCGCAAATAGATAACTAATATCAATAGATGTAAATTCACAAAACTAATAGTGATATTTTACAACTAATAGGAAAATTTAAAAAAAATTAAAAAATAAAAATATTTTTATTTTGATATAAATAATACATTATTTTGTAATTTATATTTGTATTTGAGTTAAATGTTAACCTCTTTTTATTACCTTTCGAATTGAATTATTATTTAATTTGAATATATTTTAATAAAAATTTTATTCGTCAATTTGAATATATTTCAATAAAAATTTTGCACAAATCATAATAAATAAATTATTTTTTTAAGTTATAGAGATTTTGATTTAACAATATAATAGGGGTCATAAATACCAAAAGTATTCAATATATGTAATTTTTAATAAATATTTACCATAAATAAACTAATCTTTTATTAAATTATAGAAATATTGCTTTAACATAAATAATCTCAAAAAAATTACGTTTCTTTTGAAATTTATGGCAAATTATCCAAATAACATACCACAGTAAACTGCTTTAGAGCATTAATAGTGCTGGGACTTGGGACATATACTATTCAAATGTAAAATCAATAGATATAAAATAAAAAAAAAATTAATTTAGCTATCTTATGGTCCATATAAATAAAAATAGTACTATAATTGCAATACATTAATGATTTAAAAATTTATCATAACCCAAAATAGATAACTAATATCAATAGATGTAAATTCACAAAACGAATAGTGATATTTTACAATTAGAAGGAAAATTTAATAAAATTTTATACAATAAAATATTTTTATTTTGATATAAATAATAAATGATTTTGTAATTTATATTTGTATTTGAGTTAAATATTAACCTCTTTTTATTACCTTTGAAATTGAATTATTATTTATTAACCTCTTTTTATTACCTTTTGTATTGTAGAACATAAATAATTAGTTCTTTACATTAAATGAAATAAATAATGATTTCACAAATCATAATAAATAAATTATTTTTTATTGAGTTGTAGAAATTTTGCGATAAATAATACTAATCCAAATAACATACCACAGTAAATTAAATTTAGAGCATTAATATTGTTGGGACATATACTATTCAAAATTGGCGAATTTCCTTAATTCATATTATGGCATTTTTAATGAAAAAACTTATAAATGTGAATTTTTTTTTGAGTTAATTAAATGTTAAATTCAGAAAAAAAAAAGAAAAACTATTTAGTACTATAAATACAAGATTAGTGATTTTTTACAATAATCATATAAGCTAGGATACCTTTATTTTGATATAAATAATAAATTTTGTTTTAAATTATATTTACTTGTATTTGAGGTAAATTTTGACCACCTTCTTTTTATTACCTTATGAAATTGAATTATTATTAATTTGAGCACAATAAATAAATTAGTTTGTAGAAATTTTGCTTCAACATAAATAGTAATACTTACATTATAATTATATAATCCAAATTTAAAAATAATAATATTAACTTAGATAAATGATTTTTTTATTATTCCATATTCTACGTAAAGGCATTTTTTATAAATATATTACATTGTAAATGTGAAAACAAAGGCAGGAATAAAAGTAAGAGAAATTAATTTAGCCATCTTATGGTCCATATAAATAAAAATAGTACTATAATTGCAATACATTAAAGATTTTAAAAATTTATCATAACCGCAAATAGATAACTAATATCAATAGATGTAAATTCGCAAAACTAATAGTGATATTTTACAACTAATAGGAAAAATTAAAAAATAAAATATTTTTATTTTGATATAAATAATACATTATTTTGTAATTTATATCTGTATTTCAGTTAAATGTTAACCTCTTTTTATTACCTTTCGAATTGAATTATTATTTAATTTGAATATATGTTAATAAACATTTCATTATTCAATTTGAATATATTTCAATAAACATTTTGCACAAATCATAATAAATAAATTATTTTTTTTAAGTTATAGAGAATTTGAATTAACAATATAATAGGGGTCATAAATACCAAAAGTATTCAATATGTGTAAATTTTTAATAAACATTTACCATAAATAAACTAATCTTTTATTAAATTATAGAAATATTGCTTTAACATAAATAAGCTCGAAAAATTATGTTTCTTTTGAAATTTGTGGCAAACTATCCAAATAACATACCACAGTAAACTGCTTTAGAGCATTAATAGTTTTGGGACTTGGGACATATACTATTCAAATGTAAAATCAATAGATATAAGATAAAAAAAGTTAATTTAGCTATCTTATGGTCCATATAAATAAAAATAGTACTATAATGCAATACATTAATGATTTTAAAAATTTATCATAACCCCAAATAGATAACTAATATCAATAGATGTAAATTCACAAAACGAATAGTGATATTTTACAATTAGAAGGAAAATTTAATAAAATTTTATAAAATAAAATATTTTTATGTTGATATAAATAATAAATGATTTTGTAATTTATATTTGTATTTGAGTTAAATATTAACCTCTTTTTATTACCTTTGAAATTGAATTATTATTTATTAACCCGTTTTTATTATCTTTTGTATTGTAGAACATAAATAATTAGTTCTTTATATTAAATGAAATAAATAATGATTTCACAAATTATAATAAATAAATTATTTTTTATTAAATTGTAGAAATTTTGCGATAAATAATACTAATCCAAATAACATACCACAGTAAATTACATTTAGAGCATTAATATTGTTGGAACATATACTATTCAAAATTGGCAAATTTCTCCTTAATTCATATTCTGGCATTTTTAATGAAAAACATTATAAATGTGAAAAAATAATTTGAGTTAATTAAATGTTAAATTCAGAAAAAATAAAATAAAAACTATTTAGTACTATAAATACAAGATTAGTGATTTTTTACAATAATCATATAAGCTAGGATACCTTTATTTTGATATAAATAATAAATTTTGTTTTAAATTATATTTATTTGTATTTGAGGTAAATTTTAACCACCTTCTTTTTATTACCTTATGAAATTGAATTATTATTAATTTGCGCACAATAAATAAATTAGTTTGTAGAAATTTTGCTTCAACATAAATAGTAATAATTACATTATAATTATATAATCCAAATTTAAAAATAATAATATTAACTTAGATAAATGATTTTTTTATTATTCCATATTCTACGTAAAGTCATTTTTTATAAATATATTACATTGTAAATTTAAAAACAAAGGCAGGAATAAAAGTAAGAGAAATTAATTTAGCCATCTTATGGTCCATATAAATAAAAATAGTACTATAATTGCAATACATTAATGATTTTATAATTTTATCATAACCGCAAATAGATATCTAATATCAATAGATGTCAATTCACAAATCTAATAGTGATATTTTACAACTAAAAGGAAAATTTAAAAAAAAATTAAAAAATAAAATATTTTTATTTTGATATAAATAATACATTATTTTGTAATTTATATTTGTATTTGAGTTAAATGTTAACCTCTTTTTATTACCTTTCGAATTGAATTATTATTTAATTTGAATATATTTTAATAAACATTTCATTATTCAATTTGAATATATTTCAATAAACATTTTGCACAAATCATAATAAATAAATTATTTGTTTTTAAGTTATAGAGAATTTGAATTAACAATATAATAGGGGTCATAAATACCAAAAGTATTCAATATATGTAAATTTTTAATAAACATTTACCATAAATAAGCTAATCTTTTATTAAATTATAGAAATATTGCTTTAACTTACATAAGCTCGAAAAATTATGTTTCTTTTGAAATTTATGGCAAACTATCCAAATAACATACCACAGTAAACTGCTTTAGAGCATTAATAGTGTTGGGACTTGGGACATATCCTATTCAAATGTAAAATCAATAGATATAAAATAAAAAAAAAATAATTTAGCTATCTTATGTTCCATATAAATTAAAATAGTACTATAACTGCAATACTTTAATGATTTTAAAAATTTATCATAACCCCAAATATATAACTAATATCAATAGATGTAAATTCATAAAACGAATAGAGATATTTTACAATCAGTAGGAAAATTTAATAAAATTTTATAAAATAAAATATTTTTATTTTGATATAAATAATAAATGATTTTGTAATTTATATTTGTATTTGAGTTAAATATTAACCTCTTTTTATTACCTTTGAAATTGAATTATTATTTATTAACCTGTTTTTATTACCTTTTGTATTGTAGAACATAAATAATTAGTTCGTTACATTAGATGAAATAAATAATGATTTCACAAATCATTATAAATAAATTATTTTTTATTAAATTGTAGAAATTTTGCGATAAATAATAGTAATCCAAATAACATACCACAGTAAATTACATTTAGAGCATTAATATTTTTGGGACATATACTATTCAAAATTGGCAAATTTCTCCTTAATTCATATTCTGGCATTTTTAATGAAAAAACATTATAAATGTGAAAAAACAATTTGAGTTAATTAAATGTTAAATTCAGAAAAAATAAAAGAAAAACTATTTAGTACTATAAATACAAGATTAGTGATTTTTTACAATAATCATATAAGCTAGGATATCTTTATTTTTATATAAATAAGAAATTTTGTTTTAAATTATATTTATTTGTATTTGAGGTAAATTCTAACCACCTTTTATTACCTTATGAAATTAAATTATTATCAATTTGAGTTAATTAATTTGTAGAATTTTGCTTCAACATAATAGTAATCCTTACATTATAATTGTTTAATCCAAATAACATACAAAAGTATCAAAATAATAACATAACTTAGATAATGATTTTTTTTATTATTTCATATTCTACGTAAAGGCATTTTTTTTATAAATATATTACATTCTTAATGTAAAAACAATGGTAGTAACAAAAGTAATCAATAGATATAAAATAAAAGGAATTAATTTAGCCATCTTATGGTCCATATAAATAAAAATAGTACTATATTTGCAATACATTAATGATTTTAACAATTTATCATTTGGAAGACAGCAAATAATATCAATAGATGTAAATTCACAAAACTAATAGTGATATTTTACAATTAGTAGGAAAATTTAATAAAATTTTATAAATAAAATATTTTTATTTTGATATAAATAATAAATTATTTTGTAATTTATATTTGTATTATTTAACCTCTTTTTATTTACCTTTTGAAATTGAATTATTATTTAATTTGAATATATTTCAATAAACATTTTGCACAAATCATAATAAATAAATCATTTTTTTTAAAATTGTAGAGATTTTGCTTTAGCATAAATAATTAGTTCTTTACAATATAGTTATTTATATTTATTAGTAGGATCCTATAAGCTAGAAAATTATGTTTCTTTTGAAATTTATGGCATAATAAATAAATTAATTCTTTTAAAATATAATGATTTTATAAATCATAGTAAATAAATTATTTTTTATTAAATTTGTAGAAATTTTGCTATAAATAATTAGTAATATACATTATAAATGTGAATAAACAATTGGAGAAATAAAAGAAAAACTATTTAGTACTATAAATACAATATTAGCGATTTTTTACAATAATCATATAAGCTAGGATATCTTTATTTTGATATAAATAATAAATTTTGTTTTAAATTATATTTATTTGTATTTGAGGTAATTTTAACCACCTTCTTTTTATTACCTTATGAGCACGATAAATAAATTAATTTGTAGAAATTTTGCTTCAACATAAATAATAATTCTTACATTATAATTACTTAATCTAAATAATAATTTCTTTTATTATTTCATATTCTACGTAAAGACATTTTCTATAAATATATTAAAAATTTAGCCATCTCATGGTCCAAATAAATAAAAATAGTACTATAATTGCAATACATTAATAATTTTAACAATTTATCATACAAGCTGGAAGACCACAAATAGATAACTAATATCAATAGATGTAAATTCACAAAACTACAATTAGTAGGAAAATTTAATAAAATTTGATAAAATAAAATATTTTATTTTGATATAAATAATAAATTATTTTGTAATTTATATTTGTACTGAGTTAAATATTAACCTTTTATTATTACCTTTTGAAATTGAATTATTATTTTATTTGACAATATTTCAATAAACATTTTGCACAAATCATAATAAATAATTTTTTTTTTAAAAATTGTAGAGATTTTGCTTTAACATAAATAATTAGTAATTTACAATATAATTATTTGTATTTTGGTGTAATCCAAACAACATATAAAAGTATCAAAATAATAATTGTCCGTTAGAAACGTTCTCAAGATGATCATCAATACAAAAACTGGAAGCAGGAAAAGTAAACAGCCCTACTACCCTCCTGTCATATAAATATGATATTTTATTGACCTCAGAAGCAATACAACACATAACAATGTGGGAGATAAAAACCTCTAAATAATAAAATCGATCAAAATAACATTTAGCAGATAAAAAAAATATGTCACCCACAATAACAATTCATCTTTAAACAGAAGTTGAAATAATCGATCGAAACAACAAAGATAATTTTGATCACCAAAGTATTAATGAAAATATCAAACCTTGATATATATAAGAGTTACTCCCGGTCAAATATGATAAATTAAAAATGGAAAATGGGACATGCCAACAATTTTCTTCATCGCTCTTTTAATTACTATAGCAGCAATTATTCACTCAACAAATATGACAGAACGAACATCTATCTAAGACCTTACAGTGTCACCAAAAAATTTAGAGCAATAAGATTCAATATCTCTTCTGTTTCTATAACTATTACTATATTTATTGTTTTCTTCAAGAGCTTTTACGAGGTGAAAACCTCAAACAAAAACAAGCTACAACATTTGCATATGTTTACCCAACAATATCAAAACAAGGATAAAGATACATCCTTCCTATTTCATTTAGTTACATGTCTTTAAACTTAACCTTTATTTTTGTTCAAAGAAAGGAATTTAGTATACAATGATAGAAGACTACTGTAAAGTTGGGATTTTTTTGGCATAAAGTAAGTTCAATTAGCGTACATAATTATTTATAGATCAGAGGCATACATCTGAGTCAAGAATCACAGCCGTAGTACCATGACAACAAATGAGGTATGATAAGCATCTAAAAAAGAGCTTAAGCACTCTCTGAATTTCAGGGCACATGGATCTGACAAAAAGGATTCACATAGCCCAAATCCAATCTTTTTTATGTATCATGTACGCATATATAAATATGAAATTATGAGTACATATCTATATAAAAATATAATATATAACAATAATACTTTAGAAATGAAAATAACAATATGAAATAGACTAACTTTATAGTGTATACAAATATAATAAATATTTTAAAAGTTCTAATATTATAAAGCATGAAACATGCACAAAAAGAGAAAAAGTGAAGCAAGACGAGACATGGAGGATACTTCTATCATTCAAATTCAAAGTAAGATGTAAGCTAGAGAACATACCATGAGGTCTTTGAACACTAAGAGAAAAACTTCGTGAAGAAAATTTTTGTACTACACAATACTTAACTTAGAAACTTCACATTCTTCATGTAATCTTGTTCCTTAGAAGCATTCCTATGTAAACTCTATCGACCTATAACAAAAGAAATGGACATGTAGGGTTAAAACAGAATCAGGGAAATCAATGACCAACGATAAAGATTAGCTTAGCTTATCCAAAGTCATTGTCTTGTTGACAACAACGTAAAGTTCAACGAGCAATGATATATATTGCATTTATCATTCGAATTCGTAGTAAGATGAGAACAAGACATACCATGAAGTCTTTGAATCATTAAAGAACCTCCGTGCAGAAGATTTTCCTATTGCACAAAACTTACCTCATAAACCTCACATTCTTCTTGTTCCTTAGAAGTGTTCTCAATGTACATTGCCAAATAAATTAACATGTAGGGTTAAACAGAACCAGGGAGATAGATGATCATCAAAACAAAAGTTGATTACAGGAAAAATAAAACAGTCGAACTACTCTCTTGTCATATAAATGTGATGTTTATTGACCTCGGATGCAATACAACAAACAAAAAATGTGGGAGATAAAAGCATCTAAATAATAAAACCGGTCAAAATAACATTTAGCAGGTAGAAAAACATGTCACCGATAATAACAATTCATCTTAAACAGAAGATGAATTAATCGATCGAAACTAGTAATATAATTTTGATTGCCAACGTATCCAAGCCTTGATAAATATAGAGTAGAGAAAGAGCATTTACAGAAGTGTCACCTTTCAAGCATGAGGAGGCATTGAAAGCCCTTCATGCGAATTGTAAAATAATAGCCAAGAAGTTACAAGAAAAGGAATGCCTATAAAACAATAAATAGAGTGACAAGAAGAGATTCACATAGAAGAAGAAAACAAACCTAGAACATAATGAAAGCATTGGACCATATAAACAAAATAAGCACTTTATTTTTCACATATTGTTATTAAATAAATTCTCCAGATAGATCAACGTAAATATTAATAGAATTTACAAGTGCTTTACCATGAATAAACCCTGAGTGATAAGAAATTACGCAAATCACATCTAAATCTGAAGGCAAACCTGCGACTTGTGTTATTTCATTCTCAAGCTTGGGTTTGGCTCAAGATTCCTGCTCAATTTATGACTACATATCAACAACACTAAAATTATGTAATTTATAATGAGCTAAAAAGTTAGTTTATAAAATGCTAATTCTTCATTCCCTCTTTATTAGTAGAGAACTTGAAGAAACTCTTCTTTTTCTTAACAACTCAACCCTCTCTATTCCCTCCTTATTTTTATCCTAAACCAACAAACCGACGTACATTACTTGCAAAATTCATAACCACTAAAATCAAAGACAACATAATAACACCTTCGGCCACTAACCATGTGGCATCAAAATGGAAAAAAAAAGGCATGCATATAAGTCGATATAGTGAGAGTGTTAAAACAAAGTGCATACCTTGACAGGAAAAGTGCCTTTCGTAGCTTGGTGGTGAGTAACTCTCTCAATCGCATGATAGCGTTTACTTACTTTGCTAGAATTCAAGCAATGACAGAAGTTCTTCTATTTGTAAGGATCTGGAGAAAGACAAAGAATAGGCCTCTAATCTTTCGTATACTCATTCTCACGACTTCCATCCTTGCGGCGATGTCCGCTGTCGGCATTTGCTGAAGAAGCTTTGCGTCTCCTCCTCCTTTATGCTCATCCCACTTTACATCAAGCTACGTAGAGTGCCTACCAAGTCCATTTTTACTTCTCGAAGGAGACTCCTCTAGAATATTGCAAGATTTCTCTTCTACACACAAAGAACTTTTTGTGGAGCATTCTTTTTCTCACCTTGTTTATTTTTCGCTCTCCTCCAGCCACCAAACTATCCTTTCTTTTCCACCTACTTTTCTGTTCCTACAACTTTTTGCGTCCCCAACAGGAATATCCCTTAGCTCACAACAATTGTGACGGTGAGTGATAATGCCATCACTATTTTCATTTTTTGAGTCCATCTTAAGTGCAATCTCAAGCTGCTTTCTCTCTTCCTCTGTCAAAATATCATCAAGCTCACTCTTTGTCTCATTGCCACTGTAGGAATTACAGAATTCATCATTTGTCATGGACCCTGGGACCCTCCTTGATTTAATCCTTACAACCGCATTATGCATATCATAAACTTTCGCTTTCCAAGGACCTACCATTTCTGTTTTTTCATGTGTCTCCTCCACGTTGTTGGAGGCAAAAGAACTACTCGAGTCACATCAATGCCGGTAAAAGAATCGGGTACGGCCCGGGAACGCAATGGAAGCTAAAAACGTGGAATTAAAGCATAATATAAAACGGATTCAAAGGGGTGTTCCCTTTGAAGTTCCCGGGCGTTTGGTGTTTGTCAAAGCATAAATCAAAGAAGGAGAAGATGCTGGACAAGTAGCTAAAGGAAGAAAACAAAAAGATACATGAAAATGTAAAGAAAACCTACCTTTTTGTTTACTACACGTATAACCGGTACATGCGTTGTTCTTTCTTTTCCTTCTTTGGCACTTGAGAGCTCAACTTAGAACTCCTCTAAGTATTGTCCACACCACACAAAGGATCCAAACTATATTTATAGTGAAGAGAAGAAGAAAACAATTCCAAAACATCACTATCAATTAGTGATCTTTAGAATGTTTTATGTTCTTTTCTTTCCAAAGAGTCAGTTTAGTCAGCTGACACCCTTGTCAATTAACCCACTAATATTGCATAGACGTCCAATGTCTATCGCCGATGAAACACGGCACTTATCCAATGAATGCAATCCTTAGTGCAAGTCTCTATAGGACCCTCGATGCCCTGTCTCGAGGTCCTCGACTTGGAACGTTTCAGACCAACCCTCAGAAGTTTGTTTCATAGCTGCCATCCAATGTGCAGCCCCACTACATGGGTTATAGAATTAGTCTGTGGGCATTTGTTGTGACGTTAAAATGCCGTTTAACGTAATTAGTAAGCACAACAAACACATACTGCCAAGGATGAATACTTAATATATTCATCGAGTGAATATTACTTAAATAAAGATTGCTAAATAGAACCCAAAACCGTCAATCCAATTGACTTTCTAGTCACCTATTCTAACAATCTCCCACTTGACCTAAAGCCAATCACCATATCGCTCAGACTTATCTGAGCATGAGTAATCTGCGATATCCGGCTCGGTCTCATGGGTCTACGTTATTTCTGCCAAGATGATGCGGTCCAACCGCACATCTTCATACCATTGCTCCAAGCAGATGATATTGTCTAAGAATTTTCCTGGATCCATGATAAGATCTCAGTCCTTTGGCTTGCGCTACAGCCATGTTGTTATCCTCCAAGGTAACTACTGGCTTTGCCGTGCTAGGCACCACACCCAACCATTGGATGTGGTTTTTCATCCAAACCACTCTCCGAAGCAACTTCTAAAGTTACCATACATTCAACTTTAATGGTTCGTCGTGGTATCCCGCTTGAAACCTTTCCAAGCCAGCACCTTACCATTAAGCCTGAATATATGTTCATACTGAGACTAGATATTATTCACATGATACTGAAAGCTAGTATCTCTATAGCCTTCCAGAATCAACTCTCCATAGAACGTGCATGAAGAACACTTCTTTAATCCTTATTTAGGTATTAAAGACTGTTCTCAACAGCAGTCTACTGTGTCCTCGGTACACATCCGATTTCTGTCGTTACGCCTAAAGCATACACAACATCAGGTCCAATGCACCAGACAACATACTCATGTTGCTTACGGAAAAGACGTAGGGGATGTCAAACATCTAAGCTTCCTCATCAGTCAACCTTGACTGAGTCTTGCACAACTTAACCCTATATATAGGAATCCAATTCCTTTCATGGAGAATTGCGTGAACAATGTTCGTGTTTCAGTGTTTCCTAACATCTTAACTTCATTCCAAATGAATAAGACGTTACACACTTTAAACACTAGGAACACAACTAAACTCCCACTGACCCTCAAGCTCGTTACTGATCGAGCCATACCCCGTATGAACTCATCAAAAACGAATATTCCAGTTACATGGAGTTTCAAACCTAGTTTGAATTCCATTTAGAATCACACGACTCCAAGCCATTAATTCAATCCAATGTCCAACATTGCTTCTCTTTATGTCTTTTGGATTATAATCTAATTGACTGGACTGACCCAAAAACCTGTACCTCTCAGGTATCTAGGATATTCAGGTCATCCTTAGGAGAACTGGAATATAGTCAGTAGGAAAACTTGATTACAAATGATGTTTGCTATATCGTACTGAGGTGTCGCTCTACTTGATTCCTTAAGGAGCTACTCCTCACACCGGTTATCCTCTAAAATCTAATTTCCCTTAGGACAACACATAAACCTGTGCAAACCCAGTTTGCCTCTCACTTGTCCCTTAACGTATGCAAGACCATCCTACATACTCAAGTACTTTGTAGGATACAGGCTTGCCATGCCATATCCAATATGGTGTCTGGGCCACGATCTTTAGAAAGTGCCATGTTTTACAACTTGGACACTGTCTTATGAACACGCCCAGATGGGCCAAGGTAGTTCAGTGAAACACCGATCGAGCCATATCCAACAAGGTTTGATTCCTCTCTTATTAGAGACGTTGTTCAATTCTGGCGCTTCAGGGAGAATTCCACTGAGTGAGAATTCCATTCTCATTTAGGTACATCAAGAGCTCCCACTAAATACACACCACTCGATCCAATCGAAGGTTAATTTTGCAACCAGTTTTGTTCCCATTTCAAATCTAATTCCCTGAGCCTTCCAAAAGCCCTTAGACTTGTGAACCCTCTACTGGTCTTGTGTATTCAGTGACCCACAAATGTCTGACTGGATCCAATCCAACAGACCACTAGCAAGCATACTTTGTCCTACAAAGAGCTTCTTGGCCATCGTCCTGCTCAGGAAGAACTTGCAAGCTAGCAGGCTCAAATTGTCTATTTCTAGACTCCTTGAATCTACTAACCTCCTTATCCTAACTAGAGGAATGTGACCTAGCTTTGCATGCCAAATCTGTGAGTTTATCTTGATTATCCATTTCATCATTTGTTTTGAGCATTCATAATCTAATTATGGGATAGTATTGAAACAATTATGCAAATAACCTTGCAGACAAGAATAACCATTCTTTGTCAAATAAAAGAAACTTTCATTGATAAAAAACATGTAATCCATATTGTCCAATAATAGAAAAACATAATCTGATCATGCTAGGTTACATAATTGTGACCTATCAACTCTATCCTAACATGATCACTAATAGCTAAGCCTTACTATTTTTATAGCTTCTATGGCAATAACCCAGCCATTGCCTAGCTTTAAAACCATCTCCGTCTTAGCCTTCTACTCCTTTCCATCACCTGCAAACCATTTGCAGATATGATCTCTATAGCTGGTATCCAATACCCAAGAGTAGAATAGTAATCATGTTAAAGCTCAAATAAAATGTACCTTGGTTGGAAAGGAGTTTAGGACACTCCATCTTCCAATGCCCCTTTTCACGACAATATATGCAAACATCTTTTGCAATCCTTGACTGCCGAACAACCTTCCTCTTTCCTTTGCCCATGCCCAGCATGGCAACAGGAGCGCTCTGTGCGCTTGCAGCGGCTGATTCTGTCTTACCTTTCTTCCTCCTCGAGCGTCCAGGCCCCTTTGCCTTTCGCTCTTGAGGTCGAAGCCTCCCCCACCAATACCAACGGCGCAGACTATTCAATCATTGCCTCCTATTGGACCAACATGTTCATCAACTCATGAAGGAATTTATCAAGCCCATTCACGTTATAGTTAACGATAAACGGGTCAAAAGAGGGAGGAAGAGATTGAAGGATCACGCTGATATACGTTTCTTTTCCAAGATCAGCTCGGAGGTCTTTGAGCTTCTCCACTAGGGATAGCATCATCGCTCCATGCTGGTGTACAGACAACCCTTCTATCATCTAAGCTCTGAAAAATGCCTTCGTCCCAGCATATCTAATATGCCGGTCCGGTACCGCATGAACTTCTTTCATGCGGAGCATTATCGAGCTGACATCACCCAGCCGATCATACTGTTTCTGGATCTCATTAGTTATAGATGCCAGTATGATGCTGCGGACCTTGCGGTTTTCCTCTTGCCATTCATTGAACGTCAAACGCTCTTCTGACGAGGACCCCTCCGGCAAGATCCGAGGAAGAGGCTTATCCAGAACGTAAGCCCGAGTTTCAAAATCTAGGACAATCCTCAGATTTCGCAACCAATCATTACAGTTTGTTCCGTCAAATTTATTAGTCTCAAGAATTACAACGAGTGGATTCTTAGACATCTACACTCAAAATGTAAAGTAGGAATTTAATAGATTATAATAATATTGAATTCAAGTTAAGACTTGGTCTTTAGTCATTAACCCCTCCCACTATTTCTTCAAAAAGCCCACCACTCTCAAGTGGGGTTTTCGGGAAACCATTTCCTAGTCGGCTTGGAGTCCACAAACGCAATTCTCCATGCCCCGCTTTTACGATTCACATGGGAAAGGCTTTGTGGGAGGTATCCAATATCATTCTCATCCAATGAGATCCCCAAGATATTATACCTTGCTTCTTCACATGATCCCGAGGACTCCAAGCGAATCATGTTACTCAGCGTTAGGCCCGACCTATCAACCAAATCATATCTCAACTGTCACTCCCCATGACTCGTGAGATAGGGAAACAGGAGCATATTCCTTTGTTAATAACAATAGCACAAATTTCTTCCATTCCAAACATGCCACGACTCGTGAGACCACGAATGGGTGAAAGTGTACTACATTGTTATGGATGGAAGGCTTGGAATAATCAAATCATTTGATTTTAATTCCATTTTGGGCCTAATATTTACTTAGACCATCCAAGTGAGAGTTATAGTTTATTAAGACCGAGACCTCATCATTATTAGTATTTTGCATGCTCAAGTTTTAAACATTCAATGTAAATAGATGCATTCCAAACACATCATACATCAAAGCATTAAAACATTAAACACATGCAAAAGAAGCCTAGCACGCCTCTATAGGATGATCACAAGCCCGTTCCTAAGTGATCCACTGAGCTCGCAGTGGATCTTCTTCTTGACCTTCCACCGTGGGCTCCGTCCACCGGACCTTCATCTCCTTGGAAACTTACATTTAATAAAATAAAGCCTCACAACCTAATCTACTCTCATTACAACTCAAAAGAAACCCTAATCATAAGTCGGAGGGGGGGGGGGGGGAGTACATTAAAAGAGAGGAAGAAAGCCTTATTATTTCAAGGCTAAAACGATAGAGAGAAGAAAAACAAAGAGGCACGCAGGCCTCACCAAACAATAAATTAAACCATACATAGGTCAATGTGCTAGTGATCATCCTTATTGTTTATCAAATAAACAACAATTACACAATTATATCAAATATAAAATGCCAAGCATATAAATACATCCCATGCATTTATAAACAGATATCAAATATCAAAAACAATAAACATAATAAAATGCAGAAAATAACATATTAATAATGCAATTAAAAATATGGATATCAACTATACATCCAATGTGCAAATAATTTTTTTTATTTGAAAACCATTTCCAAAATAATCTAAGGCATCAAAAATAATTTTAGAAAAATCCTATTTAACTAAAATTAAAATATGCCAAACTAAATCACATTTAGAAAACAGCAGAAATCAAAAAGCTGAAATTTTCATGAAAAACAATGCAAACGGCCCAGCCGTTCAGGCCGACAGACGGCCGGCTGCACGCGCGAGCGCACGGCCTGACCGCGCGCACAGGCGCTGCGCGCCCAGCGCGCAGCACGCCCGCTGGCGCACCTGCTGCCCCTGCCAGCCGACCGACACCGTTTTTCACCAATCTTTGTTTTTTTTAAATTTCTGCTATAAAATTGACACATAAACATGCATTTGCAGAAAATCCAATTCTAAAAAAATGCATGGATATCCATAATTTCAAAAGAAAAATTAACACATATTTTCTACACATATTATCATGCCTTAAAGCAATAAATCATGCTTTCCATAAGCAATTTAAACATGTTCTTCATGTTTAACACATAATAACATGTAAATCCTATAGCCACGACACCGAACCAGGCTTTGATACCACTAAAAGAATTGGGTACGGCTCGGGAATGCAACAGAAGCGTAAAAACGTGGAATTAAAGCATAATATAAAATGGATTCAAAGGGGTTTTCCCTTTGAAGTTCCCGGGCGTTCGGTGTTGTCAAAGCATAAATGAAAGAAGGAGAAGATGCTGGACAAGTGGCAAAAGGAAGAAAACAAAAAGATACATGAAAATGTAAAGAAAACCTACCTTTTTTGTTTACTACACGTATAACCAGTACATGCATTGTTCATTCTTTTTCTTCTTCGTATGTCCACTTGAGAGCTCAACTTAAAACTCCTCTAAGTATTGTCCACACCATACAAATGATCCAAACTATAGTTTATTGCTAGATAAAATATAGTGAAGAGAAGAAGAAAATAATTCCAAAGCAACACTATCAATTAGTGATCTTTAAAATGTTTTATGTTCTTTTCTTTCGAAAAAAAAAAAAGAACACTTAGAGAGAATTTTCAGAGATGGTTTTGGCTAAAATCTCCAGCAAAAAATTGAAGCAAGCTAGTGTATTTTTGTGTAGTGTATTTTATGTGTAAGTAGGAATTTTTGAATTCAAAATTCAACTTCCATCAAAAAACCTCCAAGGCTAACTTCCAATATACACTATTATAGCAAAAGTATCACCCATGATGGCACATGGAGAACCACCTACACATGCACCTCACATGGCCTATACACATTAGGAGAAAGCTCCAAATTCTCCTACAACATGCTTCAACTTGTACAAGATGTGGACTTGAATTCCATGCTTTTGGACTTTATTAATCTAATTAAATTAAAGTCCAAACAAGAATCATTGGGAATTAACTAATCTAATTAATCTCAATCCAATTGAATCCCGATAGTTTATTTAATCCAATTAAATAAACATAAGTCCAAATTCAGAACAATCGATCCAATCAATTATTCTAGCCAAAACCCAATAAATTAATCCAATTAATTTAAAGGTTCTTAGTCCAAAATTAACTAATCAAATTAATTAATCTTGGACCATCCATCAAATAGATTTCCCAATAAATAATCCAATCATTTATTTCCTCTCTTGAATAAATTTAATACAATTAAATTTATTCGCTTCTTCTAGAATTAATTCCAAATTAATTCCACCAAATCCAAAGTGATTTGTGTGTGACTCATTAGGTTCACCCTTAGCTAGACTTGGGCTTGTATCCAACACAATTGGTCAATTAAATCCAATTTAATTAACTTTTTTTTCAATTAACCCTTAATCGAAAAAACGCCCGTCACCATGGGTGGCCGTCTAGCAACGATCCATGGGACTAAAGACTAGGTGAATGTTGCCGTGAACATTTAGGCTCTCGAGTTCCATACGAGTACAGTCCTTCCATCATTCGTCTCCCGGTCTAAGTCTAGGGCATGGAATTGGGCATCGGTTCCCATCCTGGACTAGACAACTATGCTTAATAACTCGAGACACGTTTTCTCTATTGATCAATGTAGGAAACCATTCCCTACGCCCAATTCCATGCCCTACACTTAGACCGGGAGACGGATGATGGAAGGACCGTACTCGTATGGAACTCGAGAGCCTAAATATTCACGCCAACATTCACCTAGTCTCTAGTGCCATGGACCGTTGCTAGACGGCCACCCATGGTGAAGGACGTTTTTCCGATCAATGGTTAATCAGAAAATAATTAATTAAACTGGATTTAATTGACCAATTGTGTTGAACACAAGCCCAAGTCTAGTTGAGGATGAACCTAATGAGTCAAACACAAATCACTTTGGATTTGGCGGAATTAATTTGGAATTAATTCTAGAAGAAGTGAATAAATTTAATCGGATTAAATTTATTTAAGAGAGAAAGTAAATGATTGGATCATTTATTGAGAAATCCATTTGATGGATGGTTCAAGAATTACTTAATTGAATTAGTTAATTTTTTGGACTAAGAACCTTTAAATTAATTGAATTAATTTATCGGGTTTTGGCTAGAATAGTTGATTGGATCAATTATTCTTAATTTGGACTTATGTTTATTTAATTGGATTAAATAAATAATTGGGCTTCAATTGGATTGAAATTAATCAGATTAATTAATGCCCAATGGATACATGTTTGGACTTTATTTAATTTGATTAAATACAAATCCAAAAACATAAAGGTTCAAGTCCATTTTTAATGCAAGTTGAAGCTAGTTAAGGAGGAGTTTCAACTCTTCCATATATGTACATGATGTGCACGAATTTTCGCTCTTTTGTGGGTGGTTTTTCCTTGCTATCATGTGTAGTGGATGTGCTAGAAGTGTGGGTATGTGGAAGTTGCCTTGGAGGTTACTTATGTAGGTGGTTTTTTGAATACTACATTCTACATACACAAAACTACTTTGCTAGAAACAATTTATTTTACTTGCTTCAATTTTGCTGGAGATTTTAGGCCAAAATACTCTCTGAAAATTCTCTCTTTTAGTGTTCATACTTCTTAGAGAAGATTGAACAAAAACATTCCAAGGTACACTAATTAATAGTGCTTTCTTTGGAATTGTTCCTTCTTCTTTGTTTCTATTTTCTATCTAGCAATAGAGTAGAAATAAATCCATAGTGTGGTGTGGAATGCATTAGAGGAGTTCTACGTTGAGCTCTCAAGTGGGCGAACGAAGAAGGAAAGGAAAGGAACAACGCACGAACACGTTCTACATAAACGAACAAAGGTTGGTTTCCTTTTACATTTTTGTGTAACTTTGTTCTTCTCCTTTTAAGCCACATATCCAGCTTGTTTTATTTTTTTGTTTATACTTTGACAAACACCGAACATCGGGAACTTCAAAGGGAACACCCCTTTGAATCCGGTTTAAATTATGTCTTAAATTTATGTTTTTACGCTACCGTTGCGTTCCCGGGCCGTACCCTATTCTTTTAGTGGTATCAGAGCCCGGTTCGGTGTGTGGCTTTAAGGAGTTACATGTTATAATTTGTTAAGCATGTTGAACGTGTTTAAAATGCTTTTGGAAAGCATGTTTTACGGTTTTTTCTAGCATGATTATATGTATGAAAATATGTGTTAATTTTGCTTTTGAAATTATGGATATCTACGCATTTTATGAGAATTTGATTTTCTGTAAATGCATGTTTATACTTTAGTTTTACAGCTGAAATTTAAAAAAAAAAAATAGGAAAATGTTCGGCAACCGTCTGCTTGCTGCTGCCTGCCGGCCGGTTACTGGGCCAGCAGGCGTGCGCGCAGGCAGTGGCCTGCGCGCGCGCTGGCCGTGCGTGCTGGCATGCAGCGCAGGCAGGCAGGCCTGCACGCGCTGGGCGCGGAGTGCTGCGCGCGTGCGGCCGGCCGTAGGCCGGTCTGGGACGTCTGGGCTGTTTTGCATTGTTTTTCATGAAAATTTTAATTTTCTAATTTCTGCTGTTTTCTGAATGTGAGTAATTTTAGCATATTTTAATTTTAGTTAAATTGGATTTTTCTAAAATTATTTTTGATACCTTAGATTATTTTGGAAATAGTTTCCAAACTAAAATGGTTTATACATTGGATGTATGGGTCATATCCATTTTTCAATTGCATTATTAGTATATTATTTTCTGCACTTAATTATGTTTATGGTTAGATATTGGATATCTTGTTATAAACACATGGTATGTATTTATTTGTTGGCATATTTATATTAGATGTAAATGTGCTTTGTTGTTGTTGTTTATTTGATAAACAATAAGGATAATCACTAGCCCCTTTTTAGCCTATGTATGGTTTAATTTATTGTTGGGTGAGGCCTACGTGCCTCTTTGTTTTTCTTCTCTCTATCGTTTTTAGCCTTAGAATAATAAGGCTTTCTTTCTCCCTATTAATGTACTTCCCCCGACTTACGATTGGGGTTTCTTTTAAGTTGTAATGAGAGTAGATTAGATTGTGAGGATTTAATTTATTAATTGTAAGCTTCCAAGGAGATGAAGTTCCGGTGGACGGAGCCCATGATGGAAGGTCAAGAAGAACAATGGATGAATTTTTACAAGGCCCCATTAGAATGATAATGGGATGTAAATATTGTAATAGTGTAGGTCTACCCTAGTTTGACCATAGATCCACTGCGGGCTCAGTAGATCACTTAGGAATGGGCTTGTGATCATCCTAACAGGGGCGTGCTAGGCTTGCTTTGCATGTGCTTAAGTTTTTTATGCTTTGATGTGTGGTGTGTTTGGAATGCGTCTTATTACATTATATGTATAAATCTTGAGCATGCAAAATACTAATAATGATGAGGTCTCTGTCTTAATAAAATGATGAACTCTCACTTGGATGGTCCAAGTAAATATTAGGTCCAAAATGAAATTAAATCAAATGGTTTGATTATTCAAAGCCTTCCATCCATAATAATGTAATGATGAAGCTACTTTCATCTAAAGCGTGGTCTCACGAGTCGTGGCACGTTTTGGAATGAATGAAAGCTGCATTATTGTTACGAACAAAGGAATATGCTCATGTTTCCCTGTCTCACGAGTCGTGGGGGGCGACAGTTGAGATATGATTTGGTTGATTGGTCGGGCCTAACGCCGAAGTAACATGATTCGCTTGGAGTCCTCGGAATCATGTGAAAGAGGTGAGGCAAAATATCTTGGGAATCTCATTGGATGAGAATGGTATTGGATACCTCCCACAAAGCTTTTCCTATGTGAATCGTAAAAGCGGGGCATGGAGAATTGCGTTTGTGGATCCCAAGCCCACTAGGAAATGGTTTCCCGAAACCCCACTTGAGAGTGGTGGGCTTTCATAGAAATAGTGGGGGGGTTAATGACTAAAGACCATGTCATAAGCTTGAATTAATATTATAATTCGTTTGCTAATTTCTGCTTTACATTTTGAATGTATATGTCTAAGAACCCGTTATCTATGATTATGGAGACTAATAAGTTTAATGGAACGAACTTCAATGACTGGCTGCATAATCTGAGGATTGTCCTCGATTACGAAAACCAGGCTTATGTGCTGGATAAGCCATTTCCCGTAACCTTGCCGGAAGGTTCCTCGCCAGAAGAGCGTTTGACGTTCGAAAAATGGCATGAGGCTGATCGCAAGGTACGCAGCATCATACTGGCATCCATGACCAATGAGATCCAGAAGCAGTATGATAGGCTGGACCATGTCAACGCGATAATGCTCCGCTTACAAGATATGTATGCAGTTCCGGATAGGCATATTAGATATGCCACCACAAAAGCATTTTTCGGCACTAAGATGACTGAAGGATCCTCTGTACATGAACATGGGATCAAGATGCTTTCCCTTGTGGAAAAACTCGAGGATCTCAAAGTTGGGCTTGATAATGATACATATATAGATGTGATCCTATAGTCTCTTCTTCCCTCTTACGACCCTTTTGTCGTGAATTACAACCTGAATGGGTTTGAGAAATCCATACACGAGTTGATAAACATGTTGACCCAGTTTGAAGCAACGACCAAAAGGTCTGCGCCGGCGATACTGGTTAGGGAGGCTTCGACCTCTAAGGCGAAAGGCAAGAGGGTCGGACTCTGGAAGAGGAAGAAGGGAAAGGCAAAAGCCGCTGCTAGCGCTCAGAGCGCTCCTATTGCCCCAGTGGGGATGGGCAAAGGAAAGGGAAAGGTTGGAACGCAGCAATCGAGGGCAAATGATGTTTGCATGCATTGCCATGGAAGAGGGCATTGGAAGAGGGACTGCCCCAAGCTCCTTTTCAATCAAGGTATGTTTGTTATTGAGGTTAACATGATTATTAATTCTGCTTCTTGGGTATTGGATACCTATTGTGGAGCTCACATCTGCAATGATTTGCAGGTGCTGGAAAGAAGCAGAAAGCTAAGTAGGGACGAGGTCGTGCTGAGGCTAGGTGATGGCAAGGCTATTTCTGCTGAAGCTGTAGGTCTAGTCCACTTACTTGTTAGTGATCAAGTTAGGATAGAATTAAAAGATTACTATTATGTACCTAGCATGATCAAGAATATCATTTCAATACCATTGTTGAACAATGCTGGTCTTAAGTTCATGATCAATAAAAATTATTTTTATTTGATGAAGAATGGTTCTTCATATCTGTTAGGTAAACTTCATAACGGTCTTTATATTCTTCAACAGCGTGATTTGATCATGACTGCTCAAAACAAACGAAAAATGGATAATACAGAAAATGCACAGATTTGGCATGCAAGGCTAGGTCACATCTCTCAAGACAGGATTAGGAGGTTGGTGGACTCAAAGAGTCTAGAAATAGATGATTGGACCATCTACCGGCCTGCGAGTCTTGTCTAAAAGGGAAAATACCAAGAAGCCCTTTGTTGGACAAAGCATGCTTGCCAGTGGTCTTTTATATTTGATCCATTCAGATGTCTTGGGGCCACTGAATACAAAGGCCAGAGGAGGGTTTTCTTACTTCATAACTTTTATCGATGATCACTTACGGTATGGTTATTTTTACCTTATGAGGTACAAGTCTGAGGCCTTTGGAAGGTTTAAAGAGTTCAGGTTTGAAGTTGAAAACCAAACTGGTTGCAAAATTAAAGCCCTTCAGTCGGACCGAGGTGGTAAGTATTTGAGTGGGAAATTCTTGGATTATTTAAAAGAGAATAGGATTCTCTCTCAGTGGACTCCTCCCGGAACGCCACAACTGAACGGTGTCTCTGAAAGGAGGAATCGAACCTTATTGGACATGGTTCAATCCATGATGAGTTTTACCGAACTGCCCTTATCCTTCTGGGGTTATGCTCTTGAGACGGCAGCCAAATTATTAAACATGGCACCTTCTAAGACTGTGGCCCAGACGCCATATCAGATATGGCATGGCAAGCCTGCTTCCTACAAGTACTTGAGAATGTGGGGTAGCCCTGCATACGTCAAAGACTAGTGGGAGACAAACTAGACTCGAGGTCTAGTTTGTGCAGTTTTGTGGGTTATCCTAAGGAAACTGCGGGGTATTATTTTTATGATCCTTCCGAGCAAAAGGTTTTTATCTCGAGAAACGCAGTGTTCTTGGAAAAGGGTTTTCCAGCGGATACCCGTCGTGAGGAATTGCTCCTTGAGGAATCAAGTAAGGCAATACCTCAAATGGATGCAGTGACATCATCTGCACCTGTAGTTCCCACTGACGATATTCCTGTCCTCCGAAGGTCGACTAGAGTTTCCCATCAACCTGATAGGTATGGGTTTCTGGGTCTAACCGGTCAGTTGGACAATAATCCAAAGACCTACGGAGAAGCGATGTCGGACATCGATTCAGGAAAATAGGTTGAGGCCATGAAATCCAAAATGGACTCTATGAGTTCAAACAAGGTTTGGACCTTGGTAGATCCACCCAAGGGTGTCAAGCCCGTCGGGTGTAAATGGGTCTACAAACGTAAGCTTAGAGCTGACGGGGAGGTGACTACCTTCAAGGCTAGGCTTGTGGCAAAAGGTTATACTCAGCGGCCTGGGGTCGATTTTGAGGAAACCTATTCACCCGTAGCCATGGCTAAGTCCATTCTGATTATGCTTGCCATAGCTGCATAGTATGACTATGAAATATGGCAGATGGATGTGAAAACGGCCTTCCTTAATAGATTTGTTGAGGAAGAGATCTATATAGATCAGCCGGAGGGTTTCACATCTGTTGGAGAAGAGCAAAAGGTCTGCCATTTCCAAAGGTCCATCTATGGTCTCAAACAAGCTTCCCGAAGTTGGAATATCCATTTTGATGAAGTCATACGGGGTTATGATTTCATCAAGATGAGCTTAAGCCTTGTGTATACAAGAAGGTCAGTGGGAGCTCGGTTGCGTTCCTAGTGTTTTATGTGGATGACATCTTACTCATTGGGAATGATGTAAAGATGTTAGGTGACATTAAGGCATGGTTATCCACACAATTCTCCATAAAGGATTTGGGTGATGCTTCCTACATCCTAGGCATCAAGATTATCCGGGATAGATCTAAAAGGATGTTAGGAATGACCCAAACCTCGTATATTGAGAAAGTCTTGAAGAGATTCAAGATGGAAAACTCCAAACGAGGATTCCTTCCTATGAGGCATGGGGTTAAACTGTCCAAGAAGCAGTCTCCGAAGACTGATGAGGAAGTTAGAAGGATGTTGGACATCCCCTATGCTTCAGCCGTAGGCAGCATACAGTATGTTGTGCAGTACACAAGGCCTGATGTCGCTTTCGCTTTGAGCGTAACGAGCAGATATCAGGCTTGTGCCGATGAGGCTCACTGGACTGCAGTCAAGACCATTCTTAAGTACCTGAGAAGGACTAAAGATATGTTCTTGGTTTGCGGTGGTGGAGAGTTAATTCTAGAAGGCTACAGCGACGCTAGCTTCCAGTCTAATGAGGACGATGCCAAGTCTCAATCTGGATTTGTATTCACGCTGAATGGTGGTGTGGTGGCTTGGAAAATTTCCAAGCAGGATACCACAACTGATTCCACCATGGAAGCTGAGTACATAACGGCTTCGAAAGTAGCTAAGGAGGCGGTTTGGATGAAAAACTACATCCAAGAGTTGGGTGTAGTGTCTAGCATTGCCGAGCCAGTAGTTATGTTTTGTGATAACAACGGGACTATAGCGCAAGTGAAGGAACCGAGATCTCATCACCAATCCAAACACATTCTTAGACGCTACCATCTGCTTAGAGAGATGGTGGGAAGAGGTGACGTTCGGATGGACCGAGTCACATCGGCAGAAAATACGGCAGATCCGCTGACCAAGCCAGTGTCGTAGGTTACTCATACTCAGCATATTGGGAAGATGGGTTTGAGGGTCATGAGTGATTGGCTTTAGGGTCAAGTGGGAGATTGTTAGAATAGGTGACCGAAAAGCCAATTAGATTGATCTTGATGTAATCTATTTCTGACAATGTCATTGTAATTGTAATATTCCTATATGAATAAAGTGAGTATTCATGTTTGGCAGTTTCATTTGTTGTGCTCGCTATTTATGTTTATTCCATTAACATCACAATAAAGCCCACAGGCCAAACGAACAACCCATGTAGTTGGGATGCGCATTGGATGGCAACTATGAAACCAACTTCTAAGGGTTAGGTCTGAACGTTCCAAGTCGAGGACCTTGAGAGTCCTATACAGACTTTCACTAAGGATTGCATTCATTGGATGAGTGTCGTGTTTCATCGGCGACAGACGTTGGACGTCTATGCAGTATTAGTGGGTTAGTTGACAAGGATGAGTGTCGTGTTTTTACGCTTTCGTTGCGTTCCCGGGCCGTACCCTATTCTTTCATGGGATCCATTGTACCAGTCTTGGTAGAGACGGTGGAGAGACGTAGAGGTGGAACCCCAATCGGCATGCCACAAACAAATCGCCTCGCAAACATGCCACCGACATTCCGCCCGCTTTGTACAAACGCCAGAGCGATGAGAAATCAATCCTGAATATCCTTCCCGCCGAAAACCTTCTATAATTGAATCTGGCACTGTTCCTACCCTTCCAGGTCGCCCAACAGATTAGGATGGGAAGGAGTATGCGGATATGGCCCCTCTTCGCGTACGGGGACAATAATTTCCAAAAATCTAGCATTGTCGAGATGTGAGCTGTGACAGGAGAAGAGCACCCAAACCATGCCCTAAAGAAATCCCAAACCTCATGGATCACTAGACTTTCAAGAAATACGTGTTGCAGCGTCTCAAGGTTCCGACAAACTCACATTTGGAGACCACGGTGAGCCCCTTAGTTCGAAGCTGAGCATCAACTGGAAGGTAGTCGTGCAACAGTCTCCACATAAACACCGACTGTGTCGGCGTGATAGTCTTGTGCCATAAGTCTTGGAAGAGGGCAGTGCAAAGCCGAGGAACGAACCTCTGCCAAGCGGACTTAATAGAGAATCTTCCGCTAGGTGAGCCCTTCCAAACAACAATGTTTGTGTAGGACAAGCGGATCCGCCCGGTAGCGCGAGCGGAAGCGAGAAATGCGTAAATCAATACGTAATTAAAATTAAATCGCATATAAAGCGAAATCCTAAGGGGGTGTACCCTTGGGTGCTCAACCGGACGTTCGATGTAGGATGTGTTAAAGTTAAAAGCATGCATATAACACATAGGGCATAGACGAAAAGTAAATCTACTAAAGCATAATAAACCGTTACCTTGTAGACTTAACGTGTGCTCGGTTACTTGCGTTGTTCCTTCTCCGGAATGCTCACAAATCCAAATGTATGGATTCTCCAAAGGTTATCCACACCACATCGAAAGAAACTCACGTTCTCCTTGCTAGAAGAGAACGGGTTTATGAAGGAATCGGTTTAAGAGAATAACACTATGAATAAGTGTTCTATTAAACCTACTTTGTTCTTCCTCTTGATTCAAAATCAAGTGAAGAACACAAGTGGGAACGGAGGGAGATGGCCGAGAGTGAGAGAGAGAGGAGAGGCCGAAAAATGCTTCTTCTTTTTCCTTGAAAAAGATGAATAATGATTCTCTTGCACAAGGTGTTTATATACTCCTATATATACATAATTAATGTGATTATTGGAATGTGTCTAGATTCATCCAAGGATGTCTAGATACATCCCAATCAATCACCATTAAATCTTCAATCAAGCCTACCAACTTTTATGGTATGATCAAATCATACCAAAAGGGAAGGGCTTGATTGGAGTTGATTTGTCTCTTACCAAAAGAGACAAGTCAACCGCCACCTTGCGTAGAACATGGCTGAATTTTGCTTCCTCCAAGGGAGCATTTTGGCCATGCTCATTATGGGAAGAAGTCCAACTTCTTCCTATTCCAAAATAGGAATTATTTCTCCTCTCGGGTCAAAATTTAACGGACCGAGTTTTATCGTAATCCAATTAGAATGAACCCAAAATTAAATCCAATTTAATGTCCACTTAAATTATTCCCGTTGATCTTTTAATCAAATCAAAAGATCCAACTTCTCAACTTTCCATAATTAATTCATAAATCCAACTTACCGATTAAACGCGGGCCCGATACAATATCAGCCCGTCCATCCAATGGACTATCCTTAAGTAATTCAATTACTTATTTATCCCTCGAGATTGACTCCAAGTCAATCTCTCAACCTTCTCGGTGATTTGTGTGTGACCCTTTAGGTTCACCATCAGCTAGACTTGGGCCCCTGTCCCACAAGGGCCCGTTACCATGGGTGGCCGTCTAGCAACGGTCCATGGCACTAGAGACTAGGTGAATGTTGGCGTGAACATTTAGGCGCCGATTCCGTACGGGTACGGTCCTTCCGTCTACCGTCTCCCAGCCTTAGTCTAGGGTATGGAATTGGGCGTCGGTTCCCATCCTTGACTAGGCATCTATGCTTAATACTCGAGACTACGTATGCTTCATTGCATCGACACAGGAAACCATTCCCTGTTCGACCAACCACGGTGGCCACAACTTCAAACAGCATGAACGTGTCTCCAAGTGCATAGGAGATACCTCTGTCACATACTGACAGGGGACGGATCCTCTTCTTGGAATCTACCGTCCTCGCTACATATTCTGACTGCACTGGACAAGGCTTATAATGATCATCTTGCGCGCTAGCCTGCCGGCCGTCAGTCGTGCGCCTGCCCTGCGCAGGTGCGCGCGCGCACGCGCACTGGACGCGCATGCCGGGCGCGCCCGCAGACACCATCGTCTGCGTGAGCGCGCGCCCGGCGACGCCGCCTCGTGCGTGCGCGGCCCTTCAGCACGCAGTCGCGAGGGCGCGTGCGCATAGGGCGCGCCTGCCGGTGCGCGCGTGCAGACACCATCGTCTGCGTGCGCGCGCGCCTGGAGGCGCCGCCCCGTGCGCGCGCTCACGTCCGGGTGCTCAGGCATCCCAGCGCGCTGGCCTGGCGCGTGCGCGCGGGCTTCCCTGCCCGTTTGTGCGCGCGCCCGGCCAGCCGCCTTGCCTGTCGCCCGGCCGCGCCACCCGGCAGGCTGTCTACGCGCAGTCATGCGCGCCTGGCGCAGGCGGCCGCGCGCAGGCTCCTCTGCCTGTGCGCATCTACCTCGCCTGTGCGCACCGCCGCGCGCGGCCAGCCTCCGGCAGGCCCGCGTGCTGTGGCGTTTCTTCATTTTTGTTTCGATTTTCACCCCCCGTTTCCCAAGAAAGACAGAAAATCCAACAATACCAAAAAACATACGAATTTAAAAGCAAGAAAATGACATGCTTTAATTATAATACAATCAAGAATTAATCAAAACATGCCATAACACGTTTCATGCTTAAAACACACGTAAAATCCTAGGCCTATACATCGAACCGGGCTCTGATACCACTGAAAGATTGTGGATCGTCCCGGGAAATAGTGCGAATGCGGAAGCGCGGTATAAATTTAAATAAACGGAATTTAAACATGTTTTTTACGAAAAATAAAGAACTCGTTCAAGGGGTGTGCCCATGAAGTTCCCGGGTGTTTAGTGTATCTCATGAATTAAAAGCATACAAGAATCATGGAGGCCATAGGGTTTAAAATAAAGAGAGGGACGAAAAATTAAATCGGAACCTACCGATTGTCGTTTTCGTCTTCTAACCGGTACTCGTGTTGTTCCCCGATTTGCAGCAAATCTCGTATGTGAGATTCTCCAAATTGTGACACACAATCCACCCACGTATCTTGCACGTCGTGCTAGCGAACGAACAAGTATTTTGGAGAGGATGGATCAACCGCACGTTATTAGGTTAACAGGATTAATCCTCCTACGTTCGATTGTTCCAAGAACAAAAGAACAAGAAAATAATATTCTTGAGAGAGAAAGAGAGAGGGCGGACGAGAGGAGAGGGAGAGGCACACGAGTGAGTGTGTGTTGTGTGTGTGAAGATTCATCATCTCTCTTATGGTGAGGGGCTAGGACTATATATAGAGGAGGAGTTTAATCCTCTTCAAACTCCAACTCTAAAGAAGACTATTTTGACTAGGATTTTGACCTAGTCAAAGTCGTAGTCAAAGTAGTAATTTGACCTTGTCAAATTAATCCTAGCCATCCATCTCTCCTTTTAATCTCAATCATTAATTTAATTTAATGGAATATTTGAAACCTATTTAAATATTCCAAAGGGCAACAAATAAATATAACAAATATAAATATTTTTATTCTAGGTCCATTAAATTAATTTTCTAATAAATCTAATGTATTAGATTAATCCCTTTTATCTAATAAAAGGAATTAATTCTCTCCAAGAAAATTAAGAACCCGATTAATCATTCCATTTCTCCAATATTTAATTTTAAATTAAATACTTAATGTGTGTGGATTGTGTGTGACTCTTTAGGTTCACCTTTCAGCTAGACTTGGTCGGATTCCTAGAATCCGCCCGTTACCATGGGTGGCCATCTAGCAACGGTCCATGGCACTAGAGACTAGGCGAATATTCGGGAATGAACATTTAGGCTCTAACAGTACACTCGTCCTTCCGTCTACGGTCTCACTACTTAGGGTCTAGGGCACGAAAAATGTAGGTACCCATTTTGGACCTAAGTGTCGGTCTGTCCTTACTAAACGCCGCAAGGGAAACCTTCCCTTCTATTCAGTTACTGTGGCCACAGATTTTAGGGATAAGACACAGAGCATATGTGAGACTCAACTATCAATGCCTTTTGACAGGAGACAGATCCTTTCTTGGAAACTACTGTCACTCTGTACACCGGAGGTGCACTAGACATGGCTTATGACTACTCAAGTGCTTCTTGGCAATCTCTCACCATATCTAAGACACAGCCCAGATATACAGGTAAACTCAGCAGTTCCTCAAGTCAAAGGACTTGACCTGTACTGTTGGAACCGGGAACACACGTTATACCTAGCCGACCCTACTCAAGGTCCTCCGTAAGACGGTTCCCACGAGTCACCTTAGTCAGCTTCTCCCTAGCAGGCTAACCCACTAACACTGCTTAGACGACCTTCGTCACCCGTCGATGAAATACGACAACAGATGCTTAGTGCAAGTCTCAAGGGGAATCTCGGTACCCATTTTCGAGATTCCTTGACTTGAAGATTTCCGGACTGATTCGGCGTGACTAATTTCATGGACCTACCTCTAAGCGTAGTCCCAGTCCCCGAAATGCGTTTTTAGTTCGTGGGCTTTGTTTGCGTAGTGACCAGATATGTAATGCAGATAAAGTGAACACAAACAAAGTAATGCCAAATGAATTTCACTTCTTTATTAATTAATAATTTATTAAAACCCTGAAATTGTCTTGACATAGGTTACATTTTGCCTGCCAAGATTTGTTAGAATAGGTGACCATGTAAGCCAATTTTGGCGGGAATATGTAACCTATGTCTAGACAATTTCAGGTGTTTGATAAATCATTTATGAATAAAGAAGTGAAAATTCATATGGAAACACTTTGTTTACGTTCACTTATATCTGCTATTACATATCTGTTCACTACGCAAACAAAGCCCACAGACTGAAAATCGATTTCGGGGACTGGGACTACGCTTGGAGGTAGGTCCATGAAATAAGTCTTACCGAATCAGTCCGAAAAACTCCAAGTCAAGGAATCTCGAAAATGGGTACCGAGATTCCCCTTGAGACTTGCACTAAGCATCTGCTGTCGTATTTCATCGACAAGTGACGAAGGTCGTCTAAGCAGTGTTAGTGGGTTAGCATGCTAGGAAGCAGCTGACTGAGGTGACTCGCGGGAACCGTCTTACGGAGGACCTTGAGTATGGTCAACAAGGTACGACGTGTATTCCCGGTTCCAACGGTACAGGTCAAGTCCTTTGACTTGAGGAACTACTGAGTTTACCTGTATATCAGGTCTGTATCTTAGATATGGTGAGAGATTGCCAAAATACTCTTGAGTAGTCATAAGCCATGTCTAGTGCAGCTCTGGTGTACAGCGTAACAGTAGTTTTCAAGAAAGGATCTGTCTCATGTCAAAAGGCATTGACAGTTGAGTCTCATGTATGCTCTGTGTCTTGTCCCTAAAATCTGTGGCCACAGTAACTGAACAGAAGGGAAGGTTTCCCTTGCGGCGTTTAGTAAGGACGGACCGACACTTAGGTCCAAAATGGGTACCTGCATTTTCCGTGCCCTAGACCCTAAGTGATGAGACCGAAGACAGAAGGACAAGTGTACTGTTAGAGCCTAAATGTTCATCCCCGAATATTTCACCTAGTCTCTAGTGCCATGGACCGTTGCTAGATGGCCACCCATGGTAACGGACGGATTCTAGGAATCCGACCAAGTATAGCTGAAAGGTGAACCTAAAGAGTCACACACTTAGTATTTAATTTGGAATTAAATATTGGAGTAAAGGAATGATTAAATTGGATTTAATCGGGTCCTATATTTTCTTGGAGAATTAATTTCTTCTATTTGATAAATGGAATTAAATTAATAAATTGGATTTATTAAGGGAATTAATTTAATGGGCGTAGAATAAATATTAATATTTATTTATTATATTTATTTGGCCTTTTGGAATATTTAATAGGATTTTAAATATTCCATTAAATTAAATTAATGGTTGAGATTTAATGGGAGAGATGAAAGGCTAGGATTGAATTTGACAGGTCAAATTCTACTTTGACTAGGACTTTGACTAGGTCAAAATCCTAGTCAAATTAATCTTCTAAAGAGTTGGAGTTTAAAGAGGATTAAACTCCTCCTCTATATAAACCCCTAGCCTCGCACCTTTTGAAGGATGATGAAATTCCAACACACACACAACACACTCCCTCTCTCGTTTCTATCCCTCTGGTCCGCCCCCTCTCTCTCCAAGAAAACATCTTTTCTTGTTCTCTTGTTCTCGGAACATTAGAACATTGATGAATCAATACCGTTAATTCATAACGTGTTGTTGATTCATCCACTCCAATAAATTACATGAAAGGAATTGTGGATCGTCCCGGGAAAAGCGCGAATGCGGAAGCGCGGTATAATTAAAAAAATGCGGAATTTAAACATGCTTTAAATTAAAGAACACGTTTCAAAGGGTGTGCCTTTGAAATTCCCGGGTGTTCGGTGTATCTCATGAATAATAAAACATAAAAGAATCATGGAGGCCATAGGGTAGAAAATTAAAAGGGACGAAAATCATAAACGAGACCTACCCGTTGTCGTTTTCGTCTTCAACGGCTACACGCGTTGTTCCCCGTTTTGCACCAAGATCTCGTTCTTGAGACCCTCCAAATCGTGACACACGATCCACCCACGTATCTTGCACGTCGTGCTAGCAACGAACAAGTTTATATTTTGGAGTGGATGAATCAACAACACGTTATGAATTAACGGTATTGATTCATCAAGTTCTAATGTTCCAAGAACAAGAGAACAAAGAAAAATAATTTTCTTGGAGTGTGTGAGAGAGAGAGGGCGGACGAGATAGAGGGAGAGAGAGCCGAGTTGTGTGTGTGTGTTGTGTGTGTTGGAATTTCATCATCCTTCAACTTGTAGGATGCTAGGGGTTTATATAGAAGAGGAGTCTAATCCTCTTTAAACTCCTCTTTCAAGAACTCTATTTTGACTAGGATTTTGACCTAGTCAAAGTCCTAGTCAAAGTAGTGTTTTGACCTAGTCAAAACAATCCTAGCCATCCATCTCTCCCATTGATCTCAACCGTTGATTTAATTTAATTTAATGGAATATTTAAAACCTATTTAAATATTTCCAAGAGGCTAAAAATAAATATAAATATTATTTAAGCCCATTTAAATAAATCCCTTTGATAAATCTAATTTATCAATTTAATTCCTTATATCTAATAGAAGGAATTATTTCTCCAAGAAAAATAAAGGACCCGATTAAATCCAATTTAATCATTCCTTCACTCCAATATTTAATTCCTAATTAAATATCTAAATGTGTGTGGATAGTGTGTGACTCTTTAGGTTCACCTTTCAGCTAGACTTGGTCGGATTCCTAGAATCCTTCCGTTACCATGGGTGGCCATCTAGCAACGGTCCATGGCACTAGAGACTAGCTGAAATATTCAGGGATGAACATTTAGGCTCTAACAGTACACTTGTCCTTCTGTCTTCGGTCTCATCACTTAGAGTCTAGGGCACGGATAATGCAGGTACCCATTTTGGACCTAAGTGTCGGTCTGTCCTCACTAAACGCCGCAAGGGAATCCTTCCCTTCTGTTCAGTCACTGTGACCACAGTTTTAGGGACAAGACCTAGAGTATACATGAGACTCAACTACCAAAACCTATTGACAGGAGACAGATCCTTTCTTGGAAACTACTGTCACTTTGCACACCAGAACTGTACTAGACATGGCTTATGACTACCAAAGAGAATTCTGGCAATCTCTCACCATATCTAAGATACAGCCCTAACGTACAGGTAAACTGAGCAATTCCTCAAGTCAAAGGACTTGGCCTGTACCGTTGGAACCGGGAATACACGTCATACCTTGCTGACCATACTCAAGGTCCTCCGTAAGACGGTTCCCGCGAGTCACCTCAGTCAGCTGCGTCCTAGCATGCTAACCCACTAACACTGCTTAGACGACCCTCGTCACCCGTCGATGAAACACGACAGCAGGTGCTTAGTGCAAGTCTCAAATGGAATCCCGGTACCCATTTTCAGGATTCCTTGACTTGGAGATTTCCGGACTGATTCGGGAAGACTGATTCCATGGACCTACCTCCAAGCGTAGTCCCAGTCCCCGAAATTGATTCTCAGTCCGTGGGCTTTGTTTGCGTAGTGAACAGATATGGAAAACAAATATAAGTGAACACAAACAAAGTGATGCCAAATGAAATTCACTTCTTTATTCATTAATGATTTATCAAACACCTGAAATTGTCTAGACATAGGTTACATATACCCGCCAAAATTGGCTTACATGGTCACCTATTCTAACATTACATACTTGTTAGTTGCTAGCACGACGTGCAAGATACGTGGGTCTCAAGAACGAGATCTTGGTGCAAAACGGGGAACAACGCGTGTAGCCGTTGAAGACGAAAACGACAACAGGTAGGTCTCGGTTTACGTTTTCGCCTCTTTTATTTTTCAACCCTATGGCCTCCATGATTTTTGTATATTGTTAATTCATGAGATACACCGAACACCTGGGAAATTTCAAAGGCACACCCCTTGAAACGTGTTCTTTATTTTAAAAGCATGTTTTAAATTCCGCTATTTTATTTTATACCGCGCATCCGCATTCGCGCAATTTTCCCGGGACGATCCACACATTTCTTTCAGTGGTATCAGAGCCCGGTTCGGTGTATAGGCCTAGGGTTTATGTGCGTTTTAAGCATGAAACGTGGTTTTGGCATGTTTAATTAAATCTTGATTTTCTTGATTATTTAAAGCATGTCGTTTTATTGCTTTTAATTCGTGTGAATCTCTGCAAATTGGTATTTTTCTATTTTTCTTGGGAAACAGGCTAGAAAAATTGAACGAAAAACGAGAAACACCGCAACCGGCCAGCTGGGAGGGCTGGCCGCGGGCAGCCATGCGCTGCCGGCAGGGCAGACGCGCGCAGGCAAGGGAAGCCTATGCGCGCCCGCCCAGCCGGTCGCGCAGGGGCAGCGCGCAGGGCGGAGCCTCCAGGCGCGCGCGGTTTGCGCGGATGAGCACCAGGCGGCGCCGCCAGGCGCGCGCGCACGCAGACAAAGGTGTGTGCACGCGCCCGGCAGGCGCGCCTAGTGCGCGTCTGCGCGCGCCCTGCGCAGACGTAGGAGCGCGGCTGGCAACCAGCAGGCCAGCGCGCGCGCAAGGCAGGGGAGCCTGCGCGCGCGACGGCCTGCCGGAACACCAGGCCGCACAGCACGCTGCCGGCCAGGCAGCGCCTGCGCGCGTGCAGTGGGGGCAAGCTGAGCCTGCTGCCCTGTGCACACGCCGGCAGGCTGCTGCCGGCGGCGGCGGCGGCCGGTGCTGCTACTACGGTTTTAAACCCTAGAATTGTTTTCTTTTTATTTTTTAATTTATTTTCAGTTTTAATTTTGAATTAATTCTGAAAAATTTATTTTTGGGGTTCAATTTTGCCTAATTTTCTAAAGACATTATTTTAGGAGTAAAATATATTGGATTTGGAATCCCGGGGTTATTTTACTTAAAATAATGAGGAAAGTTTCCCTAAAATGAGAAAATACTGTTACCAATATTTGTGTTTTATTTTTCACACGTTACGCACATGTTCATTTATTTCTTATCTTGAATGATTATGATTGGAAATCATTAATTGTTGGTATATTGTAATTATGTGATTAGATCATGTGATTATGTGTGTTGGATGGAAATGGATGATCACGAGCCCTAGACCGAATGTATTGTTTAATTTTCTGTTGGGCCTGTGTGCCTCTTTTACTGCTTTCTCCTTCTCTCTTTCTAGTTGCCTTGGAATAATAAGGCATTCTACCTCCCTCCTTATGTACTCCCCCCAGGTTTTCACTGGGGTTTCTATTTTTAATATGTAATGAGAGTAGATTAGGAGTGAGGTTTCTATTTTTTGTAATTGGTGGAGAAGAAGGAAGGACCACATGGAGAGCCCAGACGGGAGGTCCCTTGGAGTTTTCCATGAAGTGAAGAAAGAGAAAAGAGACCAAGGCCCATCAGCATGATGATTGGGTTACTATTAATGTAATAGTATAGGACCAACCCTAGATTGACCATAGATCCACTGCGGGCTCAGTGGGTTGCATAGGATTCGGGCTCGTGAACATCCAACAGGGGCGTGCTAGGCTTTAATTTTGCATGTGGTTATTATGATGGATGAATGGGTTTTTTATTTGTCATATAACTGCTATGGATGGTTTAATTTACGCATTATGGATGAATGTGTGAATGTTTATTTATTATGAGGTCATTTACTACTCTCACATTGGTTGGACCAATGTTGAAATATTAGACCCTAGACAAAATGGACATGAACTCTAGGAGTTTGTCCATGCCTTCCAATCCATGACATAGTGAGGAAGCTGTTTTCGGTCAATAACGTGGTCTCACGAGTCGTGGCACGTTATTGTACTTAAAAGAAGCTGCACTATGTCATGAACGAAAAATGGGCTGATGTTACCTGTCTCACGAGTCGTGGGGGTACCAGTGGGTCTGTGGCTCGGTCGATTGAGTTGGGTCTAACGCCCAATTAGCATGATTCGCTTGGAGTCCTCGGAATCATGTGAAAGGATGAGGCAATAATCTTGGGAATCTCGTGGAACGAGAATGGTATGGAATACCTCCCACAGGATCTTTTCCATACGAATCGTAAAAGGGGGGTATGAGAAAAATCGCTGTGGATCCCAAGCCCACTAGGAAAGGATTTCCCGAAAATCACGTTTGAGAGTACCGTGTTTTCGTATAAATAGTGGGAGGATTAAATGACTAAAGACCAAGCATTTAATTATTTTTATCAAACCACCGTCTTTTATTTTCTGCTGATCGCGCGCTGTTTTCTAAATGAAGATTTAAAAATGTCTAAGAACCCACTTTCAACCATTCTTGAGACAAAAAAATTCAATGGAACAAATTACAACAACTGGTTGCGCAATCTAAGGATAGTCCTAGATTACGAGAACCAAGGCTATGACATGGACGAGCCTCTCCCTAGGACCTTGCCGGAAGGATCCACGCCAGAAGAACGTGAGACGTTCGAGACTTGGCATAAGGATAACCGGAAGGTCCGTAGCGTCATACTAGCTTCGATGACCAATGAGATTCAGAAGAAAGGCTAGACGACGTCCCTTCCATAATGGCTCGCCTTAAGGATTGCTATGCAGTCCCGGATCGGCATACTAGGTATGTCGCGACCAAGGCGTTCTTTGGAACTAAAATGACGACAAAAGGATCCTCTGTACAAGAACACGGGGTTAAAATGCTTACCCTGGTGGAAAAGCTCGAGGACCTAAAGGCAGGTCTCGATAATGAAACGTACATAGATGTGATCCTTTAGTCACTCCCACCCTCCTTTGACCAATTTATCGTCAACTACAACATGAACGCACTTGAGAAGGGCATTCATGAGTTGATCAATATGTTGGTGCAATACGAGGCAACGACTAAGAAGTCCACGCCTTCGGTATTGTTTGGAGGTGCTTCAACTTCCAAGACAAAAGGCAAAGATGCCGGACGTTGGAAAAAGAAGAAAGGGAAGGGAAAGGCCGTCAAAGCAGCTACGAACACTAAGAGTGTTCTCATTGCCAAAGAGGGGAAAGGCAAAGGAAAGGGAAAGGTTGTCTCCAAGCAACAGTCAAAGGCATATGACATATGTATCAACTACCGTAAGAAAGGGCATTGGAAGAGAGAGTGCCCAAAACTCTTCTCGAACCAAGGTATCTATGTGATTGAGATTAATATGGTCACTAATTCTGCCTCTTGGGTATTAGATACCAGCTGTGGAGCTCACATTTGCAATGACTTGCAGGTGCTGAAAAGAAGCAGAAAACTGGGTAGCGGGGACATGATCCTAAAGCTTGGGAATGGCAAGGCCATCTCGGCAGAAGCAGTAGGATCCGCCACTCTAGTGATTAGTGATAGCATTAGCATAGAATTAGAGCAAGTTTATTTTCTACCTAGTATGATTAAAAACATCATTTCCATTCCATTGTTGAACAATAGTGGCTATGAGTTTAGAATCAATAAAAATTGCTTTTATTTGATGAGGTGTGGAATCGCTCATCTGCTTGGTACATTAAATAACGGGCTCTATATCTTGCAACAAACGAACTTCGTTCTTAACGCTCAACACAAACGAAAATTAAATAATAACGGGAACGCACGACTGTGGCACGCTAGGCTAGGTCACATATCCCAAGATAGGATGAAAAGGTTGGTAGACTCAAAGAACCTAGAGGTAGGGAACTTGAGTGAGCTACCAACTTGTGAATCCTATCTAAGAGGGAAAATGACCAAGAAGCCCTTTGTAGGATAAAGCAGGCTTGCCACAGGTCTGTTGGACTTGGTCCATACAGACATATGTGGACCACTAAGGACGCAGGCCCGAGGTGGGTTCTCCTACTTCATAACCTTTACCGATGAATCATTCACGGTATGGTTATGTTTACCTAATAAGGTACAAGTCTGAAGCTCTTCAGAGGTTTAAAGAATTCAGACTTGAAGTGGAGAACCAGACCAACTGCAAAATTAAAGTCCTACGGTCAGACCGAGCCTGTGAATACCTTAGTACCGAGTTCCTAGATTATCTAAAAGAACATGGTATAATATCAGAATGGACACCTCCCAGAACACCGCAATTAAATGGTGTCTCTGAAAGGAGGAATCGAACCCTGTTGGACATGGTTCGGTCCATGATGAGTTTTACCAAATTGCCCTTATCCTTTTGGGGCTATGCACTAGAAACGGCAGCCAAATTGTTGAATTTGGCGCCTACCAGTGCATTGACCCAAACGCCATATGAGATATGGCACGGCAAGCCTGCGTCCTACAACTACTTGAAAGTGTGGGGTAGCCCCGCATACGTCAAGAGGTTAGTGGGAGATAAGTTAGAATCCAGGTCTAGCTTATGCAGGTTCGTTGGATACCCTAAAGAAACTGCGGTTATTACTTTTATGACCCCTTGGAACAAAAGGTATTTGTTTCAAGGAATGCAGTATTCTTGGAGCAAGGCTTCCAGAGGATATCCAACCGGATGAGCTGATCCTTGAGGAATCAAGTGATGGAATCCAGCCATCAGAGGTAGCCGCAGAACCCTCACTTAGAGGATTCAGGATAGACAGCCGAAGGGCTGACCAACCTCGAGGAGTCCAACATGCTAGGCATGAAAGACAAACTCAGGAACGGCCAGCCCCGGTCCCTGAACCGCCGGCTCCCGTTCTCCGTAGGTCCACTAGAGAGTCTACACCTCCAGTGCGATATGGCTTTCTAGGAGCGACCGATCTTTTGATAACGATCCTAAGACATACGGAGAAACGATGTCTAACATCGACTTCGGGAAATGGCTTGAGGCCATGAAAATCGAAATGGACTCCATGAGCGAGAACCAAGTCTGGAGACTTGTAGATCCACCGAAAGGTGTTAAGCCAGTGGGCTGTAAGTGGGTCTACAAGCGCAAACTTGGCGTTGATGGAGAAGTCACAACCTTTAAGGCTAGGCTTGTAGCTAAGGGATACACTCAACGACCCGGGGTCGATTTTGAGGATACCTACTCGCCAGTAGCCATGGCTAAGTCCATTCGGATCCTGCTCGCCATAGCAGCATGGTATGACTATGAGATATGGCAGATGGACGTGAAAACGGCCTTCCTCAACGGTTTCGTTGAAGAAGAGATCTATATGGATCAGCCGGAGGGTTTCACGGTCACTGGAGAAGAACAGAAAGTCTGTCGTCTCCAGAAGTCCATCTATGGCCTCAAACAAGCATCCCGAAGTTGGAACATTCAATTGGATGAAGTAATACGGGGTTATGACTTCATCAAGAACGAATCCGACCCTTGTGTATACAAGAAGGTCAGTGGGAGCTCAATAGTGTTCCTAGTGCTTTATGTAGATGACATTCTACTCATTGGTAATGATGTTAGAATGTTAGGAAACACAAAAGCATGGTTGTCAACCCAGTTTTCCATGAAGGACTTGGGTGAAGCCTCCTACATCCTAGGCATCCAGATTGTCAGGGACAGATCTAAAAGGATGTTAGGACTCACCCAAAACTCGTACATGGAGAAAGTCCTAAAGAGATATCGAATGGACAACTCCAAACGAGGATTCCTTCCCATGAGGCATGGGATTAAGTTGTCCAAGAAATAGTCCCCACAGACTGATGAGGAACTTGAAAGGATGAAAGTCATCCCCTATGCTTCTGCCGTAGGTAGCATCCAATATGCGGTCCACTGCACTAGGCCTGACATTGCGTACGCTTTGAGCGTAACAAGCATATATCAGTCCTGCGCGGGAGAGGCACATTGGAATGCTGTTAAGGGCATCCTTAAGTACCTAAGGAGGACTAAGGAAATGTTCTTAGTTTATGGCAATGGAGAGCTGATCCTGGAAGGCTTTAGCGACGCTAGCTTCCAGTCTGAATACGATGATGCCAAGTCTCAATCGGGTTACGTATTCAAGCTCAATGGAGGAGTAGTGGCTTGGAAAAGTTCCAAGCAAGCAACCACTACTGACTCCACTACAGAGGCTGAATACATAGCAGCTTCAGAAGCTGCTAAGGAAGCGGTTTGGATGAGAAACTACATCCAAGAGTTGGGTGTGGTGCCTAGCATCGCCGAGCCTGTTGTCATCTTCTGTGATAACAACGGTGCAATAGCGCAAGCAAAGGAACCGAGATCTCATCACCGTTCCAAACACATTCTTAGACGCTACCATCTTCTTAGAGAAATGGTAGGAAGAGGTGACGTTCGGATGGACCGAGTCAACTCAGCAGACAACACAGCAGATCCGTTGACAAAGCCTATGTTGCAGAACGCTCATACACAACATCTTGGGAAGATGGGGATTAGACATATGGGCAATTGGCTTTAAAGGTCAAGTGGGAGATTGTTAGAATAGGTGACCATGTAAGCCAATTTTTGGCGGGAATATGTAACCTATGTCTAGACAATTTCAGGTGTTTAATAAATTATTTATGAATAAAGAAGTGAAAATTCATATGGCAACACTTTGTTTACGTTCACTTATATCTGCTATTACATATCTGTTCACTACGCCAACAAAGCCCAGGAACTGAGAATCAATTTCGGGGACTGGGACTACGCTTGGAGGTAGGTCCATGAAATCAGTCTTACCGAATCAGTCCGAAAATCTCCAAGTCAAGGAATCTCGAAAATGGGTACCGAGATTCCCTTTGAGACTTGCACTAAGCATCTGCTGTCGTATTTCATCGACGGGTGACGAAGGTCGTCTAAGCAGTGTTAGTGGGTTAGCATGCTAGGAAGCAGCTGACTGAGGTGACTCGCGGGAACCGTCTTACGGAGGACCTTGAGTATGGTCAGCAAGGTACGACGTGTATTCCCGGTTCTAACGGTACAGGTTAAGTCCTTTGACTTGAGGAACTACTGAGTTTACCTGTATATCAGGTCTGTATCTTAGATATGGTGAGAGATTGCCAGAATACTCTTGAGTAGTCATAAGCCATGTCTAGTGCAGCTCTGGTGTACAGCGTAACAGTAGTTTCCAAGAAAGGATCTGTCTCATGTCAAAAGGCATTGACAGTTGAGTCTCATGTATGCTCTGTGTCTTGTCCCTAAAATCTATGGCCACAGTAACTGAACAGAAGGGAAGGTTTTTCTTGCGGCGTTTAGTAAGGACAGACCGACACTTAGGTCCAAAATGGGTACCTGCATTTTCCGTGCCCTAGACCCTAAGTGATGAGACCGAAGACAGAAGGACAAGTGTACTGTTAGAGCCTAAATGTTCATCCCCGAATATTTCACCTAGTCTCTAGTGCCATGGACTGTTGCTAGATGGCCACCCATGGTAACGGACGGATTCTAGGAATCTGACCAAGTCTAGCTGAAAGGTGAACCTAATTCAAGAAAACATCTTTTCTTGATCTCTTGTTCTTGGAACATTAGAACATTGATGAATTAATACCGTTAATTCATAACGTGTTGTTGATTCATCCACTCCAATAAATTACATACTTGTTCATTGCTAGCACGACGTGCAAGATATGTGGGCGGATCGTGTGTCACGATTTTGGAGGGTCTCAAGAACGAGATCTTGGTGCAAAATGGGGAACAACGCGTGTAGCCGTTGAAGACGAAAACGACAACGGGTAGGTCTCGATCTATGTTTTCGCCTCTTTTATTTTTTAACCCTATGGCCTCCATGATTTTTGTATATTGTTAATTCATGAGATACACCGAACACTCGGGAAATTTCAAGGGCACACCTGTTGAAACGTGTTCTTTATTTTAAAAGCATGTTTTAAATTTTGCTATTTTATTTTATACCGCGTTTTCGCATTCGCGCAATTTTCCCAGGACGATCCACACATTCTTTCAAGATTGACTACATGGTCACCTATTCTAACACTAATGCATGGTCCAACTGCATGAGTTGTTAACCGTGGTCTGTGGGCTTTGTTGCGATATAAGTAAAACACCATTTTAACATATGTGAAATGAGCGCAACAAATTAAGCACCATAAAGTGACGAACACTCATTTTATTCATCACATAATAATATTACATTTACATCGAGTTGTCAAATAGGTTAAAAATTGCCAAACCTATTGGCTTTCTGGTCACGTATTCTAACAGTTTGCCGAGGCCCCGTCGAAAGGGACACAAACTATCTGCTGTACAACAGAGGTACATAGGACAAGAGCTAATTTGGCCTTATCCTAGCATCCATCCAACCAAAAGGAGTGAACCCGTGCGTGCGAGCTGGTGGGCAGCGGGTAAAGGGAGGCCAAGGGCGCGTCGCTGAACCAATGATCATGCCAAAAACAAACATTCCCCGTGCCTAACGACCAAAAAATACGCTCTTATGTATGCTCCTGGAGACGGCGCATTCGCCACCATTGTGATGTTCCCGTAGAGTGAATACGGGTCGATGCGGGACACGAACATTTTAAATATCTTATAACCAAGAAATCTGCCCACAAGGAGGTAGACGCACGAAACCGCCACCACAGTTTAATTGAGAATGCCGTCACCATATCGGTAATGTTTCTGACACCTAGCCCGCCTTCGTCGACGGGGAGACAGAGACGGTGCCAGACGGACCAGTGCAGCCGCCGATCAGAGCTCGTTGAAACCCCAAAGAAGCTGTTGAGTAGTCTCTCCAGGCGCAAGATAACCCCTTTTGGAGGTTTGAGGACATGTAATAAGTGTATAGGCATAGAAAGAAGGATTGATTTGATCAATTGTAATCGTCCTCCAAACGACAAGAGCTTCTTTTCCTAACCTCCAATTTTGGACGAGAGCGACTTAATTAATGGGTCGAACAATTCCTTCCGTTTCAGGCCAGCATATATAGGAGCACCTAGGTATATGAAAGGTAGGTGTTTCATGTTAAAACCTGTAATCCGCTTTATTCGCCGCTTCACCAACAAAGGGGCCTTATCGTCGACGATGAAAGATCTCTTGTCAATGTTGATCCGTTGGCCAGATATCGTCTCAAAATTCTGGAGGAAGCGGACCACTTCCACCAAAGTGCGTTCCATGGAATTCGTAAAGAGCAACACATCGTCGGTGTAAGCTAGATGAGAGATGCCCTCACTCCCTTTATCATTGAGAGACATATCCAACTGAGTTAAGCCATCAAAGCTGCATGAGAAATACTCAAACATAAGGACAAAGAGTGTTTGCGACAGGGGGCACCCTGCCGAAGCCCACGCGTGGACTTGAAAAATCCACATAACGACCCGTTGATCATCACCGACAACCAACAGTTTTGGACATAATTACGGACCAGCCCCCTCCACGCTGTAGGAAATCCGAATTGACAGAGAACAGAACGTCCAGTCCACTCTATCGTATGCCTTCATCATGTCGAGTTTGAGGGCGACATTCCAGTCCTTGTTGTTAAGCGGCAAGGCATGAATAACTTCTTGTGCCAATAGTTAGTTATCACCTATTTGACGTGTGGGGACAAAACCGCTCTGACTGTGAGATATAAGTGAACGAAAGAGCTCCCCTAGGCGGTAATTGAGCAGCGTGTCAATATCTTATTTGACGTATTGCAGAGGCTAATAGGCCGAAACTCATGCCAATCTGACGGGTTCTTCACTTTAAGGAGGAGAACAAGCGAAGTCGTCGTAAAACTAATCGGGATGGGAGACCCATTCATAAAGTCTTGAACCGCCTCCACCACATCCATCTCAATAACTGCCCAACATCTCTGATAAAATAAGGCGTTAAAACCATCCGGGCCAGCCGCACTATCCGGCGACATCTCCATAATAATCTGGCGGATCTCCTCTGAGGAAGCAGCACGCAATAACTCCGCCCCCTGGTCACTAGATATGAGCCGCGGAACCACGGGAGTCGGTGGTGTCGCGGGGCGGTTGGGGTCCGTAGTCAGCAAACCACGAAAAGACTCCACGCCCAGCTGTTTAATCTGTCCTGGGTCTGAGACCGCGCGCCCCTGATGCAAGATAGAGGAAATGACATTCCTACTCTGCTTCTTTTTAACCATAGAGTGGAAAAATCGTGTGTTCCTGTCCCCTTCAATAGCCCATTTTCAAGCCGTCTTTTAATGCCAGAAATCATCCTCAATAGTCAAAGCTTGTTGGAGGAGGGCTGTACTTCGGTTCATCGTTGCCAGGTTAACATCCGTCGGAGCAGCATCATATTCTCGTTCCGCCTGCAGCATGGTTGCTTCCGCGGTTTTAACATTCTAAAACACATCCCCGAAAACCTGTTTGTTGTAGTGTTTAAGGCGTTGCTTGAGACGCCGCATCTTCTCCGCGAGTTTGAGCATACCCTACCTTCAACCGGCATGGACCAACACATCTCCACCAGTGGCATGAAACCCGGGTGATGGAGCCACATGTTTTGGAAGCGGAAAGAAGACGGACCGGACAACCCCGGGATCGTCACCCGAGCTAATAACGGACTGTGGTCCGAGGAGGATCTCGGGAGGTGCGTCACTTTAGTCTGGGGGAGGGCATCGACCCACTCACTAGAGAATAATATCCTGTCGAGTCGTTGCCAGAGCCAGTGATCGGGTCCACGTATAGCGGCTGCCTTCAAAACCGACATCAACGAGGCCGCTATCAAATATCACTTCACTAAAATCCTCAATAGAGTGGTGATGTGGATAGGAGCCATTAGAGCGTTCCGACACTGCGACAGCCGAGTTAAATCCCCGCCGATGAACCAAGGTTGTCCCTGCTTAATAACTGAACGCATCAAATCCCAAATGTCGTTGTGGGGTAAGCGGTTACATTTGACATACACTAAGGTACACAGGATGGGATCCCACGTGAAATTCACTGTCAAACGAAGATGGAGGAATTGTTCCTCGTCCCGTAGGTCTTCGTACTCAATGGAATCATCCAAGAGGCACCACATCTGGTTGTTACAATTGCGGATCATAACAACATATCTAAAGCGGCGGTAGATTGTTCTCTCATCCCCCTGCATTCTTGGATCAATAATCCCCAAGATGTTAATTTTATGTGTTCTGCTCAGATTTCGAACTATCCTTTCCTTGTTACCGATCCCTCGTACATTCCATATCATAGCCTTCATTAGCAATCGTGGGAATTAAGTGACTGACCCCGTGCGTGGCTACGTGTCACGATTCGCTCCTGTCGTCCCATGGAGCGGCCCCTTCGATGTCTGCCCTTGGATTTGACTACTTCAAAACCCTCATCCACTGTGATCAGATTAGCCTCATGAGAAGGCACCCGCCAAGACGAGTCGTCCTAATCGATCTACCCGTCGTCCTCATCATCAGGGTCCAAATTAACCTCCCCCCCTGGAGCATTCAGCGGCGGTTCAGGCTCCTCTGATTCGAAGACACAGATCGTACGCACAAGGTTGGTGTCTCCCCGCTCAGGCTCCATGCCATTGGCCATTGTGTCCCCCTTACCATTCTCAACAATGTCCTCCTGAAGCATCGCCTCTAGCGTGGCAATATCCTCGAGGCCAAGCATGGAGTTAGAGTCGTCCTTGGCCTCTCCTGTGACGCCCTCAGCAGCCCCCTACAATATATTCTCCACGGATTCAGACAGTGCGGATTTAGTCTGTGACGCACCTATAGCTCGTTGTTCATTCACCATCTCTGCCCGGGGTTGTCCCTCATCCGCCCCTCCATTCTTAGACTTGTGTTTATTGATCACTTGACGAAGGTCCGTTTGAGGAGCTGCCTCCATAGGAGCGACAACTTTGCCTTCCCGACATTCCTCTTCGTTTTGGGCAAGATGTTTGCAATGCATACAGTACTTAGGGCGTCTCTCGTATTGTATCTCTTGCAAGACATAGCGGCCTTCCGTCCCAATCCAAACAGAGTCCGGGCGCGATTTCTGAAGGTCGAGCTCCACACATACCCTAGCCACACTCGAGCGAAAGCCGTCAGCAATCGCCTCATCAAGTTTTAATGGCGTGCCGACCAGGCTTGCGATGCCAAACAACGCCTTCTTGTGGAATAAGTGCACTGGGAGTTTCGGGAAGCGAATCCAGACGGGTGCTATTGAGGATTCAATTTTAGGGTTGAAATCCGGTGACCACTTGAAAACCCTCATCGGGAAGCCATCAATGAAAACAATTTGCTTCAGCCATAAGCGGGCTAGATCTTCCTCATTATGTAGCTTAATAAGGATATGCTTGAAATTAATGATGCCAATGGAGTATGCGCCCCAGGGCTGAGTTTTGAGAAGTACGTCCGAATCACCTGCATGCTAGGATATCCATGTGAGAACTTTCCCACAAGGGCGAATTTAAGGTGCTCCGAGAGTTTTTCAGTCACCTCCAAAGAGAAGTTGATGGCCCGACCACCGCGATAGCGACATGGTTTACCGAAATACTTATCTTGGTCCGAGAACATTTTCTTTGCGGCCCTCGGCGAGAGGGTTCCGTTCGGTCATCAAGAGCAGCCCCTGTGAGGACGGACAGAAAAGTGCGCCGCCGATCCAGCGGGTCTGAGGGATCGTTGGAGGTGTGATTAGGATTAGGAGGTTGCATAGCTAGAAAGGACTCCTACAGAGACTTTTGGGAGGCTGGACTATACTTTAATTTTCATTAAGATTGACATATGATTGTCTTATATTATATTCTATTATTGTATGGTGTTGAACGAAGAAGTCAATTATAAGTATATCGTTAAATTGAAATAAAGAGTTGACTTACTTAGTTGGGGAACATAGTCAATGGTTTATGATGATGTCATATGAGAAAAATAAATATAAGCTAGGTACCATGGCGCGTAGGGTACCGGGGTATTCTGGGTAGCGGGAAATATCCTGTGTTGATAGCTACACACTGGGTGGTGTGGGGATGCCATGTTCATTGTGATGTTCTGTGCAGATATTGCTACACACTTAGATAGTATGAGGATATCATATTTGACAGGTATCCTGTGCTGTATATGATATGATATTGAATGAGATGATGATGGCAGGCAGAACCATTGAACTGATGTACTCCAATTAGTGTAAGCGGGGTCGTAAGTATATAAAACTGCCATTTCAGATATATTATTGTGAATTGATGCATGCTTGTGATATTGATTATTTATAGCTTTGTTGTGATTATATATATATATATATATATTGAATATTTGTTGGTTTGTGTTGCGGCATGTATTTATGGATGTATATAGGCTGATTAGCTATACTCATTGAGTAGGTAGCTCAACCCTTGCCAAATATTTTTCAGGAGATAGGTCACAGTGACTAGATACAGCAAATTGAAGACGTGCCATGGATCTTAATAGGTGGGTCAGCCGTGACATCTGAAGTCGAAAGTTCTGGTTAGATTATTAAACATCTAGTCTTTTGTCGGGTTTGCATTTTAGATTCTATAACAGCCTAAAACTTTACTATTTTTTTTTTTTTTTGAGTTTTGTACATGAACATAGTTGTGGCCTAGTAAATACAAACTTTTTGATGACATATGTCGTTATTTAAGATATATTTATAAATTTATATTATATTAATAAAAGTAGAATTAATCTTATTAATTTAAAATGAAAATATCTTATAAGACAACTTATAATTAAGATGAGTACAATAATAGTGGTGATAAAGTATAGTGCCGTAGGGGGTGTCACACCTCTTGGCCCAAACTTACCACGAGAGTCCATTGTTCACTAAGTCTACATCAGACTGCAAGCTCTCATCTGTTATCTAACATGACATATGGCAATGGCCTACAAGCTCTGCATGATCCTCACACGAAAGTTTTATCCATCTTGGAAGACCTTCCACCACTGCATTCGAGAACAGATACAATCCTATGGCGCTTCTGGCAACTTTAGCACCTGTTTGGCCTACAAGCTCTTCACGGTCAAGGGGGAAACGTGAGCTGGTTCTCTTCATACAACGGACCATTCAGATTTCCAGAAATCCGTTTATGCTATGGCTAGTAATTCTTCATCAGCTCTCTACTTGTGATAAAGCTTGGCTTAACATCCCATCTCCTTGTTGTTGTCTTTATTCTCACCAAGTTCTCACCAAGCTCTTTATTTTCCCTCGTTACACCAAACGCTATATAAATGTGTGAATACTTAAGTTATTTGTTCCACATTGTAAAAAGATAAATATACCCTCATTTAAATATTATCAATTATTATATTAATGATTCTGGAATTTTTAACAATTTAGAATTCTAAATATTCTAAACCTCCTCCATATAAATTTAGGATAAAAAACCTAAATCGTGAAGCATGAATGAATCTAATTATACAGAATATTAATAACCTGTTTCTAATCGTGAATCATGATTCATGAATGAGCCCAAATACACAGACCTGTCACACATTAAATTTTAATAACATTCACAGAAAATTATATTATAAAATTAGTTATACAAAAAATAAAATTTTTATAAGAAAAATATTTAAGAGTCTTAATTGCTCTAAACTACTTAGAGAATGAATAACATATTCAACTAAAGAAATTAATATGCCAAATAATATTTCAACACAATTACTTTGCTAGAAGAAATCTTAATTATATTAAGAAAGTTCTAATTTACCCTGACACATTAAAATTCAAAATAAACTACACATGAATAATATATAAAATACTAATCTAAACTTAAATATTTATATATATAATAATGAATAAATATCAAAATTTAATTACAAATTAAAATTAATACATGGATATGATATTATTACATTGAAATTGCTTGTGAAAATTCAACTATTATGTGAATCCCTTAGTACTTGATATTTTTAGTATTAGATAATCCTGAATGCTTTACTTTTACATCTATTGATTTTATTATATTAATTAATAGAATACAAGTATTACAATAACAGATGTGACATAAAAAATTAAGTTCTAACATAATATATAATTGAATAAGAAATAGATTATATCAATCGGTGCATATGAAAATAAGATTAGAAGTTAATCTAAACACATATAGAATTAAAAATTACAATATGAAGGCAAAAAATAAAATTTTATATAATAATATTTAAAAATTTAGAAGGTAATAAGGGAAAGGTGTTATGGAACCAAAATTGCTACTTTTTAATATTTACGGGACTAAAAGTGAGAATTCCAAAATCAATGGACCAAATTAAAATGGAAAGGACCTAAGTTACAGGCTCAAAAATGCTATTTCCCCTTATAAAAAAAAAAAAAATGGTGAGTAAATATTAACACAATAACAATTAAAAGTATAAAATTTTAAAATATTTATATACTAACACATTACTACAAATTACATTTTTATATTAGAAAATTAATAAATTTTGAGAATAAACTTAGTACAATAAAATAATAAATAAAAACTGAGTTGATTATGTTGAAATTAGAAAAAAAGATGATAAATAAATAAGCCAATGAGATCAATATATTAATTTCTCCAGTAATATTTTTTTTAAAAATAACTTAAAAGTTTAAAAAGCATGAGTACTAAAGAGAATAAAAATTGAGATATGAATAGAATATTATTTAATTAAAATTGCTTATAAAAAGTCAACTATTGAGTGAATCTCTTAGCACTTGATTTTTTTTAGTATTAGATAATTCTCAATGTTTTACTTTTACATTTATTGTTTCTTTTATAAAGGTGAAATATAAAATTTTATACAATAATATTTCAAAATTTAGAAGCTAATAAAGCATGTTAATAATGCTTTGACAATATAAAAAAAGAGTTGATACTGAAATATGAATTAACATACATTATAGGATCTTACAATACAAATATTGGTATTATATATGGTCCAATTTGGTTATAGTTTTATAACAATAGTCAATAAATAATTAGTTTGTAATAGTCCAATAAATTAAAAATAAATGACATTCAAATATAGTAGTACAAGAAAACATACAACACACACATACAAAATGTAACAAAAAATAAAACAAAATTAAACAACAGAAAATAAGCAAAATAAACCTACAAATAAAATTGATCAATTTATTTTATTAAATTAGAATTTCTTCTATCCAATATAAGGAGTTTTGACTAATTATTTTTTATTTTAATATTAATTTTTTGAATATCATTATTTTATATTTTAATAATAGTTGGTTTGATACATAATAATGAAATAATCATTAGTGAATATATATGTAATACAAAATTTCAATCTTGGGGCATATCTTTTTATTCAATAGTACCAATAAAATTTAGGAAACCGAATTACAAATAATAGAATTGAATAGTTTCCTTATCAATTTAAATAATTATTATCAATTTGTTTGAAAATATAATTTTATAATACCAATGTTTCAATGGTAAAAAATATGAATCATATGATGAACTTAACATAAATAATATAATTACTTCTAAAAATATATTCGTCCACGTGCATCGCATGTCATGCTTTCTAGTTTAAAAAAAATGACGTAGTCAAGAAAATGAAAAATGCCAAAAAGGTATAAATGCTGCAACAATTTCTTTTGAAAATACAGTAAAACCTCTATAAATTAATAAACTCTGTAAGATAATAAAATCTTCCGGTCCCGACTTGGGCCTTTGTAAAAAATCATCAAAATCGATAAGATAATAAGATAATAATTTTTCAAAATATTCCTTTATAAATATTAGGTCCCATTAAAACTCTAAATTAATAATTCATAAATATTACAATTATAAATATTAGTATATGTTTCATTCATCATGCATAAATATATTTAATTGGCTATAATAATAATTATTTAAGTGCAACGAATTAATGTAAACATGTATAGTTAAGTAATTTCAATGAATTGATACATGTGTCCATGAATATAATAGTTAATTATATACGATGAATTGATATTATACATGAATATATTTAATTGAACAAAGAATTGGTTGATGCATGAATATAATCAATGAAACATATATGAATTCATTTATTTTCAATACATATGTACTAAATTTGCTAAATTTAAAAAGTTTCTCTTTTAATTAATAAAATATTAATTTATCGATATATTAATATCTCTGTAAATTAATAAAATTTCATGGTCCCAAGATTATTAATTTATAAAGGTTTTACTGTACTACAATTTGGGCTTGTCAACGTAATCTTTTCCCTAGTGCTGCTATTAACTTTTAGGCTTCATTTCATTCATGTGATAGGATTAGATATGAAGAGGATTGAGTGGGATAGAAAATACAATTATAATTAATCCATCATTCATTATATATTATTCGATTTGACGTATTGCATGTATAATATACATGAATTATGTATTATGAAGTCGATGAAAGAGTTAAACTCTTTATCTTTAAGATAGTTATTACCCCACTCTAGTGCTAACGAAAATGACAATTTGTCTCCCAAGATACAATGACTTACAATCTCAAAGTAGCAGCATCACAAACTTTGAGAAACGACGAACTAAATAATATTTTAGAACTCTCTTAATAAAAAGCAAAATGCTTTTATTGCTAGCACTTTAAAATGCTCTAAAATGACTTCAAGTTGAATGAATGAAGTGAAATGGGAAGTCTATTCATAGATGTTGAAATGTGTCATTGAATGGATATGTCGAATCAGAAAAGATGCAGTTGAGAACCTTTCATGCGAATGGATGCATCATTTCACCCATACGATATACCATTTCACCTAAATGGATGCTTCGTTTTCACCCAATGGACACATTATTTTAACTAAATGACACACCTATTCGATTGATTAGACACGGTCGGATGATGATTGAGGGCCATCAACCATCATCCACATGTCACGCGCTTATTCTGCGTCGCACATCACAACCAATCAATTGTCACTGTTTAATCCAATAACATAAATTTATTAAATAAATTTATTATTTAATTTATTATTTACCATTTTCCAACAGATATTGCAGGTGATAATATAATATGATGTTTGGTTGAAGGGATTACAAAGTACGATTACATATAAAAGGATTATTAAGGGTATCATTTTTTAAATTATATATTTTCATTTTAATATTGTACCTTGTGAATGATTACAAAAAAAAATTAAATATTTATTGAAATATAATTTTTGAATTATAATTTTTCTGGTATATTTCTTTTTTTTTTTTTTCTATTTCACATGAAGCATAAATTCAAAATAGACATTCAATAATAATAAAAAAAAATAGATAGCGAAGGGGTTTGATTTAAAAAAAAATCATAAAAGTATGGTGAAAATTCTACTTTTTAAAATTTAATTACTAACCAAAACTCAAATACTTTTAAAAAATTCCAAGAGAATAAAGTAATACTTTTTATTATATTTTATAATTAAATTATTATAATTCGATGTACATTCTTTTAAGCATGCATGCATTTCACAAGTAAAAAAAAGTGCAAAGTGAAAAAAGTGTTTTTTCATTTTATTTTCGTGAAGAAAGTGGAAGGGCATATAAGAAAAAAAAAAAATCAATCGTGCCTTAGACTAACCAATGGAATAATATATCCCACCTCTTAGGTGGGATACACTATCTCATAAGTTAAGATTGTTTAAAATTGAGCCCGATATTAATACCGTATTCTAATACTATGATCCAAACGTGTGATTATACATGATATACAATCTTATCATGCCTATCTCACAAACCAAATTCGTTCTTAATGTTATACATTAGTATTTAAGTGGACTTTAGTGATAAAATACTTAATTAGGGAAATTAATTAAGGCCATTTTTTTCATTCTTTTCTCGCTAAAATTAATCAATTTTAAGAATAACCTTAGTTTACAAGGGAACTCGATTTGCTGCTTCTACACTGATCAACTGACTAGTAGGGGGTTGAGGACGCCAAGATTCCACGCACCAAAGCTAATAAAGATGATTATTTTAGGGCCATATCCAATTAATCACACCTATAACAATAAAATAAATTATCACTATAATTAAAGCGTTTCAAAATGTTTAAATTTCCATGCAAAACTTTATGATAAATTACATTTACAATCCTTAGGCTATTTTCTATTTATACAAATCACCTCTACGTTTTGCATAATTACAGACCTATCCCTAATAATTAAAAAGTAGTAGTAGTTTGTGTGATGATATTGATATTTTTGGGGGGTGCATGTATAATTTTTCAAAAAATATGAATGGTTTCTATAAATAATGTTAGCGTTTCTAATAAATGTATGTGTAATTATTCAAGAAATAAAGATGATTTGTGCAAACGAAACATAAATTAAGGGGTGCAAATATAATTATCCCAAAAATTATGTAAGAGTCTGTATAATTTATTCTGAAGAGGTCCCAGACTATTGCCTTGTAATGGAAGGCCAAGTAAAACTAACTTAATAATTGTCTATAAATATTATTTCTTGATTCTTGCACCTCAAGGTCATGATCATGATATTTGACATTGAACAATTCCTCCTCCAATGTTAATTTTTATAATGCAAATAAGGTACCTAAAGCTTGGAGGGCACGGCTTGAGCTATTCATTTAAGCCCCGGCCATAACTCTGCATAATTCAAACATCCCAAACCATCCCCCAAATCAAGTTCGAAAAATGGCTCAAAAAACAGCAAAAAAGATCAGAAATCAGCATTCAAGTGGTAAGCTAACCACTCCTAATCCAAAGTTATGGCCAAATCTTCCACACCAGCTCATTGGCATGTTAGCAAGACAACCAAATCTGATGCAAAACATCACGTCTTTTGGTGGTGTTATCAAGTCATGGAGATCAGCCTCTCGGCAATGCTACAGCAATGACGGCAAGGCTCGGTGGCCACAGCTCGTAGAAATCACCGAAGAAAAGGGCACCGAGCATCAGAAAAGCGGGCGTCTCCATACCATAGAAATCTCATTCCATGAAGAGTACCCCTATTGCTACTATAAGAGAAGATCATACAAGAAATGGTACCCTGGAATGTATTTCAAGGGCCATTCTCATGGAGAGCTAGTGGTTATGAGAGAAAATCCAGCTGATTTATACTTATGGGAGCCTGCTAGAGAATGTTACCGATACCTTCCAGCCTGGGATCCTAATCTTGCTTTCAAAATGTGCACCCTGTCATCATCTCCAGATGACCCCAACGGCTGCAACGTACTGGTGCTAACGGGCGCTTGTTCCCCGGCTTTTGCATTCTTTAGACGGAGCAAGGATGAAAAGGCATGGACTATAGAAGACTGCACAGTTAAAGAACCTTATGCTCCCAACCAAAATATGCAGTTCACTAATGCCATTGGATTCCAAGGGAATTTTACGCGTTGAGCTTGCAGGGGAGTCTTGCAGTAATAGAGGATATTGATTCTCGTTTTAGAATCACAGCGATTGGCGGAAGCAGGGCTGTACCCTCTAAATTGTCAAGGCAATTCAGGGAGTATTTGGTTGAATCATGTGGAGAAAATATTGCTGGTTTTCCTTATATCAAGAAAATGGATTGATCATGTGGAGGATGTTGAGGTTTTCAGGCTTGATATTCCCAACCTTTCGTGGGTGAAAGTGGAGAGTCTTGGGGATAGAACATTATTTTTGGAGGATGAATGTTGCATGGAGGTTACTGCAAGCAAAGTGGGGTGTAAGAAGAACTGCATATACTTTTCTCATCGTAGAGTTTATGATCACTGGTCGATTTTTGACATGGAAAGTAGGAGCATTTCACCAGGTTTTGGCACTAATGCTGAAATTCAAGAATCTTTAATGTGGGGTGAGCCGATATTGGATCAGGAGTAATTGAGTTATGTACTCTTGTCAATGAAATGTATCTTGTCTTGTTCATCAGAGTGTCAACTTAAAGAAAATGTTATTTGACATCGTTCAAAATAAATGTGTAATTTGATAATTACATTTATCGTTCCTATACTTAGAGATTTATTTGCTTTTGATCCCTCAAGTGTCGGTCCCTTCAATTTGGTCCTTAAATTCCAACTCTTTTGATGTTATAGATCCCACTATTAGTTTGGGCCTTAAAATGAACAGAAAGCAATAACTTGTAGACTGTAGAAAGTGTGGTATGGGCCAACTTAAATAACTTTTTGGCCCAAGTTAATATTTGTGGTTTTACGAATCTTAGCGCAAGTCCAATAACCAGATAATCATTCCATTCGCACTTTACGATCTAATTGAGTTAGAGCAATTTTGGCAATTTTTTGATATAATAATATTCTTATAATTCATAGGGTCGTCTCAACCTGTAGAATTAAGATATTATTGAACTTCGACGATTTCAAATAAATAAATATGTAGTTCCAAAATGCATATTTTAAAATCAAAAGTAAAAGTCGATATTTTTTATACCTCCCAAAATTCTTCATGGAATTCAAGCCCAAAGTACATCATCAAAGCAACTAGCTGGCTATCAGAAGGCTAGCTCAACTACTCCCGTTTGCCAAGCATCGGATTTTTTATCATGAGGATGCACCATTGGAGGCACCAATACTTGAGGGTAGAAGTTTGAACTGTTGTGTTTAGTGTTGCAAATGATAAAGCGTCGGGCCCCGATGGCTACTCGGCGGGATTCTTCAAATCAGCCTTGACGCTTGTTGAATAATGTGGCCCATGACCCTTGGGAGGCCCAATGCTCACTAAGCCCAGCAACCCTTCGACTTTGGATGGCCCAGAGCTGCACGTTACACAGCCCACTCATGGAACCGGCCCACTCTGAACCCGACCCGAGAGCCCACACTACTTATACCTATCCTAACCCTAATATGAAGTTGTGCCTCTCATTCTCACCTCTTCCTCTCTCCGACTTCTCTCTCTCTTCTTGAAGAGATGTCTCCTTGGCTCCCACCCATCTGCCGTTTTTTGATGGCTTTAGAAAATGGCTCCACCGCCACCATGCCTCCTCAAACAGCCATCTGCATCTCCTATAGCGATTTCTCCTCTTCTTCTTACCTCTCTGTGAAACAGCCTTTGTGAGCCTGAGACTTTATAACCTTTGTGGATCCTTCATAGTTCTGAGTGATACTTCGTGGTCCTGAGTGGATAGCCTTTTTGTGAGGACTTGTGTAGTGTGGTTCAGAGGAAGCCTGTGTGGCTCTTCCCTGGACTCCATTCTGGTGCAACCGGTCGAAGGGTGCCGGCCTTGTGGCTGTGAGCAGCCCCACCGGATCTGGCTCCCTGAGCCTACAGACAGTCTTTCTGTTTACTAGGTTAAGTTCTCTCTTTACTTTTGTATTCCCCCCCCCCCTTTTGATTAATCTGTAATTTGTTGGTTGTTCGTAACCCTTTCTCCGCCTGTAATTAAAATTTGCTATATGTCATCCGATCCGCTGGTGGTGTGTCCACCCAACAAAGCTAATAGGGCCTGAAGTCACATTAGCCATTCAGGAATTCTTTCTTTCAGGCAGACTACTTAAGCAACTTAACACCATGTTGCATACTCTCATTCCTAAAGTTTAACTTCTCTCCTCGGGGTGGCTGATTTCCGCCCTATAGTGTGCTGCAATATGTTCTATAAGATCATTACAAAGATAATGGTGGCTCGTCTAACCACGGGGCTTGGTCAACTGATTGACATCAAAAACGCTGTTGTGCCGGGCGTAAGATTAGTGAGAACGTTTTGATGGCTCAGGAGTTGTTTGCGGGTTACAATCAGCAAAAATCGCCACCTTGCTGTGCTTTGAAGGCAGACTTTCGGAAGGCCTTTTATTCGGTGGTCTGGACCTTCTTAGAAGAAACCTTACAACTATTTAACTTTCCACCGAGGTTTCGTAAGTGGATTTCTGAATGTGTCACTATGGTTAGCTATTCCATCAACCTTATTGGTGGCTCCATAGGTTTTTTCGAGGTGTTCGGGGGCTACAACAAGGGGACCCTTTGGCCCCTTACCTCATGATTAAGGCCCCTCATCCTTTTCATTCGATTAGCGCTCTGAGGAGTTACGACTAGACATGCTCTGCTTCGCGGATGATACCCTTCTATTCTGCAAGGCAGACGTGCATTCTGTGCAAGAAGCTTTAGCAAAATTTGCTCACCTCTCGGGACTTGAGGCTAATCCTATGAAAACCTAGGTTCTCATTTCAAAAACAACATTAGACCAAACACAGGACATCCCCAACGTACTGAACTTTCAGCTCGAATCCCTTCAAAATAAGTACTTAGGCCTCTCACTAGTGTCATCTAAGCTCACTACCACGGAATGCAGGCCGCTTGTACAAAAAGTTGATCAGTGTATACTTGGATGGGCTTCCTATGAACTCTCTTTTGAGGCACGGACATGACTCATTAAATCAGTCCTTTGCTCACTTAGTATTTATTGGTCGGCTTCTTTTGTGCTACCTAAAGGTGTCCTTAAGATCCTTGAAGCAAAACTTCACGGTATAGCGCGAATGCGGAAGCGCGGTATAAAATTAAAATACGAAAATTTAAACATGCTTTAATGAAATAAAATAACACGTTCAATGGGTGTACCCTTGAAAAACCCGGGCATTCGGTGTATCTCATGAAATTAAAAGCATAAACAAATCATGGAGGCCATAGGATTGAAAAATAAAAGGAAACGAAAATAATAAATCGGAACCTACCGATTGTCGTTTTCGTCTTCTAACCGGTACTCGCGTTGTTCCCCGATTTGCACCAAATCTCGTGTTTGAGACTCTCCAAACAGTAACACGCAATCCACCCACGTATCTTGTACGTCGTGCTAGCGAACGAACAAGTATTTATTGGAGATGATGAATTAATAACACGTTATTGATTAACGGTATTAATTTCCTTAGTTCTAATATTGCAAGAACAAAAGAACAAGAAGTATTTTCTTGTAAGAGGAGAGAGAGAGAGGGCGGACGAGTAAAGGGAGAGAGGGAGCCGAAAATTGGTGTGTGTTGTGTGTGTTGGAATTTCATCACTTCACAAATAGTGAAAGGCTAGGACTATATATAGAGGAGGAGTTTAATCCTCTTTAAACTCCAACTACTCTAAAAAGGTCTATTTTGACTAGGATTTTGACCTAGTCAAAGTCCTAGTCAAAGTAGTATTTGACCTAGTCAAATTAATCCTAGCCATCCATCTCTCCCTTTCCAAATCAACCATTAATTTAATTTAATGGAATATTTTAATCCTATTAAATATTCCAAAAGCCCAAATAAATAAATATAAATATTTATTCTAAGGCCATTAAATTAATTCTCTAATAAATCTAATTTATTAGGTTAATCCCTTTTATCAAATAGAAGGAATTAATTCTCCAAGAAAATAAAAGGACCCGATTAAATCCAATTTAATCATTCCTTTTCTCCAATATTTAATTCTAAATTAAATACTTAATGTGTGTGGATTGTGTGTGACTTTTTAGGTTCACCTTTCAGCTAGACTTGGTCGGATTCCTAGAATCCATCCGTTACCATGGGTGGCCATCTAGCAACGGTCCATGACACTAGAGACTAGGTGAATTTTCGGGGATGAACATTTAGGCTCTAAGTTCTGTCTACGGTCTCACCACTTAGGGTTTAGGGCACGGAAAATGCAGGTACCCATTTTGGACCTAAGTGTCGGTCTGTCCTTACTAAACGCCGCAAGGGAAACCTTCCCTTCTGTTCAGTTACTGTGGCCACAGATTTTAGGGACAAGACACAGAGCATACGTGAGACTCAACTGTCAATGCCTTTGACAGGACACAGATCCTTTCTTGGAAACTACTGTCACTCTGTACACCAGAGCTGCACTAGACATGGCTTATGACTACTCAAGTGCTTCTTGGCAATCTCTCACCATATCTAAGATATAGACCTGATATACAGGTAAACTCAGCAGTTCCTCAAGTCAAAGGACTTGGCCTGTACCGTTGGAACCGAGAATACACGTCATACCTTGCCGACCCTACTCAAGGTCCTCCGTAAGACGGTTCCCGCGAGTCACCTTAGTCAGCTGCTCCCTAGCAGGCTAACCCACTAACACTGCTTAGACGACCTTCGTCACCCGTCGATGAAATACGACAACAGATGCTTAGTGCAAGTCTCAAGGGGAATCTCGGTACCCATTTTCGAGATTCCTTGGCTTGGAGATTTTCGGACTGATTTCATGGAACTACCTCCAAGCGTAGTCCCAGTCCCTGAAATAGGTTTTCAGTTCGTGGGCTTTGTTTGCATAGTGAACAGATAGATATAAAGCAGAAAAGTGAACGCAAACAAAGTAATGTCAGAATGAATTTCACTTCTTTATTCATTTATAGTTTATCAAAACACTGAAATTGTATAGACATAGGTTACATTTTGCCCGCCAAGATTGGCTATATGGTCACCTATTCTAACAATCTCCCACTTGACCTTTAAAGCCAATCTCCCATATGTCTAATCCACATCTTCTCAAGATGTTGCGTATGAGCGCTCTGCAACATAGGCTTTGTTAGCGGATCTGCTGTGTTGTCTGCTGAGTTTACTCGGTCTATCCGAACGTCACCTCTTCCTACCATTTCTCTTAGAAGATGGTAGCGTCTAAGAATGTGTTTGGAACGGTGATGAGATCTCGGTTCCTTTGCTTGCGCTGTTCCACCGTTGTTATCACAGAAGATGACAACGGGCTCGGCGATGCTAGGCACCACACCCAACTCTTGGATGTAGTTTCTCATCCAAACCGCTTCCTTGGCAGCTTCTGAAGCTACTATGTATTCAGCCTCTGTGGTGGAGTCAACAGTGGTTGCTTGCTTGGAACTTTTCCAAGCCACTACTCTTCCATTGAGTTTGAATACGTAACCCGATTGAGACTTGGCATCATCGTCATCAGACTGGAAGCTAGCGTCGCTAAAACCTTCCAGAATTAGTTCTCCATTGCCATAGACTAAGAACATTTCCTTAGTCCTCCTTAGGTACTTAAGGATGCCCTTAACAGCATTCCAATGTGCCTCTCCTGCACAGGCTTGATATCTGCTTGTCACGCTCAAAACGTAAGCAATGTCAGGCCTTGTGCAGTGGACTGCATATTGGATGCTACCTACGACAGAAGCATAGGGGATGACTTTCATCCTTTCAAGTTCCTCATCAGTCTGGGGGGACTGTTTCTTGGATAACTTGATCCCATGCCTCATTGGAAGGAATCCTCGTTTGGAGTTGTCCATTCGATATATCTTTAGGACCTTTTCCATATACAAGTTTTGGGTGAGCCCTAACATCCTTTTAGATCTGTCCCTGATGATCTGGATGCCTAGGATGTAGGAGGTTTCACCCAAGTCCTTCATGGAAAACTGGGTTGACAACCATGCTTTTGTGTCTCCCAACATTCTAACGTCATTACCAATGAGTAAAATGTCATCCACATAAAGCACTAGGAACACTACAGAGCTCCCACTGAGCTTCTTGTATACACAAGGGTCGGATTCGTTTTTGATGAAGTCATAGCCCCGTATTACTTCATCAAAGCGAATGTTCCAACTTCAGGATGCTTGTTTGAGGCCATAGATGGACTTCTAGAGACGATAAACCTTTTGTTCTTGTCCAGTGACTGTGAAACCCTCCGGCTGATCCATATAGATCTCTTCCTCAACGAAATCGTTAAGGAAAGCCGTTTTCACGTCCATCTGCCATATCTCATAGTCATACCATGCTGCTATGGCGAGCAGGATCTGAATGGACTTAGCCATGGCTACCGGCGAGTAGGTATCCTCAAAATCGACCCCGGGTCGTTGAGTGTATCCCTTAGCTACAAGCCTAGCCTTAAAGGTTGTGACTTCTCCATCAACTCCAAGTTTGCGCTTATAGACCCACTTACAGCCAAATGGCTTAACACCTTTCGGTGGATCTACAAGTCCCCAGACTTGGTTCTCGCTCATGGAGTCCATTTCAATTTTCATGTCAGACATCGCTTCTCCATATGTCTTAGGATCGTTATCCAAAAGACCGGTCGCACTTAGAAAGCCATATCTCACTGGAGGTCTGGACTCTCTAGTAGACCTACGGAGAACGGGAACGTCAGTGGTGACTGTGGGCGCTGACTGTATTGGAGCCGGCGGTTCAGGGACCAGGGCTGGCTGTTCCTGAGGATGTCATTCATGCCTAGGATGTTGGACTTCTCGAGGTCAATCAGCCCTTCTGGTGTCTATCCTGAATCCTCTAAGTGAGCGTTCCGTGGCTACCTTTGATGGCTGGATTCCATCACTTGATTCCTCAAGGATCAGCTCATCAGGTTGGATATCCTCTGGGAAGCCTTGCTCCAAGAACACTGCATTCCTTGAACAAACACCTTTTGTTCCAAGGGGTCATAAAAGTAATAACCCGCAGTTTCTTTAGGATATCCAACGAACCTGCATAAGCTAGACCTGGATTCTAGCTTATCTCCCACTAACCTCTTGACGTATGCAAAGCTACCCCACACTTTCAAGTAGTTGTAGGACGCAGGCTTGCCATGTCATATCTCATATGGCGTTTGGGTCAATACACTGGTTGGTGCCAAATTTAGCAACTCGGCCGCCGTTTCCAATGCGTAGCCCCAAAAGGACAAGGGCAATTTGGTAAAACTCATCATGGATTGAACCATGTCCAATAGGGTTCGATTCCTCCTTTCAGAGACACCATTCAATTGTGGTGTCCCGAGATGTGTCCATTAAGATATTATACCATTTTCTTTTAGATAATTAAGGAACTCGGCACTAAGGTATTCACCGCCTCAGTCTGACCGTAGGACTTTAATTTTGCAGTTGATCTGGTTCTCCACTTCAAGTCTAAATTCTTTAAACCTCTCAAGAGCTTCAGACTTGTATCTCATTAAGTAAACATAACCATACCGTGAATGATCATCGGTAAAGGTTATGAAGTAGGAGAACCCACCTCAGGCCTGCGTCCTTAGTGGTCCACAAACGTCTGTATGGACCAAGTCCAACAGACCTGTGGCAAGCCTGCTTTGTCCTACAAAGGGCTTCTTGGTCATTTTCCCTCTTAGACAAGATTCACAAATTGGTAGCTCACTCAAGTCCCCTACCTCTAGGTTCTTTGAGTCTACCAATCTTTTCATCCTATCTAGGGATATGTGACCTAACCTAGCGTGCCACAGTTGTGTGTTCCCGTTATTATCTATTTTACGTTTGTGTTGAGCGTTAAAAACGAAGTTCGTTTGTTGCAAGATATAGAGCCCATTATTTAATGTACCAAGCAGATGAGCAATTCCACACCTCATCAAATAAAAGCAACTTTTATTGATCATAAACTCATAACTACTATTGTCCAACAATGGAATGGAAATGATGTTTTTAATCATACTAGGCACAAAATAAACTTGCTCTAATTCTATGCTAATACTATCACTAACTACTAGAGTGGCAGATCCTACTGCTTCTGTCGAGATGGGCTTGCCATTCCCAAGCTTCAGGATCATATCCCCGCTATCCAGTTTTCTGCTTCTTTTTCAGCACCTGCAAATTATTGCAAATGTGAGCTCCACAGCCGGTATCTAATACCCATGAGGCAGAATTAGTGACCATATTAACCTCAATCACAAATATACCTTGGTTTGAGAAGAGCTTAGGGCACTCTCTCTTCCAATGCCCTTTCTCACGACAATTGATACATATGTCATATGCCTTTGAGTGTTGCTTGGAGACAACCTTTCCCTTTCCTTTGCCTTTCCCCTCTTTGGCAATGGGAACACTCTTAGTGTTTGTAGCTGCTTTGACGGCCTTTCCCTTCCCTTTCTTCTTTTTTCAATGTCCGACACCTTTGCCTTTCGTCTTGGAAGTTGAAGCACCTCCAAACAATATGGAAGGCGTGGACTTCTTAGTCATTGCCTCGTATTGCACCAACATATTAATCAACTCATGAATGCCCTTCTCAAGTGCGTTCATGTTGTTGTTGACCATAAGTTGGTCGAAGGAGGGTGGGAGTGACTGAAGGATCACATCTATGTACGTTTCATTGTCGAGGCCTGCCTTTAGGTCCTCGAGCTTTTCCACCAGGGTAAGCATTTTAACCCCGTGCTCTTGTACAGAGGATCCTTCTGTCATTTTGGTTCCCAAGAACGCCTTGGTCGCGACATACCTAGTATGTCGGTACGGGACTGCATAGCAATCCTTAAGGCGAGCCATAATGGAAGGGACATCGTCTAGCCTTTCATACTGCTTCTGAATCTCATTCGTCATTGAAGCAAGTATGACGCTACAGACCTTCCGGTTATCCTTATGCCAAGTCTCGAACGTCTCACGTTCTTCTGGCGTGGATCCTTCCGGTAAGGTCCTAGGGAGAGGCTCGTCCATGACGTAGCCTTGGTTCTCATAATCTAGGACTATCCTGAGATTGTGCAACCAGTCGTTGTAATTGGTTCCATTGAATTTGTTTGTCTCAAGAATGGTTGAAAGTGGGTTCTTAGACATTTTTAAATCTACATTTAAATTAGAGTTCGCGATCAGCAGAGTATAAAAGACGGTGGTTTGATAAAAAATTAAATGCATGCGTTGAGGAAGGGTGACAAGAAGGCTATGAACGAGGTTGAGTCGTTGGCCACCAAGATAGGATGACTGAAGGTTGTGTGGAATACCTCCAATCATATGAGCATAAGGGTGTTCTACCCACGACCCGCCTCGAAGGTGCTCGTGATTTCCTGAAGTCTTCAGCCTTCCAGGTCGCTATGGAGATAAAAGCTGCCCAGTTCACAAATGACGGCTTCAAACTGTGTCGGGCTCAAACGCAGAAGCTTGGCTGTTTTGTCAAAAGTTTCCATCAGTCCCGCCTCGATCCCACACTAAATTGCAACCTTGAAGCTCCTTCAGTTTACGACGCCCCAACCGTCGAGCCCGACGAGTTTGATGCATTAATGAATGAGATCGAATGGACATTTGCTCCTAGCCTTTAATTCTAGATGTACTTCTGTCCTTTAATTTTTCATTACAGAGATCAATCGACCATCTGATCCTTTACATAGTTCTAGACATAGTCGATCTTAGATGGTTCATCAATCTCAATACTTGTACAACCTTTTCATGCATGGTGCCTTTCGTACGATCTGGGGATCCTTTTTGCTTGCTATGGAATTTCAATTTAGACGATTGTTACTTGTTCTTGCCATTGCTTGGTTGTTTTACTAGATCGAGGAATTAGCCATTCTCTAACCAACCTTAGATCAAAGATGGGGCCTTTCGCAGGCAAAGTTACCCTTTCATCTTTTCCAGATCTAAATCTCGATCTTTCTCAGATCCAATCTTGGGCCTTTTACAGGTAAAAAACTTTCGATCTTTTTCAGATCGAAATCTCGATCAGTCTTAGATCAAATGTTAGACCTTTTATAGGTTAAATTTAATTCTTTCGATCTTTTTACATATTGAAATCTCGATCTTTCTCAGATCAAATGTTTACAAGTCAAATTTACTTCTTTCGATCTTTTCAGATCGAAATCTTGATCTTTCTCAGATAAAATATTAGACCTTTTATAGGTCAAATTTAATTCTTTCGATCTTTTCCAGATTGAAATCTCGATCTTTCTCAGATAAAATGTTGGACCATTTTAGGTCAAATTTATTTCTATCGATCTTTCTTAGATCAAACGGTGGACCTTTTACAGGCCCATTTTAATTCTTTCGATCTTTTTCCTATCGAAATCTCAGTATTTCTCGGATCAAATGTTGGACTTTTTACAGGTCGAATTTAATCGTTTGTTCCAGTTCGATCTTCAAATTACACATTAAAAGGAAGTGTGGTCTTTTTCAAACCTTTCCATACATAATCCTTTCTCAGGCGGTGATCTTTCTCAGATTGTCATTTGACGAACATTCTACATTTGACCCGAGTTTGGGCACTTTCTTAGAGCCCTAAAATTTTACAAAAATAGACTACTCGGCCCTACGCATAGTATTTCATCAGATTATGAATATTCCACAAACGAGGTAGATCCTCTCCTTGCAAATCCTATAATTTATAAGTGCCTTTCTTCTTAATCTCAACCACTTTCGTTCAAGGTCATAAGCCTATACGGAATGAAGATGAATCCTAGTAAGTGTACTTTTGGCGTTCAGGGAGGTAGATTCTTAGGATACGTGGTAAGCGAGAAAGGCGTAGAGGTGAATCTAGAGAAGATCGAGGCGATCAGGAAGCTGAGCTCCCTGAAAACAGTGAAGGAGGTTCAGAAGCTAACAGGCAAGGTCACATCCTTGAACCTATTTATCTCGAGGTTGCCAGATAGAAGTTTTCCATTCTTCAAGACTTTGAGAAAGGTCAAAGACATTAAATGGATCGAAGAGTGCGAGTAGGCCCTAAAGGACTTGAAACATTACTGGACGTCCCCACCCTTATTGGCGAACATGAATCTAAGGGAGGCCCTATATGTGTACTTAGCAGTGTCTGAGGAAGCAGACAGGTCAGTGATGGTGCAAGATGAGGCAGGATCGCAGAATCCAGTGTATTACGTGAGTAGGATATTACAAGGAATAGAGAAAAGATTTTTGCATATTCAAAAGCTAGCATTGACATTGATCACCACAGCTCGAAAGTTGCGACCCTATTTTCAGTTGCACCCTATATTTGTGTTGACAAATCATCCATTAAGACAAGTGATGTCTAGAACCGATGCCTCCCGAAGACTGATTAAGTGGGCGGTCAAGTAAGGAGTGTTCAACGTGTAGTATCAGGCGCGAACAACGGTAAAATCACAAGTGTTCGCGGATTTTATCGTTGACTTTGCAGGTAAACCAAAACAGAAGGAGGTCGAGGCCTGGATGCTACATCTGGATTGCTCATCAAATGCGAGCAATGGAGGAGCCAGAATATTATTGCAAGGACCTAGTAGGGTTGAGATTGAGATCGCGGCTAAGTTGGCCTTTCCAGTCACAAATAATGAAGCAGAGTATGAAACTCTGCTGCTAGGGTTGAAAATGGCCTCATAAATGGGGGCAAGGCATTTGGATGTTTATATTGACTCGCAGTTCATGGCCATGCAGATTGAAGGTGCTTACAAGACCGATGATACAATACTTGAAAAGAGTTAAGGAGTCGATGAAGAAATTCAACAAATACTCGATGCAACAAATCCCTAGAGGGGAAAATGAGAGAGCTGATGCCTTGACAATGTTTGGAGGCATGGTGGCAGGGGTCAAAGACAGAAAAATCACAGTGATGTTGAAGGAGGTCGTCACAATAGATGAAATAAAGGAGACGCATGACGTGCAGGATGACAAATTATGGAAATCAGAGATTACCGAGTCTTGAAGAACAGAGTCGCACTAAATGATCCCATTGCAGCAAAAAGGTTAAAGTTCAGAGCTAATAGGTTCACCTTGATTAATGGAGAGCTATACAAAAAGTCACCCAACAGCCTATTGTTAAAGTATTTAAATTCGAATCGAGCAGAGTATGTCTTGAGGGAGATCCATGAAGGCAGTTGCGGAAATCACTCAAAAGGGAGGTCGCTGGCCAGAAACAGATAAGAAAATGGTATTTTTGGCCTACCCTATTAAGGACTCCATGGAATTTGCAAGAAAGTGCGAAAGCTGCAAGAAGTATGCGGCCTTGAGCCACATGCCCACAACCCCCATGGAACCCATCAAGATCACATCTCCGTTCGATCAATGGGGGTTAGACATTTTAATACTTTCTCCCAGCTGCAGTGCCGAAGAAGTTTGTCATCATTGTGGTCGAATACTTTTCCAACTGGGTAGAGGCTGAAGCGTTAGCAAAGATCTCCGAAAAAGAGGTAATAAAGTTCATTTAGAAAAATATTATATGCAGGTTTAGTATGCCCAGGGTGCTGATATCGGCAACGGATCCCAATTCCAAGGAAAGAAAATTGTGGCATGGTGCAAAAAAATTGAAAATACAACAAAATTTCAAAGATGTGGGTAACCCTAAAGCAAATGGCCAAACTGAGGTAACTAATCGAATTTTATTATAGCATCTAAAGACTAGGTTGGATGGAGCTAAGGGAATGTGGGTTGAGGAGCTTCCCAGAGTATTATGAGCATATAGAACGACCCCAAGGAGTGCGACGGGTGAAACCCCTTTATGCTTAGTTTACAGAACTGAAGTCATCAGACCGGTCGAGATCGGGGAGGAGACGGCTAGGGTCGCACGTTATGATCCAAAAGAAAATCAAAGGGAGAGATAATTTGATCTCATCACGATAGAAAAAAAGAGAGACTGGGGTTTCGCAAAACTTTTACATCATAAAAGTCTCATGATGAGATGTTATAATCAGAATGTGCGACCAAGACAACTCCAGGTAGGGAGTCAGGCATGGGGATTTAATAGATTCTAAGGATCAACATGCATACATGGCTGCGGGAAGATTAGGTGCTCGTGTCGTAAGTGCAAGAACTATAGGTTCAAAACGACATGTGAGTTTATGTTCGAATTCTGTATAAAAGGATTTATGGAATACTATTACAATTGGACTATTTAAGGCAACCATGATTGAGTGCTATGATGCTCAGCGCACGCTCGTTCCTATGCCAACTCCGATTACACCTGACACGACAACGCACTAGCGTGATTATGCAGATGAATTGACACCCAAGAATGGTTTATGATGTAGCTAGGCCGCAATTGTTTTCATCACAGGTTGAGCCTGAGCCCGAGCGTGAGGATCCCACCCTCTTTCTTACGGATGGCGGTGAGGCTAGCCCTAATTTGTACTACAACAAGGGAGTCTACAACTATTTTGTGTCTGGCATATTAGACAGATTTTTCAATGTAGTGCATGCGGCTGACCAGGCATTACACAATTGTTGTGATAAATCCCAGTTGTCAGAGGTTGTCCGCCTAGTTAAGATGAGGTCAAGTACGACGTGCCCGAAATATGGTATGATGAGGTGTTCCAGATGGTTGTGACCTCATAAATATTTCATCGGAAAATTGCCATAAATTTTGGCATGATCCGTCACATCATCTCTATACAAAATCAAATCAGATAGAATAGGGATGATGGAAAATCCTTAGCAACAAAAATAAAACAAATCGCTACACAATCCATTGAAAAATCCATTCCAATAGTCCAAAATCACTATTCATATGAAGGACTTAGTTTTCGATGGCTTTTCAGTTTGTTTGAAACCAAGGAGTTTGTATTCCCCTTGGAAAATTATCGAAAATTATTTTTCGCGAGGTTTGATGTCAGTCATATATTTTTGTTAGAAAAGCCATGGGAAAATGAAAATTTAGACAATTTTTTTTTGTTAATCTGTTAGAAAAATCCATAAAAAATACAAGGGCTTTTTTTTTTATGATAGTGAACATCAAATGATCCCAATGCAAGATTAATAAGTTTTCGTAGTATATATAGACCCAAAAAATAAGCCTAATTAGAGAATTTTTTATTTTCTTTTGAGATGCTTCATTTTATTCTGTAAGTTATTCGGAATTAACCATCCTTTCACTAAAAAAAAAATAACAACGTTATAGCAACGGATTTTTCTGGCAGCTTGAAGCTGTCGGAATTCCCAACGGCTCTCGCTACGGATAAAACAAATTTCTGGTGAACATCAAACAGTAGACCACCAAGGGTGTTGAGTAATTCGTTAGAAATTTATTATTCATCCCAAAATTCACCAAAAATTTGATGGGAATATAATCCTGTAAGCACCTGTCAGCAAATATGTCACAATATTTTTCTCGTCGAAGTTTTCCAACGTCATCAGTGACGACCATGGTAGTAAGAAAATTTCAACTATTTTCCCGACAAGTTGAATTGATTTTGTGATAGTTCGTTCTGTTCCACCAGACAGTTGGAAATGCTTCATTAAATCCATCAGAATTACTGAATTTGGGACCTTATTTTTTGTGGGCGATTTGTGCTGGAAACTTCAACGACTATATCCAATAGCTATAATCTTTCATTCCAAATTCCATAAAAAGATCCGTCGTTAATACATCCAAACGACTATATTATAATGGCTAATTTTCATCCCAAAATTCATCGAAAATACAATCGAAAAAAACTCTATAAATTTAAATGCATCCTCTTGGTTTTGTTCCTACTATCTTGTATTCTAACTATTAAAGCTCACAAAGTTTTATTTATATATAAACCATTAAATGTTTTTATGTTTTATATTTGATTTTATAGTATATATTATTAGATGGACAAAATGCTTTTTTAGTTCCATAAGATTATGTCGTTATTATTTTTTGTACCACAACTTAGGCAGGTGACGATTTCAGTACAATAAAATACGAATTCAGGTATTTTTAGTCCAAAAACATCATGTCCTTTGCATATGTCTGTTAAAAGCCCTTAACTTGAGACTAAAAATACCTAAAATCGTGGAACTAAAAATACCTAAAATCTTATTTTATGGGACTAAAAATACATAAAATCATGGCCACGTTCGTTAACTTGAGCCTATAAATACCTAAACTAGTGTTTTATGGGACTAAAATCGACACCTGACTAAGTTGTGATACCAAAACAAATAATGACTTAATCTTGTCGGACTAAAAAAACATTTAGCCCATTATTAGTTACATTTATTTAAATTCATGCAGTACAGAAATTGCAACCAGTCATTTTGTTTATATAATGGAGTTGTAGGAGGTGCATCATACCAGAAGTAATTCTTGAGGTGCATAATATGTATGTTTATAATTAGTTAAAATTGTTAAGAAATTGAGGAGGTGGATAGATGAGAAGAACCCGTCAGGGAACATAGAAGTTAGCCAGGAGTTTGAGGATAGTGTTCATATTTCATAAATTCTAAGGATCAACATGCATACAAGGACTGCGAAAGAATTAAGTGCCCTTGTCATAAGTGCAAGAACCGTATGTTCAAAACGATGGATGAGGTTATGTTCGACTCATGTATTAAGGGGTTTGTGGAGAGATATTAGAATTGGATTACTTATGGCAAGGCAATCGTCATGGACCAATATGATGACTTGACCGTGCTGGTTCCTGAGCAAACCCCTTTTGCACCTGACACGGCCATGCACTAGTGAGATTTCCAACAGATGTATTAGGACTCGAGAATGGTTTATGGTGTGGTTGGGTAGCAATTTTTTTTGGTCGCATGCCGAGCTTGAGCCCGAGCCCGAGGGTCCCACCTCCTTTACTATAGATGGTAGTGAGGCTGGCCTTAATACGTACTACAATAGGGGAGTCTACAACTATTTCGTGTCCAGCTTATCAGATAGATATATCTATGTAGTGCACAGGCTGACCAACCAGTACAACAATTGTGATAAGTTCCAACTTTTGGCCGTTGCTCGGCTAGTGAACATCAGGCCGAGTACAAGATGCCCCAAAGATGCTACGACGAGGTGTCCCAAATGGCTGTGACCGTCAATAAATATTTCATTGGAAAATTGCCACAAGTTTTGGCATGATCTGCATGACATCTCCATCCAAAATAATAAGGATGTCAGAAAATCCGTTTCAATAAAAATAAAACAAACTACTACATGACCTATTAAAAAATCTGTCCAAATACTCCAAATTCGTTATTCATATTCGTTATTCGACTGCTTTTCAGTTTGTTCAAAAACATTTTCAACGAGCTTGTATTTTAGTTGGAACATTCATAAAAAATTATTTTCTATGGGTCTATTGTGTCTGACACATTTTCATCCAAAAGACATCTAAAATGAAAATTTAGACAATTTTTTAGTTAATCTTCCAAATATATCCTTGAAATATAGGCGGATTATTTTTTTATGAAGGTGAACATCAAATATAGATTAAAATGTCTTTTTAGTACATATAGATCCAAATAATCAGAGAAGTTATTTCATTTACTTTTTTGAGATACTTCATTTTTTTTTTTAAGTTATTTGAAGTTAACTATGCTTTCACTGCAAAAAATACAACTTTATAGTGATAGATTTTACTAACAGATTGAAGTCGTCAGACATTCCAATTACTATCCCCACAGATAAAAACAAATTTTTGAGGGACATCGAATGATAGACTGAGGGTGTTGAATAATCCGCTGAAAATTTATCATTCATCAACAATTTCATCGAAATATTGAGGGGAATATAATTCTATAAGCATCCATCGGCAAATATGTCGGATTATTTTTTTGGTCAAACTTTTCAAACACCATTGACAATAGTCTGCAATAGTCAGAACTTTTCGACTATTTTTCCAACAACTTTGATTTTCTTTTGGCGGTTTTCTCTATTCCACCAGACTGTTGGAAATGGTTCTTGAAATTCGTTAGAATTACTAGATTTTGGGTGTTCCCTGATGGGTGATTTACATTGGAAACTTCAATGGCAATGTTCCAACAACTATAGCCTTTCATTCCAAATACCGTTGTAAGATCCGTCGTAAAACATTCAAACGACTATATTATGAAGACTAGTCTTTGTCCCAAATCCAATGGAAATGCAGTAGGAAAAAAACTCTGTAAATGTAAATGCATTCTCACATTTGTGTTTCTACTCTCTTGCATCCTTACTATCAAAGCTCTCAAAGTTATATATAAATATATATATATATATATTTATTAACCTTCGAATGGTTTATTTTTTCTATTCATTTTATAATATATATATATATATATATATTATTAGTTACATTAATATTGAATTAACGCAGTAGGAAAACTGTGTCGATCACTCTTCTTAAATAATTGAGGTGGAGGAGGTACATCGTATCTAGGTAATAGTGAACAACTGGAACTCTTATATTGTTCTTATTATTAATATAATATTACTTATGAAAAGGTAATTCTTGTGGTTCTTAATATATATATTTATAATTAGGTAAAAATGTTAAGACATTTGAGGAGATGGATGTATGAGAAGAATCTGTCGGGAAATGTAGAAATTCAAGAATGGTATTTGGGATTTCATAAATTCTAAGGATCAACATGCATACATGGACTGCGAGATGATTAGGTGTCTGTAACGTAAGTTCAAGAACCGTATGTTTGAAACGAAGGATGAGGTTATGTTTGACTTATGTATGAAGGAATTTGTGGAGGAATATTACAATTAAACTGCTTATCCCGAGGCAACCGTGATGGAGTACTATGATGATTCGCCAACATCGGTTACTCCGCCAACTATTTCTACACTGGACATGAGAACGCACTAGGTTGATTACCATCAGATGAATTGGTATTAGAGAATGGTTTATGGTGCAATTAGGTCGCAGTATTCTTCATTACATGCCGAGCCCGAGCCTGAGGGTCCCAGCTCCTTTTCTACGGATGTCGGTGAGGTTAGCTCTATTTTGTACTATAGCAAAGGAGTCCAAGACTATTTTGTGCTTACTTTATAAGACAATTTTTTTGATGTAGTGCATGCAGCCGACCAACCATTATACAATTATTGTGATGTATCACAGCTGTCGGCGGTTGCCAGCTAGTAAACATCAAGGTTGAGTACACACATACGCCAAAGATGCTACATGTGCTGTCCCAATTTCCTGGTGACATATTACCCTGTGATCACACCCTTCCTCCCGATTATACTGCACGAAGAAGATGATAAGTAAATTGGGTTTTACCGATTGAGAAGATTGATGTGTGCGAAATTGGTTGTATGTTGTACTTGAAGGACGATAGTGAGCTTGAATATTGCAAGTTTTTGTGGTGATGCAAGGTACAACGCGACCAGGGCCCAAAACTCCTAGTGCCAGAAGTACTCATATATTGTGCTCAAATACTTGCCACTGACTCCTCAAGTGCAGAGGTTCTATGAATCACCAATGATGCTAGAACACATGACGTGGCATGCTAGTCATTATACAGATAGGGGCTTGATATGTTATCTTTTGATGTAGAGGCGTGGAGGTATTTTGACAAGATGCACTCAAATATCATAGTGGAACCTTCTAATATTAGACGAGGTCTGTGTAGTGATGGGTTTGCGCTCTACGTGCAGTAGGCCGCACATATTCATGTTGATCGGTTATCCTAATACCGTATAACCTCCCACCCAGGATGTGTATGAAGACTGAGTACACATTTTCAACTCTCGGTGATCCCTAGCCTATCTACTCTGAAGCATCTGATCAATGAGTACATGGTGCCATTGATCAAAGACCTGCTACAATTATGGCATATGATGTGTGGATGCATGACCGTGCCATGAACCAGATGTTCATGATGCATGCACCGTTGATGTGGACAGTGAATAACCTCTCCACCTACGAAGATAGTGTCTGGATAGAGTACCACATGTATTATAGCGTGCGTTGTTTGTATGGATGACATAGAGGCATTCCATTTACAGCACGGGAGGAAAAAGTGTGCTACTTTAGCTGGGACAGACAGTTCCTCTGCAATGACCATCCATACTGAATGAACAAGAAATCCTTCAACAAAAATTAGCATGAAAGGAAGATTCCAAGGTAGAGGCTAATCGAAGACAAAATCCGTTGTCGTGTGGGGTGGTAAAGTATGGGTGTTGATGATCCGTTGACATGCCCACATTGGTATGACGTCGAGCTCATGTGGACGAAGAAAATCGTCTTCTAGGATCTTTCCATACCATGGGCCATATTTGATATGAGACAGCCTTGATGTCATGCACATAAGAAGAATGCGTTGGACAACATCTTCAACACCATATGGACATAAAGGGAAAATGAAGGATAATCTAAATGCATAGAAGGATTTGAAGAACATATGTAATCACCCAATGCTTGAGGAGAAAATATATGTAACCTTGATAGATGCGTCGACATGTTTAAGTTGAGGTTGCATGGCATCAAAAACCATGACTATCACATATTCATGTAAAATTTGATCTCGGTTGCTTTCCATGAGATGCTTCCTGAGTTTGTGTGGAAAGCATTGATGGAGGTCAACCTTTTCTTCCAGGTCTTATGCTCGACCACACTAGATGTTATAAAGGTGCAGGAGTTAGAATATAATGTCGTCGTCATCATTTGCAGCCTTGAGAAAATTTTTCCTCTAGCTTTTTCAACTTGATAGAGCACCTCATTGTTCACCTGTCATACGAGGCACGTGTGGGAGACCCCGTGCGGTATAGATGAATGTACCCTTTTGAGAGGTAATTGTTATGACATCATATAGTTCTTTCACTAATATTTTGCCTAGTTAATTTGCTGAAGTAATTATTGTCATCTAATTATTTATATAGGTTCCTTGGTGAACTGAATAAGTAGGTGAAGAACAAATCACGCGTTGAGGTTTCGACTTTTGAGGTATACATTGTTTAGGAAATTAGGTTATTCACTTATCACTACTTTAAGCCTCTCATTATTCACAAGTGAAAGGCCTGGGCGAAATGATGATCTAACTCACAATGATGATAGAACGATCTATTTCAACCACTCCGACCATCCAAGTGGTACTTTGAAGATAAGATAATTAATCGTTGAGGATCGACATATAATGGAGACATAGATGTTATGTAACTACAATGAAGTCATGCCATATTATGAGTACGTATTTGGTTACAAAAGTGAGTGTGATATTTTATTTATTAGAATGGCAACAGGTCTTTCTTGAATAAATTATACGAGCAATAAAGGCTGATTGTCCAATTATTGATCAACTTGTAGCCACTAATTTCAAAAAATGATTCAAATATCGTGTAAGTTGAATTGTCAAGTACTTCAATCACTATATATACATATAGTTTGATTTATGTTATTTATATGAAATTTATATTCTACATCAAACCAATTGTAGGTCCAAGCCAAAATGGAAAACATCAAGGAAAAAATTATGAAAAGTCTTTTGTCTAACCAACATGTGAAGACTTGAGCGTGTTACCTTTGTGTATGGGTACAATCTCCACACTCTTGATCACAATGTCAGCAAGTCAACTATGAATTGTGTGGTGTATGTGAGAAGCTTTCCGTATACCGACATGGACAATAACATCTACAGGGTGCTTAAAGAGATCATTTAGTTGGATTACCCAATTCCTGATGGCTTGCATGTCATTCATTCTGTTTAAGTATAAATGGGTCGATTTTTGCAAGGGGCATTAAGGCACACCCTTGTTATCACATCATTGACGTAAATTTCAAAAGGGTCTACAAAAGGCATGAAACTTTCACACTGCCATAACAAACAGTTAAAATATACTACACTGAATAATTGTTTGCAACATAAAGGCTCAAAGAGTAGTTGATCAATTTTGTTGGACTGATGTCGCATATTATCCTAAGGAAGTCGTACATGTTCCTAAAGTTGCTATTGACAATCAGATGTATGACATGCACCTACAATGTTGCGTAGGCCAAGAACATCTTAAGTTAGATCCACAATAATAAATTGGTAAGTAATATACTAGTTTAATTATTTTTTTAATAATAATTATTTCAGTTATTATATTTTTTTTAAAGTGTCTGTGCAAAACTCCTAGCTCGATCGCCTGCCTCAACGGATTGTGGTGTCCGATGATTACTACAATAAGAACGCGAGTAGCTCCAAGGGCGACGTGCGTGTGGAGCATGTGATAAGTGCGGAATTAAAACTATTTTTTTTGAATTTATATATTTTTAACTATTTCTTTCTCTTTTCGTTCCAGGAAGCCTATCAGAAGATGATAGAGGAGCGCGCCACGCAACTACGATCTGAAGTTGCCTCATCCACTGTCAGTGCCCAATTGATGTAGGAGGATGAGCTATGGGGGGGAAAAGATGATCGAGTATTCATCATGGCTCTAAGGCATACTCTTCTGACGCCACCCACAAACCACAAAGCACCGTCCATCTCCGCCGCTTCGCCTCAGATTATGACGGAGCTTGAGAAAATCAAGCATTATCACATGGGTGATAAAGTGGGTGGTCAAGTGTAAAACTTTTCTCTCTTGATACTTGGCGATTCACACCTTCACTACATGCGGTTTTCACACACTTCCATAACAAACAGTTCAAATATACTACGTTGATTAATTTTGTGCAATACAAAGGCTTAAAGAGTAGTTGATCAATTTCGTTGGACTGATGTCGCATATTAGCCTGAGGAAGTCGTACATGTTCCTAAAGTTTCTACTGACAATCACATGTATGACCTTCATGATCTAAATGTATAGTACTATTCATTGATCGTACTCCGAAATGCAGCATGGAGAAGATATATCCCGCTTTTACAGTGCGCACCCCGATGACGATGAAGTGGACGAAAATAGCTTCAAGGACTATGAGATAGATAATGGGGGTGAAGAACGAGATGATCATCCAAATTATATTATTTGTTTTTGTTCTTTCGAGTATAATTAAAGAGGGTGCATAATAAAAAATGCTTTAACTCACCGTTCCTTTTGAATTACTACCTTTTTTTTTCTGTTCCTGCTACAGAATTAGGAATGACAAGTTGGCTTATACTTGGTAAATTTGTTGAATTTTTTTAAAAATAATATTTTTGAATATTTTATTATTTAAGCATTGTAATTATTTTTTAAATCAGTCTATTCCGTTGAAAAATAATGTAACTGGCCACGAGAATAAAAATATCATAGGAATTGAAATTCAAACCATCCATCTAAAAATTTGTCGGGAAATTTGTAAAAAATATTCTTTTCTGAAAAAATTGGAAATATTGCAAGGGCATCTCTGATGGAACTTCAAAGGAATTTCCTAAAGGCATCGAAATTTTTTTTGGAAAATTCATCGGGAAAACTAGCATAATTTTTCAGCTACGATATCTCTATAAATGTTAATTGGATTTGTCTAAAACTTAAAGGCAAGTAAGATGGTGTTTGAGTGATCATTTCCAATATATGGATTTAAAATCAGTTCGTCCAATCAAATGATGTTGTGTAACAATAGATGGTCACAAATATGTTCATTCGACTCCTTGATAGCCACCTGGTTGCGCCACACATTTGGAGATACACAAACTAAAATAATGCAACTCATATGGATGGCAGACGACATAAAAATCGCCTGAATGTTGTCTGGGCCTCACCTCAACTTCAAGTAGAAGTTGGCCAAATACAAGGCCAAGTAAGTAGCCAATGTTGCATAGGCCAGCAACATCTTAAGTTAGATCCACAAGAATAAACTGGTAAGTAATTTACTAGTTTATTTATTTTTTCAATAATAATTGTTTCAGTTATTATATTCTTTTTAAAGTGTCTGTGCAGAACTCCTAGCTCGATCGCCTGCCTCAGCGGAGTGAGGTGTCCGATAATTACTATAATAAGAACACGAGCTGCTCCCGAGCAACCTGTGTGCGGAGGATGTGATAAGTGTGGAATTAAAACTATTTTTTTCGAATTTATATATTTTTTAACTATTTATTTCTCTTTTCGTTCCAGGAGGCCTAACAGAAGATGATAGAGGAGCGTGCCACGCAGCTGTGATCTGAAGGCCTCATCAACAGTTAGTGCCCAAAAACTGTAGGAGGATGAGCTATAGGGGGGAAAGGGGATCGAGTATTCATCAAGGCTCTAAGGCATACTTTTCTGACGCCACCTACCCGTAAACCACAACGCACCGTTCATGTCCGTCGCTTCGCCTCAGATCATGACGGAGCTTGAGAAAATCAAGCATTGTCACATGGGTGATAAAGTGTGTGGTGAAGTGTAAAACTTTTCTCGCTCGATACTTGGCAATTCACACCTTCACTATGTGTAGTTTTCACACACTATCACCGTCCCCCGCTACCAGCCACCTTCTCCGGCATGTGGTTATTGTGATGGATGAATGGCGCTTTATTTATCATATAACTGCTGTGGATGCAATTTATTTATTACGCATTATGGATGAATGTGTAGATATATTATATTATGAGATCTCGGTCATTTACTACTCTCACATTGGTTGGACCAATGTCCAAATATTAGACCCTAGACAAAATGGACTTGGACTCTAGGAGTTTGTCCATGCCTTCCAATCCATGGCATAGTGAGGAAGCTGATTTAGGTCAATAGCGTGGTCTCACGAGTCGTGGCACGTTATTGTACTTAAAAGAAGCTGCATTGTATCATGAACGAAAAATGGACCACTATTACCTGTCTCACGAGTCGTGGGGGTAGCAGTGGGTCTATGGCTCGGTTGATTGGGTCGGGTCTAACGCCCGATTAACATGATTCGCTTGGAGTCCTCGGGATCATGTGAAAAGGTGAGGCAATAATCTTGGGAATCTCGTGGAACGAGAATGGTATGGTATACCTCCCACAGGATTTTTTCCATGCGAATCGTAAAAGTAGGGTATGGGAAAAATCGCTGTGGATCCCAAGCCCACTAGGAAAGGGTTTCCCAAAAATCACGTTTGAGAGTACCGTGTTTACGTATAAATAGTGGGAGCATTAAATGACTAAAGACAAAGAATTTAATTATTTTTATCAAACCACCGTCTTTTATATTCTGCTGATCGCGAACTCTGTTTTAAATGTAGATTTAAAATGTCTAAGAACCCACTTTCAATCATACTTGAGACAAACAAATTCAATGGAACCAATTACAACGACTGGTTGCGCAATCTCAGGATAGTCCTGGATTACGAGAACCAAGGCTACGTCATGGACGAGCCTCTCCCTAGGACCTTACCGGAAGGATCCACGCCAGAAGAACATGAGACGTTCGAGACTTGGCATAAGGATAACCGGAAGGTCCGTTACGTCATAGTTGCTTCAATGACGAATGAGATTCAGAAGCAGTATGAAAGGCTAAACGATGTCCCTTCCATTATGGCTCGCCTTAAGGATTGCTATGCAATCCCGGACCGGCATACTAGGTATGTCGCGACCAAGGCGTTCTTTGGAACCAAAATGACAGAAGGATCCTCTGTACAAGAGCACGGGGTTAAAATGCTTACCCTGGTGGAAAAGCTAGAGGACCTAAAGGCAAACCTCGATAATGAAACGTACATACATGTGATCCTTTAGTCTCTCCCACCCTCCTTCGACCAATTTATCATCAACTACAACATGAACGCACTTGAGAAGGGCATTCATGAGTTGATTAATATGTTGGTGCAATACGAGACAACGACCAAGAAGTCCACTCCTTCGGTATTGTTTGGAGGTGCTTCAACTTCTAAAACAAAAGGCATGGGTGCCGGACATTGGAAAAGGAAGAAAGGCAAGGGAAAAGCCGTCAAAGCAGCTACGAACACTAAGAGTGTTCCCATTGCCAAAGAGGGGAAAGGCAAAGGAAATGGAAAGGTTGTCTCCAAGCAACAGTCGAAAGCATATGACATATGTATCAATTGCCGTGAGAAAGGGCATTGGAAGAGGGAGTGCCCCAAGCTCCTCTCAAACCAAGGTATTTTTGTGATTGAGGTTAATATGGTCACTAATTCTGCCTCTTGGGTATTAGATACCGGCTGTGGAGCTCACATTTGCAATGATTTGCAAGTGTTGAAAAGAAGCAGAAAACTGGGTAGCGGGGATATGATCCTGAAGCTTGGGAATGGCAAGGCCATCTCGGCAGAAGCAGTAGGATCTGCCACTCTAGTAGTTAGTGATAGTATTAGCATAGAATTAGAGCAAGTTTATTTTATACCTAGTATGATTAAAAACATCATTTCCATTCCATTGTTAGACAATAGTGGTTATGAGTTTATGATCAATAAAAATTGCTTTTATTTGATGAGGTGTGGAATTGCTCATCTACTTGGTACACTAAATAACGGGCTCTATATCTTGCAACAAACGAACTTCGTTATTAACGCTCAACACAAACGTAAAATAGATAATGACAGGAACGCATGACTGTGGCACGCTAGGCTAGGTCACATATCCCAAGATAGGATGAAAAGATTGGTAGACTCAAAGAACCTAGAGGTAGGGGACTTGAGTGAGCTACCAATTTGTGAATCTTGTCTAAGACGAAAAATGAGCAAGAAGCCCTTTGTAGGACAAAGCAGGCTTGCCACAGGTCTGTTGGACTTGGTCCATACAGACGTATGTGGATCACTAAGGACGCAGGCCCGAGGTAGGTTCTCCTACTTCATAACTTTTAGCGATGATCATTCACGGTATGGTTATGTTTACCTAATGAGGTACAAGTCTGAAGCTCTGGAGAGGTTTAAAGAATTCAGACTTGAAGTTGAGAACCAGACCAACTGGAGAATTAAAGTCCTACGGTCAGACCGAGGCGGTGAATACCTTAGTACCTAGTTCCTTAATTATCTAAAAGAAAATGGTATAATATCTGAATGGACACCTCCCGGGACACCACAATTAAATGGTGTCTCTGAAAGGAGGAATCAAACCCTTTTAAACATGGTTTGATCCATGATGAGTTTTACCAAATTGCCTTTGTCCTTTTGGGGCTACGCATTGGAAACGACGGCCAAGTTGATAAATTTGGCGCCAACCAGTGTATTGACCCAAACGCCATATGAGATATGGCACGGCAAGCCTGTGTCCTACAACTACTTGAAAGTGTGGGGTAGCCCCGCATACGTCAAGAGGTTAGTGGGAGATAAGCTAGAATCCATGCCTAGCTTATGCAGGTTCGTTGGATACCCTAAAGAAACTGCGGGTTAATACTTTTATGACCCCTTGGAACAAACGGTGTTTGTTTCAAGGAATACAGTGTTCTTGGAGCAAGGCTTCCCAGAGGATATCCAACCTGATGAACTGATCCTTGAGGAATCAAGTGATGGAATCCAGTCATCAGAAGTAGCCGCGGAATCCTCACTTAGAGGATTCAGGATAGACACCCGAAGGGCTGACCGACCTCGAGATGTCCAACATGCTAGGCATGAAGGACAGCCTCAGGAACAGCCAGCCCCGATTCCTAAACCGCCAGCTCCGATACAGTCAGCGCCCACAGTCACCACTGACGTTCCCATTCTCCGTAGGTCTACTAGAGAATCCAGACCTCTAGTGAGATATGGCTTTCTAAATACGATCGGTCTTTTGGATAACAATCCTAAGACATACGGAGAAGCGATGTCTGACATCGACTTCGGGAAATGGCTTGAGGCCATGAAAACCGAAATGAACTCCATGAGCGAGAACCAAGTCTGGAGACTTATAGATCCACTGAAAGGTGTTAAGCCAGTCAGCTGTAAGTGGGTCTACAAGCGCAAACTTGGCGTTGATGGAGAAGTCACGACCTTTAAGGCTAGGCTTGTAGCTAAGGGATACACTCAACGACCCGGGGTCGATTTTGAGGATACTTACTCGCCGGTAGCCATGGCTAAATCCATTCGGATCCTGCTCGCCATAGCAGCATGGTATGATTATGAGATATGGCAGGTGGACGTGAAAACGGCCTTCCTCAATGGCTTCGTTGAGGAAGTGATCTATATGGATCAGCCGGAGGGTTTCACAGTCACTAGAGAAGAACAGAAGGTCTGTCGTCTCCAGAAGTCCATCTATGGCCTCAAACAAGCATCCCGAAGTTGGAACATTCGCTTTGATGAAGTAATACGGGGCTATGACTTCATCAAAAATGAATCAGACCCTTGTGTATACAAGAAGGTCAGTGGGAGCTCTATAGTGTTCCTAGTGCTTTATGTGGATGACATTCTACTCATCGGTAATGATATTAGAATGTTGGGTGACACAAAAGCATGGTTATCAACCCAGTTTTCCATGAAGGATTTGGGTAAAGCCTCCTACATCCTAGGCATCCAGATTGTCAGGGACAGATCTAAAAGGATGTTAGGGCTCACTCAAAACTCGTATATGGAGAAAGTCCTAAAGAGATATCGAATGGACAACTCCAAACGAGGATTCCTTCCCATGAGGCATGGGATCAAGTTATCCAAGAAACAGTCCCCGCAGACTGATGAGGAACTTGAAAGGATGAAAGTCATCCCTTATGCTTCTGCCATAGGTAGCATCCAATATGCGGTCCACTGCACCAGGCCTGACATTGCCTACGCTTTGAGCGTAACAAGCAGATATCAGTCTTGTGCAGGAGGGGCATATTTGAATGTTGTTGAGGGCATCCTTAAGTACCTAAGGAGGACTAAAGAAATGTTGTTAGTTTATGGCAATGAAGAACTGATCCTGGAAGGCTTTAGCGACACTAGCTTCCAGTGTGATGACGATGATGCCAAGTCTCAATCGGGTTATGTATTCAAGCTCAATGGAGGAGTAGTGGCTTGAAAAAGTTCCAAGCAAGCAACCACTGTTGACTCCACCACAGAGGCTGAATACATAGCAGCTTCAGAAGCTGCCAAGGAAGCGGTTTGGATGAGAAACTACATCCAAGAGTTGGGTGTGGTGCCTAGCATCGCCGAGCCCGTTGTCATCTTTTGTGATAACAACGGTGCAATAGCGCAAGCAAAGGAACCAAGATCTCATCACCGTTCCAAATACATTCTTAGATGCTACCATCTTCTTAGAGAAATGGTAGGAAGAGGTGAAGTTCCAATGGACCGAGTCAACTCAGCAGACAACACAGCAGATCCGCTGACAAAGCCTATGTCGCAAAGCGCTCATACGCAACATCTTGAGAAGATGGGGATTAGACATACGGGCGATTGGCTTTAAAGGTCAAGTGGGAGATTGTTAGAATAGGTGACCATATAGCCAATCTTGGCGGGCAAAATGTAACCTATGTCTAGATAATTTCAGTATTTTGATAAATTTATTAATGAATAAAGAAGTGAATTCATTTGGCATTACTTTGTTTGTGTTCACTTTATCTGCATTTCATATCTGTTCACTACACAAACAAAGCCCACGGACTGAAAACATATTTCGGGGACTGGGACTATGCTTGTAGGTAGGTCCATGAAATCAGTCCCGCCGAATCAGTCTGGAAATCTCCAAGTCAAGGAATCTCAAAAAATGGGTACCGAGATTCCCCTTGCGACTTACACTAAGCATCTGTTATCGTATTTCATCGACGGGGGACGAGGGTCATCTAAGTAGTGTTAATGGGTTAGCCTGCTAGGAAGCAACTGACTGAGGTGACTCGCGGGAACCATCTTACGGAGGACCTTGAGTAGGGTCGGCTAGGTATGACGTGTGTTCCCGATTCCAACGCTACAGGTCAAGTCCTTTGACTTGAGGAACTGCTGAATTTACCTATATACCAGGTCTGTATCTTAGATATGGTGAGAGATTGCCAAGAAGCACTTAAGTAGTCCTAAGCCATGTCTAGTGCAGCTCTGGTATACAGAGTGACAGTAGTTTTCAAGAAAGAATATGTCTCCTGTCAAAGGCATTGACAGTTGAGTCTCACGTATGCTCTGTGTCTTGTCCCTAAAATCTGTGGCTACAGTAACTGAACAGAAGGAAGGTTTCCCTTGCGACGTTTAGTAAGGACAGACCGACACTTAGGTCCAAAATGGGTACCTGCATTTTTCGTGCCCTAGACCCTAAGTGGTGAGACCGAAGACAGAAGGGCAAGTGTACTATTAGAGCCTAAATGTTCATCCCTGAATTTTTCACCTAGTCTCTAGGGCCATGGACCATTGCTAGATGGCCACCCATGGTAACGGACGGATTCTAGGAATTCGACCAAGTCTAGTTGAAAGGTGAACCTAAAGAGTCACACACAATCCACACACATTAAGTATTTAATTTAGAATTAAATATTGGAGAAATGGAATTATTAAATTGGATTTAATCGGGTCATTTATTTTCTTGGAGAGAATTAATTCCTTTTATTAGATAAAAGGGATTAATCTAATAAATTAGATTTATTAGAAAATTAATTTAATGGGCCTAGAATAAATATTTATATTTATTATATTTATTTATTGCCCTTCGGAATATTTAAATAGGTTTTAAATATTCCATTAAATTAAATTAATGGTTGAGATGGAAAGGGAGAGATGGATGGCTAGGATTAATTTGACTAGGTCAAATATTATTTTGACTAGGACTTTGACTAGGTCAAAATCCTAGTCAAAAATAGTCTTCTAAGAGTTGGAGTTTGAAGAGGATTAAACTCCTCCTCTATATATAGTCCTAGCCCCTCACTATTTGAAGAGTGATGAAATTCCAACACACACACACAATTTTCGGCTCTCCCTCTCTCCCCACTCGTCCGCCCCCTCTCTCTCTCTCTCTCAAGAAAATATCTTTTCTTGTTCTTTTGTTCTTGGAACAATTGAACTTAGGAGAATTAATACCGTTAATTAATAACGTGTGATTAATTCATCCTCTCCAAATATTACTTGTTCGTTTGCTAGCACGACGTGCAAGATACGTGGGTGGATTGAGTGTTACTGTTTGGAGAGTCTCAAACACGAGATTTGGTGCAAATCGGGGAACAACGCGAGTACCGGTTAGAAGACGAAAACGACAATCGATAGGTTCCGATTTAATTTTTTCGTTCCTCTTTAATTTTAATCCCTATGGCCTCCATGATTATTTTGTATGCTTTTAATTCATGTGATACACCGAACACCCGGGAAACTTCAAGGGTTCACCCCTTGAACGTGTTCTTTAATCAATTCAAAGCATGTTTAATTTTTGTATTTTATTTTATACCGCGCTTCCGTATTCGTACTATTTCCCGGGACGATCCACAATCTTTCAAACTCCTGCCACCTAAAGTCTAAAACTGTTTCTAAGCCCCACATTGTGCCAGTTGAGACTAACCAGCCTAGCAAAGAAAAAGGTACAAATGTTTTATTCCACTCCCCTGCTGAGAAAGCTCAAAATCATGTTGTTAATGGATATGCTCAATTTGTTGCCAATATTCCTGTTGATCTTACTATGTCAGCACTAAATGCTGCTACGGTGGAAAATGCTATAAATGTTGTTGTTGGAAATGATGTTGATCCTACCCCTTTTTTGTTGGAAAATACTGTAATTGCTGAAAATATGGTTGTTAGTAATACTATTGACCCCTCCGTAACTGCCTCACATGTTGCTCAAGCTGAGAATACCAATGCTCATACCCATATTGTTGTTAATGCACATACATATACTCATACCGCTGCTAATGCTCATCAACATGATACTATTGCACAAACTCATACTCGCCTTAAGGAAGTTCTTATCATGAATGCTCACACCACTGATGTTGCATAAACCTCACATTATAACAACCAAATCAATCACAATGCTCTTAAAGCCACTAGCCACACACACATCACTCCCAATAATTTTGAATGTGGTGCCAGAAGCTCCACAGAGAAAACAAGCATGCTAAATTATGATATAGACAACCAGGAGGACTTTAACTTTGATGACCCACTTATTATTGATTTGCTTGACAAAATCTGGGACCTAGAAAACGTGTATATAAAAGAGCTAAACAATATGCCATTGAAAACATTGAATCTATAAATGAGCTCCTAGAAGGAAACAGACAGCAAGGAGTAGGTAGCCAACATCAAACAGAGGCTCCTACTACCCAAAATGAGCCAAACCAAGAAGAAATGAGGACCATACCCCAACCTTCAACAGGTTCCAGGCTCTTGCTAATATGGAGGAAGAGGCAACAACTCCAAAATCGAAAGTACCCAAATGAAGAGTACTCTTCCCTGCATAAAGAGGTGGAAGATACTCTAGAAAGACAACTGAAAAGCAACCTAATGGAGGCTCAATTTGAATCTATCCCAACAAGCCAAGAAATGACGGCCCTGCTCCAAGAGGCCATCCTGACCAAAATCCAACTCCACCTAGAAACACTAAAGGAATAAATCTGCAGGAGAAACTTCATAATCTAGAAAATCCAATGCCAAAGGTAAAAAAGTGAAAGGTACATCTCCTCCTAAAAATCTCTCGAAAAGGAGCACAAGATCTTCTTCCTTATCTATCTTATAAATGATCAAAATTCTCCTTTGGAATGTCAGGGGTATAGGTAAAACCTATAAACAAAATATTCTTCTTGACATGCTTGCTGAACAAAAACAACATGTGCTTGTTCTTCTTGAACCCTTTGTTCATATGAATGATAATGCTTTCATTTTGCATGCTCTAATGTGAATAACAAAATCTTGTGCTTTGCTTCACATGCCTTTAATATTCAAGTCATGTTAAATAACTCACAATTCCTTCATGTGAAAATTAGTTCCACCAACCTCCCCAAGGAGATCTTTCGCACTTCTGTTTATGCTAAGTGTAGCAAGACTCCTAGAAGAACTCTATGGGAAGAACTACATCATATTTCAGCATCTCCCACTCCATGGTTGATGGGAGGGGACTTCAACACCTTCCTCAATAACTTAGAAAACCAAGGAGGCAACCCCAGCCAGTTAGGCCATATGGAAAACTTCATGGACATGATACTTGAGACCAGCCTCTTGGATGCAGATTTTGAAGGGTACCCATTTACTTGATCAACAACAGAATTTGGAGAAGGCTTGACAGGGTCCTTTACTCCAGTGACCAGAGATAAGTCTCTAACTATACCAGCATCACTCATTTAGCTAGGCGCACCTTAGACCACTACCCTCTACTCATCACTTCCACCTTCCAAGATAAAAGAGGGCCATCATCATTCCGCTTCCGAAACATGTGGACTAAACACCATAATATTTCAGAGATGATGGCCCAAACCTGGAGACTCCCCACACATGGCTATGGGATGTATAAGTTACAACCGAAACTATACAAGACTAAGGACTGCCTGAAGACTTGGAATAGAAATATCTTTGGCAACATCTTCAACATAGTGAAAGAAGCCAAAAGGAAAGCAACTGAAGCATAACATAATTTTGACAGCCATCCCTCTAATGAAAACCTCATACAACTGAATAAATGCAATGTTGAATTGATTCAAGCACTAGCATTAGAGGAGGAGTATTGGAAACAAAAAAGCAACTGCAAATGGTTGGTTGAAGGAGAGAGAAACACCAAGTTCATCCATTCCTTGGTCAACAAGAAGAGAGTTCTATCTAGAGTATATAGAATTGTGGACAATGAGATAGAGATCAGCACACCAGAACAAATCAAACTATTAGCAACGAACTACTTTGAACAGCTCCATACTACGGATCATACTTCGGGGAATGCAGAAAATTTCCCATTTAGTTTCCCTCAACTCCCAGCAAACACCCTAGAAGCACACCACTATGCCAACTATGGAAGAAATCAAAGAAATCATGTTTAGCATAGACAGAAATAGTGTTGCAGGACCAGATGAATTCTACTTAGTCCTCTTTTAGGAATGTTGAGAGTTCATCAAAGAGGATGTCATGGAAGCAAACCTAGACTTCTTCCATGGCACCCCCATGCCAAGAAGCTTACAACCACCTCTATTACATTAATTCCCAAGGTGGAATCTCCCAATCATGAAACGACTTAAGGCCAATCTCCCTCCGGGCTGTGACCAACAAGATCCTCTCAAAAGTCCTTTACAAGAAGATGGCTCAAGCCCTACCATTCATCATCTCCCCCACTTAGAGCAGCTTTATCCCAAGTAGAATCATAAGTGACAATATCCTCCTTGCTCAAGAGATGATGCATGATCTTGACCATAGAAAAACCAAAGGGAATTTGCTCATAGAGCTTGACATGCAAAAAGCCTATGACAGAGTCAACTGGAAATTCTTGTATAGAGTGGTATGTCTTATGGGATTTCCTTCCAGCTTCATTCATCTCATCAAGCATCTGCTAGAAAACTATTGGTTCACTATCCTTGTGAATGGGGGTACATGTGGCTTCTTTAAACACCCATGGCCTAAGGCAAGGAGACCTAATCTCCCCAACATTATTTCTCCTAGCAGCTGAAGCTCTTTCCAGAGGTCTGGAACATCTCTACCAATGCAACCTAGGGATGCACTATAAAGCATGGAGTACTACTAAACTTTCTCATTTGGCATATGCAGATGATGTCATACTATTCACCAATTGTGAGGAAAACTGTCTAACCACACTTATGTCCTTCTTGCAGAGGTATGCAGCTGATTCTGGCCAAAAAAATCAACCACTAAAAAAGCTCTTTTGATCCCGAAAAAAAGGCTAACCTCAATGCACAAAGGATCAATAACATCACAAAATTCAGCCTGAAATCACTTCCCATCACCTATCCGGGGGCTCCCTTATATAAAGGTAACAAGAAAAAAAAAAGTTGTTTGATGATCTTACTAATAAAATCAGTTCTAAAATTTTAGGATGGGAGCATCGCCTCCTCACATTTAGAGGAAGACTACAACTTATCAGAAGTGTCCTATCTGCCATGCCCATTTACCTGCTACAAGTCCTAAGCCCCTCTATTGGAGTGATTCAAAAAATAGAGAAGCTGCTGGCAAAATACTTTTGGTGGTCTAAAGAAAATCAAAAAAGGATTCATTGGACCAAATGGAGAAACATCTGTTTTCCGTATGAGGGAGTCTCCAACCATTGTCAAGGCCACCAAAAATGACTCTCCTACCTAGAAAAGAATGTGCAAAGTTCAAGTGGCAGCCCAAAGCAACATCTTCTAGACACTGGGACATGGAGAAGCTGATTTTTGGCAAGATTGGTGGATCAATGTAAGCACCCTCCAGGAATTAACAAGGAACCACAACCCTGCTCACATTCTAGTGAAATGGTTCTGGAGGGACGAGCAGTGGAACATTGAGAGACTGCAGCAGTTGATCTCTTCAGACTCCATCCCTATCATTACAATTGTCCCTATTTGCTAGCACTCTTCGATAGTCTCATTGGAGGCTCTTCACCAATGGAGCCTTCTCCACTGCAAAATCTTGGAACCACCTCAGACATCACAAAGTTATCCAACCTTTCTACCAAATGTTGTGGTCGAACCTCCTGACACCCTCTATGTCCATCTTCAACTGAAGGCTTGCTAAGTCATGGATAACTCTAGAAAAAACACTTCAACAAAAAGGAATCTACCTTGCTTCCAAATGTTGCTACTGTAACAAAGAGGAAACCATCAATCACCTTTTTTATGGAATGCCTTGAAGTTTTTATTGTTTGGGAATTCTTTGCTATCAAATTCCAGGTCACCCTCCCGAAAAAGGATGTCATCCGTACATTCATTATAGCCTGGAAAAGATCCAACTCAGCCAAAGGCCAACTCAAAGATATTTTACCAACTATCATTTGTTGATACATCTGAAAGCCCGAAATGAGACAAGAAATGAAGGAGTAGCACTCTAGCACAACACATCATCCTCAAAATCTTGACACATATCCATCTCCTCCACAAAAGCAAACTGCTAAAAGCTGAGCATTTTGTTGGAGATCAGCTTGTTGCCAGAAACCTTAATATCCACATTCCTCACAAGGAGAAACAACTCACTTGCACAATGGTCTCTTGGGAAAAACCTGAGAATGGATGGATGAAACTCAATACAGATGAGACCTCTAAGGGTGTCCCTTAGGAGCTGGTGGCATTCTTAGAGACCATCTTGGTAGAGTTTCTTTTGCCTTCTTGGAGCCATTAGGGTAATCAACCAATAGTCCAGCTGATCTCTGAGCCATACTTAGGGGGCTAAAAATCTGTGCGAGAAAGGGGTTAATAAGATCTGGATAGAGACTGATGCAGCATACATCATCAACCTGCTAACACCTCCCCCCCCCCCCCCCCGCTAAAGGAGCCTAGATGATCCAAAACACACTGCAGCAGATTAAAGGACACCTGAGGCACATTGACTTCAAAATCTCCCACATATATAGGGAAGGTAACCAAGCAGCTGATCACCTTGCAAATTAGGCATACATAGAGGACACTTTCCAGGAATTCACAAAGGACCAACTAAAGGGTAAGATAAGAGGTATTATTCACTTTGATACCATTAGTCTCTCCTCTTTACGGTTTAAGCACAAGCATCACTAATAGTTTTAGCCTCTTACAGGGGCTGAAATCAATTAGTACTCCATATCTGCTCTCCCATTCCTGCTTGGATTTTTGCCCCCTGTTAGTTATATGATTTTCACATTGTTTTGTGGTTGTGTGATTTGCTGGTTTACTATTTGTTGTATCACATGCTGGACCTCTATTATGCTGAATTTACCCCTGGTTCCCTTGCTAGTTTATGCTTTATTGCCTTTTATCATAATGATAATGCTGAGTTAGGATGGAAGAGACCTCTCAATTATGGTATTGTGCATTACAACTCTTCTTCTATCTACTACGGCTGCTATCTTTATGCTCGTCTGTTGCGTTATTGGACACTTGCTATGTATATAGCTGCTATACCCTATTTCGAGCAGGTCCCCTGTTTTTATAAGTACCAGATGATTGGCTGGGTGCTGGGCTTTACACTATTTAGAAATACTTTTTGACACTCAAACACTACTCACCCAGACTAATCTTTTTGACCTGCAGAAGTTCCACTAGTCCTTATATTCTTTATTAGTGCTGTAACGGAGTAGTACTCCTTGTCTACACTTCCTCACATTACTTTTGGGATTCTTGTAAGGGACTAGTCATCCTTATTTATGTTTTCGTAGATTATTTAAGGGAGTTAGTAGGGGACCCCAAAAAGCTCCAACCCCCCCCCCCCCCCACCCTCGAGAGGTTTAATTAAAAAAGAAGAAAAAAAGCATTGTCACATGGGTCTTTGCCATCCTTCTCGAGCATGCAGCTGATGCCCGCAGCCCCGGCCAATGAAGTCTCAACCGACAGATCAATGCAACAGTCGGTCGGGGATGCTGAGACTCAGCCTCCCGTTGATGAACATGGCGGCGAACCATTAGATTAGGATGTTTTATTTTGTTTTAGTTTTTATTTTAATAGGATTTGTGAAATGTACATTTTTTAATCTATTAGTCATAATTTATTATCTCCGAAAATAATTATCTTCAATTTTAAATTTAATTCCAAATACAATTAAATAGAAAATATTTTAATATGGAATATTAATAATAATTAAACCAAATAAAATTCAATTTTTCATACATTAACAATTTTCCAACAACATTAGGAACGGCAACCGTCAAAAAATACCGTCCCAGCTAAAATACAAGAAAAATTTTAGTAGTAGATTTTAGAACGACAATAGTCAAAAATTTGATAAACTCTTCCGGCGAACTTCCTGGCGGAAACTCCGATGGCAAATAATATCCAAAATATAGTTTAATCCGTTGAAATATTCCAGCCAAATTAAAGAAATTATGTCGGACTATCCTTAGAAAATCCATCCTAAAAAAGATCTTCATTTGAAACAAATACCCATTCCAAAAATCATCTGTATCTCCATTAGAAATAAATAATTTTATTATTCGTCTCTTCGACATATTTTTCGATGGTTTTGTAGAAACCATCGGAATTCGGTTTGAAATTTTTGGACAAAAGTGATACCGTTGGAATGTTGTTGAAGTGATTTCCGAACATCACTTTTTTAGATGGATGCTTTTCCATCGGAAAAACTATCAACACTAAAAATAATTCTTGCCAGTTCGTCTAAAATTCAATTGGAGAAAACATCACTATAGGGGGTTTTGTATGTAGTGTTTAACAATATTTCATCATATTCTATTATTATATAAACATTTAATGGTCTAATTAAATTTTGAATTAAGGATCATTATATTCAGAACTATATTGGCATTATATATTTCATAAGACCCATTTATCAACTGCAGCTATAATCACAAAGATAGCCCGTACTAGATCAAGAAATACACAATAGAAGGCATTATATAGTTCACAGCTGGTCCATTTCGTACGTGGTTTTTGCATAATCATATAAAACTAGCAGCTGCAGTGTTTGGTAACAATTAAGTATGAATGAATTTTTTAAGTGATTACATTGAAGAAATTGTATTTTGTTTTTTTTTTTATCCCATCATTTAGGTTATGTACACTATAGTCACATTGTTTACGAATTCTTGAAAATTGTCTCGTAACTTTAAAAAGGTTATCACTTTCAGTTCTCCTACCAACAGTCACATAGTCGTTTCCCTCCATTATGAAAAGATAATGACAATGTGGTTTGCACGTGGTTTTTTTCCGTCAATTTCCTGAAGGAAGTTTGCAGGACGATTGAAAATGAAACTGTTTTCAAGTTATCGGACTATTTTTGAAAACCTCGTATGTAATGGGACTTGAAACGTATTGGGCATAAGTTATAAGACGAAAATTGCAATTTCCCCTATTATCAAATTTGAGGTAAATTTTCCCTAAATTTTAGCATAAGATCCAATTTAAATCATCTTTATACACGTAAATTAGCTATTTGGAGTTTCACAGATCTTATCCTATTGGTAATGTCCGAATCTAAAGCTCTCTAATAAAAAAGAGATCTTAGGTTCAAATTTCACATATATTTGTATTTTGTTTGATATATGCAATTGATCGCTCGCTCGTAAAATAGATATTTGGAGCCAATGAGAATGTTATATTCAGCAATTAATATTTAATACATACATATGTATTATGATTGAAATTTTCAACTACACCATATGAGAATGGCCCAGGCGAAGAATGTTAAGCCATAAACTGGGCGAAGAATGTTAAGCCATAAACTGGGCGAAGGCATCAGCCATCATTTTCCCAACCTGGACTTCACCATCTGTGCTAAGATGCAACCCGTCATGTCCAATCTTCATTCCTTTTGCATCAACACATTTTACATTTGGAAGGTCAATTTCTAGCTGAGCTTTTCTTACTTCATCTATATAAGGCCCTTCTGCTGACGCCAATGCAACCTACACAAAAAACAAATCCCATAAATAATTCATTGTACTGCATTTTCTATTGTACATAATATATACAAAATGTGCATAAAATACTTGTTTAAATTAATAAAATGTAATTTTTAAATATGCCATACATTTATTTAGTAAAAATTCAACATACATAAACAACAAACCATCGTAAATTTAGAAAGTTATCTTTATACCTGGATTACAGGAAGCTTAGGCAGCTTCAAATCGGATCGAATGTCAGTAAAGAACTTTTGCAACCTTGACTTGTATAATTTAGCATCCTCTTGACTCCGTGTATCACTCTCACCTTGGTACCATAAAATAGCCCGAATTATTCCTCCACCTTGCAACGCTGCATGAGCCCGAGACAAAAGTTGTTTGTAGAGTGGGCCCCCACGCCTCCACTCGCTTATCTGTGTTCCTCCGATGGCGCAAGGGACCAAACCAATGTCCCCAATGCTTAAGTTCTTCTTCAAAACTGAATTGGCGAATGCCAGCCCAGGCCCTATCCCGCAAGTTTTTAGGTAATCTATGTCACGATGGAGAGGCGGCTGAGCCTTTTCCCATTTCTGCTGGGCATTGAACCGGAGGACTTTCTGACTTGGTTTGCATTCAGGAGGGACATATCTATCCCACATGCCCCTCTTGATGCCTCCTCGGCCAGCCATATTGCTTTGTCCAGCTAGTATGAATATGCTTTTGCCTTGTGAGGCATTAGCTTCAGATGCAGTTTTGGTGCTGATCACCAAAGTGGAGCAAGACAAAAGCACTAACCAAATAAGGGAAGACATGGCTTCCCTATGGCAAAGTGCATGAAATTAGTGCAGGCTATTAGTTATCTTTTAGCCTTGGGTATATATAGATCAATGGGTCTACTATTTATTGGAGACTTCTTCGCGTTAATTTGGAAGACCACTTCTACATCTATAAACATGGAGAGACAACTCATTTGCAACTGTTTTTTGAGAATGCTACGCGAAATTTTAAGAAGTAAGCAGTTTTATTTCAAAATTTAAGTAAGCAGTTTTATTTCAAAATTTCAATGGATTTGGAAAAGTCCCATTTTTATCATCCATTCCATATATATAAGTATGAATTATTGGACAAAGTGTTTTTCCATTTTTTTTAATTTTCGGATTTGATTGAATTATTCTTAAAACTGTAATACCATCTATATCTATATCTATATCTAAATAAAAGAAGTGTGAATCCCATTAGTATTTGTTCCTATGGTGAAGAGATATTACCCTTACTTAAGTGTTCTTGAAGTAAGAAATAAAAAAATATTGAGGAAGAAGCGGTGAATTTTTCATTAATCTAACAACAAAAGAACAACAACACAACCCAGTCTTACACTGAAAACAAACAAAAAGCAACTAAATACAAAAGCCATAAACAGAGCTAAGCACTAAACTAAAAACCGAGAAATGCTAACGACCTAAGTACCAACAAAAGATACTAGGCTAACACAAAGTAGACACACAAAACCAGACCCAGCCACCACAGTATATGACAACTTCTATGCACATAAAATAATCAGATTTTCGAAATATTCCGGCCAGCAAGCTCATAACCACTAACCGACATTAATCCTCATCATAGAACGAGCCTCCCTGTATTGACACAGGAACTAAAACGATTCCTGAACCACAGGAAGTGGATCAAAGCACTTACCTTCCATCACCATTTTATTCCGACTATGCCAAAAAGCCAAACAAATTGTCAAGAGCCATTCAAACTCCTGTTTACTAACTGCTGAACAAACACCACACATCCACATTGCTACTCCACCGGACCAGTTTGCAATCACTCTCCATGGAATATTCGATAATGCCTAGAAAACTCTTGCAAATTCGCACTAAGCCAAGATCCACATCGAACACAACTAGCAACCACTCCGTAAGCCCTCCTTGCCAGGTTTGCAGAAGTAGGAACAACATCAAAATAGAATCTCCACGCCATCACCTTACGCCAGAAACCACTATCCTCTATACCCACAACAGGGAACATTTGAGACGAGGATGCCACCCTCTGTTCTTCTAACTCCCCCACCAAACGGTACGCACTTTTAACAGAGAACATACCATTCCTACCCAGTTGCCACACCAACCGAGTGTAACCTTTTGCTACAAGCCTGGCTTTGAAAGGTTGTAACCTCCCTGTCAGCTCCAAGCTTACGTTTGTAGACTCATTTATACCCTACGGGTTTTTACCCCTTTGGGTGGGTCCACTAGGGTCCAAACCTAATTTGCACTCGTCGAGTCCATTTCGAATTTCATGGGCTCAAGCCACTTATCCAAATCGATGTTCGACATCGCTTCTCCATACGTCTTTGGATCATTATCCAACTGACCGGTCAGGTCCAGAAATCCGTACCTATCAGGTGGTTGGGATACTCTGTCCAACCTAAGAAGGGCTGGAACATTATCAGTGGGAACCACTGGTTCAGATGTCACTGTTGTCTCATGGGGTACCTCACTTGATTCCTTAAGAAGTACCTCATCACGTAGACCATCCGATGGAAAACCCTTTCCCAAGAATACTGCGTTTCGCGAGATAAACACCTTTGCTCGGACGGATCATAGAAATAATTCCCTGCAGTTTCTTTTGGATATCCAATGAACCTGCATAAACTAGACCTGGAGTCCAGTTTATCTCCCACTAATCTCTTGACATATGCCGGGCAACCCCACACTTTCAAGTATTTGCAGGAGGCAGGCTTGCCATGCCATATCTCATATGGCGTCTGGGATATCTTCTTAAATGGCGTCGTGTTCAAAAGTTTGGCAGCGGTCTCAAGAGCATATCCCCAGAAGGACAAAGGGAGTTCGGTAAAACTCATCATGGATCGGACCATGTCCAACAAGGTCCGATTCCTCCTTTCAGACACACCATTCAACTGTGGTGTTCCAGGAGGAGTCCACTAAGAGAGAATTTCATTCTCTTTTTTTAGATAATAAGTGAACTCGCCACTTAAATACTCTGTACCTCAATCCGACCAAGGGTCTTTGATCTTACGATTGGTTTGGTTCTCTACTTTAATCTGTATTCCTTAAACCTTCCAAAGGCTTTAGACTTGTACTTCATTAGGTAAACATAACCATACCGTGAATGATCATCGATAAAAATTATGAAGTATGAGTACCCAGATTTAATAGACCACAGACATCCGTATGGATCAAATCCAATAGACCGTTGGCTGGCGTGCTTTGTCCAACAAAGGATTTCTTGGTCATCTTTCCCTTCAAACAGGATTCGCAGATCGGTAGGTTGTCCAAATCGTGTATTTCTAGACTGTTTGAGTCCACCGACCGGGGCGCTAGGAGCGCGAGCAGGGGCTGCAACCGTCTTCCCATTTCCCTTCTTCCTCTTCCAGTTTCCGGCCCTCTTGCCATTTGCCTTGGAGTTCGAAGCCTCTCCTATCAATACCGCCGGTGCAGACTTGTGGGTCGTTGCATCGTATTGAACCAGCATGTTGATCAACTCATGACTAGACTTCTCAAGTCCGTTCATGTTGTATTTTACAACAAACAGGTCATAGGATGGAAGAAGCGACTGAAGGATCACATCTAGGTACGTGTCATTGTTAAGCCCCACTTAAATGTCCTCGAGCTTCTCCACTAGGGATAGCATCCTGACCCCATGACTCCGTACAGACAACCCTTAAGCTAGCTTTAGTGCCAAAGAATGCTTTTGTGGCGACATATCTAATATGCCTGTCCGGAACTGCATAAACCTCGTTCATGCAGAGCATTATGGTGAAGATATTGTCCGATCTCTCATATTGCCTCTGGAGGTCGTTAGACATTGAAGCTAATATGATATTGCGTACTTTTTTATTGTCCTCATGCCATTTCTCGAACGTCAAACGTTCTTCTGTCGTAGACTGCTCCAGAAGTCGCTCGGCGGCGGCTCATCCAAGACGTAGCTTGGTTCTCGAAACTGAGGACAATCCTCAGGTTTCTTAGCCATTCCAAATAGCTCGTTCCGTTGAATTTATTAGTCTCAAGTACCATGGTCAAAGGATTCCTAGACATATCTACATTTATGAACATATAAAGCAGAAATTTACAGATGATGGTAATATTATTATTCAAGTTGAAGACATGGTCTTTTAGTCTTTATCCCTCCCACTATTTATACGAAAGTCCACCACTCTCAAGTGGAGTTTTGGGAAACCATTTCCTAGTGGGATCGGGATCCACAAGCGTGATCTCCCTGCCCCGCTTTTACGATTCACATGAAGAAAACCTCATGGGAGATATCCAATATCATTCTCATCCAATGAGATTCCCAAGATATTTTGCCTCACCTATTCGAATTTTAATTGTATAATTATATTCTTCACAAATAAAGTTTTTTAATCATTATAATAGATTGAAATTTTCATACAAATCTATGATATATTTATAGATTGGATATCCATAGAATTTTTCTAATTCGTTTACTTTATAGTTATTTCCTTATATTTGTAATTTGACTTATAATAAACAAATAGCACTATAATGTATGGATTTTCTAAAGTATTTCAGATATATAATAAATCTAATTATCAAGATCGTATTTCACATATATGAATTAGATATGATGTTTTATTTTAAGTGGAACTAAATAATAGAGCATACGTTAATAAAGTACTTTCGCCTATGATAAAAGTTACGATGAAAGTATGAATTACTTTTGTTTATCTCTTCATAATATAATAAAATTAAAATAATGATAAAAACGATTGAAATGAGTAGAGGTAAAGTATAATTATTTTGATACTAAGAATTTATTCAATTTGAATTAGTTTTTTTTAAATATAACTAACAATTAGCTAACTATAATATTTATCTCTAAAAATATATTTTTACATATGCATAGCACGTTATACTTTCTAGTATTATATAAAAGTGTGAATGCTAACTTTATTTGTTCATGTCTTGAAAAAGTATTTTTACCCTTCACTTATTACTTATTTTAATAATCTAAAAATATTTTTACAAAACCATGTTTTAATAGATAAAGAAACTATCTGATAATCCAAATTCTGTTAAATTACCTAAATATAATTTGGGATAAATAATATTTTTCAACTAAAACAAATAAAGGCATATGATATTTGAATTCGATTAATTTTGCAGAAGAGATTTTAAGTACCTCAAAAAGTTAATGTGTTAGGGTTAGGGTATATATGATAACATTTGAAGTTAAAATTTGAAATGAAATATTGCATATGTAAATATTAAGCTAAAACTTCAATAAATAACAAATTAAAATATATCAAGCTCTCTTTATTATACTATATTTATATTATTTATACTTATTTATTATACAATAATAAAACTATGATCCCAGCAATATTTGTTTCTTTTGTGAAAAGACATTTAAACTATTGTTTAAGGACTACTTCTGAATAATAAACAAGAATTAGTTACAAAAAGGACAATCTTAATTAAAAAGAAAACTATTTAGTAGTTCTAATTTCTCTAAAATACTCTAAACTACCAAGATATAATTTTAGAATGATATTTTCAATTAAAACACAATAAAAAGGCAAATAATATTTTAGATAAGGGATTTTAAATTAATATTCTATAAAAGAATATTTTATTGGGGTACATATGATAATGATTGGTGTATATAAGTTCTATATACACTGCATTCGAAAAATATTAAACCAAAATATTAATAGATAACAAATCATATTAAAGAATAAAGATTATAAAATTTCCAACAAAAAAAAAATTCATGAATCTTACTATTTACAATTGCCTCTATTAAAACAAGTGAACTATGATTGATCAACTTTTCTAAGATTAGACAAATGTCTATACAAGTAGATTTACTTTCATGTCATTTATTTTCCCAATGTCATGGATGTCAACTAACAATAATGCAATTTGGTGTTTAAATTGTAGGGAAAAACATTGTCATTTAATACAATAATAACATCAAACTGATAAATGTGAATATAATATTACAAAAAGATTAAAGAATATGTAATACAAATCTACAATTTGAAATTATCACAACACCTAACCCCACTCTCAATTGCTATCCCCTACAAATGAAATTTCCCTGACGTGAGAAGTTAAAAGAAAGTGTAAACATATAATAAAGGATCAAACTTAAATGTGTGTGGGTATTGAAATGAATATGATTTATATACAAATATAATATATAAAAATAATATTTTTATAAATTAAAATAACTATCTTGTTTCTAATTGACATATGTTATATATCATGTTCTAATTAACATATGTTTTATATCATGTACATATTTATATGATGTATTAAAATATGACAATGTATGCCTACATATTTATATAATAAAATATATAAATAATACTCAATTAAATTAAAGTAACTATCACCTATAAATCTTTTTATACAAGTATGATGACATACGAATATATATATATATATATAAAATATAACATATAATAATTTTATAATTTAAACTGACAATATGAAATGATTATGAAACACGTACATATTTATATGATGTATTAAAAATATGAGAATATATGCATACATACCTATATTTGTCACACCCCAAGGCCTGGACAACAGACAACTTCCTACCTCAAGGCGCGACATGTACATGGGATTCATCCTGAAGTGCCTAACCCATCGAATCTCAACACCGAAATTTCTAAAATGGTCCTACAAATAATTACATAGCAAAAGTAAGTACAAAAGTCACATAGTTATACGTATGTACACCACTAGTGTTTTTACAAGCTTTGGGAGCCACGCGTATTAGAATAGGTGACCGTGAAGTCAATCTTGTTAGGCTTATGTAACCTAATTCTGACATTCATTGTGTAAATAATTGTATTCTAAATAAATGTGATGTTCAGTTACGGCATTAATACATTGATTGTGTTCACATACTGCTTGATATCTATAACTGTTCAATGCACAACCAAAGCCCACAGATCGAAAAGGTTAATCCAAGAAACTCAACTGCGCAAGGGATAGCAGTCATGAAATCAATTTCTCTGGATTGGACTGAAATTCTCCAATTCAAAGTACCTCGAGATTGGATATCGAGGGTCCATTTGAGACTTGCACTAAATGATTGTAGTCGCGTTTCATCAACGAGTGATGAAGATCATCCATGCAATATTAGTGGGTTAGCCAACTCGGTGTCGGTTGACTAAGGTGACTCGCGGGAGTCGTCATATGAAAAACCTTGAGTAAGGATGGTCGGTATGACTTGCATTCCCATTCCGACAGTACGAGATTGTTCCTCTGACTTGAGGGACTACTATGGTCACATGCACACCATGCCTGTATCTTAGGTTTGGCAAGAAGCTACCAAGACGAAAGACTTGGTTGCTATAAGCCCTATCTAGTACAACCAAGATATGTAATGTGGACAGTAGGTCCCAAGATGGAATCTGACTCCTATCAAATGATTGACAGTAGTGTCTCATCTATACTCTGAGATTCGTTCCCTATAAAATTTGTGGTCACGGTGATTGAAGTGGGATAAGATCCAAGTGATGTTTCAGTGGGTAAACGAGTATTGGTTTAACTAGGCTTGGTTCATGAATTAGATTCATGAAATAAAGAGTAGGGCTATCTCCGTCTTTATGTAGAATGAAGATGGAAATACTAATTTTTGGCTTATGTACTTATTTGATATTTACTAAAAGCCCATTAAAAATTATTGGATTATTAAATAGGATTTAAGAGTCCATTGCACAAAGTCCATCAAGGGATGGACGGACGAGATCTAATCTTGGGGCTAGTTGAGATGAAGGGCTAGGATTAAGTCTAACTTAATCAAATCCTATGTTGACTAGGATTTGACTAGGCCAAAATCCTTGTTGTGTTAGGAGTGCTTCTATTGAAGAGTTTGACTATGATTAGGAAGAAGGCTTCCTTATAAATACTCATTGCACATACACACACACATACTAATTCTCTACAACTCTCATCTCACACACACACACGGCTGCCCCTCTCTCTCTCATCCGACCTCTCTCTCTCTCTTCACACTTCAAAGTGTTTCAAGTTGTCTTGTCTTTGATACAAGGGAACATTTAACAATCAATCACGTTAACCTAATCGCATTTGGTTGATCGTTTCTCCCTTTTCCCCTTGATCTCTTGCTAGCACGAGGGAATCAATATCCGGTGAATTGCGTAGACGATTTAGAGGGTTCCTACATTGAGATCTCAGTGGCAAAACGTGGAAAAATGCGTGTAGCCGAACAAAGAAGTCTACAATGGGTATTCTATTGTTAGTAATGCCCCTTTTCGTTCTAACCCTATGGCCTCCATGATAATATGCATGCTTTCTTTAATCATGAGATAAACCAAATGCCCGGGAGATTCAAGGGAACACCCTTGAACGCCTTTTATATTTTTGTTTATGCATGTTTTAATTTACGTTTACATTTTAATACATCGCGTTTCCGCACGCGCCCTCTCCTGTAACGATCCACATAGTGTTACAGTGGTATAAGAGCCCGATTCGGTGTATAGGTCTAGGATTTTATGTGCTATACGTGTATAAGCATATTTTACGTGGCTTTAATTTTCGTTTTAAATCATGGCGTAGATTGTAGGGTTTATCGCATTAATTTTGCAGTTGACATATAGATCATGGAATTCATATTGTTCTTGAATTATTTTCTTTGTTTCTTGGAGAAAATGGTGCAAAAAAATAATGGAGGAAAATGAAAAACGACGACAGCGGCAGACGTCGGCTGACGGTGCGCGCAGTGCGCACGGCCAGGCGCGTGTGCAGGCAGGGGTGCCTGCGCTGCCACCCTGGCAGGTGCGCTATATAGCAGACAGCACTACCGACCGCACGCGCAAGGGGGCACGGCCAGGCGCGCACGCAGGCACCCTAGCCAATGTGGCCAGCATGTGCGATAGGCAGAGAGGCGCGGCCTGTCGACCGCGTACATGAGGAACGCGGTTGGGCGCGCGCACAGGCTCCCCGACCAGGCAGCGCCCAGCGCACGCGGGCGGCATATTTGGCCAGCCAGGGCCGCACAGGCAGAGCAGCGGCCAGGCACCCGCGCAAGCAAGGGAGGCCTGTGCGCACGTGCAGGCAGCAGGTTGGGCCGCCCATGCACACGCTCTAGGCAAGCCCTGTCGGCGGTGACAACCATCACCGTTTTTCGTCTTTCTTTTTATTTTTTCGAAATTATTTATTTTGGGGTTTTCTGGATTATTTTCTACATGTTTTTCTAAAGAACATTACTTAGAAATATTTTATTTTGGGTTCGGTTTGGAACCACCTAAAATTTAATATTGTCTTAATAATGAGGAAAGGTTTTCCTAGCAAGAAATATTGCAATGGTTGAACCGATGGTCGAATTTCTTGTGTAGAAATTTTGCGTTTATTTTATGCAATGTATGATATTGATTATCATGTGATTGTATGAATAGCATGTTTACTTGGATATGTGAATTGCTATTTGCGTTGATGGTATTGATGAATGGATGATCACCAAGCCCTTAGACCGAATGTATGGTTTATTTTCTGTTGGGCCTATATGCCTCGTTTTATTATTTTTCCTATCTTTTTGGTTGGCTTGGAATAATAAGACTTTCTTTCTCCCTCCATATGTTCTCCCCCCGGGTGTTCGTCGAGGTTCTTTTTCAATTGTAATGAGAATAGGTAGTAGTGAGGTTGCTTTCATTTAATTCTTGTAAGTGAAGAAGAGAACGAAGACCCAGAACTAAAGAATCCAAAGGAAGCCCAGAAGGAAGAGTCCAGGGAGATCCATGGAGATTCGAAGCGTTCGAGGCCCGATGGACAAAGAGGCAAGGCCCATCAGTGTGTTGATGGGTTTCTACTATTCAATGTAATAGTGTAGGACCAACCCTAAATTGACCATAGATCCACTACGGGCTCAATGGGTCGCATAAGACTTGGGCTTGTGATCATCCAATAGGCACGTGCTAGGCTTTTATTTTTCATGTGGAATGTATGATGGATGAATGGTTTATTTATCATGTTCGTGTTGAAGCATGCAAATTATATATGTCTATGTATAGTGTGATGAGGTCTCGGTCTATCAAAACTCTCACTTGGTTGGACCAAGCTAAAATATTAGACCTTTAATAAATAGGCTAGAGCCTTAGTTGTTTTTCCAACATACATGGCAAAGTGAGAAAGCTAGTTTCAGTCAATTACGTGGTCTCACGAGTCGTGGCATGTCTTTTGTCCTGAAAATAAGTAGCATGTTTGTAGTGAACAAAGTGAATACACTCCTATTTCCCGTCTCACGAGTCGTGGGGGTAGCAGTGAGTGCTATGATTCGGTTTATGGGTCGGGTCTAACGCCCGAATAACGTGATTCGCTTGGAGTCCTCGAGATCATGCAAAAGGGTGAGGCAAAACATCTTGAGAATCTCGTATGGCGTGAAAGGTATGGAATACCTCCCACAAAGCTATTTTCCATGTGAGTCCTAAAAGCGGAGTATATAGAATTTTGTTTTTGGATCCCAAGCCCACTAGGAAAAGGATTGCCGAAAATAACATTTGAGAGTGGCATAGTTTCGTAGAAATAGTGCAAGCATTAAATGACTGAAGTCTAAATCTTTAATTGTTATTTAGCACCACTTTATTTCTATTGATGGCTTGCTTTTATTTTAAATGTAGATTTAAAACATGTTTAAGAATCCACTATCCTGCATACTTGAGACAAACAAATTCAATGGAACAAACTATAACGATTGGCCGCGCAATCTGAGGATAGTCCTCGATTATGAGAACCAAGGGTATGTCATGGACAAGCCATTTCCTCGGACTTTGCCTAAAGAATCCACACCAGAAGAACGTGAGACATTCGAAATTTGCCAACAGGATAACTAGAAAGTACGTAGCGTCATACTTGCATCTATGACCAACGAGATGCAGAAACAGTATGAAAGGCTAGATGATGTTCCTTCCATAATGGCTCGCCTAAAGGATTCTTATGCAGTCCCAGACCGGCATACTAGGTATGTCGCTACGAAGGCGTTCCTTGGAACAAAGATGACCGAAGGATCCTCTGTACATGAGCATGGGGTCAAGATGCTTACCTTAGTGGAAAAGCTTGAAGACCTCAAATCGGGGCTCGATGTCGAGACATACATTGATGTGATCCTTCAATCACTCCCACCCTCTTTCGACCAATTTATTATTAACTACAACATGAATGCACTTGAGAAGGGCATACATGAGTCAATTAGTATGTTGGTTCAATACGAGGCAATGACCAAAAAGTCAATGCCGCCTGTATTGGTTGGAGAGGCTTCAACTTCCAAAGCGAAAGGCAAGGGTACCGGACGTTGAAAAAGGAAGAAAGGAAAAGGAAAGGCCGTCGCAGCCGCTGCAAATGCTAAGAGCGTTCCTGTTGCCAAAGTAGGGAAAGGCAAGGGAAAGAGGAAGGGTGACTCGAAGCAACAGTCGAGGGCAAATGACATATGCGTTTATTGTCATGAGAAAGGGCATTGGAAAAGGGATTGCTCTGAATTCCTTTCCGAGTAAGGTATGTTTGTGGTTGAGGTTAATATGGTGACTAACTTTGCTTCGTGGATATTAGATACCAGCTATGGATCTCACATTTGCAATGACTTGCAGGTGCTGATAAGAAGCGGAAAACTAGGTAAAGGCGAAGCAGTCCTAAGGCTTGGCGATGGCAAGGCCGTAGCTGCTTAAACAGTAGGAGTCGTTAGCTTAGTAGTTAGTGATCATGTTAGGATAGAATTAAAGTATTGTTATTATGTACCTAGCATGATCAAAAATATTATTTCCATTACGTTGTTAGACAATAGAGGTTTTGAATTTTTTATCAATAAAAATTGCTTTTATTTGATGAAGGATGAATTTACTCATCTGCTAGGCACACTTAAGAATGGCCTTTATATTCTCCAAAAGTCTAAATTAATCATTACTGCTCAACACAAACGCAAATTAGAAAATCATGAGAACGCACAATTGTGGCATGCAAGGCTAGGTCACATCTCTCAAGAAAGGATCAAAAGATTGGTAGACTCAAGGAACCTAGAGGTGGGTAACTTGAGTGATCTACCAACCTGTGAATCTTGGCTGAAAGGAAAACGACCAGTAGGCCTTTCGTTGGACAAAGTAGGGCTACTGCAGGTCTATTGGACTTGGTCCATATGGACATGTGTGGACCACTAAGCACAGAAGCTAAAGGTGGTTTCTCTTACTTCATAACCTTCTCCAATGATCACTCACGGTATGGTTATATTTACCTAATGAGGTACAAGTTTGAAGCTTTTGTGAGGTTTAAAGTCTTTAGAATTGAAGTTGAGAATCAAACTAGCCACAAAATTAAAGTCCTACGGTCAGACCGAGGTGGAAAGTACTTAAGTGGCGGATTTCTCAATTATGTAAAAAGAAAATGGTATAGTCTCTGAATGGCATCTCCTGTGACACAGCAACTGAATGGAGTCTCTGAAAGGGGGAACCGAACCTTGTCAGACATGATCCGATCCATGATGAGTTTACCGAACTACCCTTATCATTTTGGGGATACGCACTTGAAACAACAACCAAGTTATTAAACATGGCGCCATCTAGTGTTGTGACCCAGACACCATATGAGATATGGCATGGCAAGCCTGCATCCTACAAATACTTGAGAGTGTAGGGTAGCCTTTCATAAGTCAAGAGGTTATTGGAGACAAGTTAGAATCAAGATCTACCTTGTGCAGGTTCGTTGGCTATCCAAAGAAAACTATAGGTTATTATTTTTATGACCCCTCAGAAGAAAAGATATTTGTTTCGAGGAATGTAGTGTTTTTGGAAAAAGGTTTTCCAAAGGATCCCCAACGTGATGAATTGCTCCTTGAGGAATCAAGTGAGACACATCAGTCATCAGCGCCAGGAGCTAGAGATACTTCGTTAAGAGGTTTTAGGTTATGTACCCGATGGATTGAGCAGCCTCGCGAGGCTCAACATGTTGGGCGGCCTCTTCAAGCCCGGCATGTCGAACAACCTCCCGAGGAGCCAACTACAGTACCACAACCGCTGGCCCCTATCTTGTCTGTGCACCCAGTTCCCACTGATGTTCCAGTGCTTCCTAGGCCAGCTAGAGTGCCATGTCCTCCCGAGAGGTATAGCTTTCTAGGCATGACCGGTCAATTGAATAATGATCCTAAGACATACGGGGATGCGATGTTTGACATCTACTCAGGAAAGTGGCTTGAGGCCATGAAAGCTGAAATAGACTCCATGAGCACAAACCAAGTGTGGATGCTTATGGACCCACCCAAAGGTATTAAACCCGTCGGGTGTAAATGGGTCTATAAGCATAAACTTGGCATTAATGGAGAAGTAACTACCTTCAAAGCTAGACTAGCGGCAAAAGGCTACACTCAACGACCCGAGGTGGACTTTCAGGATACTTATTTGCCAGTAGCCATGGCTAAGTCCATTCGGATTATGCTTGTCATAGCTGCATGGTATGACTATGAAATATGGCAAATGGACGTGAAAATGGCATTCCTTAATGGTTTCATTGAGGAAGTAATCTATATGGATCAGCTGGAGGGATTCAGTATCGTTGGAGAGGAGCAGAAAGTTTGTCATCTTCAAAAGTCCATCTATGGCCTCAAGCAAGCTGCCCGCAGTTGGAACATTCGTTTTGATGAGGTCATAATGGGATACGATTTCATTAAGAATGAGTGTTACCCTTGTGTATACAAGAAGGTCAGTGAGAGCTCAGTAGTGTTCCTAGTGCTATATGTGGACGACATTCTGCTCATTGGGAATAACGTCAGTGTTAGAATAGGTGACCATGTAAGCCAATTTTGGCGGGTATATGTAACCTATGTCTAGACAATTTCAGGTGTTTGATAAATCATTAATGAATAAAGAAGTGAATTTCATTTGGCATCACTTTGTTTTGTGTTCACTTATATTTGTTTTCCATATCTGTTCACTACGCAAACAAAGCCCACGGACTGAGAATCAATTTCGGGGACTGGGACTACGCTTGGAGGTAGGTCCATGGAATCAGTCTTCCCGAATCAGTCCGGAAATCTCCAAGGCAAGGAATCCCGAAAATGGGTACCGGGATTCCATTTGAGACTTGCACTAAGAACCTGCTATCGTGTTTCATCGACGGGTGACGAGGGTCGTCTAAGCAGTGTTAGTGGGTTAGCATGCTAGGACGCAGCTGACTGAGGTGACTCGCGGGAACCGTCTTACGGAGGACCTTGAGTATGGTCAGCAAGGTATGACGTGTATTCCCGGTTCCAACGGTACAGGCCAAGTCCTTTGACTTGAGGAATTGCTCAGTTTACCTGTACGTTAGGGCTGTATCTTAGATATGGTGAGAGATTGCCAGAATTCTCTTTGGTAGTCATAAGCCATGTCTAGTACAGTTCTGGTGTGCAAAGTGACAGTAGTTTCCAAGAAAGGATCTGTCTCCTGTCAATAGGTTTTGGCAGTTGAGTCTCATGTATACTCTAGGTCTTGTCCCTAAAAACTGTGGCCACAGTGACTGAACAGAAGGGAAGGATTCCCTTGCGGCGTTTAGTGAGGACAGACCGACACTTAGGTCCAAAATGGGTACCTGCATTATCCGTGCCCTAGACTCTAAGTGATGAGACCGAGGACAGAAGGACAAGCGTGCTGTTAGAGCCTAAATGTTCATCCCTGAATATTTCACCTAGTCTCTAGTGCCATGGACCGTTGCTAGATGGCCACCCATGGTAACGGAAGGATTCTAGGAATCCGACCAAGTCTAGCTGAAAGGTGAACCTAAAGAGTCACACACTATCCACACACATTTAGATATTTAATTAGGAATTAAATATTGGAGTGAAGGAATGATTAAATTGGATTTAATCGGGTCCTTTATTTTTCTTGGAGAAATAATTCCTTCTATTAGATATAAGGAATTAAATTGATAAATTAGATTTATCAAAGGGATTTATTTAAATGGGCTTAAATAATATTTATATTTATTTTTAGCCTCTTGGAAATATTTAAATAGGTTTTAAATATTCCATTAAATTAAATTAAATCAACGGTTGAGATCAATGGGAGAGATGGATGGCTAGGATTGTTTTGACTAGGTCAAAACACTACTTTGACTAGGACTTTGACTAGGTCAAAATCCTAGTCAAAATAGAGTTCTTGAAAGAGGAGTTTAAAGAGGATTAGACTCCTCTTCTATATAAACCCCTAGCATCCTACAAGTTGAAGGATGATGAAATTCCAACACACACAACACACACACACAACTCGGCTCTCTCTCCCTCTATCTCGTCCGCCCTCTCTCTCTCACACACTCCAAGAAAATTATTTTTCTTTGTTCTCTTGTTCTTGGAACATTAGAACTTGATGAATCAATACCGTTAATTCATAACGTGTTGTTGATTCATCCACTCCAAAATATAAACTTGTTCGTTGCTAGCACGACGTGCAAGATACGTGGGTGGATCGTGTGTCACGATTTGGAGGGTCTCAAGAACGAGATCTTGGTGCAAAACGGGGAACAACGCGTGTAGCCGTTGAAGACGAAAACGACAACGGGTAGGTCTCGTTTATGATTTTCGTCCCTTTTAATTTTCTACCCTATGGCCTCCATGATTCTTTTATGTTTTATTATTCATGAGATACACCGAACACCCGGGAATTTCAAAGGCACACCCTTTGAAACGTGTTCTTTAATTTAAAGCATGTTTAAATTCCGCATTTTTTTTTAATTATACCGCGCTTCCGCATTCGCGCTTTTCCCGGGACGATCCACAATTCCTTTCAGTCAGATGCTAGGTTTTACAAAAGCATGGTTGTCCACTCAATTCCCCATGAAGGATTTCGGTGAAGCTTCTTACATTCTAGGTGTTATAATAGGTGACCATGAAACCAATCTGATTGAGCTCATGCAACCTATGTCTGAACAGTTTCAGTGTTTTAGTAAATTGTAATGAATAAGAAAGTGATATTGATTTGACTCAATACATTATTTGTATTCACTTACTAATTTACATTAACTGTTCACAACACAAGTAAAGCCCACAGACCGAAAACACATTCCCCGAAACTAGAACTGCGCATTAGATTGTAGTTCATGAAATCAGTTTTTCCGGATTGGTCTGAAACACTCCAAGTCAAGGAATCTCGAGATAGGGTATTCAGAATCCATATGAGACTTGCACTAAGCAATTGCAGTCGCGTTTCATTCACAAGTGACGACGCTAGTCCATGCAATATTAGTGGGTCAGCTAGCTAGGTGGTAGCTGACTGAGGTGACTCGTGGGAACCATCGTGTGGAGGTCCTTGAATAAGGTCGGTCAGTATTACTTGTATTCCGGGTTCCAACCGTATGAATTGATCCTTGGACTTGAGGGATTACTGAGATCACTTACACACTGTTCCTGTATCTTAGATATGGCAAAAGACTGCCAAATCGAGTAACTCGGTTGTCATAAGCCATGCCTAATGCAGTCAAGATGTGTAGCGTGACAGTAGATCCTAAGAGAGGATCTATCTCCTGTCAGAAGGCTGACAGTAATATCTCACTTTACTCTGAGACTCATCCCTGATCAATCTGTGACCACAGTAACTGAACAATGGGTAGGATCCTTGTGACGTTTATGTTAGAATAGGTGACCATGTAGCCAATCTTGGTAGGCGAATTGTAACCTATGTCTAAACAATTTCGAGGTTTTAATAAATCATTAATGAATAAGAAGTGAAATTCATTTGGTATTTACTTTGTTTGTGTTCACTTTATCTGCTTTATATATATCTGTTCACTACGCAAACAAAGCCCACGGACTAAAAATGCATTTCGGGGACTGGACTACGCTTGGAGGTAGGTCCATGACATCATTTCCGCCGAATCAGTCCGAAAATCTCCAAGTCAAGGAATCTCAAAAGTGGGGTACCGAGATTCCCCTTGAGACTTGCACTAAGCATCTGTTGTCGTATTTCATCGACGGGTAACGAGGGTCGTCTAAGCAGTGTAAGTGGGTTAGTCTGCTAGGGAGCAGCTGACTGAGGTGACTCGCGGGAACCGTCTTACGGAGGACCTTGAGTAGGGTCAGTTAGGTATGACGTGTGTTCCCGGTTCCAACAGTACAGGTCAAGTCCTTTGACTTGAGGAACTGCTGAGTTTACCTGTATATCAGGATTGTATCTTAGATATGATGAGAGATTGCCAAGAAGTACTTGAGTAGTCATAAGCCATATCTAGTGCAGCTCCGATGTACAGAATGACAGTAGTTTCCAAGAAATGATCTGTCTCCTGTCAAGATATTGACAGTTGTGTCTCACTAATGCTCTGTGTCTTGTCCCTAAAATCTGTGGCCACAGTAACTGAACAGAAGGGAAGGTTTTCCTTGCGGCATTTAGTAAAGGACAGACCGACACTTAGGTCCAATATGGGTACCTGCATTTTCCATGCCCTAGACCCTAAGTGGTGAGACCATAGACGGAAAGATAGATGTACTGTAGAGCCTAAATGTTCATCCCCGTATATTCACCTAGTTTCCAGTGCCATGGACCGTTGCTAGATGGCCACCCATGGTAACGGGCGGATTCTAGAAATCTGACCAAGTCTAGTTTAAGGTTAACCTAAAGAGTCACACACAATCCGCACACATAAAAGTATTTAATTTAGAATTAAATATTTGGAGAAATGGAATGATTAAATTGGATTTAATCGGGTCCTTATTTTCTTGGAAAGAGTTAAATCCTTTTTATTAGACAAAAGGGATTTATCTAATAAATTAAATTTATTAGAAAATTAATTTAATGGGCTTAGAATAAATATTTATATTTAATATATTTATTTATTGCCCTTGGAATATTTAAATAGAATTTTAATATTCCATCAAAATAAATTAATGGTTGAGATTAAAAGGGAGAGATCTATGGCTAAAAATTGGTTTGACCAAAAGAAGCTTGACTTTGACTAGGATTTGACTAGGTCAAATCCTAGTTGTAGAGGAGTTTTCAAAGTGTAGGAGATTGAAGAAGAAAGGGATTCTTCTTCTATAAATACTCCTTAGCACACACAGTGAAGAGGATGATGAATTTTGAAAAAACACACACACACACTCGTCCTCTCCTCTCCCTCTCTCGGCCGCGCCTCTCTCTCTCTTAAGAAAATTATTTTCTCTCTCAAGAAAATTATTTTCTTGTTCTTTTGTTCTTCAACAATTGAACATAGGAGGGTTGATCTCGTTAAATTAATAACGCTTGATCGATCCGTCCTCTCTCAAAATAATACTTGTTCGTTCGCTAGCACGAAGTTCAAGATACGTGGGCGGATTGCGTGTCACGAATTAGAGGGTCTCCCATACGAGATCTTGGAGCAAATCGGGGAACAACGCGAGTACCGGTTAGAAGAGGAAAACGATGAATCGGTAGGTTTTCGTTTACGTTTTTGTCCTCTTTTATTTTAGAATTCTATGGCCTCCATGATTCTTGTGCATGTTTATTATTCATGAGATACACCGAACACCCGGGAGTTTCAAGGGCACACCCCTTGAACGAGTTTATTTTTAATATATGTTATGCATGTTTAAATTTTATAATTTAAATTTATACCGCGCTTCCGCATTCGCGCTTCCCCTGGGCGATCCACACGCCTACGCAAGGCTTTCAGTTTAGTATGGACGAGACAAGGCTTAAGTCAAGAATGGGTACCTATAGATCCATGCCCTAGACTCTAAGCAGTGAGATTGAAAATGGAGGGATAAACGTATTGAAGAGCCTAAATGTTCACAGCATAAATATTCACCTAGTCTCTAGTGCAATTGACCGTTGCTAGATGGCCACCCATGCTGACAGACGAATTCCTGTCATGAGTTTATTGATAATTCGGCCAAGTCTAGCTGAGGGTGAACCTAAAGAGTCACACACAATCCGCCCGCAATAAAGGTATTTAATTTAGAATTAATTAGAGAGGTTGAACAATTTAATTAGATTAAATTGGTCCCCTTTCCTTTCTTGGTTTGTTGATTCCTTTACTTAGATTAAATGGAATTATCTAATAAATTAGATTTATTGGAATAAATTAAGTAGGCTTAAAATAAAATATTAATTATTATTTATTATTATTTATTTAAATCCTATGATTTATTTAAATAGGATTTAAATATTCCATAATTAAATCCATCAAAGTGATGGACGGATGAGATTAAAGAGGAGAGATCAAGGGCCTAGATTAGTTTGACTAATCCAAGTCTAATTTGACTAGGACATTGACTAGATCAAAATCCTAGTCAAAGCAAACTTCTAAAGTTGGAGTTTGAAGAGGAATAGGATTCCCCTTCTATAAATACTCCTAGGATGAAACTTTAGGTGGATGATCAACAAGTAAAACACACACACACACACACACAAGGCTCGGCCGCCACTCTCTCTCTCTCTCTCGTCCCATCCCTTTTTCCCAAGAAAGGTTTTTGGTTCCTTGTTTTCATACAAGTGAACCTTAGGAGGATTGATCACGTTAACTAATAACGCTTGGTCGATCCGTCCTCTCTAAAATATACACTTAGTTTTTTAGCTAGCATGAGGATCAAGATACGTGGATGGATTCCGTGTACGATTTAGAGGTCTCTTGTTCGAGATCTTGGTGCAAAATGGGGAACAACACGAGTAGCAGTTTGAAGATAAAACTACAACAGTGTAGGTTCCTTTCATTTGTGTCTTTGATTTCATCCTATGGCCTCCATGATTCATATGCTTTGTTTATTCATGAGATACACTGAATGCTCGAGAGTTTCAAGGGAATGCCCGGGACGATCCACACGCCATTTATTAGATTTCAGTGGTATCAAAGCTAAGTTCGGCGTATAGGCCTGGATTTTATGTGTGCAAAAGCATGAAATATGTGTAAAGCATGATTTACGTTGTTCTTGATTATGCTGTTTTTCATGAGATTTATCGTATTGGTCATACATGAAATCTTAGTGTTCTTGGTATTCTTGATTTCTTGAAAAACGCAGCAGAAAAATAAAATGAAACAGAAAACGTAACACGCGGCAACCTTCGGCTGACCGTGCAAAGCAAAGGAGCCTGCGCACGGCCGCCCGGCCAGACGCGCACAGCCAGTGGCGTTGTCGGCCACGCACACGCAGGTAATGGAGCCTACGCGTGCATGCCATGCAGGTTGCCCTGCAGGTAAGGGTGCATGTGCACGGTCGCCCGGCCAGCACTGCCAGCGCGTGAGCATGCAAGCAAATCTGCTTGCGGCCGCACGCACACACTCACCTGGCCTGCTCGCTTAGCGTGCGCAGGCGGCAGGCAGGGCCTGCTGGCCTGTCTGTCACGACAGGGCACCACCGGGCAGCAGTGGCTCAGCCGTCTTTGGTGGTTTTCTTATTTTTATTTTGTAGAATTAATTTATGAAAATACTTTTATTTATTTTTGATGTTTTTCTTAAAAGACATTATTTTGAAAAATTCTATTTTGTTCGGTTTGGAACCTCAAAAATTTAATATTTTATGGATAATGAAGAAAGGTTTTCCTAACAAGAAAAGGATTACCATTGTTACACCAATTTTGAATGTAGACTTTGTTTTAATTCTTTTATGAATTATTGATGATTGGATATCATGGATTATGAGAATCAATGTTTTGAAACCCAGTCCAGCCCGGCCGGTCGGACCGCCCGAACCACCACGTGGGCCACAAAATGGGCCGTATGAAGCCTACAAACGGGACGAGGCAAAAAACTGCTTTTTTTTTTTTTTTGCGGAAATCGTTTGACCCGGTGGTTCGATCGGTGAACCAGTTGACTCGGTGCTGGGTTGATTGAAACCGTCCGGGTCAATATCCTGTATAAATGCATTACAAAATCCCTAATTTCTCTCCCTTATTTTCAATTTCTTAGTATTCAACAACACCGACAATACTTGTATAGTGTATATTGTAGATTGTAGAAGTGTAGATTGTAGAAGATGGGTAGATTAGATAGTAATGATGGTTGAAAATGTTTAAGTTTGAGCGTAGATTAGTTCTGTTAAGTTTGGAAATATTATTTCTCTTAATCTTAGATTATTTTTGTTAACTGATCATTATGAAATGTTTAAATTCAAATTTTAGATTTGTGACATTTGTTAATTGATTTAAGTTAAATAAAAGAATGTTCATTACTTCATTTCTTGTTCTTTTTGTTTTGTTTTTTTGCTCATTTAACTAGAAAGAATCAAAATATTTTTCTTTGTACAATGTTTCTTATATTTGATCTTTATTAGTTTATTTTCAAAATTATTTTATTATAATTATATATCATATTGAACTATTAATGTCAAATAAAAAGAGTGAAATTTAGAAAAAAATATACGTTGTCAAGTATATTAATATTATTTATTATTTAATGTTATTTTTTGAAATATTAATAATTATAAATGACGTATTTATGACGTCACTGGTCCGACCACTGTTGACCCAACAGTTGAACCAGTGACTCGTAACCCACTTGATTTTCCGGTTCAATAAACGGTCCAGGTTTTAAAATATTGATATGAATTATTGATGATTGGATACCATGGATTATGTGCATTATTGATGATTGGATATCATGAATTATGTGTGTTTAATGAGAACGAATGATCACAAGCCCTAGACCGAATGTATGATTTTAATTTTAACGTTGGGCCTGTGTGCCTCGTTTATTTTTCCCTCTCTCTCTTTTTAGTTGCTTTGGAATGATAAGGCTTTCCATCTCCCTCCAAATGTACTACCCCCAGGTGTTCACCGGGGTTTCTTTTTAAATTGTAATGAGAGTAGTATAGTGATGAGGATGTATTTTATTTCCATGAAGAAGATGAAGCATAGCCCAGAAAGGAGTATCCAAGGAGTTCCATAGAGGCCCTGTGGAATAGGAGGCAAGGCTCATCAATGTATTGATGGGTTACTATCATTGAATATAATAGCATAGGACCAACCTTAGATTGACCATAGATTCACTGCGGGCTCAATGGGTCACATAGGATTCGGGCTGCTGATCATCCAACAGGGGCGTGCTAGGCTTTTATTTTGCATGTGGCTTTTATGATGGATGAATGGTTTATTTATCGTATTACTGCTATGTCATGCAAATCATTTTAATGCATAATGTATGTATGTATGAATGTGCTATAATGAGATCTCATTCATCAAACTCTCACTTGGTTGGACCAAGTTGAATATTAGACCCTTAATAAATGGACTAGAACTCTAAGGGTTCGTCCAAACCTTCCATCCATGACAAAGTGAGGAAGCTAGTTTCAGTCAATTGCGTGGTCTCACGAGTCGTGGTACGTCTTTCGTGCTGAAAAGAAGTTTCACTTTGTTGTGAACGAAGTGAATACACTCTTGTTGCCTGTCTCACGAGTCGTGGGGGTAGTAGTGAGTGCTATGATTCGGTTGATTGGGTAGGGTCTAATGCCCAAATAACGTGATTCGCTTGGAGTCTTCGGGATCACGTAAAAGGGTGAGGCAAGACATCTTGGAGATTTCGTAAGACGAGAATGATATGGAATACCTCCCACAGATTGTTTTCCATGCGAATCGTAAAAGCGGGGCATGGAAGATATCGCTGTGGATCCCAAGCCCACTAGGAAAGGGTTTCCCGAAAACAACATTTGAGAGTGTCGTGTTTTTGCAGAAATAGTGGGAGAATTAAATGACTGAAGTCCAAGTCTTTAATCTTTATTAAAACCTTATTTTTGAATTCTGCTGATTATATTCTCTTTTTTAAATGTAGATTCAAAACCATGTCTAAGAACCCATTATCAACCGTACTTGAGACAAACAAATTTAATGGAACCAATTACAACGACTAGTTGCGCAGTCTCAGGATAGTCCTCGATTATGAGAACCAAGGCTATGTCATGGACAAGCTGTTTCCTCGGACTATGCCGGAAGGATCCACGCCCGAAGAACGTGAGACGTTCGAGACTTGGCATCAGGATAACTGGAAAGTCCATAGCATCATACTTGCCTCTATGACCAATGAGATACACAAGCAGTATAAGGGGCTAGACGACGTTCCTTCCATAATGGCTCGCCTAAAGGATTGCTATGCAGTCCTGGACCGGCATACTAGGTATGTCGCAACGAAAGCGTTTTTTGGAACTAAAATGACCGAAGGATCCTCTTTACATGAGCATGGGGTCAAGATGCTTACCTTGGTGGAAAAGCTCGAAGACCTCAAAGCAGGGCTCGATAACGACACGTGAAGGACAAGCGGATCCGTTCGGGAGCGCGAGCGGAAGCGAGAAAGCGAGAAAAGTGCATAAATTTAAATCAAATTCAAAATACGTGAATCCCAAGGGCTGTACCCTTGGGTGCTCAACCGGGCGTTCGATTTAGGATGTGTAAATATTAAAACATATATTCAAGCACATAGGGCATAGATATATAAATGAAATCAATCAAAGCATAATAAACCGTTACCTTTGATTGTTTAGCGTATGCTCCCGGCTACTTGCGTTGTTCCTTTTCCGGAATGCTCACGAAATCCAAATGTATGGATTCTCCAAAGGTGATCCACACTACACCGGAAGAAACACACGTTCTTCTTGCTAGAAAAGAATGGGTTTAGAAGGAGTCGGTTTAAGAGAAGAACACTATGAATTAGTGTTCTCTTAAACTTACTTTGTTCTTCTTCTTGATTCAAAATCAAGTGAAGAACACAAGTGTGAGAGATGGAGAGAACACGAAATTTGAGAGAGAGGAGAGGGATTTTTGTCTTCTCTTTTTCCTAGAAAAAGATGAATAATGAATCACTTATGCTTGGTGTTATATATTCTAATATATATACATAATTAATGTCATTATTGGAATGTGTTTAGGTTCATCCAATGATGTCTAGATTCATTCCAATCAATCACCATTAATTCTTCAATCAGGCCTATCAAAATTTATGGTATGATCAAATCATACCAAAAGGGAAGAGCTTGATTGGAGTTGATTTGTCTCTTTCCAAAAGAGATAAGTCAACATTCCACCTAGCACGAAACATGGCTGATTTTGCTTCCTCCAAGGGAGCATGTCGGCCATGTTTAATTAAGGGAAGAAGTCCAACTTCTTCCTATTCCAAAATAGGAATTATTTCTCCTCTCGGGTATAATTTAACGGATCGGGTTTTATCGTAATCCAATTATGACGAACCCAACATTAAATCCAATTTAATGTCCATTTAAATTATTCCTGTTGATCTTTTAATCCAATTAAAGATCCAACGTCTCAACGTCTCAACTTTTCATATTTAATCGAAAATCCAATTTACCGATTAAACGGAAGGCCGATACAATATCGGCCGGTCCATCCAATGGACTTTCCCTTAAGTAATCCAATTACTTATTTTATCCTTCGAGATTGACTCCAAGTCGATCTCTCAACCTCCTCGGTGATTTATGTGTGACCCTTTAGGTTCACCCTCAGCTAGACTTGGGCCCGTGTCCCACAAGGGCCCGTTACCATGGGTGGCCATCTAGCAACGGTCCATGGCACTAGAGACTAGGTGAATTGGCGTGAACATTTAGGCGCTGATTCCGTACGGGTACGATCCTTCCGTCTACCGTCTCCCAGCCTTAGTCTAGGGTATGGAATTGGGCGTCGGTTCCCATCCTTGACTACGCATCTATGCTTAATACTCGAGACCACGTATGCTTCATTGCGTCGACACAGGGAACCATTCCCTGTTCGACCAACCATTGTGGCCACAGCTTTAAACAGCATGAACGTGTCTCCGAGTGCATAGGAGATACCTCTGTCACATACTGACAGGGGACGGATCCTCTTCTTGGAATCCACCGTCCTCGCTACACATTCCGACTGCACTGGACAAGGCTTATAATGATCATCTTACAGAATGATCACCTTTCGCCAGATCCAAGATACAGTCGTCCTGTGCACGTGACTGCCATGATTCCTCAAGTCTGAGGATTACTCCCGTACTATTGGAACCGGGGAAATCCAATCATACCGACCAAGCCTCCAAGGCTTCCATATGATGATCCCCGCGAGTCAGTCCAGTCGGCTCGACCCCAGTCGACCAACCCATCAAGATCGTGTAGGCGTCCCACGCCTGTCGCCGATGAAACACGGCACTCATCCAATGAACACGACTCATGATGCAAGTCTCAATAGGACTCTCGATGTCCTGTCTCGAGGTCCTCGACTTGGAACGTTTCAGACCCAACTCTTAATCAGTTGGTTTCATGACCACCATCCAATGTGTGGCCCAACTGCATGAGTTGTTATCCATGGTCTGTGGGCTTTGTTGCGATATAAGTTAAACACCGTTTTAACAAATGTGAAATGAGCGCAACAAAGTAAGCACCAGAGGTGATAAATACTCATTTTATTCATCACATAATAATATTACATTTACATCGAGTTGTATAATAGGTTACAAATCGCCAAACCTATTGGCTTTCTGGTCACCTATTCTAACAATCTCCCACTTGACCTAAAGCCAATCACCCATCGACCTCAAACCCATCTTATCCAGATGCTGAGTAATCAACTTGCGACATGGGCTTAGTAAGTGGATCTGCTATGTTTTCTACGGAGCTGACTCGGTCCATCCGAACGTCACCCCTGCTAACCATCTCTCGGAGCAGATGGTAGCGTCTAAGAATATGCTTGGATCGGGGATGAGATCTCGGTTCCTTTGCTTGTGCTATAGCCCCGTTGTTATCGCCGAAGATAACCACTGGCTCAGCAATGCTAGGTACTACACCCAACTCTTGGATATAGCTCTTCATCCAAACCGCCTCCTTAGCAGCTTCCGAAGCTGCTATGTATTCAGACTCTGTGGTGGAGTCCGCCGTGGTAGCCTGCTTGGAACTTTTCCAAGCGACCACGCCACCATTAAGTCTGAACACATAACCAGACTGAGACTTGGCATCATCGTCATCCGACTGGAAGGTAGCGTCGCTATAGCCTTCCAGTATCAACTCTCCACCGCCATAGATCAAGAACATGTCCTTAGTCCTTTTCAGATACTTTAGGATAGTCTTGACTGCACTCCAGTGTGCCTCCCCGGCACACGACTGATATCGGCTAGTTACGCTCAAAGCGAAAGCCACATTAGGTCTAGTGCACTGAACAACATACTGTATGCTACCTACGGCTGAAGCATAGGGGATGTCCAACATCCTTTTAAGCTCCTCTCAGTCTTTGGAGACTGCTTCTTGGATAACTTAATTGCATGCCTCATAGGAAGGAATCCTCGTTTTTTGTTCTCCATCTTGAATCTCTTCAAGACTTTCTCAATATACGAGGACTGGGCCATTCCTAACATCCTTCTAGATCTATCCCTATAGATCTTGATGCCATGGATGTAGGATGCCTCGCCCATATCCTTCATGGAGAATTGCGTTGACAACCAAGCTTTAGTGGTACCTAACATCTTAGCATCATTCCCAATGAGCAAGATGTCATCCATGTAAAGCACCAGAAACGCAACTGAGCTCCCACTGATCTTCTTGTATACACAAGGATCGGACTCGTTCTTGATGAAATCATATCCCTGTATGACTTCATCAAAACGTATGTTCCAGCTTCGGGAAGCTTGTTTGAGGCCATAGATGGACCTTTGGAGACGGCAGACCTTCTGCTCTTCTCCAACAGTTGTGAAACCTTCTGGTTGATCCATATAGATCTCTTCCTCTACAAAACCGTTGAGGAAGGTCGTTTTCACGTCCATATGCCATATTTCATAGTCATACCATGCTGCTATGGCAAGCAGTATCCGAATGGACTTGGCCATTGCTATAGGTGAGTAGGTTTCCTCAAAATCGACCCCGGGTCGCTGAGTATAACCCTTCGCCACAAGCCTAGCTTTGAAGGTTGTAACCTCCCCGTCAGCTCCAAGCTTACGTTTGTAGACCCATTTACACCCTACGGGTTAAACCCCTTTGGGTAGGTCTACTAGGGTCCAAACCTGGTTTGTACCCATTGAGTCCATCTCGAATTTCATGGCCTCAAGCCACTTGTCCGAATCGATGTCCGACATCGCTTCTCCGTACGTCTTCGGATCATTATCCAACTGATCGGTCAGGCCCAGAAATCCATACCTATCAGGTGCATGGGATACTCTGGCCGACCTACGGAGGACTGGAACACTATCAGTGGGAACTACTGGCTCAGATGTCACTGCCGCCTCATGGGGTGCCTCACTTGATTCCTCAAGGAGCACCTCATCGCGTTGACTATCCGATGGAAAACCCTTTTCCAAGAACACTGCGTTTTGCGAGACAAAAAACTTCTTGCTCGGAGGGATCATAGAAATAATACCTCGCAGTTTCTTTCAGATAGCCGATGAACCTGCATAAACTAGACCTTGAGTCCAGTTTATCTCCCACTAATCTCTTGACATATGCGGGGCAATCCCACACTTTCAAGTATTTGTAGAAGGCAGGTTTGCCATGCCATATCTCATATGGCGTCTGGGATACCGTCTTAGATGGCGCTAAGTTCAAAACTTTGGCCGCCGTCTCAAGGGCGTATCCCCAGAAGGAAAGGGGGAGTTCGGTAAAACTCATCATGGACCGAACCATGTCCAACAAGGTCTGATTCCTCCTTTCAGACACACCATTTAGCTGTGGTGTTCCAGGAGGGGTCCACTGAGAGAGAATCCCATTCTCTTTTAGATAATCAGTAAACACACCACTCAAATACTCTCCACCTCGATCCGACCGAAGGGCTTTGATCTTTCGACCGGTTTGATTCTCTACTTCAAGTCTGTATTCCTTAAACCTTCCAAAGGCTTCAGACTTGTACCTTATCAGGTAAACATAGCCATACCGTGAGTGATCATCGGTAAAGGTTATGAAGTACGAGTACCCACCTCTAGCCTGAGTATTTAGTGGGCCACAGACATCCGTATGGATCAAATCCAACAGACCACTGGCTAGCGTGCTTTGTCCAACAAAGGGTTTCTTGGTCATTTTTCCCTTCAGACAGGATTCGCAGGTCGGTAGGTTGTCCAAATCGTCTATTTCGAGACTCTTTGAGTCCACCAACCTTCTTATCCTATCTTTAGAGATATGACCTAACCTCGCATGCCATATCTGTGCGTTATTATGATCATCATGTTTTCGTTTATGTTCTGTAGTCATAATCTAATTAGACTGTTGAAGTATGTACAGACCGTTGACCAATGTACCAAGCAGATGAGAAATACCATCTTTGATAATGAAAAAACCGTTTTTATTGATGGTAAATTCATATCCCTCCTTATCAAGGACCGGGATGGAAAAAATGTTTTTAATCATACTAGGTACATAGAAACAGTCGTTCAGTACAATCCTAACATGACTACTAATGGCTAACTCTAGTAATCCTACGGCCTCCGCGGCAACAGCCTTGCCATGGCCTAGCCTCAGGATCATCTCATCCTTGGTTAGCCTTCTGCTTCTTTGCAGTGCCTGCAAATCATTGCAGATGTGAGCACCACACTCGGTATCCAATACCCATGAAGCAGAATTAGTAATCATATTTACTTCAACCACAAACATACCTGAGTTGGAGAGGAGTTGTGGACACTCCCTCTTCCAATGCCCTTTCCCTTGGCAATGCATGCAGACATCATTTTCCTTGGACCGCTGAGAACCACGGGCCTTCCCTTTCCCTTTGCTTGGTCCAACCGGAGCAATAGGGGTGCCTGGAGCGCAAGCAGGGGCCGCAACCGTCTTCCCTTTGCCCTTCTTCCTCTTCCAGCATCCGGCCCTCTTGCCATTCGCCTTGGAGGTCGAAGCCGCTCCTATCAATACCGCCGGCGCCGACTTGTGGGTCGTTGCCTCGTATTGGACCAGCATGTTGATCAACTCATGAATAGACTTCTCAAGTCCGTTCATGTTGTATTTTACAACAAACGAGTCATAGGATGGAGGAAGCGACTGGAGGATCACGTCAATGTACATGTCATTGTTAAGCCCAGCTTTAAGGTCCTCGAGTTTCTGCACTATGGAGAGCATCTTGACCCCATGACTTTGTACAGAGGCTCCTTCAGCAAGCTTGGTGCCAAAGAATGCTTTTGTGGCGGCATATCTAATATACCTATCCAGAACCGCATAAACCTCGTTCATGCGGAGCATTATGGCGGAGACGTTGTCCAGCCTCTCATACTGCTTCTGGATGTCGTTAGACATCGAAGCCAATATGATACTGCGTACTTTCCGGTTGTCCTCATGCCACTTCTCGAACGTCAAACGTTCTTCAGGCGTGGACCCCTCCGGTAAGTCGCTCGGTGGCGGCTCGTCCAAGACGTAGCCTTGGTTTTCGAAACCGAGGACAATCCTCAGGTTTCTCAGCCAGTCCGAGTAGTTCGTTCCGTTGAATTTGTTAGTCTCAAGAATCATGGTTAACGGGTTCTTAGACATATCTACATTAATGAAAATGTAAAGCAGAAATTAGCAGATGATGGTAATATTATTGTTCAAGTTGAAGACTTGGTCTTTTAGTCTTTAACCCTCCCACTATTTATACGAAAGTCCGCCACTCTCAAGCGGAGTTTCGGGAAACCATTTCCTAGTGGGCTTGGGATCCACAAGCGTAATCTCCATGCCCCGCTTTTACGATTCACATGAAGAAGACCTTGTGGGAGATATCCAATATCATTCTCATCCAATGAGATTCTCAAGATATTTTGCCTCACCTATTCGCATGGTTCCGAGGACTCCAAGCGAACCATGTTACTCAGTGTTAGGCCCGACCCATCAACCAAATGATGCCTCAAACTGTCGCCCCCCACTACTCGTGAGACAGGGAAACAACGAGCGTAGTCTTTTTGTTCACAACAATGGTGCAGCTTTCCCCTAGTCCAAGTGTGCCACGACTCGTGAGACCACACTGGGTAGTGGTAGCTTCCTCACCACATTGCTGTGGATGGAAGGCTCGGACAGACCAAAATACCATTTTGATCCAAGTCCGTTCTGGGCCTAATATTTAATTTGGTCCAACCAAATGAGAGTTTTGAGTGTGATCGAGACCTCATCATATATTATGGTGTTTTAGCATGCATAAATATCCAATATTTAAAGCGATAAATAAATACGCCGCATGTAGAAAACATAACATACCCCTGTTTAGGATGATCACAAGCCCAACCTATGGACCCACTGAGCCCGCAGTGAGTCTATGGTCTGTCTAGGGTGGTCCTAAATTATTACAATAGTAATATACCCATTGTCATTCCAATGGGCCTTGTAGTGCTCTTGTTTCACGCCTTGATGCTCCTCCTTGGGGTCTCCGACTCCAAATGCTTGTTAAAATATAAAAGCCTCACAAATCCTATCTACTCTCATTACAATTGAAAGTAATACATTGGTAATAAAGAAAACAAGCCTTTACATCATGAGGCTGAAAATACGGGAGATGATAGTCCCAAAAACAAGAGGCACGCAGGCCCCACCCAACAGAAAATAAATAAACATTCATTCATCCATACACAAGGTCTAGGGCTTTGTAATCATCCCATGTTGATTCCATCAACTCTCATATAACATAATTATTCTAAATAATCATGCAATAAAACCAATAGATATTCCAAATATCCAAGTGATGTCCAACATCACAAAAGCATAAACATATAAATAATATACAAAATTCAAATTTCAAATTTAATGGACATTTTACACAATGCATCCAATGCATGTATTAATCCCAAATTAATTAAGCAAATTTAATTCAAGGAATAATCCAATTATCCTAAAATCAAAAATGCAAAATTAACATATTTTCAGAATATTGTGCAGAAGATACAGAAAATCGAATTTTTCGGAAAAAGTCAAAAAACGGCACAAAACGGCCCAGCCGTTGGGCTGGTCGGCCGCCCGCGCGCGCAGGCAGCAAGCCTGCGCGCCCTGCGCGCGCGCTCTGTGCCGCGCGCTGGCCGCTGCCGACCGATCCCAATTTTTTTTTTTTTTTTGTTTTGTTTTTCAAAAACTGTTTCAGCACAATAACAGTAATATTTTCTGAAAATAAGCATGCAATTTTAGATCCAATCTAACAAAATAAAGCATGCCAAAAGTCCATTAAATCCAAACAATTGAATTATCATATTACTCATATATTTATACAATCTAACACGCCAATAAAACCATTAAAAGCAAGTAAATCATGCCAAACACATAGATCTATGCCCCTTACATCGAACCGGGCTCTGATACCACTTGAAGGACAAGCGGATCCGCCCGGGAGCGCGAGCGGAAGCGAGAAAGCGAGAAAAGTGCGTAAATTTAAATCAAATTCAAAGTACGCGAATCCGAAGGGGTGTACCCTTGGGTGCTCAACCGGGCGTTCGATGTAGGATGTGTAAATATTAAAACATATATTTAAGCACATAGGGCATAGATATATAAATGAAATCAATCAAAGCGTAATAAACCGTTACTTGATTGTTTAGCGTATGCTCCCGGCTACTTGCGTTGTTCCTTCTCCGTAATGCTCACGAAATCCAAACGTATGGATTCTCCAAAGGTGATCCACACTACACCGGAAGAAAACACACGTTCTTCTTGCTAGAAAAGAACGGGTTTAGAAGGAATTGGTTTAAGAGAAGAACACTATGAATTAGTGTTCTCTTAAACTTACTTTGTTCTTCTTCTTGATTCAAAATCAAGTGAAGAACACAAGTGTGAGAGAGGGAGAGAGCACGAAATTTGAGAGAGAGTAGAGGGATTTTTGTCTTCTCTTTTTCCTAGAAAAAGATGAATAATGAATCACTTATGCTTGGTGTTGTATATTCTAATATATATACATAATTAATGTGATTATTGGAAGGTGTCTAGGTTCATCCAATGATGTCTAGATTCATTCCAATCAATCACCATTAATTCTTCAATCAAGCCTATCAAAATTTATGGTATGATCAAATCATACCAAAAGGGAAGAGCTTGATTGGAGTTTATTTGTCTCTTTCCAAAAGAGATAAGTCAACATTCCACCTAGCATGAAACATGGCTGATTTTGCTTCCTCCAAGGGAGCATGTCGGCCATGTTTAATTAAGGGAAGAAGTCCAACTTCTTCCTATTCAAAAATAGGAATTATTTCTCCTCTCGTTATAATTTAACGGACCGGGTTTTATCGTAATCCAATTACGACGAACCCAACATTAAATCCAATTTAATGTCCATTTAAATTATTCCTGTTGATCTTTTAATCCAATTAAAAGATCCAACGTCTCAACGTCTCAACTTTTCATATTTAATCGAAAATCCAATTTACCGATTAAACGGAAGGCCGATACAATATCGGCCGGTCCATCCAATGGACTTTCCCTTAAGTAATCCAATTACTTATTTTATCCTTCGAGATTGACTCCAAGTCGATCTCTCAACCTCCTCGGTGATTTGTGTGTGACCCTTTAGGTTCACCCTCAGCTAGACTTGGGCTCGTGTCCCACAAGGGCCCGTTACCATGGGTGGCCGTCTAGCAACGGTCCATGGCACTAGAAACTAGGTGAATTGGCATGAACATTTAGGTGCCGATTCCGTACGGGTACGATCCTTCCGTCTACCGTCTCCCGGCCTTAGTCTAGGGTATGGAATTGGGCGTCGGTTCTCATCCTTGACTATGCATCTATGCTTAATACTCGAGACCACGTATGCTTCATTGCGTCGACACAGGGAACCATTCCCTATTCGACCAACCACTGTGGCCACAGCTTTAAACAGCATGAACGTGTCTCCGAGTGCATAGGAGATACCTCTGTCACATACTAACAGGGGACGGATCCTCTTCTTGGAATCCACCGTCCTCGTTACACATTCCGACTGCACTGGACAAGGCTTATAATGATCATCTTACAGAATGATCACCTCTCGCCAGATCCAACTCTTAATCAGTTGGTTTCATGACCACCATCCAATACGTGGCCCAACTGCATGAGTTGTTATCCATGGTCTGTGGGCTTTGTTGCGATATAAGTTAAACACTATTTTAACAAATGTGAAATGAGCGCAACAAAGTAAGCACCAGAGGTGACAAATACTCATTTTATTCATCACATAATAATATTACATTTACATCGAGTTGTATAATAGGTTACAAATCGCCAAACCTATTGGCTTTCTGGTCACCTATTCTAACAACACGTACATTGATGTGATCCTTCAGTCACTCCCACCCTCCTTCGACCAATTCATTGTTAACTACAACATGAATGATCTTGAGAAGGGAATCCATAAGTTGAGATCCGACCATTATTCTATCTTTCTTTATTTTCTCCGTCTAGTCTAGCCTATTGATACCATTTTCTACTCTCGCTTTTCAGGCTTATTGATGCGAAGAACTCGTAGCAGTGACAATTTGGTTACGCTCGATCCCAAGATTGAACGAACCTTCCATCAAAGGAGACGCGAGCAGCGACAATAGATCGTTGTCCATATGGCAGGCCAAGACAACGAGGAGAGGGGTCTAGCGGAATTCGGGATACCCACTACCCAATGTCTACTCCCAAGTATTGCTCGACCCACTATAGAGGCTAACAATTTCGAACTCAAACCAGCTCTTATGAATATGGTACAATAGAATCAGTTTGGGGGTTTAGGCACGGAAGATCCTAACCTGCACTTATCTATCTTTTTATAGTATTGTGATGCACTTAAGTTTAACGGGGTCACACCCGATGCAATTAGACTTAGGTTATTTCCATTCTCTTTACGTGATAGGGCCAGAGCATGGTTGCATTCCCTTCCCCCGAACTCTATCCGAACTTGGGATGAGATGTCTCAAGCCTTTTTGGCTAAATACTTTCCCCCGAGCAAAACTGCCGAATTGCATATGAAAATTCAATCCTTTACACAAAAAGAAGGGGAATCTTACATTGAGGCATGGGAAAGATTTAAGGACTTGTTTAGGGCGTGTCCTCATCATGGGTTAGAAAAATGGCTAATTGTGCATACTTTTTACAACGGTCTAACCTACAACGCTAGATCCTCAATTGATGCAGCTGCAGGAGGATTTCTGATGAACAAGAGTGTTCGGGAAGGATACAATCTACTGGAGGAGATAGCTCTACACCATCACCATTGGTCCAACGAGCGAGCAGACCCAGCAAAGACGGCAAGTAAGCATGAGGTAGACGCTTTCACAATGCTTAATGCTAGAATAGATGCACTTGTTTCTAAATTTGTTCCATGAATGTGAATGATGTGCATGCCGTGAACTCTCATACCAAAGTTAGCTGTGAAAATTGTGGGGTAATTGGACATGTGGCTAATGAGTGTAGACTTGGGAACTTTAGTCTTAACCAAGAGGAGCAAGCCAATTTTGTGAACAACCAACACAGCGGAAACAATCTATATTCTGAAACCTATAATCCCGGTTGGAAGAACCATCCCAATTTTTCCTACAAAAACAACCAACCTCAACAGGATGTTCACCCCCCAGCTCCTGGTTTTCAAAGACCATTTGATCCAAATCTCCCTCCACCAAAGTATAACTTAGAGGTTGTGCTTGAATCATTTATAGTTGCCCAAACTAAGACGAATGAGGAATTTAGACAACAAGGGCAATCTTTGGGCGAGGCTTTAAGACAACTAACGTCCAAGGTAGACTCTCTAGTTACGCACAATAAGATGTTAGAAAATCACATAGCCCAACAAGCCAGCACCTCTATTAGGCAACCCGGTATGTTACCAGGCCAACCCGAGACAAACCCGAGAGAACAGTGCAAGGCCATCACCATAAGGAGTGTGAAAGTGTTAGGCAAAGAAAGTGAGGACCCACACGTCGAGGTTACTAAAGAACAAAATTCGAGTGGGGAAACTGACGAAGTTAAGGACAAGGACAATGAACCTAAGTATGAGTCCCCTAAGCCATACCAACCTCCCGTTCCATTTCCACAGCGGTTGGCTAAAGCCAAGTTAGACAAACAATTCCGTAGGTTCCTTGATGTGCTCAAAAAGCTTTATGTCAATATTCCTTTCACGGAAGCTCTTTCACAAATGCCCTCGTATGCTAAATTCTTGAAAGACATACTGTCAAACAAACAAAAATTGAAAGACTATGAAACCGTGGCCTTAACTCAGGAATGTAGTACTTTATTGCAAAATAAGCTACCCCCTAAGCTGAAAGATCCCAGTAGTTTTTCTATTCCTTGTCTAATTGGCAGTATGAATTTTGATCGTGCATTGTGTGATTTGGGAGCTATCGTCAATTTGATGCCATTATCTATTTGTCAACGATTGTATTTGGGTGAGTTAAAACCCACCACTATATCTTTGCAATTGGCTGATTGAACCGTGAAACATCATGTCGGTATTCTCGAGGACGTACCAGTTCGAGTGGGTAAATTTTTCATTCCTGCTGATTTTGTCGTTCTTGAGATGGAGGAAGACACCCGAATCCCCATAATTCTCGGAAGACCTTTCCTAACTACCGTCGGTGCTATCATCGACGTAGGAATGGGAAACTCTCCTTGAATGTAGGGGATGAAAGGGTTGAGTTTAACCTGTCACATGCTACTAAATATCCTCCTTGTGGTGATTCGATTTGCAGGATTGATGATGTAGACGTCGCAGTCAAGAAGGTATTTCTGAGCTTCGGACTAGGTGACGACTTGCATTGTGTTTTGGGCCAAGATGAGCCATCCGAGCATGAAAACGACCGATTCGTTGTGCTAAAAAGACTCTTGGACTCAACAAATGAAGCAGAGGACAACAGGCAGACGAAGCGAAGAAATCGAGTGAAACACGGCCAGGCCATGTTCTGTAACACTGCCGTGTTGTCGTCTTGCCCTGACAAGGAACGAACCATGCTTCAGTCCACTACCGTGTTGACGAGAGCCTCTGAAAAAGACCAGGCCGTGTTTGCAAACACGGCCGTGTGCTCGAAAAATTTTGAAAAAATCGAGGTTTGGAGCAAAGCAACGGGCACATTTCAAGTCAATGGACAACAATTGAAACACTACATTGTCGGGACTCCAATCGAAAAGGGGGGCAATTTGCAGCCCCACGACCCGTCAGCTTGAATGCCCGCAACACAGTCGAGCTAACGACTTAAAACAAAGCGCTATTCGGGAAGCAACCCGTATCCTTTCCTTCTCTACCCTTTTTTCTTTTTTTCCTCTTTTCACTTTTATCTCTCTCTTTGCTCTATTTTAATTTTTCTCCTTTATAAATATGCTCACTCCATGTCGTTGCTCTATACTTCTGCAGCTTCGCCCGAACGATGCGCAACACGACAACACGGCCCGACCGTGTTCCGGAACACTACCATGTTATTTCCCCATCAATTTTTACGTAAACACACCCTTGTGGTACGTCCTCTCACCCACCTCTCTTTTTATGCATTAAAGACACTGCTATGTCTAAGTTTGGGGGAATTGTTGATTCCTCATGTTTCATGCTATGCGTTATAGGTATCTATTGCATTTTGTGTCTTTTTGTGTGCTGCTTTTGCGCCAAATTCACGTTGTGATATGTATGACCCTTCGATGATGCTTGTGGCTTATTCGGATAAAGTAATGCTAAGTAGGAGGTCATAGGATCAAAGCATGCATAACTGCGTTATTATGTGATTGTTGCTTAAATTTGCCGAGAAGTAATTGGGTTCTAACGCCACACACTTTGAATCATTACGAAAAGGGGATTGAGTTGTCATGGCTTATGTTAACTTGTAGTGTCTTCTCTGAAAGTCATTTCGTTGTTTAAATCCCCCTTGGTCGAACTTTTCATGCACCTGAAGTAGGATGTTTGTTCTTTCTCATCCGAAAAAAAAAATACACTGAGAAAAAAAAAAATGAGACAAACAGAGGATATAACGCACCTACTCCGCTGGCTTCGCTTGCTTAGTAACCGGGTGACTTCATCACCAATATTGTCATTCGCGTAAAACGGGGACTAGGGTCATGAGTATGCAAAGCACTTTGGGAAACGTAGTTGGTTGAGTAACCGGATGCCTTTATCACAAATATTGTCATTCACGTAAAACGGTCAAATTACGACCTAAAGAATGCGGTCTCTCAGTCTGGAAAAAAAAAAAAAGGGGGACGTCTATGCTTGGGTAGAAAAACAAGTAAGAAAAGGTGTGGTTGAAAACGGCGGAATGACTAAACTAGACACCTATAGGCTTAACGGAGACTCGATCACTCGGTTCTCTATAGGGCGAAATGAAGTGTTGTGGTGTGATCAACCCCTTACTTTCGTTAAATGAATTAACTTTCACATAATATATCGTGAGCTTGTGTTTTGTGACTATGTACTTCTAAGTTGTGTTTGTTATTACGAATCATTGTCACGACGTTGAGAAGGCGAGTTCTACACTCATTTGGGGTCATTGCTTATGGACTTTTGTTGCTTAGGGACAAGCAAATGTTTAAGTTTGGGGGAGTTTGATAAGTAGGGATTACGTATTTGTTAAAAGGAAACACACGCATTCTTCAGCCTTTTTAAGTAGAATTCCATCTAATTTACTACTTTTCTATGCCAAACTCTTTCTTGGATACTGCTTTTGGTTGTTTCTCTCTTTTCAGGCATAATTCAGGACAAAATGGACAAAAAAAAAGAATTCACCCACATTTGATAGAACACGGCCGTGTTGTATCCTCTCACACGCCCGTGTCGCTAATTCAAATCACCAGCCAAGAACACCCGAGGAGAACACGGTTTGGCTGTGTTCTAGGAAACGGCTGTGTCGGGTTAGTCGCTGAAAACACGAGAACACGGCCTGACCGTGTTCACGCTGCACGGGCGTGTTCTACACTTGAAAATAGAATCGTTCAGATTTTTCTGCCTTTTGCTCCACTACAACTATAAAAGGGGGGATTAGGGACGTGAGAAAGGGGGGAGGAAGCACAGATACAAGGCTCAAAGGAAAACGAAGACGTCGGGGAAGCTTCAAGATGGCTAGGACGATCGGATTATAGTTCTTCCTAATCCTTGCTTTTTTTTAGCACCTTGTTTGATGTATTCTCTGACATATCTATCTTGCTTCTTCGTTAACTTTATGGCTGAGTAGAATTCTTGTTCTAGGATCATGTTGAACCCTTTGATAGATTAATGAATTTATTCTAGTTCTCTTTTCCAATCTTGTGTGAGTTGATCCGATTTAATTTTCAAGCACTTATTTGTCTTGTGAATATGCTGGTCACGTGTTTGCATGTTTTAAACATCGAGTGAAGTATTGAAATGTGAAATTCCATGTTAGAAAGTTGGAGATTAAACCTAGGAATTAACCGCAAAAGCATGCTTAATTTCTATGAGGATCTCGTAATTGTCGTGATCTCAATGGGCTCGATTTAATTATATCTCCATGAAAATAGGTAGATTAATTAACCGAATACGGATTTTCACATACTTGAAAGAGGGTGGTAACGACATTAAGACGATTCCCTTCGGATTAATCACATTGAGTAGAAAAGAGTTCTTGATAGGTTCGTTAATCAATCATTGTGGGGATACTTGATTCTAGACTATCACACTTTATTGTTTACCCTCTTATTTCAATTTACTCGCTTTACTATTCCAATCAATTGTCTCACTCGTATATTTCGGTCTGACTAACCAAAATTGAGTAAATCTGGTAATCACAATAGTCCTTGTGGGATCGACATCTTGAGTACTACGCGAATACATCGTGCACTTGCGGTTTTGGCTCATCAGTCATTACATGTCTCGATGAAGTAGGTGATGTGTTGTTTTGGGTTGCCTCTTCCTTCAAATTGTTGCAATTTTGGCGGTAGGTATCCAATTGGCATCCTCAAGGCGTCGATGCGCTTGGTATAAGGTTTTAATACGCGGGCGAGCTTTGGGTCGTTCCGGCGTACTAGGCTTTGATGGTGTTGGTGATCATCTCCTGCAATTGTTGAACAAACCATGTAGCAATAGATGTTTCAAAATGTGTAGACTTTTGCATAAAGTCATGCGTTGGTGGTGCTTTATTCAGTTGCTTCTCGCTTCAACATGGTTTGAGAAGGAGGCATGCTTGTGGCTGTCGTTAGTTTCTTCAACGTTTGTATGCTCTTGGTTGCTCATCAATTGGGTGATCTGAAGGTCTTTGTCCTCAACGATCTTTTGGAGGTTAGCGATGGCTTGGGCCATTTTTGTTAGTTGTTTCTCCATTGCAGTCACATTGGGCATCATGGCGGGAAGATAGCGAAATGTGTGGACATAGAGTTGATCTCAGTATGACTTGCAGAGTTTGAACCATCTAAAGGGGTCGTATCAACAATTTTGCCCCTAGTGGAGGATTGACCAACGGTGACTTCAGCCTTCTTGGGTTCCATTGGGCATTTGGATGTGATAACTTCAACTTTCACATAGGAGGAAGGGATGAGAGATAGAGATTGTCCCACTCGGCGTGCTAAAAATTTATTCGCACAAAATTTTGTATTTGAAAAATAAATTACGAAACAAGAAAAATATGGACAAATGGAGTTTATTGATTTAAAAATAAAGTGGATACAAACTCTGCTTTGGATGTAATCCCCTGATTCTTCCTTCGAAATGTCAATCCAAGGGCCTAAAGCTTGTTCTTGAATTTAGATGTGTAATCTCCTCGGGATTTGTGCAACAAACTATGTGTGACCTTGAAATTTAGTTAGGTTTGAAGATTTGATGTCGTGGAAGACATGGAACCTTCGTGGTCGTAGATCTTCGTCGTGGCAAAGGGCTTTTGGACTTGGGGCCCTTTGAATTTATTTGTGTTGTATGGAGTGGCTTGTGTTGTCTTTTTTCTTGTCTGGTGTTGAATGTTCTATGGAATGTCTTGACTTGAGTGGTGGAGGGCCTTATTTATAGGCATGAGTAGGGCTACAGTAGCTTGGGCTCACATATGTTGGGCTTGAACACCGTAGGTTTTGATATGGATCCATCAACTATCAGGTTGTACTTGAACATGATTTGACCTAATTAGCTAATCCAAAATAAAAGATGACTTGTATTATTATAGATCAATCCATAAAAATACATAAGGCTCAAATTAGTATGGTCACTTATGCGAATTTGTCGTCATGAAGGTATGAAAGCTCGAATTTGTTATGGACTTCAATTTGGAACTCAATTATTACTCAATTTTTTTTGGGCTTTTAATTGGTAATTTATTCTAAATTTTGATGTCAACAATGTTAAATGAGGGGTTAAATTAAATTTATGTAATTTCTTTTGCTTATGTAAGGTTTTTTAGTCCAAATGCTAAAGAAGGTGGAAGCGGGTGTAAGTGTAATTTCAAAACTTTTTTCAGAAAAGTGTAATTTCACATTTTTAGAGGGATCTAAGTGTAATTAACCCTAATAATTATTAGTTACTTTGTTTATAAGAAAATCAGTTTATTTGAATCTCTCAAGACCTTGGATAATTTATGACAACTACATAAATATTGCAAAATAAAATAAAATAAGAAGAGTAGTAAGTATGATTGGTCAATTGTGGTTCATTTAAATTTTAAAATGTGCCCAGTTGGTAATACTTGTATCTATTTCAATAACGTATTGAATGACCTAATTACCAATTGTTTTTACAATATCTATTAAAATCTATATTAATAAAACTATAACATGTAATATAAAAAAACTTAGAAGATCTTTTGAATCATTCACACTTTTGATATATGTGCCCATATTTTCTTCTTTTTCTTTTTTCACAAAACGGATATGTATGGTGATGATTTAGGAGTAGCATTTACACCTTTTGATATTCGTTTTTACAAGGAGCAATTTCTATCGTACATTATTAAAAAGATCTAATCTTATACACTAACATTTTGTTTTATTATATTAGAAATGATAAAATTAATAATAATAAAATCTGCTCTACACTATTTCATAGGCCTGTCCAATTTGCTATTGGTAACCAAACCAAACCAGATGTTCGATAAACCAAAATTTTGGTACGCCAAATTATCGTACCGAATACTAAACCGAACAAGCCAGTTCGATTTAGTCAATACCGATTTTTTCCAGTTAAAAGCCGAATTTAATTTTTGAATTTTTTTTTACTTTTTTGTATATTATGGTTTTTATCAAAACCTGTCCAAAAATATAGAAACTTAAAAAAACAAAATGTACAACCAAAATCAACATTATGAATACAACTTAAATCAAAATAACACAATACGGATACCATTCATTGCATTCAAAATCAAAATAACAATTCAAATTCAAGTTTAACAACACAATATTGTATTATGAATACATATATCGAATAACATCCATTTATTCTTTGAAGTTTGAATGACAAATTTGAAGTTGATGAAACGTCACTTTTCACCAGTTGAGAATCTTGAGACTCCGAGATTGAAGTTCCATCAACTTACAACTAAAAAGCAAAACCAAAAAAAAAAAAAGGAAAGAAATTATATGACAAACTATAAATAAAACTATAAAAGTGCATGGAAAAAAATCATACTTACGTGCACGAGACATCATAATCGGATGATGGTTGACTCTGAGCCAACATTTGATACGATATCTACAAGTATAACATAACTAATGAGAAACAAAATATTAACTAAAAGATGTCAATAAACTAATATTCACAATAAATATTAAATTAAACTATACCTTTTATAATTTTCTCGATTACGTCATAGTCCTCTTCAACTGGTTTACTGAAGCGTGACGTAGCCAATCTTGCCAACAAATTAGAGCTTGTGCAATCTTCGGAGTCAATGGCGCTCTAAAATCATCAATTATGCGACCTCCAATACTGAAAGCAAACTCCGATGCATGGTAGATATAGGCATGACTAACACATCCCATGTCAATCTTGTTAAGGTGGAAAATCTCAGAGGATGCACTTTTCACCATTCAGTGATATCAAAACTTAGAGCTTCATCTGTCTCAACTTCTTCATTTAGATAATTATCCAACTCTGATTTTTGCCTTCTTCCAATCTTAGATACCATTTGTTTCCATTTCTTTCTCTTTTCTCTAATCTCCCTTCTTTCATCATCATCATCATCATCATGATCCTACTCTAATTCACCGAGTGAGGTGGTAGAAGGACTTGATGTTGTAGAAGAATATGCTTTATTGTATTCTTCAAATACAACATATATAGCACTTTCAGCCAAACTTGTCATCATCGTTGTTGTTTCTTAGCCCATACGTATTCTTAAAAATATACCGAAGATAGGAGAACTTACACCGAGGATCAAGCATAACGGTAACATATAACATCATGTTCATCTTATCGACACAACCCCAGTACTTATGATTTTTTTGCTTCATTTGCCGTGCCATATCTACCAAACAATCATCCTCGCTCCTAAGCCACTCTTTCAACAAGTCATCAACATCATTTATTTCATCCAAAGAAGTGTTAAATGCCACATACAAAGACCCATATACTCGATTAGTTAGCTCATAAAAGTATCACAACACCTTCACAAATTTTTCTACCATAACCCAATCATATTTCGTTGGCAATCCAATTTTACCATAACGACCATTAGACATAAAATCACCACGAAAATCAGCATCATATATTTCATATACTTCAAACACGCCTCGAAATATGAGAGCAGTTCTAGTATAGTATAAACAGAATTTCATCTTTTAGAGACATCGAAACATAATGATTTTTTGCTTTGAACCTTCTCAATAACATAATCATTAATATTTTTGGTCCTAGCAGGTGATTGACGAACATACCTAACAACTGTTTGGACACGCTCAACGAACTCATTCAATTCCTTTAATTCATCCTTGACAATAAGATTGATAATATGAGCCACACATCTCATATGCAAAAATTTCCATCAAGTATGGCAGTTCCCCAGTTAATAAACCTTCTTTCAGATAAGCAACAGTTATATCGTTAGAAGAAGCATTGTCCACAATTATAGCAAACACTTTATCAATCCCCCAATCTAATAAACATTTCTCAATCAACAATCTCACATCATCCCCTTTATGCGTAGGACATAGAATGAAATTAAGAATGACCTTATGCATTTTCCAATCAGAATCAATATAATGCGCAGTCAAACACATATAGGTGAGTTTCTGATTAAAAGTCCATGTGTCCATGGTCAATGAGATTATTTGTCCTAAATTCTTGAAATAAGTTTTTAACTTATTCTTTTCACCAAAGAACAACTTTTAACAATCCCTTGTTATAGTGGTTCTTGATTGGACAATAAACTGTGGACATGCGACTGATATGAATTGCCTAAATCTTTCATTTTCGACAAACTTAAAAAGACAATTCATCTACAATAATCATGCGAGCTAAGGCTGTTCTAGCACTTTCTTGATCAAAATTCAATTGAGTGGAACTTTATCTTACATCCCCGGTTGCACTCTGGCAGAAACTAGTTACTGTGCGGTTATCAGCAACATAAACTAGATTAACGGGATGTTTGTTTCATGCTTTCATACGATTGTTTATACCAGAAGTGCCATTCCTAGAGGGATCAACAACATAAGTTCATTCGCAATACTTACATCTAGCTCTTGGCTTTCCCTCGCGATCAGTGTAGGCAATGAAATGGTCTCAAGCCCTCGCTCTTTACACTTCTCTTTCTTTTTTTTGAACTTTATGTTTGTGATTGTGATTCTTGTGGAGGTGGTGTGTTTGAAATTCCTTCATTCTCCAATCTCATTTATTCTCGTTTGTTCCCCTCAGACAAATCCATTTAGATTTCACTACAAATAAACACATATAATCATAGTTAATACAAAAACAATTAATTCACCAAAAAAAAATACACATCCATTGATACACTTCATGACTTCCATTAATAAATACACTTACACACGAACAGAATTTCTGCCATTTATTTAATGTTTACACCATTAAAAGTTCATGTTTACACGCCTCAAGTTCGTTTGCCGCTGGTTCGCTATCGTCGTAGTCGCAATCGCAGCTCAGCCACACCTTAGCCTCACAAAGTCGTAGCTCAATCACAACTCTCAAATCGCACAAAGTCACAACTCTTAGATCGCAACTCACAGAACTGAAATCTCAAGTCTTCGGTGTCGATTCTCTATTTCTCTCTCAAGTCTCCGGCGTTGCCGCGTCGAGCCGTCAATTCTCTATTTCTCTCTCGAGTTCAACTCTGAAGTCTCAAGTCAAATGTGAAATAAGGGTTTTGTCTTTCTCGGCTCACATAGAGAAGATGCTAAGATAGAATTAAAGTATAATTTATAATATTATTATTAATAAAATTAATTAAATATTAAAAAAATCGATTACTCGATCGGTACGGTTTATCGAACCAACCCAACTGTATCGACCGAATGTACCAATAATTTTTAAAAGAAAATCGAGTACCAAACTGATATTTGGCTCGATTCGATTTCGACAGGTAAGCCAAAATTTGGACACCGCTACGAGTATTTCAATAGCAACTATTTTTGTGTTGTTTATTATATTATAGTTTACACTTTTCTTCAATCTCAATTCTTGGGGAGGGGTGGGGAATATTGTGCTTTTTACCTGTTAACATTAAAATAAAATCAATTAGTAACAAGTCACTCTTTTTATAATTTTCAATAACACTTCTAATTTAATAGTTTTTGGTCGCAATCAGATTTTGATATTTATTAGTAATTAAGATTTCTTCTAGCAAATAATTGTGTTTTCATATTGTTTGCATATTTATTTTCTTAATTGGATTTATTATTCATTCTCTAAGTAGTTTAGAGCAATTAAGACTACTAAATAAGTTTTCCTTCTTCTTCTTTTTTTTTTTTTTTAGAATTTTATTTTTTTATGGCTAAATTTTTATTTTTAGTTTAAAAGAAGTACTTATGTAAGGGCATAGTTATCTTTTAGAACAAACACCTTGTAAATTCATACTTTTATATATAAACATGTCAACATGACTATTTGAATTTGTAAAACTAAGAGTATGTTTGCTTGGAGAGAAAAGTGAAAGTATAGGAGAAGTGGAAGTAAAAAGGGATGTATAAGAAAAAGTTTAGTGTTTGGTTTGGGGGAAGAGATGGAGGGCAAGTAAAATTGGATGTATATGAAACCCCTTCGAAGTCCAATTTCGTTTCCGTCCGAAATTGGGCGGAAAAGTGAAAGTATAAGGCAAAAAATACAAAAAAATACATATTTATTTTTATTTATTCTGTTGCCCATATATATATATAGATAGATAGATATTTCCCTTCAATTCTTTTCTCTTTCCCACTGATAATCCCGTACATAATCGTCAGAGAAAACATAACCAAATCGTTGGAAAAACTACTATGTCGAAGTCAACAATCCAGTAAATATACTTTGCATTTTCGATTTTTCAGAATTTTTTATTGCTAATTTGCTATTAATCTTGATTGAATAATCATTTCCCCTAATCGTGTCCACTCTCCCCGCTGCCGGCACGAGTAAATTTTATATTATTTAAACTGAATAATTTAGAATAAATGAATAATATTCATTTTGATGAATATTTTTATTAATAAAAAATGCAACTGTTCTTGTTTGATATATATTTTATTACTAAGGTTTTTAGATCTACGATATTAGTATAATATTAACTTAATTGTTTATTTTCTAGCACAAAATGAAGAGAAATGGTTAAACTGCAATATTACAAAATTGGTCTTTTCTCTCAATCTAATTTTTTCGTACTAAACTAGGAAAAATATTAAGATTTACTCACTTTTCAATCGTACCAAAATAACTTGAAGAAAAACTATTATACTTTCCCTCCCCTTTCCCATCCTCCCCTTTCACTTCCCCTTTCATCTCATTTCAATCCAAACCAACCCTAACTTAAACTTTCATTTAAGGAACATGATATATATATATAATCATTTCATTTGAAACCTCTACTAATATTCTCTGGAATGAAACTTTGTTATAAATTCGGTCTAGGATTCTGAAAATAATACCCTATGTTTGGTTTCATTTTTAAAATATTTTGTTTTGTTTTGTGGAGATAGAGAGAGAAAAATAAAGATAAATAAGTGTGTGTCAGAAATAGGGTGTATGTTTTTTATTGTTTTTTGAGTTTTTAAATAGTGAAAAAATGTAGTGTATGTATTGTGTTATATATTGGGAGACAAAAAATACCGTTTATTGTCAAATCATGTATTTTTTATATATTTTTATATATGTACATAGTAATATTTATATTTTTTGTATGACTTATATTGTATATTAGGAGATAAAAAATATTGTTTATTGTCAAATCATGTTTCTTTTATATATTTTTATAAATATATATATATATAGTATAATTTGTTTATTTATAAATGGATGTATGGATATATGGGAGAATGTGCCAAAATTATTTAAAATACCCAATAAAGATGTTTTGAATAATGTTATATTTGATTTTATTTTCTCACCATCTCAGAAATGGGAAAAAAATGAAACCAAACATAGGGATACACTTTGAAATTATTGTCTTGTTCCTGAAAATAATTTAGAGAACAATGTTAAAAAATACTAGAAAGTAGCAACTTTATCCTTCTTTAAGGAGTGGCAAAATAATATTTGTTCTAAATAAATCCAAATTCAAACCTAAATCCAAACCGCCAAATTCATCACAAAATCCCAAATCCTCGGATTTCGAAAATTTTTACGCGCAGCCCGGGTCTCGAAACAAAAAACAAATATGGTGGGCGCACTCCCAAAACTGAAAAACCCGCATCCGAAACCAAATCAAATCGAAAACCCTTTTCAGTTTGGGTTCAAGATTTTAGAGAAAACACTGCCCGCTCACTCGAATTTTTTCAAACACTCGCTAGCAATGGCGGTACTCATTAGCTATCCTCTATCTTCTACCTTATATACTCCAACCCTTTTGCACAAGCAACTCCCGACACAGTCAGAGCATTTCGATCAATCTCTTCCTTTTCCTCTGTGTAGTTTTCTTGGAGTCTCCATTTCTAGTCCTCTACAATGGCTGACCAAGAAAACTGCAAGAGAGTCACCCGCCTGGCGGTGAAGAAGAGAGCTGCGGAGGAGGCAATGCAGCAGCTGCAACCGCAGCAGAGCAAGAAGAAGAGAGTGGTGTTGGGGGAGATTCAGAATGTTTTGCCTTCAGGCAACCAGGGTTTGGATGAAAATCAGAAGCTTGGCGTTGAGACTGAGAAGCAGAAACTTAAGCCCAAGAGGAATGTGAGGAAAGGGAAAGTGAGTGTGAAGGTAACAAAGAATGCGAAGGAGGAAAAGGATTCTGGGATTGATCTGGGTGTGAAATCTGATGACCCACAGATGTGTGGAACCTATGTTTCTGATATATATGAATATCTTCATAATATGGAGGTGAGTTTAATTGGAGTAGCCTTACAGTTGGAACTTATATGTGGTGTAATATTTGAATGCATCCGGGTTTTTGTTTTGATTGGGAGATTGGATTTGGATTTATGATCGACTAAATATTGGCTTTGGTTGAATTGCTGACAAGGTGTTTGCCTTAATGTTTTCCTAGTTCATTGGTTTTTCTAATCCTTTGGATTTAACTGCTGATTGGATTTAGAATATTTTGATATTAACATTAGTGTCAAAGAATCCAAATGTGACGATAGATAAGTTAGTAGTTGATTATATGCTTGATGTACTTTTGATTTGGGATGTTGAGTTAGTACTTTTCTTTTGTAGTGATGTTCAATTTGAAATGGATAATTTTGCTGTTGATTTAGCACTGATATATTGATTAACGGTGCCTGTTTCGATCATACACTGGATGGAAATTCTTGTCTGAGGTCATAATTGATCTGAGTTTTCGGGTGCAGATGGAGGCTAAGAGAAGGCCATTGCCAGATTACTTGGAGAAAGTTCAGAAAGATGTGACTGCAAACATGAGAGGAATTTTAATAGATTGGCTAGTTGAGGTTGCAGAGGAGTACAAGCTTCTTTCAGATACATTGTATTTAACAGTTTCCTACATTGACAGATTCTTATCCGTGAATGCTATCAATAGGCAAAGACTTCAGCTTCTTGGTGTTTCCTCAATGCTTGTCGCCTCGTAAGGGCCATGCTCTTGATATTGGATCTCTCCATTGAGTAAAGATTTTCTGTTCTGTTTGCTCAATTGTTCTTCTGTTGGGGTTGTCATTTGCAGGAAATATGAGGAGATTAGTCCTCCTCATGTGGAAGACTTCTGTTACATCACAGATAACACGTACACTAAGGAAGATGTAGTAAAGATGGAGGTTGATGTGCTCAAATCCCTTAAGTTTGAAATGGGCAATCCTACGACGAAGACATTTCTTAGGTAAAATTCCAATTTTGATGGATATGTTGTTCTCAGTTGTGTAATTGGTTCATTTGGCTAACCGGGTTGCTTGCTTCTTGTTGGGATTGCAGAAGGTTCACCCAGATTGCCCAAGAAGATTATGAGGTGGGCTTATGTTTACTGAATTTTCTCGCTATTGTTCCATTGAAATTAAATATAAGTGGTTCTGATGTGTACATTGACTTCGGCAGAGTTCCAGTGAGCAGTTGGAGTTCTTGGCCGGCTACCTAGCAGAGTTAAGTTTGCTGGATTATGGATGTGTGAAATTCTTGCCTTCTTTGGTAACTGCATCAGTCATATTCCTGTCAAGATTAACGCTTCAGCCTCAGTTACATCCTTGGGTATATATTCGATCACCAAAGAATGCTTTGAAAATAAATTTGTTTGGTTTCATTGCTTGTGCTAAAATGAATGGTTCACTTTGTACAGAACTCAGCTTTACAACGTCATTCAGGATACAGAGCTGCTGATCTAAAAGAATGCGTGGGTATCCTTCATGACTTGCAAATGAATCGAAGAGGAAGTGCTTTGGTTGCTGTGAGGGAGAAATACAAGCAACAGAAGGTCTATATTACCTTTCATCCATTTTTCACTCTGAATTTTAGTTGTTGATTACAGTTTACCAATATTGAAAATGGTTCTTTCGGAACAGTTCAAATGTGTGTCTACACTTTCGTCGCCTTCAGAAGTACCGGGGTCCTTTTTTGAAGACATCAAAGATCACTGATTAGGCCAAGGATTTGAAGCCTTCATTTCTGAAAGTGTACATAAATCTTTCGAATTAGATAGCTGCCACTGCTGATGAAATCTCGGCTTGTGTGGCTTTCCTGCTGGATCGATCTTTGCATGAGCTCCGTTCTGAGTATCATCCGTTTGAAACAAAGTGGTCTATGATTATATTAGTAGAACAATTGACATTACTAACATAGGAAACTATAGGTTTTTTGGATATTTCCTTGGTAGTTCATAGTGCTAGAAAATTTTTCATGTCTTGCTTAAGTCGTCGATTTCTGTTGACGTACTTGAGAAGTTCTCAGATTAAATTTTGTTTCCTTTATACATTATTCTTATTTGGTTCCTGGTACGAGTCTTGTGCTTCTATGGATTTGTTGAATGTAGATGAAATTGTTTGGAATTTGTTCTTTAATGGCTTTGAACGCATAATTCAGAACTTTTTTGCTCGCCTAGCGTTTGAATCGAAGAGATACATAAATACGCATACTCGGGTAATCACAACAAATTTTTAATGAGAAATCCATACCGTATTAGAAAATGATTGTTTGATTTGATTAAATTCACTTGTAATTGTCAAGGTAGTCCTATTAATGGGTAAATAATACTCAAGGCTCAAGTCCAAATCCTGTCATTACCCATTACTTACATGTTGGACCTGATCGGATGTGACCTAGTCCATAGGCCCAATGGGTCTGTCTATTGGACCTGACCCTACCCTTTTTTTTTTCCTCCCAGCAATATCAATATGAATTTTCTTTATTTATTCAAGAGCAAAATTGATATTGGGATCTTCTAAGATGCACATGTTTGGCCAAATATTGACTCAAAGAAAAGAATATACAACATATGAGCAAAAGAAACAGAAATGCAATATATGGGCACAAGAATACACCTTCACTTTCACAAGATTATACCTCCAACATATGGGCCAGATATTTCTATGAATTTGTAAACCCACATTTGAATCACATTTCTGTAAATTTGTGATCCCATTGGTAAATGGATTCATGCCATTTGTGTGGGTTCATGTAAGTGGAGAAGAACCCATTTGGAGAAAAACCCATTTGTGAATGGATTTCATGCCATTTCTGTGAATTTGTGAATACACTTGGAGAAGAACCAACTTTTGTGTGAGTTCAGGTAGGTGTGAGATTCATGGGGGACCAACGGTAGACGACAAAGAAATGAAGGTAGAAAAAATAGAGGTGCAAACTAGGGTTTGGCAAAGGAGAAAAACTCATTTCAATTGCCGACAACGGGAAGATCAGCCATGGGTAGAGGGGGAAAATGATCACCGAGTGAAAAGGCTATCGGGTGATGGTGGCCTGCCGGCAAGGCAACAACGAACGACGGAGAAATAAAGAAGAAAGAAAAGGGATCTAGAAGTGAGGGTGGGCAGGTGGAGGCGCATGTGGTCGCCGCCTGCTGGCTGCGAGGTAGACAGGAGGTCGCCAGCAAGTCAGGAGGATGATACCGACGGAGGTTGCCGACGATGAGTTGTGGGATGGTGTTCAAATTTTTTGAGAGAGAAAGATGGTGATAGCCGATTGTGTTTTCCTCTTCTTTTCAATTTGGGTATAGGTTGGCTATGGGTATTAGCAGGTATTGTTGGGTTTACACCCGATTCATACCCATAATTTTTCTATTTATGGGCTTGGGTCTAGGCCTGGGTCTAACTTAAAATCAACGGGTCTGGGCCTGGGTCTGAACATATTGCCATGGGCCTGGGTCTGGGTATTATTTACCATTGACAGGCCTATGTCAAGGTCTTTGTCTCAACGATAAGGTTGATTGAGGCGTCAAGGTCCTTCACTAGGCAAAGGTCTTACGTTTGAGTTCCTATGTGTTGGTTTATTGTCTTCATACTTTGGCCGTTACGGTGATTTTCAAATACTCTTACGTTGTTTTTGGATCCAAGGAATTCAATTTTATAATAATAAATCTATCAAATTTATTTGGATAAATTCATACTACAAAAGATTTTAAATTGTTGATCTTTTATTTTGAATTAGGGGCAAAAGCAATTAACCCTCCTGGTGTTCCCAAAAAAGATTAAAAAAAAAAACTTGTGATAAATAAATTAGCACAAAACCTCCTTGTATTCCAAAAATGAGCACCTGCCCCTCATGCGTATTGAAGCGACTTTGGAGCCTGTGAAGATAAAGATACCCTTTTGACCCAAATTCACTGGTGACTTGTGGTAAAACAAATTTGGGAGATTTCAATGTTTGAATTAGGAGAGAATAAGGATTGGGAGAGAAGAAAAAGCCCTAGATCGAAGAACCCACAAAATCAACAAATCCATCTGATTAATTAAAGATTTATGGTGCAAATCGTGCTCTGAAGGTGAACACCTAGAGTTGAAGGAACGCGAAGAAACTAACCAATGACGGTAAGTTTCTTTACTCCTTTTTTTTTTTTTTTTTTTTTTTTTACTTCGTTTCACTTTGTTTAGATGTTGTAAAAAAAAATTGTTTTGAATGTTTGATGTTATATGAATGTGCCATTGTGAGAGTATCTTTTGAGGATCTATAGAATCGTAGTAATGACAGACATGTGAGTCTGCTAGGGCTTTTTTATACTATTTTTTTTAACTTTTTGTTCTTGTTTTGATTTTGATGCGGAGAAAGAGAGATATTCAATGAAGAACAGAGCATACACAGGGCGCCTACTCGAACGTGTTGTTAGACAAAAATAAGCAACTCTCAAAGTAAACTCAAAATACGAAGACAGGGCACCTCGTATAGAAGAGGGCACCTCGGACATTATGGAGCACCGACTGCATGTACGAGACAATTGTCCCCCCGTGAAACAAAAAAAGAGGAATTTTGAGCTAGAAAGAAACCGAATCATAAATGACGAATTACAACAATTGCTGAATAAAGGACACATTCGAGAGGTGGCCTACCCAGAATGGTTAGCAAATAAGGTATTGGTCCCTAAAAAAGAAGAAAAATGGAGAATGTGCGTGGATTTTATCGATTTAAACAACGCATGCCCTAAAGACTCATACCCTTACCGCGGGTTGATCAATTGGTAGATTCCACAACTGATTGCTAGATGCATATCAAGGATATAATCAAATCAAGTTGGCAGTAGGCGACCAGAAAAAAATCAGCTCCATCACGGAAAGAGGATTATTCTGTTATAATGTTATGCCCTTTGGATTAGCCACCTGTCGACGACTAGTAAACAAGATCTTCGCAGAGCAAATTGGGAGAAACATGGAGGTTTATGTGGAGGACATATTGATCAAAAGCCGATGGAAGCAACGACATTTATGTGACTTGCAAGAATGCTTCGCACGCCTAAGATCGTACGGAATGAAGTTGAACCCCGAGAAGTGCGTATTTGGGGTAGAAGGAGGAAAATTCCTGGGGTATCTGGTGACTCAGTGAGGAATAGAAGCTAACCCAGACAAAAAAGGCCATACAGAATATGCGGGAGCCACAAACAATCAAAGAAGTACAACAACTTATAGGCAGGGTGGCGGCTTAAATCGATTCATATCCCAATTGGCTGATAAGGGATTACCCTTTTTTAAGGTACTCAGAAACATAAAAGACTTCCATTGAAATGACGAATGCAGAGAGGCTTTTCGAAAGCTGAAAATCTATCTGATGATGCCCTCCTTCCTGGCCAAGCCACATAAAGGAGAACGCCTATGCGTCTATATAGTCACAGGATGCGGTTAGCTCCATGCTCGTACGTAATAAAAACGGAGATCACTTACCAGTGTATTATGTCAGCCACGTGCGACAAGGGGCTAAGGCAAGATAGGATTCCATGGAAAAATTCATCCTAGACCTCGCATACACAACGTGGAAATTGCTACCGTATTTCTTGTCTCATACTATCACAGTGTTCACGAATCAACCGTTGAAACAAACCCTCGCGAAGGGCACCGGAGGACGAATGGTTAAATGGTCGTATGAGATCAACGAATTCGACCTGGAATACTAACCACGAGTAGCAATAAAATCCCCGGCACTCGCCGACTTCCTCGTGAAAACAATGGGAGGAACAGAGGCGTCCGGAGGCACCTGGATTATGCATGTAGATGGGTCTTCCACGGAGAAAGGTGCCGGAGGAGGAGTCGTTCTCACGAGACCTGAAGGTGAAGAAATGTGTTTTGCCATCAAGTTTGATAGTACCCTATCCAACAATGAAGCAGAATACGAGGCTCTTCTAGCGGGATTAAAGATGGCTGAGGAGGCAAGAGTTAAGAAAATCAAGATTTATAGCGATTCTCAACTGGTTGTTGAGCAAGTTAGTGGAGGATTCGAGGTAAGAGAGAGTAAAATGATCAGGCTCCTACAGTTGCTTCCGGAAAGAATGTCGCGCTTCAAGGTCAAACAACTAGTTCAAATCCCTCGACTAAAGAATACGAAGGCAGATGCATTGGCTCGAGTGGGGAATGGAGCAAAGGAAATAGGCATGTCCCAAATCACAATATTGAAGATTCAGCCCGAAGGAAGAGCGGAAGTAGAGGGACAAGTTTTCCAAGTAAAACTTGTATCCTGGATGGACGATGTCAGGGAATACCTTGAAACGAACAAATTACCTAGTAACGACGGAGAAGCACAGTTGGTCAAGAAGGGAGCCAACATATTTTTTAGAGGAAGGGTGCCTCTTTAATAAATCTTTCACTATGCCGACGTTGCGACGCTTAGATCCTGAGGCTGCTATGCGTGTAATGAAAGAAATACATGAGGGAGCTGTGGGAATCACGTTGGGGGTTGTAGCGTAGCTGCCAAGGTCATGAGAATGGATACTTCTGGCCCACCATACAGAGGGATGCTATGCAGCTAGTAAGAAAGTGCAAGAATTGCCAAATACACGGGGATATTACGCACGTCCCAGGAGTGAAATCGAGCCAGTTACGACCACATGCCCTTTCGATCACGGGGGGATAGATCTCGTGGGGCCTTTTTCCACCCGCACAAGGGAAAAGAAGATTTCTGATTGTAGTGGTGGACCATTTTACGAAGTGGGTAGAAGCGGAGCCACTGGCGCGAATCTCAGAAGCGGAGGTCATTAAGTTTGTTTGAAAAAATTTGGCTTGCAGATTTGGGATTCCCCGAAAAATGACCACGAACAACAGTACAAAATTTTAGGGAAGAAATTTCGACAGTGGTGCCAGGACAGACAAATCAAGCAAATATTTATCTCAGTAGGAAATCCAAAAGCCAACGGGCAGACAAAAGTGACTAATTGAATTCTACTTCAAAACCTAAAAAGAAGGTTGGGAAGAGCCAAAGTAGGATGGGTTAATAAGATTCCAGGAGTACTTTGGGCCTATCGTACAACTCCCCGTACCAACATGGGAGAAACTCCGTTCATACTGACTTATGGATCCGAGGCGGTCATACCTACTGAAATAATGGAAGCCTTGGCTCGGGTGCTCAAATACGAATAGAAAGATAACGAGGCGAAGACACAATACAAGCTCGATGTGATAGAAGAGAAGCGAGAAACAACCCAGATGAGACTGGAGAATTGTAGACGAAGAATAACGTGCTGATATAACATGTTCATAAGGGAGAGAATGCTTCAGGTAGGAGATCTGGTACTCAAAAAAGTTGAAGTCCAACGACCTATAGGAAAGCTAGACCTAAAATGGGAGGGGCCATATCAAATTAGGAAGATTTTGAGAGAAGGTACTTATGAACTCGTGAGCATGGGAGGAGAAGCCATACCCCGCACTTGGAGTATCAACAATTTGAAAAAAATTCTATTGCTAAAAGAAAAAGAGGTTAGACATGTCTCCCTACAAAAACTTTCCCTATTATGTTCGACTAAGATTTCTTGTCTTCATGTTTATTAGATGAAAATTGCCTCTAAATATGAGGTTCTCCAGAGAAATCACCTCGTCTAAATGCCATGTGAAAGTCACCGATAAGTACGAGGTTCTCCAAAGAAGTCATCTCGTCTAATCACTGTGAGAAAGTCGCCTATACATACGAGGTGGTCCAAAGAAGTCATCTCATCTTATCTCCATGTGAAATCCTCCTATACATACGAGGTTCTCCAAAGAAGTAACCTTGTCTTATCGCCATGTGAAAATCACCTATGAAAATGAGGTTCTCTGATTGGGGGAAATTATACATCATATTCTTATGTTTCCACCCCTATTTTATCTCGATATATTGCTTGTTCTTGGGTACATTTGTGATTTTTAGGAACTTTGGTCGACAAAAAGGCAAGTGCAAGAAAAGAGTCCAGACATAAAGAGAAGAGCCAAAATTCTGCAGAAATGACTACAAGTTAGCCCGTGACCCACGGGCTATCAGAAATGCGGTTTAACAAACGCAGGAAGCATAACCCGTTACCCACGGGTTATCAGACATTCATTGGGCGAAAATTGGCAGACGAGTTGACTTGTAAAAAACAAAAATTCCGACTTTAAGTCACTCAAAAAGAAGTCCTATTTCCTTTATAATCTACCTTAGAGTCTTGGTAAGAATATGACTAGAAAAGGAAAAGAGTTTTATGCTAAATAGAGTCCTATTCCTTTCCTTCCTCAATTAGGACTCTCCCTCTATATAAAGAAGGAATGAGGAGAAGAAGATGACACTTTTTTTTCCAGCAATTTTCTGCATCTTTCTCTTGTTGTTTTTGCTAGAATTAGGATGAACTAATTTTCTTTTTGTGCTAAGGCTTATAGAAGGCCTTGATACTATATGTTAAATATTTTCTGGATTAATCTAGTATTATTTTCGCATATCCATGAGTTATTGTGTTTATTGCTATTATTTAAGAGCTTGATGACCTCTTAGATTTTCTTAATTATGTTAATGAACCGAGAGGGAATTTAGCATAGTGGAAAGAGTGATTCATGATGTGGATTGAATAATGTGTGGACATACACAGGCATGATCTATCTGGTTCCATAGGTTTTTCATAATCTTCATGCATTATTATCACGAGTTTTGGAGAGGAGAGATCCCCTAATTCCTTAATAGTAATAGGTTCGGTATAGCTCGAGAGAGTATATTGGATTAAAATAGGAAAAACCTCAGTACGCGAAAATACTTGTTTGTTTGATTGATCCGTTAATATTGAATGCGTTGTATTGATTAGGTGGACCTATAACCGTAGCACTTCTTCCTAAATCTGCGTTTTTCCTTCACCGTAATTACTTGCTTTGGTTTGTTTTATTGCCTTTTAGTAGTTCCATGAATAATTCAAATTCTCGATTGTCCAAATAATTAGGGGTTAGTCATAGTTGTGGTAATTGTTTCATTAAATCCTCGTGGGATCGACATTCTTTATACTACTTGATAGCTAGCATACTTGCTAGTACGTATTTTTGCAATCAAGTTTTTGGCGCCGTTGCCGAGGATTTAATTTGATATAATATCATAACTCACTGGACTTAATTAATTTGGATTTTTTTTACTTTATTTTTATTTTTATTTTTACCTCACTTCTCTTCTTTCTTTGGTTCACAGTTTAATGACACGAAGTGGTGGTGGAGAGCTAGCACAATTCGACCCTGAAATTGAGAGAACTTTCCGCCAACAAAGAAACACCATCAAGAGGGGTGAAGGGAGTGAAAATCCTAACACGGAGGATCAATTTGTTCTCACAAAACCGGCTATGGAAAATGCTTTATGGGTCGTGTAGAGGCCAATGATGGAATATGCGTTCCCAACAATAGATGGGGTGATATCTAGCATTGCTAAACCCTCGATCCAAGCCAACAATTTTGAGATCAAGCCGGCCATCATTCGGATGATCCAAACATGTGTGCAGTTCTCCGGTTTGCTTGATGAAAATCCTAATCAACATCTCTCTAACTTCCTTGAAATTTGTGATACTTTTAAGTTTAATGGTGTTAGTGATGATGCTGTTAGGCTTAGACTATTTCCTTTTTGCCTGTGTGATAAGGCCAAGGATTGGGTGCAGTCACTGCTTGCTGGTAGTATTACGACTTGGCAAGACTTGACACAAAAATTCCTTGCTAAATACTTTCCCCCATCTAAAACTGCTAAATTGCTCAATGACATAACTTCTTTTGTGCAGTCAGATAGAGAGTCGTTATATGATGTATGGGAACATTTCAGAGATATGCTTAGAAAGTGCCCTCATCATGAGCTCCCAGTATGGCGACAAGTACAAACATTCTACAATGGTGTGACATTGGCCAATCGAGCGACCATCGACGCAGCCGGCGGCGGAACCATCATGAAGAACCTACCCTCCGAGGCGTTTGTCCTCATTGATGAGATAGCATCGAGCTTCTACCCATATAGCCAAGACCGACGAGTAGCCGATGTCCATCAAGTTGACACGACAACAACACTATCCGCACAAATGGCTGCACTAACGCAACAATTGAACAACCTTGGAGCCACAATGTGGAATGCTCCACCCGTAGGACCTTGTGGCATTTGTGGTCAGATGGGCCATTTAAGTCAGGACTGCCGGGTAGGAAATACAAATTCTGTCTTTGAAAATGCTAATTTTGTTTCTCATGGTGGTAGGTCAAAATTCAATCCATACTCCAACACCTACAATCTGGGATGGCGTAGCCACCCCAATTTTTCGTGGAGTAACAACCACAGCAAGGACCGCCGGGATACCAACAACAACCATGCCAGTAGTAGCCGCCGTAGGAGAAGAAGAGCAACCTTGAAGACATGCTCTCCAATTTTATCATCGGCGCCAACACCCGTTTTCAGAACCAAGATGCATCAATCCGAAATCTTGAGGTCCAAATGGGGCAAATCGTGAGCATGTTATCCATCCGAGTGACACCGAGAAAAATCCTAAGGAGCAAGTTAATGCAATCACACTCAAGAATGGAAAAATTCTCAGAGAAGAACCACCCAATGAGCACGTGGTTGAGCCACAACCGAAAAAAAGTGGAGGAGCCTCAAGAGGAAACGAAAGGGAGTACTCCTAAACTCAAGCTTAATTTAGATGATGTTCCTCCATACATTCCCTACCCGGGAAGAGTTTTAAAAGCTAACTTGGATAAACAGTTTGGCAAATTCTTAGAGATGTTTAAAAAGATTCATACTAATATCCCTCTAATTGATGCACTGTCACAAATGCCAAGCTATGCTAAATTCTTGAAGGAAATGATTTCCAATAAAAGGAAGTGGGAAGGAGGCGAGACGGTGAAGCTCAATAAAGAATGTTCGGTGATTCTCCAAAACAAGCTACCACCAAAGCTCAAGGACCCAAGGAGTTTTTCTATACCTTGCACTATAGGGAATACCAATTTTGATAAAGCTTTATGTGATCTAGGTGCTAGTGTGAATTTGATGCCATATTCTGTTTTTGAGAAACTTGGAATGCATGAGCTTACTCCTACTATAATCACTTTACAACTAGCCGATAGAAGAGTTAAGTATCCTAGGGGTATAGTGGAAGATGTGTTGGTCAAAGTCGGCAAATTTATCATCCGCGTTGATTTTATTGTGTTAGATATGGAAGAGGATAAGAATATGCCAGTGATTCTAGGAAGACCTTTTCTTGCCACGAGTAGAGCACTAATTGATGTGCAAAAAGGTCAACTCACTCTTAGAGTTAATGATGAACATATAGTCTTTGATGTGTTTAAGCCTATGAAATATCTACACAAGAATGAGCATGACATGTGCAATTGATAGTATTAATGCCCCTAGAAATGAAAATGCTCATTTTGTCCAATGTAATGATCCCAAAGAAAATTATTTCACAAATTCTAATGGGAATAATTTGCAGGACGTGAAAGAATAGCATATGGAGGTTGAAAATTTTGCAGAAACGGGTCAAGAATTGAAGTCTAAACTACAAAAAGTGTTGTCGTTAAATGGAGTTACTTCCAATCACAAAGCAAAACCACCAGATGCAGCATCACCCAACCGAAACGAAAATAATAGGCTTTAACCAAACAAGAAGAAGTGGATGAAGAAGGCCAACGAGAATGATCGAATGTACAAGGAACGCACCAAGGCATGGCATGAATCTCATGCAAGAAAGAAAAAATTCAAGGAGCGTGAAGAATGACATCACAAAGACACGTCCCGTGTTAAAGTGGATTGGCAAAGGCTAAAAGACTATGTTGAAGAGGCGCAAAAGACTCATTCCAAAACCCCTCTTCGGCTTGCAGGGGCGTGATAAGTATCCTAACGTCAAGCTAGTGACGTTAAACGAGCGCTACATGGGAGGCAACCCATGCTTTTTATGTTCATCTTTTGTTTTTTTTTCTTTTGTTTTCTCTTTTCAGTGCAGGTGACGGATTTCTGATAGCCCGTGACCCACGGTTTATTTGGAAAGCATTTCTGTCCACTGCTAGGTGCTCCTCTTTCCTCACTCCAAGCGTCGTTCACCGCCGTGCTGTTCTGACCAGTCTCCACCTCTTCCCGCCGCTCGACGCCCCATAGCCTCAGGGATGTATCTCTTTTTCTTTATCTTATTTAATTCCTTTGGGGCACCGACATTGAGGACAATGTCGGGTTTAAGTGTGGGGTGGTTGATGTCCTCTGATTATATGCATATTGATGAGTGTGGCTGCGGCATGATGATACGTATTTGCTATGATTATGTGAAAATTGCTGAAAATTGGCGATTTGTTGAGCAATATGATGATGAACCTTGATACATTGCATCCCATTTCACTCATGCCAATATAATTTATGAATGCATTGTTGGGATTGCAATAGAATACTTGACATACATAGAAAAATTCAAACTTGCCACATGTATGATGAATCTCTTAACAATCTTATTTTGATGAAAAAATGCTTGTGAGTAACACATATAAGCCCTTTTGGTGAGCTTTTGAGCCTATGAGCACACATATTATTGCTCTCTTATTTTGCTTGGTTGTGTGATTGTCATCTTTGGCTTGATTTTCTAGAACTTGCTCCGTTATACATGTCGAGACTGCACATTGAGTTGGGTGTGTGAAAATGATAAGGGCATTAGGATTGAACCAAAGCCTCTCGTTGCTAAGCCTGCATAAATATCTACCCTAGTAGCCTAATCGAGCCTGAGCCTGATTTCGTTGTCATATTAAGCACAATACAAGCCATGAACAACCGTTTTTTTTGTCCTAAACCTTTGAACCCCGCCATTAAAGGATTGGAATGACTGCTTGTGATACTCTTCCCTCATTAGTGTATAGTTCAAGTGAAAGTCTCAACCATCCCGTGAAGATGTGTCTAAAGGAAAGAAATTGTGGAAGAAAAAGAAAGAGAGAGAGAGAGAGAGAGAGAGAGAGAGAGAGAGAGAGAGAAAGAGAAATCAAATGTCTCCCGAAAAAAAAGAAAAAAAAAAACGGAAAAAATCAACAGAAAATAGCAAGTCTAAAAAAAAAAAGCAAGAGAATGGAGAATGTCGTGATGCAATGCGATGGCAAGAATAAGGAAAAAGCAAAGAAAGAAGAAAAAGGTGGAGGACAAAGAAGGAATAAAGTGCACTTGAACTAGAAAATTCCCGCATGTGGAAGCCTATCTAAGTAATGTCATCTAATTTCTTTAACCCTAAAACCCCTTCTTTCATTCTTATTTGTTTCCTACCCTCACCTAAAGCCCCATTACAACCCGGTAAATACTCTTTAATTCTCACTCCAAACTCACTTCAAGCGGTGGAGATGTGATATAAGAGCAAACCTATGGCAAAATCTCGTTGAAAGCATGACTTGAGAGTTGTTTTCCACCCTTAAACACTTTGAGCGTGTTGAGTGTATCCAAAGTGAGGGTGTTCACTCACTTTGCATTTTTTATTCCGAATGAATTGTTGAGATAGTTGTCATATTGTGTGGCTTGTGTGAATTGGTCCTGTGTAGTCTATTGTTTTTCTGTTGCACCTTGACGGTGAATTCATTTTGAAATGTTGGCATAAGTTGAAATGGGGTGAGATGTAGAAGGGGATGTTCTTTTGAGAATGGTTACACTACATTGCTATATTCTTGAGGACAAGCATGATCTAAGTGGGGGGTATTTGATTGGGGGAAATTATACAACATATTCTTATGTTTCCACCCCTATTTTTATTTCGATATAATGCTTGTTCTTGGGTACATTTGTGATTTTTAGGAACTTTGGTCGACAAAAAGGCAAGTGCAAGAAAAGAGTTCAGACATAGAGAGAAGAGCCAAAATTCTGCAGAAATGACTACAAGTTAGCTCGTGACCCATGGGCTATCAGAGATGCGGTTTCACAAATGCAGGAAGCATAACCCGTGACCTACGGGTTATCAGACATTCACTGGGTGGAAATTGACAGACTAGTTGACTTGTAAAAAACAAAAATTCTGATTTTAGGTCACTAAAAAAGAAGTCCTATTTCCTTTGTAATCTACCTTAGAGTCTTGGTAAGAATAGGACTAGAAAAGGAAAAGAGTTTTATGCTAAATAGAGCCCTATTCCTTTCCTTCCTCAATTAGGACTCTCCCTTTATATAAAGAAGGAATGAGGAGAAGAAGACGACACTTTTTTTCCAGCAATTTTCTGCATCTTTCTCTTGTGGTTTTTGCTAGAATTAGAATGAACTAATTTTCTTTTTGTGCTAAGGCTTATAGAAGGCCTAACTGATACTATGTGCTAAATATTTTCTAGATTAATCTAGTATTATTTTCGGATATCCATGAGTTATTGTGTTTATTGCTATTATTTAAGAGTTTGATCACCTCTTAGATTTTCTTAATTATGTTAATGAACCGAGAGGGAATTTAGCATAGTGGAAAGAGTGATTCATGGTGTGGATTGAATGATGTGTGGACATACACAGACATGATCTATTTGGTTCCATTGGTTTTTCATAAATTTTCATGCATTATTATCACGAGTTTTGGAGAGGAGAGATCCCCTAATTCCTTGATAGTAATAGGTTCGGTATAACTCGAGAGAGTATATTGGATTAAAATAGGAAAAACCTCAGTATGCGAAAATACTTGTATGTTTGATTGATCCGTTAATATTGAATGCGTTGTATTAATTAGGTGGACCTATAGCCGTAGCACTTCTTCTTAAATCTGCATTTTTCCTTCACTGTAATTACTTGCTTTGGTTTGTTTTATTGCCTTTTAGTAGTTCTATGAATAATTCAAATTCTCGATTGTCCAAATAATTAGGGGTTAGTCATAGTTGTGGTAATTGTTTCATTAAATCCTCGTGGGATCGACATTCTTTATACTACTTGATAGCTAGTACACTTGCTAGTAAGTATTTTTGCAATCATTCTCCAAATAAATCACCTCGTCTTCTCGCCATGTGAAAGTCACCTATAAGTACGAGGTTCTCCAAAGAAGTCACCTCGTCTAATCGCTCGTTGAAAGTCGCCTATAGATGCGAGGTTCTCCAAAGAAGTCACCTCGTCTTATCGCCACGTGCAAATCTCCTATTAATACGAGGTTCTCCAAAGTAATCACCTCATCTTCTCGCCATGTGAAAGTCACATATAAATACGAGGTTCTCCAAAGAAATCACCTCGTCTAATCGCCAAGTGAAAGTCGCCTATAAATACAAGGTTCTCCAAAAAAAGTCACCTCGTCTTAATTGACATGTGAAAATCGCTTAAAAATTCGAGGCTCTCCCAGGGAATTACTTCATCTTACCGCCATAAAAATTTCTTAAAAATTCGAGGCTCTCTAGGGAGTTACTTCATCTTATTTTCATAAAAACTGCTTAAAACACGAGGCTCTTCAGGGAAATTGCCTCTTCTATAAACCACCTGAAAGGTGTAAGAGAAAACTTGGAGTTTTATAGAAAATTGCCAGCACAAGGATTCCTCTAGGAAAACATTACATCCTTTTTTTTCTAGCAAGGTCTCCAAAATCAAAACATATTGAAAGGAATAAAAATTACTTAGAACTATCGATGGAATTGGTAAGTACGACCTGAATGTTTCTTCAAAATAGATATATTGAAACAAAAAATATATCGAATACACCCTGGGGATATCACCAAACCTTTGGAAGCAAACAAAGAGTCTTACAAGAAAAGGTCACACTTAAAAGGAACAGAAAAAACAGAAGCAAAAAAGATCATGGTCCTTCCAAAGGACTAGCACCATCCACGCCCCCAATCCTTCCTTAGCCATCTGCCCTCATATCTAATAAATTGTAATCAAAATCTGGAGGGAGGTTGCCTAGATTCTTGAACTGCTCCACACAGACAGTGAAACCATCAACACAGAAAGAGGTCCCTTACCTGAAAACTTCATCGGCATATTTCGGGGAAGCCTTAAAAGCCGCAACCGCAGAAGACTACCCTTCAGCTAGACCTTCTTCTCGACCTTTAGTATACGACTGGAAGGTTGAATTTTTTAAAGAATCGATCTCTATGGACTGCATCGTCAGCACACAATCCTTATCTTCCAACTAGCCCTTCGGGACACGAAGCTCTTCACGGTACTTCGCCACTTCATCAGATAGCTGTTTTTGCAGGGCATCAGCTTGAGTACGAGCCTCCTTCAGTTGGAGGGACATTCCTTCGTATTCTCTCTTCATATTCTTGTACCTTTCCACCATGGCTACTGTTAAGGCAGGGGGTGGCATAGGATCACCTTCGGGGACAACCCTGCCAGGGGACGGATCCTCAATACGGGGCCTTTATGAAGATTAGGAACCAATCCGTGAGGAGAAACTTGAGAAGGTGATAAGGGCATCTGAGGAGGGACGTTCTCAGGAGAATTCACTACTTCGATCACTGAAGACTCCATGGACACATCTACCAGCTGAGAAGCGACAGGGCTGGGAGAAGGAGAGCTGGGAGATACGTTCAAAGGTGTCACCGAAGAAGAGAGGTCGCTCGCTTGATTAAATATCCGAAGGAGTGGCGGAGGCTGACTTCGTGCTCGAAGAGGCAAGCGGATTCGAGGGAATGTTTTCAAGGATAAACTGACAAATGGCCGCCCGATTCATCATGACCTCTGTGAAAGAATCGGGTACGGACCGGGAACGCAACGAAAGCATAAAATGAGTCAATTTAAGGCATAAATTAAATCGGGTTCAAAGGGGTGTTCCATTTGAAGTTTTCGGGCGTTCGGTGTATGCCACAGCATAAATTAAATAGGAGAAGATGTTGGACAAGTAACTAAAGGAAGAAAACAAAAAGATACATGAAACATAAATGAAAACTAACCTTAAGTTCGTTGTACGTAGAACCGATTCTAGCTTTATTCCCTTTTTGTTTCCTTGTTCCGTTCACTTGAGAGTCCAACGTAGAACTCCTCTGATTTGTCCACACCACACTATAGAATAGATCTCTAATCTATTGCTAGATAGAAATAGAGAAGTGAAGAAGAAACACTTCCAAAACAACACTATTGATTAGTGCTTTTGGAATGTTTTAGTTCAAACCTTTTCAAAAGGTATGAACACAAGAAGGAGAGTTTTTCAAAGATTTTTGGAGAGTTTTGAAGGGAAAAATTCGTGCAAAGTAGTACCATACAAGTTATGTGAATGGTTTTGTATATGTAGAGTTGTTGAATTCAAAATTCAACTTCTCTTGTCAACTTCCAAAGTAACCTACATACACGCACCATTATCTACATAACCATGCACCATTATAGCAAATAAAATCACCCACTAAACCATATAAAGGCTGGTCACATGTGCCTCACATGTGGAAGATTTTAATTCTTCCTTCACTTGCTATAAATTGAATTTTTCCACGGACTAGGACTACTAGTCTTGGACTTTTATTTAATCTAATTAAATTAAGTCCAAACTTAATCCATTGGGCATTAATTAATCCAATTAATCTCAATCCAATTGAATTCCATAAGTTTATTTAATCCAATTAAATAAACATAAGTCCAAACTCTAATTAATTGATCCAATCAATTAATTAATCCAAACCTGATAAATTAATTCAATTAATTTATAGGTTTTAAGTCCAAAAATTAACTAATCCAATTAATTAATTCTTGGACCATCCATCAAATGGAATTCCCAATAAATGATCCAATCATTTATTTTTCTCCTTGAATTAATTTAATCCAATTAAATTAATTTGCTTATTCTAGAATTAATTTCAAATTAATTCTACCAATTCCATAATGATTTGTGTGTTACTCTTTAGTTTCACCCTCAGCTAGACTTGGACTTGTGTCCAACACAATTGGTTAATTAAATTCAATTTAATTAACTATTTTCCAATTAACTATTAATCGAAAAACATCCGTCACCATGGGTGGGCGTCTAGCAACGGTCCATGACACTAGAGACTAGATAAATATTAACATGAACATTTAGGCTCCCGATTACTATACGAGTACGGTCCTTCCATCATTCGTCTCCCGGTCTAAACCTAGGACATGAAATTAGGCGTCAGTTCCCATCCTGGACTAGACAACTATGCTCAGTAACTTGAGACACGTTTGCTCTATTGATCGACGTAAGAAACAATTCCCTACTCGACCAATCGCTGTGGCCACAGACTTAAAGAGCTTAAACCATCTTAGAGCTTATAATGATAACAAAATAATAATAATAATAACAATGACAATTATGAAAAAAGTTACAATTATAATAAAAGAATATTCAAAAGTGCCTACTACATTTATATCTATATTTTTGGAGATGGACTAAGAATGGAACACCAAAAATCCAATTTTCAATATCCTCAGCTTAATCACATAGAAAAATAGTTCAGTAGATAAATTAAAGTATTTGCATACAATACTAATAAATTTATTTATCTAAGTTATTACTTATAATCTAAAATAATTTTTATTTATTTGAATATAACATGAAATTAATATCATATAATAAGACAAAATCCAACACATACACTTTAAGCTAGTCAAGGAAAAAACCAAGATAGACAAGACAACGCAAACTATGTCCTCCAATTAAAATTTCCTAAAATGATGATCCATGAAACCTATTTAGAAGGGCAGTACTACGAATTTACAGAAAATAGCCATACAAGAGGTTTAGCTCCAGTTTCATCAATGCTCTAAGGGTGTAAAATGCATTCTAACAGCAGATTGAGCTGAAACCAAAGGCCTACACTAAGTCAGCATCACCCGAACCCATTGCCTGTACTAACAATAAGAATTTATGGTACCAATGCACAAAAGAATCTTGCAATCTTTACATTCGAAAATCCAAGACGCAGACAACGTTGTTGGCGAAACAAGCTGCAATTTTATCACCTTCCTTGTTCCAGCATACTTCAAAGATCCCACCATTTCCGGTGAAGGTTTTCACGATCCTAGCTTCCTTCACTGACCATATGTGCATGCATTTATCTAGTGATCCGCTAGCCAAATACTCGCCATTTGGACTAAATGCAACAGAGTAAACCGGATCCCTGGATTCAAATTATTAATACAGAAGAGGTAAGCAAAAGAAAAGAGTAGACTCAATTCACTTATTGACGTTATATTAAACCCCTTGTGCTAAGTGCATACTAGAAAAAAATGAAAAGATAAGTTCATGATAAATTCCATAATCAGTATGCGAGAAGATTATGTGGCAGATACCAATTGCACTATTCCCTCTAATAACTTTCTTCTTTGTTTCTTTTTTGTTTGGGGGTGGGGGTGGGAGGGTTGAATGTCATGGCTACCATGACCATATTTTTCACCACAGAGCAATGCATAACAACATAATTTCCATCCAATGACACAACTCGATCGTGAAGTTTAGCCGATATGCTTTTATGCTTATTTCATGGACAAAATTATATAGGTTTCTACCTGTGGCCATTTAAGCTGTGCAGAAGACGCCCGACCTCTACATCCCATAGCTTTATGGTTGAATCAAAGGATGCACTGTAGAGGAGAGAAATATGACATAATAAAATACGGGAGAAAAGCATATAAATAACTCACTCTTGAACCGAATATTTTTCATTACAATATCTCTTGCGTTCCACTAAGAACTCTGTCTTCCATTCTATTTGTTGCAATTTGTCTGATTGTCAGTAAGTATATGTTGTTGCCAATACTCAATTATAATTACATATCACCATGGAAAATCTTACATCATTAGACATTTTAATATTTTGTCCAGACAATATTCTTCACACGACAACCTTAATTAAGCTAATATCTTCTAAAGCACAGTGCAACTTAACCACTGTATAAGATGATGCACATTTTCACTGATCCTCGACAAATGATCAACCATGCATGAGGTTCAAGTCCGAACTCTGAAGCTTATTACGAGCAAGCATATCCTAGCTCCAAAACCACTTTGTAATTGTTCACTACTAGTCACATCCTCCCAGAAATTTCCAAAGCTAAACTTCTTCCTTGTTAGAGAGCCACATCATCTCATACTGGCGAGCAGTGAGTGTTTGTTTCAACATATCTTTCACTATGAATCATTTATCAATCTTTGAGATCTACTTTCTTGACCCAAAAGTTCAACCTATTAGGTTACTACAAAATACCAAGTAAAAAGGTTGTATTTTTTAGTTTTACTTTAGAAAGAGTCCACCTACAACCCTTACTTCCATGACATCTTTTCGCCACACATCAGGAACTACAGGCTATGGATTTTGGTTATCAAATCCGTTGCTAAATTCTTTTTATATTCTTTAGCTTCTGCGTTCACTGAATTGTAGCTTACATGTAAGGACTTAAGAAAAAGATGAAACTAATGTCACCCGCAATCAATAAATAATGATCTTGTGGAATAATCACCTTGCCAGCACCAGTTGTTGATTAGGATTGTTGGTCCCAGGCCCTGTTGGACTCCATCTCACAGTATATATCTCCTGAAAACAGTATATATATGTCAGCAACTCTAATTTACAGCCCCATGGCATAAAGACAGCCAACACAATGACAGAAGCTTGCTTCATACTTTGGAATGTTCCCTCAAATCAAGAAGGCAAGTGTCCTGTTTCATAGTCCATATCTGCATCATAATCAATAATACGTCAACCAATTATATACTAGAAAACTCAACTAATATGGCGTGACAAATATTTAGTATTACATAATTCCTACATTATCTTTTTCCCAAGAAGACTAAAAGGCTATAATCCAAAAAAGAACTGAATATACACTACCAAGTATATTTCAGCTAAACTAATGCATCAGGTTACAGATGGTAATTCATAAACTACACTATATGTCAGATACTCCATGTATAACAAAATTGCTTCTGACCTTTGCTGTAGAATCATCAGAGCATGACGCCAGAAGGGAGCCTGTAGGGTCCCACTTGATAGCATTAACTTCACCCTGAAGAAGCACATTCAAATATTAACACAAATGAAGTCGTAGAAGTAGAAAAGGCATTCAACATGATCAATGCTATTCTAACTCCAGCATGAAGGTTTGTGATTGCCTAAGTAGCTGCTTAATATTGCTAAGCTTAAAATTACACTGTATATATTCACAACTTCAAGTGGCAAAATATGCTTATAGTCACTAACCTACCAGTGTCCATCCGTTAGAAATGATTTTGGGTGCAAACCCTAATATCAGTGCATGTATATGTAAAACCAGTTACATCCGTCAAATTACCATGTCGAAAAGGACTATACAATATTAATTTCAATCCGCACAGTTAGACAAGTCTACCAATGAACCGAGCTGACACCAGGAAGCCAACTGCATGGCAACAAGTTACCAATGTATTTGAGTTGCCACCAAGTAGGCCACTGAAGATCCTCCATCCCGCAAACATCATACGACCATCAGAAGCCCACCATCAAACAACACCACCAGATTCCCACTACTATTCCCACCAGAAAAAATGCAGTGGACATACAGATCGGAAGGTTCATGGAGATACAGGACTTCTATCAGTTTCATTAATTGATCAACCAATAACACCAGAGTAGAACTGTACAGCAGATTCAGATTGGAAATTCTATGGTCTACAAAGTGCTACATAGTGGAGTTGACATGAAACATATGTGGGAGGGATCTCAGGTGTAAAAGGTTATAGGATGTGAATGAGTATCTCGCATTGATGAAAAGCCAAATGGAGGAGAGGCAAAGAAGGAAAGGAACTCATTCTTGATTATTGGTTTTCAAAGTTTCTCTGTGTAGTTAATTTCTTCATGTATGTGCCAACCTTTCCTCCTTTTCAAAATTTTCTGTCACAAGGATATGGTTCCAATATTTTAAAATGGACTGTTTATTATGTGAATGTAAAGAGTAAAAACCAGTTTTATATTGAACCCATTTACACTTATTTATCAAGCGAGCAGATAAAATGGGTGATTCTTAAGCTACCAGCCGTTCGTAGACATACACAATGGACAATTCCATCTGAATTTCCCTCTACCCACGATACATGGACATATATTGTTGAGTCAATATCATAAGTTATCCAGATATAAGAACTGGTTATAAGTTACTATACAAGTCATGCAAACAAGGTAATTAGTGGCGCAGAATGTAAAAACTTGAATAAACCTGATGTCCTGAGAAACTTTTGATTGGTCGATTCTCTCCGACTTTACAAACATATATCATGCTATCAGTGGAGCATGTAGCAAATGATACATTGTTTCGCCAGTCAACATCAAGGGCAGGAGCTGCGACCAAAGAAATGTACAATTATATGAAGTTCTGACCACGAGGTGCCTCACACTTGCTTTGATCGACAAACATGCATTTGAAGAAGCTTGAGTGTAAAGAGGGAAAGGAGGACACAAAAACCTGTGTGAAATTCAAATTGTTGTTTCCATTCGCCTGTCTTGACATCCCATACAATTGCAGTTTTATCAACACTTCCACTAAGAAGAAAATCCCCTTTCTTGTTCCACTTCAAAGAAAAAATCGGCCCTTTATGTTTATTCAATGTACTGATCAACTCCCCTGGAACAAAGGAAAACATGTAAGCATGCGATGCATGTGAGCAATAAGCATTGACCCCAAATTATGGTACAATAAAAAATTTCAACTACAGCAACACGCAATTCCATAGCAAAGCAAATGGCTCCGAAACTTTTGATCCAGCTTCTCAAGTCATATAGGAAAAATACAGATTGCCAAGGTTACCATGAGACGATCAACCATTTTGTATATTTTAAATTTGTGAACTACATTCGCATCCAATTTAGTACATCCCATTTTTTTTTCCAATTTCACTTTAACGAACTCATTACTTGCCCACCTCAAAAATGTTTTTTTTTTTGTTTGCTTAAAAAGTATACTTTCACACCTTGATTGATGTTCAATCACCAGAATGGGCATTTCAATACAGAAGGGTGAACAAGGTTTAATTTCGAATATTACACAGTTTTTGCTTATTAACAAAAGACCGAAACAATCAAGAATTCCAATTATTCTTGATTCCACATGCATGAGTTTTGCAAAAGCTACTCGCCAAATTGGTTAGTAAACTACCAACTCCCTGAAATAGTCTTGTCCTCTGTAAGCAGAGGCACAACTACAGGAGGCCCAGGATCCATATCCACTCTCGTCTCAGGTACAACCTACCATAGTGACCATAGTAACGAACCTTCAATTGAGGAAGGCATTTGTTCCATCAAATTTGCAAGTAAAGAACTAAACTAGAACTTTTTCCTTCTTGGAAGGATGCCACCTGTCAGATTACTTAATATATTTCCAAATTTAAGTACATCTAGCACTACCAGCCCAAGAACCACTCATAAATTTGATAATACTCACTCTCTTTGATTAATCTCCTCTCCCACTTCCACTTCAATTTTTCGTCATATCAGTGTTATCTAGATACGTAATGACATAATCAGTTGCTAGCTACTTCGACAATGAACAACATATGCAGTCAATCTTGAAATATTCATCTACCCAAAAGGTCCATAAGCCACAGGTTTCAGCACTTCTGTAAATTGAAGCAGCCAAACAGAAACAGTGAACGACACTAAAAGAACGACCCTGACCACACTACATCACTTCACCTCTAACCAACCCAAAGAAATAATTACGGGGAAAAGATTCAGTCTTGATAATGCCATATCCATTGTATGCACTTGATCTTGATATAATTGGGTACTCAAAAGGTCCATAAGCCACACATGTCAACCCGCACTCAGCACTTCTGTAAATTGATGGAACCCGACAGAAAAAGTGAAGGACCCTAAAAGAACAGCCCTGATCACACTTGTCACTTCACCCTGTAACCAACCCAAAGAAACAATTATGGGGAAAAGATTCTCTCTTATACAGTAAGACCTTCCACCTTCCTACTTGAAATCCATAGTAGTTGTAAATCCTCAAACTCAAGATGCTCAATGAACTTGAGTGGACTAAACCACAATTTTAAAGAGGAAATTATTTCTTTTATTTCAAAACTTTAATCTGTACTACTATAACACTCCTCACTAGATTTTGACATTTTTACACTTGAAATATGAAAGCACTAGCATTTGTTATGCCGTTGTTCAGAACATTACTCCAAAAGGGCATAAGAACAGAACCTTTAGAAATAAGGAAAAATATGCATGAAGAGAAACTTCAAGCCCAAAATATCGACCCAAACAGTAACTGACTAGATTCATAAAACCAATGGTTTGCTAAATATCATATCCTGAAACGAACTAGCTTGTGTCATCAGATTTAAGATTTTAAGAGCATAACAAGCTTCAAAAGGGCATGTGCTATTGTTAACAACATCAAGAACAACTCTTACCATCTCTACTCCATATCCTTGCTTGGCCATCATAAGAACCAGTAGCAAGCAGGGTTCCCTCAGCCTACATAAAAATCACATTATGGTTAAAGGAAAATGCTGTCAAATCTATTTAGGTAACAAATTGACAATATCAAGCCTGATGTGAGGACATTAGTACACAATTGGAATATTATTCAAATGCTTAGAAGATACTATGGTGCTAACAAAACTCACATTCCAATCAAGCGTGGTCACATCCTTGCTCTTTTCATTTGTTCTACCCTTGAAATGCCTTAATACAACATTGAAAGGCCCATTTTCCATACTGGAGCTAGATGGTCCGTCAATGTTCCAAATTCTAGCAGTTGAATCTCCAGATCTATAAAAACAGATTAACATAATGAGACAGGAGTTGAACTAAGAGAACAGAATTTAAAAAACCATGCACGGCACAAACACAAAATATAAGTATCCTCAAAATATACTATTACTTAAATCAACAGCCTGAACCATGCAAAGATTTTGTCAACATAAACTATGAAGAATAAACAACTCAATTCTTAATTAAATCAACAAGCACTATTCCATACTAAAAAGAGTATGAAGACTGAACAGTCTAAGAAGGGAAGTGAAAAAGAAAATCCAAACTGCAAAAGGTTAAATAAAGATGTTTTCAAAGATGTCGAAAAGAAATGAAGATCCAACATGATTTCCTTGGAACCATACATGAAGTTCTGGTAGAAAGCAATGATGCATTAAGTGTCCCTCACGAATAAATTGGACACAATCAACATCACAAACTTTCTGAGGAAGACCAAGTACATAATTATACATAGGGCAAAAGAAAAATGAGGATCAAACTCCAGAAAAGTCGGAAAATAAAGACAACCATTCTGAAATAAGTAATTTTCAGAGATGATGCTAACCCAGAAGCAAGAAGGGAACCAGCTGGATTCCATGCACATGCAAAAACCTGTGAAGAATAAATGGGCATCAGCAAGGTACAGTTGCCAATTATTCAAGATATTCCATCATGATATCTCTTGACTATTGGGGTTATAGATGAACAATTGAAAATGTGAGCAAACCTCAGAGGTATGGCCTTGCAACACAGTTACATCGCTATTTGGGATCTCACAGGGCAAGGACACTAGACTAGTGCAAACATCCATTGGCTCTGGCCCTATAAACATCAATGAACACATAGAATAAGTTAAACATCAGGACCATCTTAGCAAACAGCAAGATATGAACATTACGAGAACTATATTCTGAAGTTCTAATCCCTTCAGCAAGATTTCTAGTCATCCTCATTCTAGATGAGTAAGGATGCAGTAACAATAGCTGAAACACATCTTACCTCCATCAGTTCCATTCTCCTCAAGTCTGCCATTAATCTCATCTCCATTATGATTCACATCACTGACATCCTCAAAGGGCTTTTCCTTTTCTTTGCCTTTTGCTTTCTCCTTTTCTTTGTCTGTTCTCTCTCTATCTCGTTCTTTTTCTTTCTCCCTCTGTTGTTTTTCATTCTCCTTTTCCCTTGCAAGCTCCTTGTCTTTTTCCATTGCAAGTCCTCGGTCATGTTCCCTGCCGTTTTCAATAATTTCTTTCTCCTTTCCCTTAGATTTATCCTTCTGACTATTTTCTTTTTTCTCTTTTATGATTTTCCGCAGCTCATCCACATCTTTTGTTATAAGATCCAGAGGATGTAGAAACTGGAAATCTTCATCAGTGTCCAAATCATCCTGGAGACATCAGAAATTTTGTATGGGTGCGAAATTCCCAACATGCAAAACGGAAATTTAATTATGAAATCCTTACATTACTCAGATTTGCTTCTAGTTCAAGATATTGAATTCCTTTCTGGACAAATGTAACAAGAGCACCGGGAGGAACAAGGTTGCCATCAATGGTAGTCTTATTGATTCCCGCCTCATAGCCCAAAGCAAATGCAGAATGCGTGAATCCTGAAAACAATTTATTCCAAATAAAACCTTAATGATGCAAAGGAGTTTTCAATTACAACATATTGATTATGAAGAATTTTATTTCATCAATACTAGGATAGCGAACCATTGCTTGATGGGTATTCGATTAAAATCTAAGGATGTTAAAATTGTTCTCCTAGTGGCCACGAGAAAAATAGTTAGTCTTGGACATCCTAAATTATTTGCATGTTATTGATTTCTTGCAAATATATGTTTTATCCAAAATATAAAGGAACAAACAGTGTCAGTTTATTATCACTCTGACCATGGGTATGATTTTTTGGATCAACTGACCACGTCCGAATTCCAGACATTTCATTATCTATGGGACTTACAAATAAAAACATCTCATACTCAATAGTAATTAAAGAAACTCATGAACCACGGACTTGAATAACACTAGCAAGATGGCATACTATGCCACTAGAAACCTCTTTGTAAATGCATGTGAAATCTGAAGAAGAAACAAGATCCTGATTTTTAAACTGCTGAAGATTGGAGAAGTTGTCTCCTGATCTCAATTACATGATTATAGTGGCCTTTGCAAATATATGTTTCAGAACGATAATGGTTATTGCCATCTTCAATGCTCATTAACAAAATTTTACAGAATGTTCATCCACCTTCTTGCATGATTTCCACAAGGAAAGGATGAAAAATCTTTTTACGATATGGCATAAATTGCAGTGACATGCTGACTTATCACCACTAGTCATCTGGCTATGACAAAATATAATAGTAACATCATGAATTAAACACATAAAAAGAGCCCACTTTTTTCATCAAGCAGATGAAAGTAATCCTCCTATATCTTCCTGAGAATTTTGAGAGTTCCTGTCTTCCAGAAAAGTACATATCCAAGTAAACAGTAGCTAAACTCTTCCCCTAGTATTGGAAACTTGAAAAGTTTTCCAGCTTTTAAAGAAGAAAAATATTAAATCATGTTCACTCTTCTCTTGAACAAGCAAGTTAAGTCAATTCTCACAAGCTAAGGCAAGGATTCTGAATATATAGTTTCTTATTAAATTTTTAAGTGTCGGGAAATATATTCATAAGGTAAGATCCCGTCAAACACCAATATTTCAAACCTCATTTCTGGTTTTTTATTAACTTTTAGTGTGATAGATGTTCAAATAGACCAAATTATAGATGGATAGGTGGCGGTTGAAAACAACTAGGTTATACATGTAATGGTTTATATTAATCGCTCTAATAATGTATGGTTTTAGTTTAACTTAGAATCATATAATGATAGAGTTCCACTAAACATCAAGAAAGACATGCTTAGTATTGTTTGGTCCATCGATAGTATAAGTTTAGAGAAAACAAGTAACTGGAACTTTAGAACTCTTTATTTTTTACTTTCAAAATACCAGCACTCCTGCAACTAGATTTATTTGTTGGAAGCTTTAAATGAAGATGCCAAATCTTCAATAGCAAAAAGGGTTTTGGATTGTGCAGGACCGAACATAAAACAAATGTACAAATCAAATAAAGGACTAAACACTAATTAAAATATTTAAACTGCAGGCTTTTGAGAAGAAATAATCCGATGCAACTAACCTGGAAAGCAAATGAAAATATCACCTTAAAAATTTAAACCAAGCTAATAGTTATGAGGGAATATAACTCAATCTCGATAAAGGGAAATAAGCGATTGTTCACACGCATACGCATGTGCCTTAATTGTTCATTAGGAAAGAACATTGAATATACAAACAACTCAGAAGTTATCTATCTTTAAGAGTTCAAAAAGAGCTAACCTTAGGCAAACATCAACTAACATCATTATTACAAAGTAAATAAATTAAGTTCGTGTTTGGTTGGGGTGAAAAGTTGATGTATAAGAAAAGTGGAAGTAAAAGGGAATGTATAGGAAAAGGATTGGCGTTTGGTTAGGGACAATATATGGAGGGAAACTAAAACCGCACGTATATGAAACTCCTCCAGGGTCCAATTTTGTTACTGTCCAAAATTGGGTGGAAAAACTGAAGTATAAGGCTAAAAATATAAAACACCACCCATCATATTTTTATTTACTCTACTACCTCAACAAATAATTTCTTTCCAATTCTTTTTTCCTTCTCCCGCTAATAACACCCACACACCATCCTTCTTTGTAAGGTATTTTCATACCAACAAAGGCGTAGATGTTTGAATTCAAATTCTTTATTTGAGGGTTTTGGTAACAGTTTTTATTTTATTGAAACTGGATAGTTTAGAATAAAAAACAAAACCCATTTCATTTGAGATACTGACATATAGAAAATATTCTTGTTCTTGTTTGATACATATTTTTATTGGTAAGTTTTTGTCAAACTATTAAAATTATTTTAGTATAATATTAACTTATTTATTTTCTAATACAAAATGAAGCGAAAGGATTAATTGGTAAAATTGCAAGAAGTAGCCTTCCCTTCCCAATCTATTTCCCTCATACCCAATAAGGAGAAGTATTTGAGATATACTTTGTTCCAATCATACCAAACAACTTAAAGGAAAACTATTGTTCTTTGCCCTCTCCCTCCCCCTTTCTCTCCCCCTTTTTCTCTCATTAAACCAAACAAAAGCCTGAAGTGATTTAACAAGAACTGTAAATGACTTCATTGGAACTGAATTTCTAGCTACCCTCAATCTTATTGTTCTAAATGATGTGAGGAAACTGAAATGAAATTGTTAAGAAAATACATCCAGGGACTTATAGATGGATTCAATTTTGAATTATATCTAAAAGGAAATTTACCATGACCAGTAATTTACTTTGTTGGAGTTCGTTTGGTGAACAAAACAAAGTGCATGTAAGCCTTAAGATATAATTCAGTCCAGAACACGATTTTGATAAATGTTATTCTGGGAGCAAAATTTGAGTGAAGAATGCCTATAGAGAAAATTAATTAACGACATGACCATATTGATCACATTATTTCCATTGTAAAGTCTTCAGATCCACATAATGATGATTAATCATTCTTTTTACTTATTTGCAAGGACTAAAAGTAATCTTCATTGTTTACTAAACATTTAAATTCATATTTCTTGAGACTGGATCTCATTTCATTCATGTTAAGCACCTTTGATGTATGTGGATGTATATAAAGGACCTTTTCAGTTTTCTGCACAACAATATTAATCAAGCTTAGGCAATCAGAATCAATTTATTTTAAATTTGGTTAACTTGTTATTCTAAATCTCCAACAGTCTCAATAGATTTTAGAATACTTAATGTAAGTGCAACGCATGTACTCCTTTCAATTCCAATGAACGCCATAATGTAAATAACTGCAAAATGTGTATTGTTTTCAATTTTGATAAACTACAATCTATGCTTTCATTTAGTAAGTTAAACAAGGGGAGAAAAACAAGGGATAATGTGCAAATGCACACATCAGCAAATACTATTCCAAGAAATCCATATTGAGATTGAATCAGATTTTTGTTTCTGACTAGGTATTTTTATAATTAGCTTGACTAGATTATGATAACACTGTAGCATCTCCATGAAAGACTCATGAATCTTTATATGGTTGACGACTAAAAGGTCAGTCCAAACTAATTCACAGTATATACATAGGCAAGAACTTGATGGAGGATAACAATCACAGTGATTAATGCAAATTTAGAAGACATTACTTAAATGATAAATCAGGCATAGTCTTTGGAATATATTCTATATGTTCTAAAGAGATTCCTAATCACTTTGTAAACAGTGAACAACAGTGAGTTTCAGAGAAAGAAGCGTTTAGGCTCCCAAGCTTGCTGTAGAGATACTCACCCCTACTTGTAATTTCAAATCAAATAGCACATAAATATTTGTTCAACTGACTTGAGTTGAATATTTCAAATCAAATAAGACATAGACTTAATCTAGTAGCACCTTTAATCTTGAAGGCTCAATTCACCAGTATTTCTGGAAGCATCCTAATAAAACATTAAGATTCATCTACATGTAGTATAATTCTCTTGTAAGTTTGGTGATATTTAACTTTCCTCCATTAGTAATAAAGAATTTTGTTCTCCTTCCTATACACTTTCCTGTATTGCAACCATCCAGAGTTTTCGGTTCACACCAGTATTAACGCCCCGCAACTGAAATATTAGTAAACACATGTTTCTGAAAGTTATATCCAAAAGCTCCATAGGTACAGCTGGTCTTTTTGGTCTAGAGAAATACTCAATCCACCCTAAGTCTAAATCTTTTCACCACTTTCCAGGCCTTTCCTCTATGTTCTCTTCCATTATTCAACTGCTTACTTTTCTACTTCTCTTTTGAGTTGGGGAAGCATAAAATCCAAATTCTCAAGTAAAACCTTACAACGCACTCAATTCGACAACAAGGGACTCTAAACGCCACCAAATGGGGTCATTCCAGAGGGGAGAAAGAATTGAAGTCTCCAACACTAACAAATAGCTCAATCGGAACCTAATTCAAAAATAATTTCAAACCCAGTTTTCAATTGAAGCACAGTCAAAACTTGGAAGTAAAAAACCCTCGACGACAACCCACAAGTCACAACAACAGTTCATAAACACATACAAACACATACACAAAGAACAAAACAGAGAAATACCAGATTCGTTAAGATAACGAAAGATGAGGTAGTTCAACTCCGCCGAGGTTATCGAGATCATTATCGGAAACCCACTCCTGCATGTAAAAACTTCGCCCCGTGTGTTAACGGTGTCTTTGGGGCGTGAGAGAGGGGAATTGAGGGGGAGAGAGAAAGAGAGAGCGAGTGTGGAGTGTGCGAAAGAAAGAAGGTGGGGGGCGTCACGATTTCGGACGGGGTTTTTTCCAACTGTTACTTTCGAAGAGTCCTTGTCTGATACAATGACTGGAATACCCTCGACTTGCTAAATTTTCGAATATTTACTTTTAATTTTATATAGATTTTTATATGAAATGATAATATATTTAAATTAATTAATAAAATTTTATTTTATATTCATTGTAATGTTGAATTAATATATTATAAATAAAAATATATAAATAAATATATTTTTAATTTAACTATTGTTTCAAAAATTAAAAATTGGAATGAAAACATAAACAAACAGAAGCTTTCTTCTAAGAAGCAGCACCAAAAAGAGGTGCTCCTCAACTTAATGACATTTTAATAGATATTTCAAAGTTGATTTCAGACACTTTTATCCTTAATACTAGTATACATGGCACACTTAAATGTATGTGCATAATTAATTTAAATTTTAAAAAAAAGTATTATTATTTTATAAAATATCATAATTAAATAGAAAATATAAAAAAAATCATGAAAATTTATTGAAAAAATTAGAGAAGGAAAAGGGGTGTGGAAGTTGAGCGGGAGGAGGGGGGCTGAGGTTAATAAAATAATTAAAAAAAATGATAGGCCGAATAATTGAAGAAACTAAAAAGGTGCTCTTCAATTATATAAAGGTGTATGATGTTAGCAAAAAATGCTCGTTCTTTGGTATAACTTTGGGCTAGATGGGTGTGGTCCTTGGACCGATAGGTCGGAAAAGGGGACCTGCAAACACTCTGACGCTCAAGTCAGCAAACGATTTTGAAAAAAATCTAAGCAAGAATGCGTGACAAAATAATGAAAATGATCGTGGTGGTTGTAGAATAAAATAAATGTGCAATGTGTCGTGTCAGAGTACGTTACCCATTCAGGGGTAATAAATGAGTTGGTCTAGTTGGTCAAGGTGTGGGCCGGGCTACCTAGGCCTTCCTAACCTTCCTTGGGTTAGGCCTTGTCTTCTTTCATGGGCTCGCCTGATTTGGGGCATACCATTCAGTCCCCCCACTCTAAGGAGGAAGACTTAACCCTCCTTCTTAGAGTAGTAGCCGTCTCTGGAATTCCAACAGCCTTCGCCCTTAAGTAAGAGGGACAACCCTCTTGGATTAAGAGACGGTGTCAGAGGTGATTTGACGGTTGTGACATGAGACACCTCATTGTTCGAGTGCGTGGGTTGACAATTTCTATTTGGGAGGGGGTGGTTATTGATAAACCGCCCCCCTCTGTAACCACCATCTTGCTGACCACCCAATAACTGGCATTACCTGGCACGTCTGTGAGTGACCAAGCTCCTTGCCCCTTCCCTTTCGTTTTAATTCCTCTTCATACTTACTTCCTTCTACTTTTTCCCTCCCACGATTTGGAGAGAGAAAATAATTTGGCCGATTTCTTGCCCTTTTGTATCTTCATTCTTGTAAGTGATAAACTTTCTTCTCGCCCGCTTTCTTGCATTTCTTCTTTTCTTCTAGTATTGTGTTCTTTCTTTGAAAGAGAAAAAAATGGGTTCTTTGGATGATTTGTGAGATTGATTAGGGAACATCCATCGAACGAGGATCCCTGCGAAGCCACTTCTGGAGGGCCAGTTCTGGTCTTCCTTCTCATGGAGGGGTTCGTAGGTCCTCCTTTTCGTGGAGGGGTTCGTAGGTGGAGTTTGAGAAAGGCGGCGGAGGAGAACCGTCGCCTACAGGATTAACCTTCTAAAGGTGATGCCACAATGGACGAAGAGGAGGAGGAGGAGGTGGTTGACTCTTCTCTTAGTGAGGAGGCGGAGCCTCTTATTATCAGTGGGACCACCCTATTCTCTGGAGGGTTTTCCTTCATCCCTCCGTCTTTCTGACCTAGAACAGCTCATGGAGGAATACGCTATCCCGGGTGATTTTACCCTTCTTGTTCCTTCGCCTGACAATCAGCCAGACCTTCCTCCCCCCAACTACTTATGCTTCTTTACAGCTCAGTTGAAAGTTGGCCTCTGTTTTCCCATTCCTCCTTTTTACGAGGACGTTGCCCATACTTTTGGGGTTTCCCTAAACCAACTGGCCGCAAACTCTTTATGCCTCCTAGCATGTTCGCTATGGTCTTTAAATAAAATGGTTTTATTCCACGGGTCAAGGTTTCTTGGTCTATTTTCAGCTCAAAAGATCGGAACCCGGAGTCTTTCACTTCTCCCCCTATCGGGGGTTACGGTTTTGCCTGCTCCTAACGCTTCTAAGTTGAGGAGGGGCAGTTTTTCCTACGTCCTTCCTCTCACCCCTTGGGCATTTCCCCATCGTTGGTTATATGATCTTCACCATTTGATTTCTTTCTCCATTCGTGATCAGTCGGCAGCCCTGACTACCCTTCTTGAGGACTTGAACTCCCGTCTTTACAACTCCCGGGAGTTGATAGAAGAGAGCCTCATGTCTCACTTCTGTCTTAGTCCCAAAGTGGTCCCCTTGGAGGAGCCACTGGGTATTTACTGCTTTGCATGTTCAACTATTCTTTCTATCTGTTTTGGTCTCCTAGAGTTAATCTATTGCTATTTTGGTTTATCACAGAGAGTATCATGTTCCGTAAATACTTGCGAGGTGGTCTCCAAAGCAACTCCTGGGGGAAGACAAACGACTCCCTCTAATAGGCCCTTTGAGGGGACTCCCGCCTCCAGCGATTCTCGAGGAGTGCCTCTTCCGCCCCTCAGAGCTCATCTAAGAGGGCCAAGCGGGCCTCCTCCTCCACTGTCCCGCTCCAGGTGTCTACCCGCTCAGGGGCTATTATACCTCGGGTGCCGCCTCCTCCTTCTCGCGGGACTAGCAACCCCCCTGCCGCCAACAGTTCGTGCCAGAGTGAGGCCTGTACTCCTACCATTCCCTTGTATTGGAGCTGGAAGGAGATACCTCCTTGTCCGCTGACTTCACAAAAGGGGCTCTACTCCTCGGGGACAAACGTGCTTTATCCTCCACAGCCTGAGAGGATTTGTTAGGGCTTCTATCTTGCACCCTTCTCCTTGCTTCTTGCTTTAGTGAATGGTTACTGAGCTTGTGTCTTCCCTTAGGTTCCTCCTCCTCCTCCCTCGGATAGCACGAAGAAGAGGTTGGAAGACAAGGTTGGGCACCTGGCTGTGGAGGTGACTAAAGCCAAGGAGACTGAGAAGGCAACTCAGGAGTGGGCCCAGACAGCCGAGGAGAAGGCTTAGACGACTGAGGTTAAAACAGACCAGCTATAGCAACAATTGCTGGATATGACCAAGAGCCAATCTGAAGCTTTGGCTAAAGCAAGGGAGTAGGCTTCTTGGAATTCTCTTGAGATGGCTGAGGGGCGTTAATACTTGGAGGCTTACTGGCAAAGCTGCCTTGCGGAGTATAAGAAGTTGGAGGTGGGATTCATTGCTGGGCCCTTCTTGGAGTATGGCTTTAAAACTTGTCAGGAGAAGTTTGTGGTCAGGGGTATCCTCCACCGGGAGTGGGGGCTTCCTTCTTGGATTTTGACGCAGCTTTGGAGGGGTGCCTGATCCTTTTGCTGCACCTGCCCCCGCAGTCGAGTCCCCCTAGTGATTTCAAGTAATAAATTGACTGGGTTGTTCGCTGTTATTACCCCAATCTTCAAGTTTTTGAATGACATTTCTGGCAACTTCTCAAATGAGGAGCTAGACATCATAATGGATACTTTCATGGAGGAGGTGCAGAACCCCCCAGCTCCTCTCCTAACCGTCCCTCCGAAGGAGCTTGCTGAGGAAAGGCTGTTGCCGCTTCCCAGAGGAGCAACCTGCTGAGACTGCTGCCCCATTGGCCAAGGAGGATCCCCTAGAGGGGAAAAAGAAGACCCCGCTTGTGGGGAAAGACGATTGATGTGTACCCCCCTCTTAGAAACAATTTTACTTTGTTCTTATTCCTCCACCAGGTTGGGGATGAAACAATTTATTTTTGTTGACTGCCTCTAATCGGTTTGACTGGGGGCCTTTATGCCATGCTTGCTTTCCTTTACTTGCTTTGAGCAGGGCTTGCCAACCTTAGTAATTCTATTTATATTTACTTGCTTCTTTGTAATTTCCTGTTCATACAGGTGTAGTGTGGGAGGGGTTCCCGAATCTGCTTGTCATGCCCCTATCAAAGGCAACAAAATTACTAATTTGAACTTACAGAGTGATGATTAGAAGGATTAGGGAACTAGCTACATAACCAGTATGTGACTAGGTTTTGCTTAGATAGATGCCTGTGTTGGAACATGGCATCTCTTATGTTGAAATGCCTGCTTATTATCATGGCTTATATTCATAGGAGAGTGCCTGCTCCCGGAGGCAGGACTTGAGGTGATTTCTCTTAATTCAAAGAATCTTTTAAAAGGAATAGTGAATGATGAATTTACGTGCATACCAGGATGTATAGAATCATTGTTTTGCACCCTTTCCCTATCGGGGAGGATATAACGAAAGAACTATTATCTGTGTTAACAAAGGCTGCCTAAGAGGCTTTAATCTTATTGTATGGTGACCTTTCTTTGTTTCCGAAGTATTTTCAACACTGACACATGTTAAAGGATAACTTGATATAAAACAATGATTGAACCTGGTACAACTGTGTGTTACAGGGGGGAGGGGGCAGGATTTATTCCTGCGGGGGTTCTACCTTGGCAGAGCTTATTTCAAAAGGGGCTCTACCTTGGTAGAGCTTATTTCTGAGGGGGCTCTGTTCTGGTAGAGCTTATTAGGGGAAGAACTTCAGAAGGTTGTGCACATTCCAGGGCCATGGAAGGGGGGTACCTGTTAAAATAGTTGACCGTCAAGCCAATTGATTAGCTCTTCGTAAACTATTATAGACGATCTTTTTCAATAATATGTTAATTTAAGAAATGTTCTTTGATCATCTTCATAATATGCTTTCAACATTATATTTATATGAGCATTTGGTTGAATTCCTTAGATCAATTATGCTACGGGGTTGGCTTGCGCATATGATAGCGACCATGAAACCAACCTCTATGGTTTGATCTAAAATATTCCAAGTCGATGAATCGACTGAGACAGGGCATCGACCATTCCTTAAAGACTTGCACTAAGTGATGCGTTCATATGATGAATGTCGAGTTTCATAGACAGAGACGTATGACGTTTGCGCACATTAGTGGGTGCTTGATAAAGAGTTATCAAGTTCACTGAATTGACTCACAGGAGTTGTCATATGGAAGCCCTATATGGCATGATCGGTATGACTAGAACTCCTAGGCTACGATAGTGCACTAACTAGTCCTTACACTTGAGGTTCCACAGTAACCTTGTGCATAGGACGTCTATGACTTTATCATGTCCAATGTGGTCTCAGGTTTCATCCTGGATCACTATACAGTCATGTTTCAGACATAGTTGAAGCATGAATGGAGGTTGGTGAGTTCCAAGATAGGATTTGCTACTTATCATGAGATGATAACGAACCTCCTATGTTCTCTACAGATGCGTTCCTCGAAGCCCATGGCCATGGCTGTTGATCAAATAGGAGAAAAGATTTTTCCTATATTGATAAATTGGAAGCATAACTTGAAAAGTTGATACATAGACATCAAAGTCGATAATGGGAACTGGTAACTAATTCCATGCCCTAGATTTTGATCGAGAGGTTAGTAACAGAGGGACCGTATCTGCATGGTACGCGTAGCTCACAGGTTCACGCAATAATTCACCTATTCTCTAGTGCCATAAACTATTGCTAGATGGCCACCCATGGTGACGAGTACCCTCCAATTAAGGAGTTAATTGAGGGTGTTAATTATGATAAGATCTAATTAATCTAATGCAAGTAAGTTGCTAATTAAATTGTATATGTGATACAAGCCCAAGTCTAGCTGAGTAGTGAACCTAAAGGGTCACACACAAATCCATGATGGAATTATTGGAATTAATTTGAAGAATTAATTATGGAGAATAAATCTATTAATATAAGGAGTTAAATTAATTGATTGAAATGATTTATGAAATCATTTCATGGGAATATTAAATAATATGATTATTTAATTTGGAGTCTAAATTCACAAGCATTAATTTGATTAAGTAAGACTTGTGATAGATTAACTAAGATGAATCTATTTGAGCTTGAAAATCAATTAATTAGATTAATTGATTTGGGCTTATATTTAATTAAAGAATTAAATATCATGGGCTAAATAATTAGTTGGGAATTAATTAAAATTGGACTTAGTCCAATTGAAAATTAAGATAAAGCCCAAGACCTTAGCCCAAGCCTACGCCCGCCAGACAAGATTCATTGAACATAGAAATGACTTGTTTTCATCTCTAGATGAAGAAAAAAATATGAGTCATACTAAAGCTTGTCTATAAAGAAGACAAGTGTAACAGAAGAAAATATGAGTCATGCTAAAGCTTGTCTATAAAGAAGACATGTGTAAAAGGAGAAAAGATGAGTCATACTAGTACTTGTCTATGAAGAAGACAAGTGTTATATAAGAGCAGGACAAAAGGGCTTGTCTACATTCATTGTAGTACAAAGAAATGCCTATAAAAAAGGGGTAGAAGGCAAGAGATTTACATACCATATTTTTACATACAAAGATACAAAAACTCTTGCTTTCCCTTTGCTCTCTAGTTCTTAGACTTTCTCTCCTTCAAAACTAGAAAGTCTAGCTTTCACTTTAGCATTGGTCTTATGTTCATTTCTCATCTCCAAAAAGAGAAGAATTCCTTTGATTTCTCCATAAATCAATAGTTGATCTACCTTAATCCTCCAATACCTACTAGCATACGTTTGAGGGTGAGGGTGATTCCATCATAGGTGGTGTGGACTAGCTTTAGAGGGAAGACACATGTGTTCCTACCATGAACAACAATTAAAAGCGGTTCCGTTTTGATGTTCCACCAATTTTAAGGTAAAGTCGTTCTTGAGAAAGTTCAAGTAATCAACATCAACCGGAGAGCAAGAAAGGTTGGGTCTCTTAACTATTCAATTCAACATGAGATCCACATCGTAATAGCAACGAGACGGGCGATTTCATCGCTAATTATAATATTAAAATTTTAATTTCCGCTGCGTTTAATGTCTCGGGGCTTATATGAAGCTAACAGTGGTACCAGAGCCTGGTCATGCAAGTCAATTGAATTTATTTCGGTTTGACGTGATTTATCAGATTAAATTTCTTAACGATTTAATTTTATGTGTTAGTCTCTTGATGTGTTGAATTTAATTCTTGGGCATATTTCAATTGTTGAAATTATTCTATTGTGTTTTCACCTTCCGCCTACATGGCCGGATTTATCTTTCGCTTACATGATCGGATTCTTCCGCCTACATTGGCCGGATTTATCTTCCGCCTACATGGTCGGATTCTTCCGCCTACATGGTCGAATTTAATAGCGATTTTTTGTATACTCTCAACTCAATTTTATTTGAGGATAATAGTAAATATATATATATATATATATATATATTATTTTCTTAATTCATATGTGGATATAAATTGAGAATGAAAATTGATTTTTCACTTTCATTTTGATTAAAGAAAATTCGACATATTCTCCTTATATGATTAGAAAAATTTCTTGGAAAGTCCAAGTTAATTTGACATTATGAATCAAGTGCACATAAATTAAATTCAATTTCATTCCATGAAAAATATCATGTGATTTAACATAAGAATTAAATTTCTTTTGTTTTATTGGATCTAAATATATATACATGATATTATTTGCATATATGATATGTGATATCTTTGTGTAATAAATGTATGGGATGACTACGGGCCCATGATCATCCAACAAGGGCATGCTAGGTTTTATTTCTTGTATATATGTTTATATGGCTCTGCTTCACTTTCATACCTACACTTTACACTGTATATATGATAAACAAGAAAACAAGAATAAAACATCGTGATGAGGTATTACGTAAAGAAATGGTTTGAACCCTCACTTGGAGTGTCCAAGTTAAAATATTAAGTCCGTGATGGATAAAAGCAAATTGGATTTGATAATCCAGACCTTCCACCCATAGTGACAGTATGAGATGCTATCACCTTTCAATTCATTGTCTTACGCGTCGTGGAATGATCTGGAAGTAGTGAAAAGCTATACTATCACTATGAACAAGTAGATTACCTACTATCACTCTGTCTCACGAGTCGTGGAGGGCAATAGTGGGGGGTCTTTTGGTCAATGGGTTGGGCTTAACATGGAGTAACATAATTCACTTGGAGTTATTGGGATAATGTGAAAAAAGAGGTAAAAGACCTTGGGATCTCATAAGATGAGAATGGTGAAAGTCACCTCCCATCGAATTGTTTTCATGCAAATCGTAACAGCGGGGTATGAAATTCATTCTATGGACCTCAATCCACTAGGAAAAATGTTTTCCGAAAAATCCATATGGGGTTTATGGAATTTTGAAGAAATAGTGGGAGTAATTTATGATTATAGACCATATTGTAAATTTAATTAATATTTATTGAAAGAATGCTAAAATCTCAATTGTTCTTCTTTTCTTTCTTGTAGATTGAAAATGTCTAAACGTCACCATACTTGAGATAAACAAACTTGTTTGAACCAACTATGCTGACTGGCTTAGGAATCTCAAAATTGTTTTGGATTCTGAGAAACGCTCTTATGTGTTGTAATCTCGTCCTCCCACTGAGCTTCCCGAAGATTCGATTGACGAAGAACGTGTGACGTTCCAACGTTGGATCGATGATGACCTTCAGGCCCGTTGCCTTATGATGGCATCTATGTGCAATGAACTGCAAAAGCAACACGAGCACCTTAAGCATGCATCTGAGATCTTTGTACACTTATAAGAGTTGTTTACGGTACAAGATCGGCATATAAGATATGCAACATCAAAGGAGTTCTATCGGGCAAAGATAACTGAGGGGTCGTCTGTCCATGACCACAGCGTCAAGATGCTTTCTCTTATTGAGAAGTTAGAATCTTTGAACCCAGGCATGAATAATGACTCTTACATAGATGTGATCTTACAGTCATTACCTCCATCTTTTGATCAATTTGTTGTTAATTACAATATGAACGGTCTTGAGAAGACTATTCCGGAATGGATCAATATGCTTATACAATACGAGGCTACTATAAAGAAGCCTGCACCAGTAATGCTAACAACCCCATCCACGTCTCCCTCCATGACCAAAAGGGTCAAGAAATGGAGGAGGAATGGAAAGGGGAGGAAGAAAAGCAATAAGGACGGCCGAGGAAAGGGCAAAGGAAAAAGATAATCAAGGCCAATCCAGCAAATGATGAGTGTCATCACTGCCACGAAAAAAAGGCCATTGGAAGAGGAATTGCAAGAAGTTTCTTGCAACAGTCCAAGGTATTTTTCGTTGTTGAAATTAACATGCTTGCTAATAATGCTTCTTGGGTACTGAATACCGATTGTGGAGCTCATATTTGCAATGATTTGCAGGTAATGAGAAGAAGAAAAAAGTTGGGTGAAGGGGATGTGATCCTCGGGCTTGGAGATGGCAAGTAAGTTGCTGCTAAAGCTGTTGGAACTGTTTCACTTAGCTATTAGCAAGGATGTTAGGATAACACTTAATAGTTGTTATTATGTACCAAGTATGATAAGAAACATTGTATCTATACCTACTCTTGATGAAGAGGGGTATGAATTTTGTGTATCAAAACAATGTTTCTACTTAATGAGGATTGGTTCTCCTGTTTTACTTGGCACTTTAATAAATGGTTTATATACTATCCAACAACATAATATGATTATGAATGTTCAACACAAACAAAAATTGGATGATCAAGAAAATGCACAAACATGGCACGCTAGGTTAGATCACATTTCCAAGGATAGGATGAAGAGGTTGATTGACTCTAAGAATCTAGAAATAGAGAACTTAGATACTCTTTCAACTTGTGATTCTTGTCTCAAGGGAAAAATGACCAAAAAACCATTTGTTGGACAAAGTAGTCGTGCCACTGCACTGTTGGATTTAATCCACACAGATGTTTGTGGACCTTTAAGTACTCTAGCCAGAGGAGGATTTTCTTACTTCATAACCTTTACTGATGATCACTCACGGTTCGGTTACGTGTACTTAATGAGGTACAAGTCTGAAGCATTTGAAATGTTCAAAGAATTCAAACTTGAAGTAGAAAATCAAACTGGACGAAAAATTAAGACCATTCAATCTGATCATGGTGGTGATTACTTAAGTGGTGAATTCTTGAATTACTTAAAAGAGAATGGGATTCTATCTCAATGGACTCCTCCTGCAACACCACAACTTAATGGCGTGGCTGAAAGGAGGAATCGAACTTTGTTGGACATGGTTCGTTCCATGATGAGTTCTACTACATTACCTCTTTCTTTTTGAGGCTATGCGTTAGAAACGACGGCCAAGTTATTAAACATGGTGCTATCTAAGGCTGTACCGAAAACACCATATGAAATATGGAATGGCAAACCACCTTCTTATAAGTATTTGAGAATATGGGGGTGTCCTGCATATGTCAAAAGACTAGTGGGAGATAAGTTGGATATGAGATCCATCTTATGTAGATTTGTTGGATATCTGAAAGAAACTGTAGGAATACTACTTCTATGATCCCTCGGAACAAAACGTGTTTATTTTGAGAAATGCAGTGTTCTTAGAAAAAAGTTTTCCTTCGGATACTCAAAATAAAGAGGCGCAACTCGAAGAGTCGAGTGATACATCGCCTATGGCAGAAATGACACCCATACTGCCTCACAATGAACCTTTTGATTTTACACATCCTCTGAGAAAGTCGGCTAGAGTCTCTAAACAACCTGAGAGATATGGTATGCTAGCCTTGATTGTTCAATTGGATAATGATCCAAAGAAGTTCGAAGAAGTGATGTATGACATCGATTCGGGTAGATGGCTTGAGGCCATGAGATCCGAAATGGACTCCATGAACTCCAACAAGGTATGGACCTTGGTGGACCCACCTAAAGGAGTTAGGCCCGTTGGGTGCAAATGGGTCTACAAGCGAAAGCTTGAAGCCGATGGAGAGGTATCGACCTTTAAGGCCCAATTGGTAGCGAAAGGCTACACTCAAAGGCCTGGTGTGGACTTTGAGGAGACCTATTCGCCCGTCGCTATGGCCAAGTCCATAAGGATCTTACTTGCAATATCTGCGTATTATGACTATGAGATATGGCAAATGGATGTGAAAACTGCATTCCTTAATGGATTCATTGAGGAAGAAATCTATATGGATCAACCACAAGGTTTTACGTCTAAAGAAGAGCAAAAAGTTTGTAAACTACAGAGGTCTATTTATGGGCTCAAACAGGCATCCCGAAGTTGGAACATTCATTTTGATGAGGTTATAAAATGTTATGACTTCATCAAGAACGAATATGATCTATGTGTATATAAAAAAGTTAGTGGGAGCTCTATTGTGTTCCTCGTGCTTTATGTGGATGATATTTTACTCATCGGGAATGATGTTAAAATGTTAGGTGACATTAAAGCATGGTTATCTACTTAATTCTCCATGAAGGACTTGGGTGAAGCTTCCTATATTCTTGGGATAAAGATCCACAGAGATAGATATAAAAGAATGTTACGAATGACCCAAGTCTCGTACATTGATAAAGTCTTGAAAAGGTTCAAGATGGATGAATCAAAAAGGGGTTTTCTTCCCATGAGGCATGGAATTAAACTCTCCAAAACTCAGCCTCCCAAGACTGATGAGGAAGTTAAGAAAATGTCAGAAATTCTCTATGCTTTTGCCATTGGCAGCATACAATATGTTGTTCAATGTACGAGGCCTGATATAGCTTACGCTCTAAGTGTTACGAGTCATTATCAGGCATGTGCTGGCCACGATCTCTGGACTGCTGTCAAAAATATCCTTAAGTAGTTGAGAACAACTAGGGATTTATTTTTGGTGTACGGTGATGGAGAATTGATATTGGAAGGGTATACTGATGCCATCTTCCAATCGGATGTGGATGACGCTAAGTCTCAATCTGGTTATGTATTTCGGTTGAATGGAGGAGCTGTCAGTTGGAAAATTTCCAAGCAAGATACGATAGTGGATTCCACGACGAAAGTCGAGTACATTGCAGCTTCTGAAGCTGCAAAGGAGGCTGTTTGGATGAAAAACTACATCCAAGAGTTGGGTGTGGTGCCTAGCATTGCCAAACCTGTAGTTGTACTTTGTGATAAACAACGGGGCTATTGCGCAAGCGAGGGAGCCAAGACCTCATCACAAAGCCAAACACATAATTAAATGCTACCATCTAATTAGAGAAATGGTAGGAAGTGGTGACGTGCGAATGGATTGCGTTGCATCAACGGAGAACATAGCAGACCCGCTTACAAAGTCGATATCACAAATTGCTCATTCTCAACATCTTGAGAAGATGGGATTAAAGAACATGGGCAATTGGCTTTAGGTCAAGTGGGATATTGTTAGAATAGGTGATCGTCAAGCCAATTGATTGGCTCTTTGTAAACTATTCTAGACGATCTTTTTCAATAATATGTTAATTTAAGAAATGTTCTTTCGCCATCTTCATCATATGCTTTCAAAATTATATTTATATGAGCATTTGGTTGAAGCCCTTAGATCAATTATGCTATGGGGTTGGCTCTCGCATATAATGGCGACAATGAAACCAACATCTATGGTTTGATCTAAAATATTCCAAGTCGATGAATCGGTCGAGACAGGGTATCAACCATTCCTTAAAGACTTGCACTAAGTGATGCATTCATATGATGAATGTCGAGTTTCATAGACAGAGACGTATGACGTCTACGCACTTTAGTGGGTGCTTGATAAAGAGTTATCAAGTTCACTGAATTGACTCGCAGGAGTTGTCATATGGAAGCCCTATATGGCATGATCGGTATGACTAGAACTCCTAGGCTACGATAATGCACTAACTAGTCCTTAGATTTGAGGTTCCATAGTAACCTTGTGCATCGAACGACTATGACTTGATCATGTCCAATGTGGTATCGGATTTCATCCTGGATCACTATACGGTCATGTTTTCAAACATAGTTGAAGCATGCTTGGAGGTTGGTGAGTCCCCAAGATAGGATCTGCTACTTATCATGAGATGATAACAAACCTCCTATGTTCTCTACAGATGTGTTCCTCGAAGCACATGGCCATGGCTGTTGATCGAATAGGAGAAAAGATTTTTCCTATATTGATAAATTGGAAGCATAACTTGAAGAGTTGATACATAGACATCAAAGTTGATAATGAGAACCGGTAACTAATTCCATGCCCTAGACTTTGATCGGGAGGTTAGTAACAGAGGGACCGTATCTGCATGGTACGCGTAGCTCACAGGTTCACGCAATAATTCACCTATTCTCTAGTGCCATGGACCATTGCTAGATGGCCACCCATGTTGACGGGTACCCTCTAATTAAGGAGTTAATTGAGGGTGATTAACTATGATAAGATCGAATTAATCTAATGCAAGTAAGTTGCTAATTAAACTGTATATATGATACAAGCCCAAGTCTAGCTGAATAGTGAACCTAAAGGGTCACACACAAATCCATGATGGAATTATTGGAATTAATTTGTAGAATTAATTATGGAGAATAAATAAATTAATTTAAGGAGTTAAATTAATTGATTGAAATGATTTATGAAATCATTTAATGGGAATATAAAATAATATCATTATTTAATTTAGAGTCTAAATTCACAAGCATTAATTTGATTAAGTAAGACTTGTGATAGATTAATTAAGATGAATCTATTTGAGCTTGAAAATCAATTAATTAGATTAATTGATTTGGGCTTATATTTAATTAAAGAATTAAATATCATGGGCTAAATAAGTAGTTGGGAATTAAATAAAATTGGACTTAGTCCAATTGAAAATTAAGATAAAGCCCAAGACCTTAGCCCAAGCCCACAAGCCCACAAGACAAGATTCATTGAACATAGACATAACTTGTTTCATCTTTAGATGTAGAAGAAAAATACGAGTGCTAAAGCTTGTCTATAAAGAAGACAAGTGTAAAAGAAGAAAATATGAGTCATGCTAAAACTTGTCTATAAAGAAGACATGTGTAAAAGGAGAAAAGATGAGTCATGCTCGTACTTGTCTATGAAGAAGACAAGTGTTATATAAGAGCAAGACAAAAGGGCTTGTCTACATTCATTGTATCTAGTACAAAGAAATGCCTATAAAAAGGGGTAGAAGGCAAGAGATTTACATACCATATTTTTACATACAAGATACAAAAACTCTTGCTTTCCTTTTGCTCTCTAGTTCTTAGACTTTCTCTCCTTCAAAGCTAGAAAGTCTAGCTCTCACTTTAGCATTGGTCTTATGTTTATTTCTCATCTCCAAAAAGAGAAGAATTCCTTTGATTTCTCCATAGATCAATAGTTGATCTACCTTAATCCTCCAATACCTACTAGCATAGATTTGAGGGTGATTCCATCATAGGTGGTGGGAACTAGCTTTAGAGGGAAGACACTTGTATTCCTATCGTGAACAATAGTTAAAAGCGGTTCCGTTTTGACGTTCCACCAATTTTAAGGTAAGGTCGTTCTTGAGAAAGTTCAAGTAACCAACATCAACCGGAGAGCAAGAAAGGTTGGTGCTCTTAACTATTCAATTGACATCCTTTTATGCATGAGATCCACATCGTAATAGCAACTAGATGGGCGATTTGATCGCTAATTATAATATTGGTTTCTAATTAAAATTTTAATTTCCGCTGCGTTTAACGTCTTAAGGCTTATTCGAAGCTAACAGTGGTATCAGAGCCCAGTCATGCAAGTCAATTGAATTTATTTTGGTTTGATGTGATTTATCGGATTAAATTTCTTAACGATTTAATTTTATGTGTTAGTCTCTTGATGCGTTGAATTTAATTCTTGGGCATATTTCAATTCTTGAAATTTGATTCTATTGTGTTTCACCTTCCGCCTACATGGCCGGATTTATCTTTCGCTTACATGGTCGGATTCTTCCGCCTACATGGCCGGTTCAATAGCGATTTTTGTATATTCTCAACTCAATTTTTATTTGAGGATAATATATATATATATATATTATTTTTCTAATTTATATGTGGATATAAATTGAGAAAGTAAATTGGTTTTTCACTTTCATTTTGATTAAGAAAATTCGATATATTCTCCTAATATGATTAGGAAAATTTCTTGGAAAGTCCAAGTTAATTTGACATTATGAATCAAGTGCCCATAAATTAAATTCAATTTCATTCCATGAAAAACATCATGTGATATAACGTAAGAAATTAAATTCTTTTGTTTTATTGGATCTAAATATATATACGTGATATTATTTGCATATATCATATGTGATATCTTTGATGTATGGGACGACTATGGGCTCATGATCATCCAACAAGGGCATGCTAGGTTTTATTTCTGGTATATATGTTTGTATGGCTCTGCTTCACTTTCATACCTACACTTTACACTGTGTATGATAAACAAGCAAACAAGAATAAAACATCGTGATGAGGTCTTGCGTAAACAAATGGTTTGAACCCTCACTTGGAGTGTCCAAGTCAAAATATTAAACCCCTGATGGATAAAATCAAATTAGATATGATAATCCAGACCTTCTATCCATAGTGACAAAGTATGAGATGCAATCACCTTTCCACGTGGTGTCTAACTTCCCCACTGGTTTGGATGCTTTTACTTTCCGAAGTACTAGGTCACCCACTTGAAAGTCTCGTAGTCTGAGCAAATGGTTGTGTGCCTTGACCATTAGACTTTTGTACCCTGCATCCGAATGAAGGCTTTTTCTCATAACTCCTCAATGAGCTCGAGGATTTCTTTGAGCAAGTTGTTATTATCCTCCTCATAATATCATAGGACTCTATGAGAAGGTGTGCCCTACTTCTATTGGTATCACCGCATCTATTCCATACACCAAGGAGAAAGGGCTTCCCCTGTGGGATTTCTGGAGGTGGTTCAGTACGCCGACAGTGCTAGACAATTCGTCCACCCAATTACCTCCAGCCTTTTCTTGATTCCTTGAACGAGGGTTCTATTAGTGACCTCCACCTGCCCATTGGCTTGGGGTTGTGCCATGGAGGTAAACCTTTGTTTTATACATAGTCCTTGGCACCAATTTTGGATTTTTTGCCCCTGGAACTGCCTCCTTTTGATAGAGATAATCTGCTAGGGAATCCCAAAACGATAGAGTATAATGTCCCAGATAAACTTTATGACCTCTCATTCGGTGATACGAGTGAGAGGCTCCGCCTCCACCCATTTAGTGAAATAATCGATTGCTATTAGCAGAAACTTTCGTTGTACGGGGGCTAGAGGGAAGGGCCCCACCAGATCTATTCCCTATTGGGTGAAGGGACATGGGGCTAATAATGTCGTGAGGGGTTTGGTTGGTTGGTGTATGAGAGAGGCGTGCTTCTGACACTTGCCACACCTCCTTACTAGGGACTTGGCGTCCTGTCTCAGGAAAGGTAAGAAATATCCTGCGTGTAAAGCCTTGTTGGCTAAGGCCAAAGCTCCTATGTGCGACCCACAACACCCACCGTGTATTTCCTTGAAGACGTGCAACCCTCCTCCTGGGAGAGGCACCTTAACAATGGATGGTGGAAGGACTTCTTGTAGAGAGTATCTCTAGAGAGTAGGAAATGTGTGGCCCTTTTCTTTAGGTGGGTTACTTCCAATTGATCATTGGGGAGGCGACCTTGTTTCAACCAATCGCAGATGGCTTGCCTCCAATATCCCCCTTGGTGCATAGCTTGAATTTCCAAGAGGGAGCCCAGTTGAGGAAGGTATTGGAGAGTTATCTACCGTGTTGTACTATCTTTCATTGTGCTAGCAAGTTTAGATAAATAATCTGCTTTATTATTTTCTTCTCAAGGAATTTGTACCAGCCAGAAGTTGTCAAATTTCAAATTTCACTCCTCTATTCGACAGAGGTATTGCTTCATGCTTTCCTCTTTGGCCTCATAACTTCCATTAACCTGTTTCACCATGAGTTGGGAATCAGAGTATGCTACCAAGCACCGTGCCCCTGCTTCCCATGCCATCTTCATTCCTAAGGCCTAGGCCTCGTATTCGACTTCATTGTTAGAGGCTTTGAACTGAACTTAATGGCAAATTCAGATCTATTCCTTCTGAGGAGGCAATGACCAGTCTTCCCCCTCTGCCTTGGATGGTGGAGGATCCATCAACGTGCAACAACCGACGCCCCCTGCTAGAAGGTGGGAATGTACTTTTTGACATTAAGTCTAGTAATGCCTAGGCCTTTATCGTAGTTCGAGTGAGGTAAGTTATGTTGTATTTACTTTACTCTATGGCCCATTTGGTGAGTCGTCCTGAAGTATCTGGCTTGCCCAAGACTTGTTTGAGGGGGTGGTTGGTACATACCCTCATGGGATAAGATAGAAAGTATGGCCTCAACCTTCGGACAGTGACTACTAGTGCAAAGACTATCTTCTCAATATCACTATAACGTCCTTCAACTCTGTTAAGGGCTCTACTCACGTAATATATGGGCATCTGCCTACCCCGGTCCTCTTGTAGTAAGACAGAACTTACCGCTTGGGACATGGTGGATAGGTAGACGTAAAATGTGTCTCTTAGTGAAGATTTGACCAGGATGGGGAGTTCGGCCAGGTACTTCTTGAGCTCCTCAAAGGCCGCGCACCATTCTTCTCCCCATTCAAAGTGCTTAGCCTTCTGTAACACCCTAAAGAATGGGAGGCTCTTCTTTGGAGATTTGGTTATTAAACGATTGAGAGCCGCTACCTTTCTGTGAGGTATTGGACCTTGTTGATGTTAGTGGGTACCTTCATGTCTAAAACCACTTTAATTTTGAGAGGATTAGCTTATATTCCTCTCTTCGTGACCATGAATCCTAGGAATCATCCGCTCTGTACACGGAACACACATTTGGCGGGATTCAATTTCAATAGATATTTCTGAAGGACTTCGAATGTTTCTTCTAGATCGAGTATGTGGTCCTGAGCCGTCTTGCTTTCTACGAGTATGTCATCGACATAAACCTCCATGTTTCGCCCTATCTAGGCTTGGAATATCTTATCCACCAGGCATTGATAAGTGGCATTCTTAAGCCCAAAGCGCATAGCCACATAGCAAAACGTCCCGGCCGATGTGATGAAACTAACTCTCTTTTGGTCTTCGTGGGCCAACATGTTTTGGTGATACTCTTGTGACGCATTCATGCATGCTTATAAGCTCGCAACTGGAAGTAGAGTCCACCAACTAGTCAATGCGAGAGACATGGTAAAAGTAATTTGGGCACGCCTTGTTAAGATCTCTGAAATCCACACACATCCTCTACTTCCCTCCGGGTTTAGGGACGAGGAATACACTGGAAAGCCACTTCAGGAATTGTATCTCATGGATGTGCTCTGCTTTCAAGAGTTTTTCTATTTCTCTTAGGATGATTTTTGTCCTTTTCTAGACTAAGGTCTCTCTTGTTTTTCTTAACAGGCTTTCTCGAACAGTCAATATTGAGGTGATGTATGATGACATCGGAATCAACACCCTCCAGGTCTTGGTGGGACCAGGAGAATATGTCTATATTCTTTCATAAGCATTGTGTCAGGTCTTCTTTTATGTGTCCCTCTAACTGAGACCCAATCATCGTGGTCTTCCTGGGGATCCCATAATCCAACTCTATAGATAACAATTCCTCAGGGGTGAGGACCTTGATGTGACCCTTTTCTCTAACGGGATCCTCTTCATGGGGGGATCCGGATCAATTAGGTTGTTTAGCTGGGGCTGCACCTGATCCCTGACGCTTGCGAACTTTTTCCAGGGGCAGCTTCGACGCTCCATGCTTTTGGCCTTTACGTATGTCCTCCACATAGTATTTCCAAGACTGCAGCGATCTCCTTCTACTTCTGCTACACCTCCTGGCACAGGGACTTTGACCTTCATGTGAAATGTAGAGATGACAGCTTGGAAGGCATTGAGAGTAAGTCTCCCAATATTACACTGTAGGATGAGGGGGTATCCACCACCAATAATTTTATCAAACATGTTATTCGCAGTGATCCCTGACCCAGGGAGAGGGGGAGAGTAATTGATCCCCGAGGATGCACTTTTTCTTTAGCAAATCTATATAACAAGGTGTCAAATTTTCTAGGGGGACCTTTCCCAGCTGCATTTGATCATACGCCTCCCCAAATAGGATGTCCCCCGAACTGCCCGAGTCTTTAAAGGGCACCATTATAGGAGAGATTCATGGTAGGTTTTTCTCTGGTTGTGAACGAAATGACTGGGGTACTAGCGAGAGTATCTACTTCTAGTATCTCCTTAGCGGAGTATCTCGTCGCCTACTGTATCAGGGCCCGAGCGTTATAGGAGTCTCCTTTCATAGGACCTCCAGATATCATGCGGATGACCCCTTTCCGAGGGGGGTTGTCTTCCTCCGGTCCTCCTAAGGGACCCCCCTTACGAGCTTCCTCCTGAGGGGATTTGGAACCCACCTCACTAGGAGCTTTTCCTTTGTACGACTCTTTCTTCTGATAAGGACCTGTGCCCTTAGCCTTCTCCCGGCATACGAACTCTTGGAGATATCCATTTTTCACCAAGCATTCTATCTCACTCTTTAGATGCTGACACTCGTTCGTAGTATGCTTATATCATTGTGGAATTGACAGAACTTGTCAGACTTGTGCTGCGTGGGACCCATCCGGGCCCCTCGGGGCCAATTCAAAAATCCTTTACCTTTCATGGCCATGAAGGCTTGGGAGATGGGTGCATTCAATGGAGTATACACGGGAGTTCCCCTTTGGAACGAAAACTTTTTATCTCAAGATTCAACTTTTGATTTCTTGGCAACTCTTTTCTCATTCGTTTCCATCCTCTTCTCACATGGGATTTCCTTCTTGGAGGCCCGTGCCTCTTCCATATTGATGTATTTTGCTAGTATAGAAAAAAAGGCTATCAAAATCGGGTCCGGGCTTCTTGGCCAGGGACTTAAAGAAGTCACTGTCTAGAAGCCCTTGAGAAAAAACATTAGCCTTGACTTCTTGCGTGGATGCAGGGACCTTTAGGGTCGTGGTGTTGTACCTGTGTAGATAATCCCTCAGAGACTCAAAATCTTTTTGTCGAATAGTGAAAAGGCTGAGAGGGGTCTTGCAATGCTTCCTGCTACTAGCAAACTGATGTAGGAATAATGAGCAGAACTCCTCTCGTCGATAGTTGGTTGAACCACTACTGGGCCGCGCAAGAAAATGTGGTGACAAACACCTGACACTTAATTCCATCAGTGTACCTGTGAAGGAGACCCACATTCTCCAACCGAGACAGATGTTGCTGCGGGGGCCGCCGTGCAGGGGGAGCCTCCTCGCGTTCTCTTGAGCCCTTTGCCACCAGGGGGACTTTATGAGGCATCTGGGCCATCGCCGCCACAAGTGCGGTAGTTACTGGAGCCAACTGTGTGTGTATGGATGTAAAAATCTGTTGAATGGTTGCCAGTAACCCCGGGGACAACCTATCCGAAGAGGCATCTAAGGAGGTGCTGTCACGAGGGGGATTTGACGGGGGATTTGTAAGACCAAAAGTTCCAGCCTCAGTGCGCCTGGTAGGAGTCAGGGGGGTCCTAGCCATCACTTCCAATGCCTAAGGGTCAGCTGCAGTGTCAGTTGCCTTCTGGTTTCTAGTCCGCTGTTAGAGATTTCCATGGTCCTCACGTTTTTGTTCTATGTTCCCACAGATGGCACCACTTGATGTGAGCAAAAAATGCTCGTTCTTTGGTATAACTTTGGGCTAGATAGATGTGGTCCTTGGGCCGATAGGTCAGAAAAAGGAACCTGCAAAAAAATACATTAGCACTCCAATGCTCAAGTCAGCAAACAATTTTGAAAAAATGTAAGCAAGAATGCATGAGAAAATAATGAGAATGATTGTGGTGGCTACAGCATAAAATAAGTGTGTAATGTTTCATGTCAGAGTACGTTACCCATTTAGGGGTAAAAAACCTGTATTTACAGGCGAAAGACTAGATGAGTCCTCATAGCGTAAGTAGTCCAATGTTGAGGGGACTCTAAGGAGACGGGTGTGGGAGGGCTTCTTGGTCTTCATATATTCGAATCCCCATAAAAGGGCTTACTTGGCCTGATTGGATAAGGGTGGATGATTTCTTGATCGTGGACCTCTCGAACTGTGTCTCTATCCACGTGGGACGATGACTATAGCCTCATTACTTACTTGGTTGCGCCCGTGGCCTATCCACGTGGGACGATGACTATAGCCTCGTTGCTTACCTGGTTGCCCCCGTGGCCTTGGGATGCTTCATTGGGTCGGACTTGAGATTTTAGAATGGGTTGGTCTAGTTGTTCGAGGTATAAGTCAAGCTACCCGGGCCTTCCTAACCTTCCTTGGGTTAGGCCTTATCTCCTTTCATGGGTCACTCGATTTGGGGCATATCAGTATAAATATTTAAAAAGAAATCCAAAATACACTCACTGAACGCAATTTGGTGGGACTTCGAATATTTCTTCTAGATCAAGTATGTGGTCCTAAGAATTCTTGCTTTTTACGAGCATGTCATCGACATAAACCTCCATGTTTCACCCTATCTGAGCCTGGAATATCGTATCCACCAGGCACTGATAAGTGGGTCTGGTGTTCTTAAGCCCAAAAGGCATAGCCACATAGCAAAACGTCCCGGCCGATGTGATGAAACTCTCTTTTGGTCTTCGTGGGCCAGCATGATTTGGTGATACTCTTGTGAGGCATCCATCATGCTTATAAGCTCGCAACCCAAAGTAGAGTCCACCAACTGGTCAATGCGAGGGACAGGGTAAAACTCCTTTGGGCATGCCTTGTTAAGATCTCTGAAATCCACACACATCCTCCACTTCTTCTGGGTTTAGGGATAAGGACTACATTGGAAGGCCACTCTGGGAATTGTATCTCCTAGATGTGGCCTGCTTTTCAAGAGTTTTTCTATTTCTCCTTGGATGATTTTATACTTTTCTAAACCAAAGTATCTCTTCTTTTTCTTAACAGGCTTTCTCGAAGGGTCGATGTTGAGGTGATACATTATAACACTGGGGTCAATGGCCTCCAGGTCTTGGGGGGACCAGGAGAACATGTCTATATTCTTTCATAAGCATTGTATTAGGTCTTCTTTTAAGCGTCCCTCCAAATGAGACCCAATCATCGTGGTCTTCCAAGGGATCTCAGGATCCAACTCTATAGATAACAATTCCTCGACGGGGAGGACCTTAGTGTGACCCTTTTCTCCAGTGGGATCCTCCTCGAAGGGGGATCTGGACAAATCAGGCTATTTGGCGGGAGCTGCACCTGATCCCCGACACTTGCGAACTTCTTCTAGGGGCAGCTCCAGCGCTCCACGCTTTTGGCCTTTACGTATGGCCTCCACATAGCATTTCCGAGACTACAGTTCATCTCCTTCTACTTCACCCACACCTCCCGGTACAAGGAATTTGACCTTCATGTGAAATGTAGAGATGACAGCTTACAAGGTGTTGAGAGTAGGTCTCCTCAAAATTACATTGTAGGCTGAGGGGGTATGCACCACCAAGAATTTTATCAAGCATGTTCTTCACAGCGATCCCTGACCGAGGGAGAGGGGGAGAATAATCTATCCCCGAGGATGCACTATTTCTTCAGCAAATCTTTATAACGATGTGTCAATTTTTTTTCGAGGGGGACCTTTCCTAGCTGTATTTGATCATATGCCTCCCCAAATAGGAAATCCGCCGAATTGCCCAAGTCTACAAAGACCTGACTAACAGAGTAGTTTGTTGTCATGGCGAAGATCACTGGGGCGTCATTAAGGGAGAGATTCATGGTAGCTTTTTCTCTAGTTGTGAACTGAATGACCGGGGTACTAGCAAGAGTATCTACTTCTTGTATCTCCTCAGTGGAGTACCCCGATACTTCCCGTACGAGGTCTTTCCGAGCGTTATTGGAGTTTCCTCTCATAGGACCTCCAAATATCATGCGGATGATCCCCCTTCCGAGGGGGGTTGTCTTGCTCCCGTCCTCCCCGAGGGACTCCGCTTACGAGCCTCCTCAGAGGGGATTCAAAACCCACCTCGCTGGGAGATTTTCCCTTTTACGACTCTTTTCTGATAAGGACCTGTGCCCTGAGTTTTCTCCCAACAAATGAATTCCTGGAGATATCCATTTTGTACCAAGCGTTCTATCTCGCTCTTCAGATGCTGACACTAGTCTGTAGTATGCCCATGGTTATTGTGGAATCGATAGAACTTGTTAGGCTTGTGCATCCTGGGACCCTCCCGGGCCCCTCGAGGCCGATTCAGCATCCTTTGCCCTCAATGGAGTATACACAGGAGTTCCCCTTTGGAATGGAAACTTCTTATCTTGAGAGTCGACCTTTGATTTCTTGGCAGCTCTTTCCTCCTTCGTTTCCTTCCTCTTCTCACCTCGGCCTTCTTTCTTGAAGGCTCGCACTTATTCCATATTTGATGCCCTCTAAAATCTACCTGGTAAGCTCAAGAGCTAGAAGCGGGCCTCCGAGCAGGGCAGCCCAAGTAGGCCAAACCTTGTTTTGGCATAATAACAGTAAGTTACTTATCCAGAAAGCCTCTCTTGCAATCACTGACCTGGCAGGCCCACGAAAAAGGCTCGTACAGCAAGCCTAGTCATCAAACAACAAGGATTCCAAATCATACAGGTGTAGAATACGTGGAGTCACGTCATAACTAAAAAACCTCATCTAAATTCCCAGAGAATTGGTTGGAATCTGTGTTCTTCTTAGTAGGTAACAACTTTCCCGGAAAACATGGCAGATGTGGTTAGGGTAATTCAAACGGCCATATCTCTGTGAATTCTTATCTGATTCATGCGTGGTTTGTTGAAGGAGATAGCTGATTCCTTAAGGTTTCCATGTCCATACGGAACTGAACATAAATTCCCAAAAATATACACATAGACCATTATAAAATGACTGATTGCACAGTCATTTGTCAAGTAACTTTTTACTCTATTTTGCAACTTCACTCCAGTCGGTTCCGTCCCTGCTTCGTGTGGTAACCTTCCAGCCTTTGTGACCAACCCAGTCGCTGCTCCTGCAGTTTTAGATCCGCTCCTTTATGAATACCTTTGCCAGTTCACAGTAGAGACTATTCACTCAACTTTCTGCGGCTCCCAAGCAAGTGGTGCAGGACCATTTTCTTAGCGGGAGCGAGGAGGAACACTAGGAAGTCAACCGATGGACGAACATGATCCTATTGAGCAGTAACAAGATAGATCCCTCCCTACTGGCTCTGCCAGCAAGGAGGCAGCCCCTTTGGCAAGCCCTTAAGAAGGAGGTGGTCGAGCTTCGCCAGTGGGTAACAAAGGATGCATTACCCGTATATCGCGACATTTCTTTCAGTGAGGACATCATGGTAGAAGAGCTCCCTACTCATTTCCGAGTAGCTTCCCATCTACTTGCCTACAATGGCACCACCGACCCTGCTACACATATGCATAAGTTCGAAAATGCAACCCTGTTGCATAAGTATACGGATGGTATTAAATGTCGTGTTTTTTCTACTATACTAACCAACTCTACTCAATGATGGTTTGACCAGCTCTCAGCTGGATCAATAAGATCTTTTGTAGAGTTTAGCTCCTTTTCCTACTCCAGTTTGCTAGTAGCAAGAAGTACCGGAAATCGGCTATCAACCAATGTTGTCCTGGAAGTCCCTACTACTCACCTGGAGGTGCTAATCAACGCACTCACCCAGGGACTCCGAGTAGGACCACTCTTCGAATCTTTAGCAAATAAACCTACAACTAATTTCCATGAAGTACTAGCTCGCACAAAGAAGTACATGAATCTTGAAGATGCCCGGCTGGTTAGGAAGGGGGACAACAAGGACCAGAGGAGGGAAGGATAAAACTCCTCCACTCGCGCTATGAACAGAAGGAGGACCACTCCCACCAGCCGCCATTCTCGGAGGTGTGAGGAGTAGGGTCGTTGATCCTCCCATGAGGGAGCACAGAAGGGAAAAATTCCCGATTGAGGAATTTAGCCCAGAAAATACTCTTGCTAAGGGGTAATTCATATGATTGCAGGAGGACTACTAACGGGGACTGCAACAGAGCTAGGTGCACCCCATTCCCGTGCTGCTAGGGCAGTAATTGAGCTTGACCACAAGCCACCAGTAGGGGATCCTACGATCCATTTCGGACCTGCTGAGATACAGGGAGTTCATTTACCTCATAATGATACACTTGTTATTTTTGCTACTCTGGCTCACTACACTTTTCAACGTATTTTTGTGGATTTTTGTAGTTTTGTAAAATATCCTCCTCTATGAGGTCTACTGGCAGTTAGAGCTTGGTGACATCCCACTGGAGCTGGTAGACACGTCATTGTATGGTTTTAAAGGGGAAGTTGTACACCCTCTTGGACAAAATCTTCTCCTCATATCCTTGGGGGTGGAGCCCAACTGGAAGACCAAGATGATTCGCTTCCTCGTAGTGGACAATGCCCTCAGCGTACAAACGTCATTTTTAGGACGACCTCGCTCTAAATGCCTTCCACACCATTGTCTCCACCTACCACATAAAGTTAAAATTCCCTACTGGAGCAGGAGTAGGGGAAGTCATAGGTGACCAATAACATTGCCCAAAAATGCTATGTCGAATCCATGAGAGGAGGCAGTAGGAAGGACATGGAGATAGAGCTTCCCCAAACCCAACAGGGAGAAAGGAAAAAGACCTATGCAACACGATAAGCAAGGAAACGAGATTCCTGCTTGAGTTCAACCTGCCGAAGAGCTGTTGAGCATTCAGCTGGTACAAGGAGAGCAGGACAAGACATAAGGATTGGGTCCCAATTGAACCCTGACTTAGCAGGGCGACTAACCACCTTTCTACAGGAGAACTCAGATGTCTTCGCATGGTCAACCTAGGATCTAGTGGGTATTAGCCCAGCATTGCAGTACATAGCTTGAACATGGATCCAACCTTCTCTCCTATAAAGCAAAAGAAGAGGCATTTCGGTCCTGAGAAGGACAAAGTTATCCAGGATGAGGTAAGCAAGCTCCTTGATGCAGGGAACATCAGGGAGATCCCATTTCCCCTAATGGTTGTCCAATGTGGTGCTTGTCCCTAAACCAAGTAACATTTCGGTCCTGAGAAGGACAAAGTCATCCAGGATGAGGTAAGCAAGCTCCTTGATGCAGGGAACATTAGGGAGATCCAATTCCCCTAATGGTTGTCCAATGTGGTGCTTGTCCTTCAACCAAGTAACAAATGGTGCATGCGCGTAGACTTCAGGGATGTGAATAAGGCCTATCCTAAGGATTTTATTCCCTTACCTCGTATAGACCAACTAGTGGATTCCACCCTCTGGTCATGAATTGTGAGTCTAATAGATGCCTCACAGGCAGGCCGACCAACACATTGCAGACCTTGCTAAAACCTTCAACATACTTTAGTTTGCAGAAAAGTACCATATGAAGCTGAATCCAGCCTAATGTGCATTCAATTTTCGAAGTGCCGATTTCTTGGCTATACGGTGACAGAGAAGGGTATTGACGTCAACCTAGAAAAATATGAGGAATCCAGGAGATGAAGCCTCCCACCTACCTCAATGAAGTGAGGAAACTTGCTGGCCGCATAGCTGCCTTTAGTAAATTCATATCCCGCTCGGCGGAGCGTAGCCTTTCTTTTTTTCAAGGCCTTAAGGAACGCCAAAGGACTTTGCATAGGACGAAACTTGCAAAAACAAGCCTTCCTAGATCTAAAGACCTACCTGGTCAAGCTGCCCTTGCTCACTAAAGCCTTCACCAGGTGTGAAACATTTATACTTATACCTTGCTGCAGGTCATCATGCGGTGAGTTCCATGCTCATCAAGGAGGAAGATGGAATTATGAAAACCCATATACTATGTCAGCAAGGTATTACATGGCTCTGAGCAGTGCTACCCTAAGGTAGAAAAACTAGCATTTGCTTTGGTAACAACTAGTAGGAAAACTACGACTTTTTCTTTTATTGCATTCTATTATTGTGCGAACTAACAACCCCCTGTGAACTATGTTAGGGACAATTGAGACTTCAGATAGGAATGATTAAAATGGGTTGTAGAGCTCAGCGACTTTGACATCTCTTACCAGCCCAGGACGACCATCAAGGCCTAGGTGCTTGCTGAGTGTATGACTAAAACTGCACCTATCGAAGAAAACGAGGGGACATGGCTACACATGTGGATGGCTCCTCCACCTATACAAGTAGTGGAGTAGGTATCGTGTTGATTAGACCAGAAGGAGAATAAGCTAGGATCTGCTTGAGGTTCGACTTCAAGGCCTCAAACAATGAAGCTGACTACGAAGCCCTCATAGCAGACATTAAGATGGCATTGGACACAACGAACGCAACTGCTTACTTCGACTCCCAACTGGTGACCAACTAGGTAGGAGGCACATACTACGTTAAGGAGGACCATATAAAGGAGTATTTCCAGGAAGTAAGCGACCTTAAGAGCAGGCTGAAGAGTTTTAAGCTCCACCAGATTCCCCACACTAAAAACACTAAGGCAGATTACCTTGCCTGGCTGGTCAGCTCCCTAGCTTACTACAAACTCGTATTATCACTATAAGGACCCTCACTAAGGTTACTTTTTGACACTAAATGTGTACATCTTGCATATTAGCACAGATTGGAGGAAACCCCTCCTGGATTACCTATTGGAAGGAATCCTTTCTACTGATGAAAGTGGAAACAACCCCCCCTGAGGAGCTAAACAACTAAGTTTACCTTGCTTGGGAGGAATCCTCTACAAAGGGTAGCTCTTCTCCCAGCCCTACCTCCAATACCTATCAGCAGAGGAAGGCAGACATAAGAAATACATGAAGGATCCTGTGGATCCCATAGGTGGTGTGGCCTTTCAAGGGCCGGATACTTCTGGCTTACTCTCAAGAATGATGCAATAAACTGGGTGAGAAAGTGTGAACACTGCTAGAGACACGCCTCACTCATCCATGCACCAGTTGAGCCTTTCAAGGCCCTTTCAGCATCTTGCCATTTTCTCAGTGGGGGAATGGACATAGTAGGTCCTTTCCCAGTTACACAAGGACAATGCAAATTTTTGCTAGTAGTAGTGGACTATTGCTCAGCAAATGAGTGGAGGCGGAACCTTTTACCAAGATCATAGAGAATGAAAGTGATCAAATTTTTGTGGAAAAACATCATATGTAGGTATGCTTACCTCGTGTTCTCATTTTTGACAATGGTTGCAGTTTCAAGGTTGGAAAATTCAAGAAATAGTGTGCTGACATGGGCATCCAACAATGCTTCACTTCAGTAGCCTACCCCCAAGCCATTGGACATATAGAAGTCACAAACAGGAATTTTGGGTGGCAAAGGCATCAAGACCAAGCTGGAACAATCAGGAGGGTAGGTGGAGGAACGCCCTGCCCGGTGTGTTGTGTTCTTATAGAACCACTCCCAGATCAACTATAGGAGAAAACTCCTTTCAACCTGGTGTATGGTCAGACGCCATAATCCCTTTGCTGAAGTAGGGCTAGAATCTTTCAGAATAAACAGCACTACGAAGCAGGAGGACAACGATGCACTGTTGCGTACCAACTTGGACCTCATTGATGAAATTCGAGAGGATGCTCAAACCAACATATAAGATACAACACAGAAGGTAGTCAATAACTACAGCAAAAGGGTGAAGAAGGAGAGAGTTTCCAAATGGGAGACCTCATGCTGAGACGAGTTAGTGCCTTAAAACCAGTACGAAAATTGGCTCCCAACTAGGAGGGTCCATACAAAGTGAGCCGGATTGTCAAATTCAAAGCCTACTAGTTTGCAAGACGCAAATGGCAGAAAAGCTCTCCCAACCATGGAAACGTGTACAAGCCTCAGAAGTTTTAACCCTGAAACACCCTAGCTCTATACCATTACTTTACCACTGGCTTAATCAACATTTACTATTTAAATAAGAGCGGTTCCTACTCCCTTGCCCATCTTATGCTTTATGGACTGGTTAATAACCTTGCCAGGCATACACAGTCAATATGAGCCGCCCTTTCTGGCTTCCAGCTTTGATAAGCCGCCTTGCTAGCGCACTCTTACTGCTTCGAGCCCTGATAAGCCCACCTTGCTGGTGCACTCTTACTGGCTTCGAGCCCTGATAAGGTTCCACCTTGCTGGTGCACTTCTACTTAGCTTTAAGAGCCCTAATAAGTTTCCCCCTGAAGGGCACCATCTTTGCTCACCTTATAGTTGAGAGCCTTTAATAAAATTTGCCTTCAACATGCATACTCATTTAGCTATTAATATACTCATATATAATGGTACGCATATACTTCCATGCTACTTCGAGCTATCTTTCTATTTGCTATCTCTAGCACTTGCTTACTACCTATTGCACAAGGTCTTGCTCTGTTTCTATTGAACAAAGTTAGCAGATGATGCCCACCAGTAATGCCAAGGTTAGAGCAAGGACCACCTGCCTTGTTGATGACAGGAGGATGCTGACTAGCCTGCCTGATCAGCAGCATGGGGTGATACCATCCAAGGTTTGGATACTATACATAGAAGGGCCCATCCCTGTTGTAAACAGATGCATTCCTACTTAAGCTAGAGAACCTTATAAACAAAGTTGTAATCATTCGCACATTTAGGTGTTTTGGCTAAAGGCCACTCTTTGCTAAAGCATACCTCCTAACAACTCTCTTTACTTTCTTTAAACGTGTAGGACAAGATTAGGACTGCTCAGTATTTACACTTAACTTTGTCTTGAAAGTCTCGTGCTCATCCCACTACTTACCTGCAGGAAAAGCCTACTTAACAGACATATCACAAACATGGTAAGCTGGATATTCCCAGTAATTCTATTATCTAACCAAACAAACATCTTTCCAAGTAATAAAAGGACAAACATCTCCCCGGGAAATGCAGAAGCAGATATTATAAAACCATTCAGAGAAATGGGGGCATAGGGAGAAAATATAATTCAAGGCATCCAGATGTTAACAACCAAGCAAAATAAATAAATATTCAAAGCCCACAGCGTGGCAAATTTTAATTGGGACCTTAAAACCTCACACAGGAGGTACCAATATCCAAGAAAATTAAATTGTTTTTCTTGCAGATGGGGGGGCTTGGGTCCGAGGGGGCATGTTCATTTATTAGCAAGAGAGGGGACACATTTCGTTCACCACAGATCTGCAGGTGTAGGGGCTCTGATCTGAAAGGGGCCGCATCCTCCACCATCCTAACCAGTCACATCCAAAGACATCGGGTTGTCCCCAGTAGGGTGGGACTTCAATGCACTGGAGCAGGTCCATCATCATCTAAATCAAGGGGCAGTGGCCAAGCCAGCATTCTCATCCAAGAAGGAAGGCCTCAACACCTACAATGAGGATAGCCGACTGCAGCAATTTGGTGAGTGCAAGTCTGGAACCCATAATATTAGTACTTCAGGGCTTTGTCAACCAGCAATCTTTGGAAACTTAGGGGTCTTGGTGTAGCTCGCCAGGCGGCTCTACCAGATGACCTCCAACATCTCCCTGCCCTCCTTCGTTTCAGGGAACTAGTGGATCAATTCCTTCCTTTGCTTCTCCGCCTGCAACACTATATGTTCCAGATGAACGTGCAGGGCAGTGAGCTCCTCCCTCAGGTGGTGAGGCTGGAGGTATCTTCCTGATGCAATTCATCCCTTTTCTTGATTACCTCCCTCAGCCTGCAATCGACTTCCTCCAGCTCCTCCATCCTTTGAAGGGAGCCCTCGAACAAAGGGCCTCCCTGCTCCAGCCAGCTGAACAGGCTGTCTCCTAGCACACACGCCTACGCATCCAACCATAGTAATCAGGCTTTTCAAGTTTATTACTATACACTAATGTACTTGGTACAGGAACTTACCCTACTGAGATGAGTAGCAAACAAACCAAGGGCTTGAGCCCTGGGAAAATTTTCTGCATATGTCCTTGTTAGAATAGGTGACCATGTAAGCCAATTTTGGCAGGAATATGTAACCTATGTCTAGACAATTTCAGGTGTTTGATAAATCATTAATGAATAAAGAAGTGAATTTCATTTGGCATCACTTTGTTTGTGTTCACTTATATTTGTTTTCCATATCTGTTCACTATGCAAACAAAGCCCACGGACTGAGAATCAATTTCGGGGACTGGGACTACGCTTGGAGGTAGGTCCATGGAATCAGTCTTCCCGAATCAGTCCGGAAATCTCCAAGTCAAGGAATCCCGAAAATGGGTACCGGGATTCCATTTGAGACTTGCACTAAGCACCTGCTGTCGTGTTTCATCGACGGGTGACGAGGGTCGTCTAAGCAGTGTTAGTGGGTTAGCATGCTAGGACGCAGCTGACTGAGGTGACTCGCGGGAACCGTCTTACGGAGGACCTTGAGTATGGTCAGCAAGGTATGAACGTGAATTCCCGGTTCCAAACGGTACAGGCCAAGTCCTTTGACTTGAGGAATTTGCTCAGTTTACCTGTACGTTAGGGCTGTATCTTAGATATGGTGAGAGATTGCCAGAATTCTCTTTGGTAGTCATAAGCCATGTCTAGTACAGTTCTGGTGTACAAAAGTGACAGTAGTTTCCAAGAAAGGATCTGTCTCCTGCCAATAGGTATTGACAGTTAAGTCTCATGTATGCTCTGTGTCTTGTCCCTAAAATCTGTGGCCACAGTAACTGAACAGAAGGGAAGGATTCCCTTGCGGCGTTTAGTGAGGACAGACCGACACTTAGGTCCAAAATGGGTACCTGCATTATCCGTGCCCTAGACTCTAAGTGATGAGATCGAAGACAGAAGGACAAGTGTACTGTTAGAGCCTAAATGTTCATCCCTGAATATTTCACCTAGTCTCTAGTGCCATGGACCGTTGCTAGATGGCCACCCATGGTAACGGAAGGATTCTAGGAATCCGACCAAGTCTAGCTGAAAGGTGAACCTAAAGAGTCACACACTATCCACACACATTTAGATATTTAATTAGGAATTAAATATTGGAGTGAAGGAATGATTAAATTGGATTTAATCGGGTCCTTTATTTTTTTCTTGGAGAAATAATTCTTCTATTAGATATAAGGAATTAAATTGATAAATTAGATTTATCAAAGGGATTTATCTAATGGGCTTAAATAATATTTATATTTATTTTAGCCTCTTGGAAATATTTAAATAGGTTTTAAGTATTCCATTAAATTAAATTAAATCAACAGTGAGATGAATGGGAGAGATGGATGGCTAGGATTGTTTTGACTAGGTCAAAACACTACTTTGACTAGGACTTTGACTAGGTCAAAATCCTAGTCAAAATAGAGTTCTTGAAAGAGGAGTTTAAAGAGGATTAGACTCCTCTTCTATATAAACCCCTAGCATCCTACAAGTTGAAGGATGATGAAACTCCAACACACACACTACAACACACACACACGGATTCTCTCTCCCCTCTCTCTCGTCCGATTCTCTCTCCCTCTCCAAGAAATATTTTCTTGGTTCTTTTTGTTCTTGGAACATTAAGAACTTGATGAATCAATACCATTAATCAATAATGTGTTATTGATTCATCCACTCCAAAAACATGAACTTGTTCGTTGCTAGCACGACGTGCAAGATACGTGGGTGGATCGTGTGTCACGATTTAGAGGGTCTCAAAGACGAGATCTTGGTGCAAAACGGGGAACAACGCTTGTAGCCGTTGAAGACGAAAACGACAACGGGTAGGTCTCGTTTTAATTTTTCGTCCTCTCTTTAATTTCCAACCCTATAGCCTCCATGATTTATTTTGTGTTATTCGTTCATGAGATACACCGAACGCCCGGGAAATTTCAAAGGCACACCCTTTGAAACGTGTTTTAATTTAAAAGCATGTTTAAATTCCATATTTAATTTTAATTATACCGCGCTTCCGCATTCGCGCTTTTCCCGGGACGATCCACAATTTCTTTCAGTCCTTTCCTCAGGTGGCCTAACCCCTTCAGGTCAGCAGCATGGCTACTCTCCCCCTCATCCAGCAGCAAGGAGCAGTCCTCCTGCAGAGACCAGTCATGAAGGAATTTTTTCTTGGTCGACCTATCCTCAGTAGGACGGGGAGTCCTCGCTCGTACATCAAGGCGAGGAGCAAGAGGCATCAGGAGACTCGACTAACCTTTAGCCTTATTCATGGGTGTGGGGATAGGGCCAGTGGGATGCTTCCTTTAGGGTCTCTAATGGAGGCCGAACTAGCAAGAGTGGATGGAGGACTCTTCGGCTGAATTCGCCAGGTAGAGGAGTCGATACCAAGAGTCGCCTCTGCCTTATCTTGCAGCCGTTTCTAAAATATTCTTCCTGCAGACAACAGGTAAAATAAACACACACATTGGTATACTTCCTTTCTAATATCTCCCTTGTAGCAAGGAAGCAATAAAACAAGCTCTAAGAGAATGTACCAGTAGTAGGATCCATGCTGGCTATCTTGGGGCCTAAACCAAATTCATGAAGGATGGCAGGATGTACTATCTTGCGAGGATAAAAAAGAGAGGCGCTCAAGCACTCTAGTAGGGCTTGAAAAGCAGCATGGCGATTTCGGGCCGAATATTTCAGTTGCTCAGGGGGATTCACGATCCACACTTGAGGAAACTGCTAGGGATTGGGAGAAGAGATGAACAAATTATCACGTTCCACTCTTTCACAAAGGTCTCGATAGAGGAACTGAGCTTCCCCTGGGGAGGTGAAGTAGAACAAACCTGGCCTGCTCTCTTGAGCATAAAAAGGAATGGAGTTGAGTAGTAGAGGGGGATTCCCTAAGGTTTTTCACCAAGACAAAGAAGCCTGACAACAAGCTGAAGGACTTCGGAACAAGCTCATTTAGGGGAAAGTTAAACAGGGTGGCTAGCTCAGAAAAGAAAGGGGCAATAGGAAATCGAAGGCCCACTTCCAGTTGGGCAAGATAAAAACATAAAAAACCGGGGAGGGGGGGGGGGAGTTCAAACGAGCATCAGAAGCAGGGACCTGGATCACGTAATCACCAAGTATCCATACTTACTCCCGATGCTCAGTCAACTTAGACCTATAAAACGAAAGGCATCTGACCTAGTTGCGGTGAGGAGGTCCTCCATCGTTTTCCTCTCCTCTTTATCGCAATGATGGCTTTGTCTCTTTCCCTGTAGATAGACATAAATCTCTAAAAAATTCGCATGGTATCACGCGTCTCAGTTCAACAAGGAGGAAGCAACCCAACCAGACTTTCCCTACTAATATACCCAAGTATAGAACTCTTGTGCTAACCTTGGCAGGACTACTTAATTCTACTCCACCAGTCCGACATCAAGTCTCGCACTACTGGAGTAGGGGGAGTGATGATAAATCTACCTGGTGAACCCAAGATCTAGGAGCAGGCCGCCCAGCAGGCCAAGCTCGTTTTAGCTTAAAAACAGTAAGTTACTTATCCACAAAGCCCTCTTGTAATCACTAACCTAGAAGGCCCACGAAAAGGCCTCGTACAACAAGTATAGTCATCAAACATCAAGGATTCCACGTCATACAGGTGGCCAACACGTGGAGTCACATCATACTAAAAAATCTCATCCAAATTCTTAAAGGATTGGCTGGAATCCAGGTTTTTCTCAGTAGATAACAACTTTCCCAGGAAACATGGCAGATGTGGCAAGGGTGATTCAAACGGCCATATCTCTCTTAATTCTTATCCGATTCATGCGTGGTTTGTTGAAGGAGATATATGATTCCCTAAGGTTTCCAACGCCGTATGGAACTCAACGTAACTCCTCTAAAATTGTACACACAGACCATTATAAATGACTAATTGTAGAGTCATTTGTCAAGTAACTTTTCACTCTATTTTGCAACTTCACTTGCACACATTTTCTCTCTATTTTCTGGCTATTTTCAGCATCTTTTGCTCACTTAAAACTTCACAACACCATTGTACCATTATCCTCACTTATTTAAAGTTCTCTCATTTATTTTATCAGTAGAACATTATTGACTTAAGCATCAGAGTGCTAATCCCTCTCTGCAGGTTAGTCTCCCCTTCAATCTTGGGATTTTTGTGCAGTTCCCTCGACATTTTATGGTGCTGCTGGACTCCGGTATGCATCACATATTGATGTACTTTGCTTTCTCTAGCCAAAAGTCTATCAAAATCGGGGGCGGGCTTCTTTGCCAGGGACTTAAACAAGTCACTGTCTAGAAGCCCTTAAGAAAAAGCATTAGCCTTGACTTCCTACGTGGTTGTAGGGACTTGCAGAACCGTGGTGTTGAAGCTGTGCAGATAGTCCCTCAGGGACTTAGAATCTTTCTGTCAGACCACAAAAAGGTTAATACGGGTCTTTCAGTGTTTCCTGCTACTAGTGAACTGATGTAGGAATAATGAGCGAAACTCTTGGAAGCTCCTCATGGGCCGCCAGCGTAAATGTGGTGACAAATGCCGGATGCTTGATTCCATCTGGGTACCTATGAAGGATTGCCGCATTCTCAAACCGAGATAGCTGTTCCTGCAGCTCTATAGTACCATCGTGATGGTCGGTGTTCGGTAATTGAGAGGGAGGCCGTCTTCTATGAACTCCTTACTGAAGGTGCCCCTAGGCCCCTCAAGCAAGAGTCGCCTTATCCGGTGCTGAATGTACTGCAAACGTGTCCACAAACACTCCAGTTGAGCCTCCCACCAAAGGGGAGCTTCATCCGTGCCAGGGGAGGGAGAACCGGACCCCATTCTGGGAGTACATGGGGCCACCCTGCAGGGGGAGCCTCCTCGCTTTCTCCTAGGCCCTCTGTCACCAAGGGGACTTCTTGAGGCATTGGGGCCATGGCCGCCAAAGGCTCGGTAGTTATTGCAACCAACTGTGCCCATTTGGCATACGTAATCATCTGTTGAATGGTTGCAAATAACCCCAAGGACAACCTATCCGAAGAGGCATCCGAGGAGGTGATGTCATGAGGGGGATCCGACAGTGGATCCACGGGACCACAAGTTCTGGCCTCAGTGTGCTTGGTAAGAGCTAGGGGTGTCCTAGCCATTACTTCTAACACGAGAAGTTCAGTTGCAGTATCCATTTCCTTCTGCTTGTCTAGTCCATTGTTAGAGATTTCCATGTTCCTCACGTCTTAGTTCCGTGTTCTCATAGATGGTGGCACTTGATGTAAGCAAAAAATGCTCATTTTTTGGTATAACTTTGGGCTAGATGGACGTGGTCTTTCGGCCGATAGGTCAGAAAAGGGGACCTGCAAAAAATATATTAGCATTCTGATGCTTGAAAAAATGTAAGCAGAATTCATGATAAAATAATAAGAATGACCGTAGTGGTTGTAGCATAAAATAAGTGTGCAATGTGTCATGTTAGAGTACGTTACCCATTCAGGGGTAAAAAAACCTGTATTTATAGGCGAAAGACTAGAGGAGTCCTCATAGCGTAAGGAGTCCAATCTTGAGAGGAATCTAAGGAAACGGATGAGAGAGGGCTTCCTGGTCTTCATATATCTGAATCCCCTTAAAATAGGGGTTTGTTGGCCTAATTGGATAAGGGTGGACAATTTCGTGATCATGGACCTCTCAGACTGTGTGTCTCTATCCACGTGGGATGATGACTATAGCCTCCTTGCTTACTTGATCGCCCCCATGGCCTTGGGCTACTCTATTGGGCCGAAGTTGAGATAGTAAAATGGGTTGGTCTAGTTGGTTGAGGTGTGGGTCGGGCTACCTGGGCCTTTCTAACCTTCCTCGGGTTAGGCCTTGTCTCCTTTCATGGGCTTGCCCAATTCGAGGCATACCAGTATAAATATTTATAGAAAATCCAAAATACCCTCACCCCTCGAATGGAGCGTTCTTTATGTTTAGAATAATTATATTATTCAGGGCCAAATTAGTAAATGTCAATATAAGTGCTTAATATTGCAACTTATTTCTCAAATACTCCAATTTTAATTTTTTCACATTTTATTACAACTTTCTCTATGACTTATTTTCACAGTAGAAGTAAAAGCTATTACAAATACTCCCTTCTTGAGATTTTGGTTTGTTTCGGTTACGTTTATAAGCTGTTTTGATTTATTTTTTGGAGGTAAAGAGAAAGATGAAAGTATATCTTTTTTTTTGTAAAACCTTTAATATATTTAATTTTATATTTTGTATTAGTCTAATATAAACAATGATAACTTAAAATATATGGAACTGTGTGTTTTGTAAAAAATATAAGAAAATATTAAGAATATCTCTTTTGATGTTTCTAAAATAACAAAATAAAAAGTAAACAAAGCTTTTATTGCTTTCTTTTGCATTTCTTGGAGGATTAAATTGCAAATAAGATCAAAATGTCACTACAAAAAAAAAAAAAAAGAATTATTGCCTATAATACAAATCACCACTATTTACAAACCATGACAAATTAGTATTATCTATCACGATCAAACAAAACAGATATGAAAACTTTAAGTTTTGATCATGATTAATAAATATTGTCATTATTTTACTAGTATGCAATAAATTGCTTGGTCCAAGCACAAAACCCAGAGGTCAAGGAAGGTCGATTTGAGATCAAAGGAGACAACAAATCCCAATAAGATGGTCTAGATATTCCTTAAATATGGCCCAAGGGAAACCTTGGTCCAACCCAAGAGAAGGAGCAGGCCAGGCCCCCAGGGAATCCAAACAAAAGCCCAAGCAAGGAGCGAAGGACCCAGCCAGGCCCCAAGTGGAAGGTCTACAAAGGGAAGTTTGACCCTACTAAGAAGTTCAAATAAGGATTATCCTTCCTTATCCTCATCCGTACGAGACCCCCTCAACCACCTCATATCTTTTAGGGAGCCACTATCCGTAAGATTCCGGGGAGGTTCGTAATTGAGCCTCTAAGAGTCCCGACCCTCAGGAGTCCTTCCTACTCAAGGAACCTCCCCTATAAATACCAGCTCCTATGGCTGATTCAGTAATGATTTTTGCACTCTTAAACTCTCAAATTATTTCCAAACTCGCACTAAGCACATTTTATGCTCACTTTACACGATTCTCATTATTTTCTCAATTTGTTCAAGCTTAGCTTTTTCATAATTGCTTATTGACTTGAGTGTTGTGGTGCCAACTCTTTTTCTGTAAGTTCCCTTTCCCGACTTGTAGAATTCGAAGCCCACTTCGTTCAAGCCAAAGACAATCATTCGTATTGAGCTATTTTAGCTCACATCAAGTGGCACTATCTATGGGAATACAAAACTAAGACGTGAGGATAATGGAAACCCTCAACAGTGGGTTAGACAAGCAGAAGACAATCGATGTTGCTGCTCATCCCCAGGCGTTGCAAGTTGTGGCGGGTGCCCCTCTGCACCCCCCAGACGTGATGAGGCAAGACCTTCTGGCCCCTCTGAGTCGCTGTCGGATCCTCCCCGCGACAGCACCTCTTTGGACACCTCCTCAGACAGATTGTCCGCGGATTGTTGGCGACCATCCAACAAATGATCACCTCGGCCATATGGCTGGCGACAGTAACCTCCACACCTTTGGTTGCTATGGCCCCGACGCCTTTGGTGGCCCCCCTAGCTGCCGAGGCTCCCAGGGGCGGCGACGAAGCACCCCAGTTCGAGGTTCTCTCCGGGCTCCCTATGGGGGATCCAACTCTGCCTCCTCAGGTAAAGAATGAGGCTCCCCCTCATTGGAAGGCTCAACTTGAATGCTTGCATATAGGATTGCAGGACATCCAACATCGGGTAATAGGAGTCCTGCTCGAAGAACAAGGACGTATTCCCTTCAGTGAGGAGGTCATGGCAGATGACCTCTCTCCCAATGGCCGGGCACCAAACTATAATGTAGTACTATGCACTACTAATCTGCAAGAACATTTATCTCGATTCGAGAATGCAACTCTTTTTCACCGATATACGGATGGAATCAAATTCCAAGTGTTTGTCACCACCTTTGCCTCGACAGCCCACTGGTGGTTCAACCGGCTGCCCGCGGGGTCGGTAAGAAGCTTCCAGGAGTTCTGTTCATTGTTCCTACACCACTTTTCTAGTAGTAGGAAGCACTGCAAGACCCCACTCAGTCTCTTTACTTTATGCTAGAAGGACTCCTAGACCTTGAGAGAATATTTGCACAATTCAACACCATGATTCTCGAGGTCCCCGCAACCACGCAGGAGGTCAAGGCTAGTGCCTTTTCCTAAGGGCTCCTGGATGGGGACTTATTTAAGTCCTTGTCCAAGATGCCAGCCCCAAATTTCAACAGCCTCTTAACTAGAGCTGTAAAGTACATCAACATGGAAGTGGCGAGAAGAGAAAACATACCCGGGAGGAGAGAGCCACTAAGAAGGTTCATACAGAAGGCCGGGATCGGAGGCCCCCTTTTCAGAAGGGCCCTTCCATTTATACTCCTTTAAACGCTCCCATCACTCATGCACTCATGGCGGTGGAAGGCCATGAGTTGTTGATTCAACCCCACAGAGCAGAGATGGCCCCATGCAGCCTAAGTCCAACAAATTTTTTTGATTCCACAACAATTATGGGCATACCACTGAGGAATGCCGATACTTGAAGTGTGAAATCGAGTAACTCGTCCAAAATGGATATTTGCAAGAATTTGTGAGACTAGAAAAAACTCAAGGCACAGGTCCCTACCAGAAGAGGGATGCACATAAAGAGAAAGCCTCGGTGGAGTCCAGTCTTGAGTCTCCACGGGCAGACTAGCATAAACACGCCCCTCAGGGCGGTCGGAAGAAATCAACCTTCCCAACAAGGGAGTTATTCGCATGATAGCTGGAGGGCCCATGGGAGGAGACTCCCATAGGGCTAGAAGGGCCTTAACTTGTGAGGTGGAAAACCCAGCTCTTGAAGAGGTTATAGATGTGGATGCCATTGTAGACGCGCCGATTATCCAGTTCAGGCCTAGCGAGAAGATAAGAGCGATTCTCCCATATAACGACGCTTTGGTGATCACGACCACTGTGGCCAATTACAAGGTCAACGGTCTTCATAGACTCTGGAAGTTCAGCAGACATACTTTTCGGAGAGGCCTACAATTAAATGCAATAAGGGGAAGCTCCCATGGAATAGTAGATACTTCCCTATACGGGTCCGCGGATGAGGTGGTACACCCAAGAGGGTCAATCACCCTCCCCCTCTCCTTTGGAATAGGATCAATAAAGAGAACATGTTTGATCAAGTTCCTGATAGTAGACACTTCCTCAGCATACAACATAATCTTCGGGAGACCTACTCTCAATTCCTTCCAGACAATCATCTCTACCTTTCACAAGAAGATAAAGTTCCCCATACTGGGGGGATTAAGAGAAGTCGATGGAGACCAATAGCAATCACGAAATTGTTATGTCGAGGCTATACGTAAAGGCCAAAAGTGGGGTGCCACAGATTTGCCCCCAGAAGAATTCCACAAAAGGCAGGTGAAAGATTCCTCTAAAGCGAAGGAAGTGGAGGAACTTCAATCTTGCCCAAATGAGACTACTCCCAATGAAGGAGGCCATACTATAGTTCAACCTGCAGAAGAGTTGCTAACCATCGAATTATTCCCAAAAACTTAGGGAAGACCGCTCGGATCAGGTCCTAATTACAAGGACCCCTCAAGGAAGACTTGATATAATGTCTCCAATAAAACATGGACATATGCCCTTGGTCCCCTTAGGACTTGGAGAGGATAAACCCGGAAGTCATAATGCACTACCTCAACATCGACCCCTTTATGAAACCTGTGAAGCAAAAAGAAGAGACACTTTGGCCCAAAGAAGGACAAAACAATCCAGGCCGAGATAGAGAAACTACTAAAGGCCAGCCACATCTGGGAAATTCAATTTCCCGAATGGCTCTCCAATGTAGTTCTTGTCCCCATACCTGGGAGAAATTGAAGGATGTGTGTAGACTTCCCAGATCTCAATAAGGATGCCTGAAAGATTTCTACCCCTGCCTTGCATTGACCAATTAGTGAATTCCACCTCCCGAGTGTGAACTCCTAAGTATGATGGATGCCTCTTTGGAGGATCATAAGAGAGTCAACTTTATCACATTGGTCGGAACTTTATACTATGTGGCCATGCCATTTGGCCTAAAGAATGCGGGGGCCACATACCAACGTCTAGTGAACAAGATATTTTGTCCCCAATTAGGGATAAATATGGAGGTGTATGTGGACAACGTGCTTGTCAAAAGCAAAAAAGCTGGCGACCATGTCTCAGGTCTAGAAGAGATATTCGGAGACCTTCAGAAATATTAGCTAAAACTTAATCCCTCAAAATGTGCCTTTGGCGTGGGCGGAGGGGGGGTCGGGATTCATGGTGACTGAGTGGGGGATAGAAGATGACCCCTCAAGATCAAAGCAGTCCTGGATATCAAGGCTCCCATAAGTATCAATGAAGTACAACGCCTCACCGAAAAAATCGTCGCGCTCAACTAGTTCATAGCTAAGTCGGCCGAAAAAATCCTACCCTTCTTCAAGGTATTGAGGAAGCCCAAGAACTTCGAATTAGGGGAAGAATGCCACAAGGCCTTCGAGGAGCTCAAAAAATACCTGGCCGGCCTTCCCCTGTTGGTCATGTCCTCCCCTGGTGACGCCTTGTACATTCACCTGGAAGAAGGTGGGCATCACCTCCCTATATATTACGTTAGCAAGGTCCTCAATGGAGCGGAGAGCTGGTAAAACCCCATTGAGAAGATAACATTCGCATTGGTAATAACCTTTCGAAGGCTACGCCCCTACTTCCTGTCTGATCCAGTGGGAATACGCACCAATCACCCCCTCAAATATGTCCTCGACAAGCCGAAAACTTCCGGGCGATTGATCAAGTGAGCCATAGAGCTCAGTGAGTATGATATCTCGTACCTTCCTCGAACATCCATCAAGGCACAAGCCTTGGTGGATTTCATGTCTGAAATTACGAGTCCTTCCCCTAGCAAGGAGACTTCGCTGTTAAATGTGTATGGATCCTCCACGATTCAAGGAAGTGGAGCGAGGGCACTCATCACCTCCCTCGAAGGAGTAGACTTAGAATCTGCAATCAAATTCGATTTCAAAGCTTCCAACATTGAAGCAGAATATGAAGCCCTAACCATGGGCATGAAAATGGCTTGGGAGGCTAGGGGTCGGCGCTTCGTGACCTACTCCGACTCCTGGCTCATTGTTAGGTAAACAAAATGAGTATATGAAGCTAAGGAGGAAAAACATAAAGCAATACCTGCAAAGAATTGAAGAATAGAGAGCAAAGTTTGACAACTTCCAGCTCATTTAAATCTCCCGTGAAGAAAATAACAAGGTTGATTATCTATCAAAATTGGCTAGCACCATGGATGATTGTCGAACCAGGCAAATAACTATACAACATTTATCAAAGCCAGGGTCCTTCGTGGAGGTTCAAACTATACTCCCTGGGGAGGGGGGACTTGGAGGCAGCTGGTCTTGGACTAGGTAAAGGAAGGTTGCCTGCCCTCCGACAGATGGAAGGCTGCTCGCGTGAAAAAATGGGTTGTTGGATTCCTCCTCATGGGGGATACACTTTACACGAAGTTTTTCACGCATCCCCTCTTAAGATGTCTATCACGAGACGAGGGGACACACGTCCCCAAAGAGATCCATGGTGGATGTTGTGGATCGCTCATAGGGGCATTAGCCCTACGAGCCATCTACTTTTGGCCTACGCTTAAGCAAGATGCCAAAGTAGTGGTAAGATAATGTGAGAGGTGCCTAAGGCACGCCTCCGTAATACATCAGCCCTCTGAGCCGTTGACATCATTACTGGCCCCATGTCCTTTTGCCTAATGGGGAAAGGATATTGTGGGGGCCATTTCCTATGGCTCCTACCAAAGGAATTTTCTACTAGTTGCTATTCACCAAATTACAAAGTGGGTAGAGGCTAAGCTCCTCTCCCGCATCACTGAGGGGGAAGTCATGAAGTTTCTCTAGAAAAACATAATTTGTTGCTTTGGACTCCCCCAAGAAATCATCTCACATTACGGACGACAATTTCAAGGGAACAAAATTCAAGATTGGTGCAAGAGGTTATAAATCAAGCAGAGATTCACCTTTGTAGCACACCTTAAGCTAATGGACAAGTAGAGGTTACCAGCAGCACTCTCCTGCAAGGAATCAAGAGAAGGCTCGATAGAGCCGGGGGCAACTTGGCTGAAGAGCTTACGAGTGTTCTTTAGGCTCATAGAACTACACTTAGAAATTCCATCGGTGAAAGCCGTTTCTCCCTAGTATATGGGACGGATGTTGTAATTCCTACCGAAGTAGGCATGCCCTTCTGGGGTAATATGTTATACCGAAGAAAATAACAATAATTTACTCAAAGAGAATCTCGATCTTATCACGGAGCTCTGAGATAGGGCCTTTCTTCAATTGTAACGATACAAGAGCATAATGATTAATGCATACCACAGACGAGTAAAGCCTCAGGACTTCCAAGTAGGAGACTTGGTACTCCGAAAGGCAGAGGCCTCAAAACTAATGGGCAAATTAGACCCTATTTAGGAAGGACCCTATAAAATTAAGGGAATACTCGGAAATGGATCCCATGAATTAGAAGATGGCGAAGGACATCCTTTGCCTTGACCATGGAACATAAACAACCTTAAAAGATTTTTTTCTTAAGTCCTGGCCCCACCCCCCCCCCCCCCCCCGCCTAAGGAGGACCTCTCGCAAAGATATTTTCCTACCTTGCAGGTGGGAACCTCTCCAAGGAATAAGTCCTGCCCCCCATGCATGCAGGACCTCTCATAAAGGTAATTTCCTTCCCTCCAGGTAGGGACATTTCCAAGGAATAAGTCCTGCCCCCAGGAACGACCTCTCGTAAAGGTATTTTTCAAAGACATCTTCCTACCCTACAGGTAGGAACCTTCTCAAGAATAAGTCCTGCCCACAGGCAAGACCACTCTCAGAGACATTTTCCTGCACTAGGTAGGAATCTCTTCAAAGACTAAGTCCTATCTTTAAGCAGGACCCGCCTCAAGATAAAATATTGTCAAATAGGTACAATCCTTCTTTTGCAAAGCATTACCTCCAGAAGTAATTATACTTCTTCAGAAAGACTCTCAAATGTAGATTTCTACACTTATACTTCTTGATCTTTGCAAGAGGATATGACTGAAGACCTACTCCAAGGCAGGCATTCTCTAAAAACAAACCCTGGTTCAGGCAGGCCCTACACTAAATAAGCGTTGTTTTAAATAAGCACTGCCTTCTTGCAAAAAGAGAAAAGCCCTGCTTCGTAGCAGACATTCCCTAAAATGAAGCCCTAATCCAGGAAGGCTCCACACTTAAAGGAATGAAATTTGTGTATTTTAGGTAGGCATTTTCACACCCACTCCCCCTAGAGGTGCAAAACCATAATCCTAATGCAGGTATTCCTAAACTTATTCCCCCCAAAATTATTATACATTCACAAGATCATAAAAGCGCAAGTACATAATATATCCCAAAGAAACACACATAGGGCGGTAAGCCCTCATCAGCAAATCAACATATAAGAAATAACATGTAGGTAATAACAAGGATCGCATAAAAGACCCTTCTGGCCAAACCGGCACGGAAGGGGGGACGGAGAAATATTATCTACAAGAAACAAGGAAAAGAAATTGTTTGATCCCTATATGCCATGGGGGAAGATAGAAAAAGCAAATTATTTTCAGGAAGAGGGGTGTACATCAATCATCTCTCCCCATAAGCGGGGTCTTCTCCAGCTCCTCTAGTGACTCCAGCTCAAGGGGAAGGGTGGAGGGAGGGGGGATATCAACAACAAAGACTCTTCAGAGGGGGCCATAGTTGGCTTAGAGAGCTTGTCTTCAAGGTCCACCACTTCCATGCTCGCCGGGCTGGGAGCCCATACCTCCTCCATCATCATTCCCAATAAATGATCTACTCTTCATCTGAAAAATATTTACCAACTATGTCATTTAATAACTTGAAAATCTTAGTAAGAAGATAGAGTAGTCGAGTAGCCATGTTACACAACTAGGGGACTCGGCCTTTGGAAGGGGAGGTGCGAAGGGATTCGGGGCGTTCTTCAAGGCCGCCTCATAATCCAGGAAGGAGGAACCTACATCTTCTGGAGGGTACCCCTAGGCAACAAATTGTTCTTAGTAGGTCTTGAAGTCGTACCTTAGAGACAACCCCACAATCTTAGCCACCTCTTCTTAAAAATCCTCGGAGTTCTTATACTCCGAGAGGCAGCTTTCCCAATAGGAAGCCATGAATTGTTTCCCCTTCTTAGAATGAAGGAAGTCTAGATGAGCTTCGTCTGCCACCTTCCTTAGAGCATCCGACTGATCCTTCGTCAGATCCATGAACTTTTGTTGGATTTTCTTCCTCTCTTTCTCTGCCTGTTGATATTTCCCTAGGGCCTTCTTCATCATGGTCAGGTCAGTGGCCATCCGCTCCAGGCGTTCCTCCAGCCTCTTCTTCTGCCCCTTGGTCAGAGCGGGAAAGGGCGTTGCCATTGGGTGGCTTAACAACTCCCCAATCACTGTTGCCACCTATAGAAGGGACAAATAAGTTCAACATCAAGGCAAAGCTGAATCCTCAAGAAAGAGTACAAAAAATTACCTTGGAAGCATGGCATGAGAGGATGCCAACTAGTTCATCCTTGTAAGCGGAGGCCAGCAAACGCCTATCACTGGGGAGCACCACCCTCCTCAAAAGTTCCGAGAAGAGCCCCGATTCTTCTTTCATCTCCCTCATAATAGATTGGTGGGTATACACCCCTCAATCAGGGACCAATCAATGGCGCCGAGCGGAAGAGCCCCGAGAAGGTAGGGGAGGGGGTGCTGCAGTTGAGCGGGTAGCCAACCGCAGGAGCTCCCCTTCACCCTCTTAGAAGACCTTCCTTGGGGGGGGGGGGGGAGGGGCAGATCTCTTCCCCCTCAAGTCGCACGAAGTAGGGGTTCCCCCCTGAAGTTCTAGACTGTCGGAGTCCTCCTAGGATGTCCTAAGTGTTCTCCAGCATAAGTTTGTCGAACATGATTTTTTCTGTGAAAAGAAAGAATCAAGTTAATCACATAAAAATTTCAAGGAAGAGATAAGAAATCTCAAAAATAAAATCAACGGAATACCCAAAGGCCCCTCTAGAGGGACCTCCTTGGGACTCAGCCCAAACTGAAAGAGAAGCCTTTTGTGTATCAGATCCTGGATATTGTAGGGATCACAATTCAATTCCTCTAAAAGGGAAGAGAGGACGTCTGGTCTGTTCTTCCCAGAGCAGGAATCAACAGAAGAGAGATCATTGGCCCACTAATTGGGAAAAGACTAAGGGGTAAGAGGACGAATGAAAGAGAAATTTCCACTCCAATGTTTAGGTGCGTTGGGGGCAGGCAGAAAACGAACCCCCTGATGGGGAAAGAAATGAAAGACCCCAGGCTCAATTTTTTTCAACTGAAAGCAAAAGTAAAAGCTCTGTCCAGTGGCAGGCATACTGTTGTACATGAAGACCAAGGCAAAACTAGTAAGGAGGCGGAAAGAATTAGGGGCTAATTGGTTCAAAGGAACCCTAAGCAACCTAGAGACTTCCTGATAAAAATAGGGAATGAGAACACAAACACCCAGGCGGAGGAGACTCTGGCAAGCTATTGGGAGAGGGCACATAAATAACAAATCCAAATGGGATCCCATATTCCTACCTCAACTTAGCGACATTGACTACCCTGACAAAGGGCGCCCTATCCACCCAAGGCAGCAGTCGCCCCCTCTCTTCCTCTTCCTCCTCCTTCAAGGGCTCATCCTTCTCCTCTCTAGAGGAAGACCCCTCTTTATCGTCTGCCTCAACCAATCCCTCCTCCCCCATCTCCCTTGATGAACCTCTCATCCTCATCCTCTTCGTCAATCAATCGACGAGGAACTCGGGAAATATTCCATAAGCTCAACTCTATCCATCCCAAAAAGAAGACGAAACAAGGCCTGCACCCCAGGGGAGGCGTCAGAGGGATCATCATTAGTCGCTTGTTCGCCCATAAAGCGAGTGGACTCATCAGAAGAAGCTGTAGAAGATATTGCAGTACAAACTCAGAAGAAAACAAAAAGGAGTAAGAATGTAGATTTATGAAGATGGTAGAAGACCAAGGAAGAATCTATAACCTCTAGTTCTCTCTTCGGAAGACATGGGAAGGAGGGAGAATGGGCCGAGGTGGGGTAATAGTGCAGTTGAGGGGGAAGAATGAGTGAAATTTGCAGTTATCCTGAGAATGTGCCAATAACTACTCCTCATTGCACAGTTACAGGGCAACAATGTAACCTACATGGATGGTTAGCGATAACTGCCCTCCACGCCTAGCGAATGGCTTTCACGCGCCCAGTCCCCAAGACGACCCACGCCCTAGCCATCAAGGGCTGTCTGACACAGGGTTCCCAAAGCCCGAGAAGGCTATCTCGCTTCCCTTAACGACGAAGAAGACCCCATCTGGACCTCACACAGAAGATGAAGGGTCTATCCATGACTCCCAAGCGAAGGAGTGGAGGTCCAGCCAGGCCCTTGGAGTGGAAGGCCCACAAAAGGAAGTTTGGCCCTGCTGAGAAGTCTGGATAAGGATTATCCTCCTTTATCGTCATACGTATGAGACCCCGTCAATCACCTCCTATCTTTTAGGAGGTCACTATCCGTAGGACTCTGGAGAAGTTGGTAACTGACCTTCTGTGAGTCCAGACCCTCAAAAGTCCTTCCCACTCAAGGAACCTCCCCTATAAATAACAACTCCCTTGGCTAATTTAGTAACGTTTTTGTACTCATAAACTCTCAAATTATTTTCAAACCCGCACTAAGCACATTTTATTCTCACGTTACACGAATTCTCATTATTTTCTCAATTTCTTCAAGGTTATCTTTTCCATAATTTCTTACTGACTTGAGTGTCGTAGTGCTAATGTTTTTCTTTGTAGGTCCCTTTTTTCAACTTGTAGAATTCGAAGCCCACTCTGTTCAAGCCCAAGACGATCATCCGTGTTGAGCTATTTTAGCTCACACATACCTATGGCTAAACATCTGTTATAGTTTTTATTTTTTGTAATTTATAATGTTTTGGCCTCCAATGAGAAGGAATATCATAGAGAAAATAATAATAATAATAATATAATAATAATAATAATAATAATAATAATAATAATAATAATAATAATAATAATAATAATAATAATAAATAATAATAAGATAGAAATACTAGAGTAGTTCTAGTATTAGTTAGAATGCTATAGTAATTATAATCCTTTGATCTCTAATTTTTTTTCTATTTAAATTCTATTTTCTTATTAGACTAGGTCTTGTTCATTGTAAGCCTATAAATACATGGGTTAAACTCATTATTCAATACCTTCTGATTATTGAATGAGTATTTCTCTAGATTTCTTTAGATTTAACATAGTCAATTAGTTTAGTTAGTTTTGATTAGTTGATCTACATCAATTGACATTAGAGCTAAATTTATTCATTTCGCTTCCCCATTCAGATAATTATTTTCAAAATTTCACCAATTTTCCAGATTCTTTTTTCTTTTGTTATCAATTTTCATAGGGATTTTAGTATGTTGCTCCTTTTCTTTAGTTATAACAAAAATAAAATCGGAAAATAATATAAAAAAAAAACAGAGCGAGAAACGAAATAGGGTCATCTTCTTCTTTGCTACACATATAGCCGCCGCACCATCCCCTCCATCCCGACCATGCGAGAATTGCTCTAGTAACCATAGCCGGGAAGCCATTGTGACCAGCCCTATCTCCCATCGCCTACCACCACACATAACCATGCTCAAATTTGCCAATTAAATCCGCTCGATCCACCTCGTCAATGTCGCGCCATCACCATCTAATCCTATCGACATCCTTCCGATCAGCAACCCGCCATATCCACCATAGTCACTGTTGCCTGTGCACGCCCAAGCCCCATCCCATCAGTCAACAACCCAACCCCCACCGACCCTCAGCGCCCCTCACCGATTTTCGCATCACCACCGCCTCCACCCACTTTCATCCCTTGACCTATGTGCACAACAACACTCCTCGCCACCACCTCCTCAGCCGCTGCACCAACAAATCGTCAAACCTTTTTTTTCTTTTTTTTTTTAATTATTTGTATTTGTTTATATATAAATTATATATGTGCAAATAAACTTCAACCATTGATTTAGGAAGATAAGATATTGGCCATAGATTTAAGTAATATTTGATATGATCGTCGGTTACCAAAAATAAAGGGTAAATCTTATTTTTGGTCATATATATTAGGCCTTGTTCAATTTTTGGTCCCATTCATTACAAAAATCTTAATTTGAGGACAATATCTTTTGATTTGTCTCAATTCTGGTCCCAATGGCAAAACTTGACAGAAAACATTAACTGTTGTTAAAGGAGGTATGTGCCTCTCACATGCTCCTACACCTTGCGTATTTAGGAAAAAATCAAAGAATTCCAGCCCTAATTTCTTCTCCAAATCCTCTACCCCTTCCTCTGCGAAAAACCCATGGTAAGTCCTTTCGCTGATGGTACTGGGGTGGCAAAATTTGGGAAGTTCTATGTATGTTTTAATGGGTTGAAGCAGGGATTCCTATCAGGTTGTAGGCTAATAGTAGGGGTTGATGGGTGTCACCTAAAAGGGCCCCATGAAGGGGTACTATTGACTACAATTGGCATTGATCCAAATAATGCATGTTATCCAATTGGTTTTGTTGTAATGTCTGTAGAAACTCAAGTGAGCATGGATCTGACGTCTCAAGTAAGTCTGGATACTGAAATCACATGGAACCCCAGTCAAAAAAAGACTATAAGTTTTTTTTTTTGGTTAGTTTTCTAGGAACTGGAGTCAAATAAATGACTGAATACTTACTTAATGTTTGCAGGCTAGAAAGAGGACAATGACACCTACCAGAAGCAGCATAGAAATCTCTTTGGGGCCTCAAAACACCAATGTAATCTACTTCTGAGTCTTAATTGTTAATTTTGTATTGTGTTTTGTAATTTGATGGCTTACTTTTGTGTTGGGTATATGCAGCCTAGGAAAAAGCCTAAGACAACTTATAGAGCATTTGCAACACAATCAGAAGGCCAAGACATGACAGTAAGAATTCATACTTTTCATTCCTATTTGAATTTTTCTCATGAAATTATTATATCATTTCATAGTTGAAAAGATCCACAAGATGAATGCAACTGTTACTGGTCAAGAAAATGCAACAACTTCAAGGCTACATTGACAAAGCCTACAGTTTTCATGCCACCAAGGCCAGTACATCCACCAACCATTACAAGCTGTGTTGTGAGGCCACTTGTAGCCTATGCTCCTGGGCATCCACCTATGGATATCTCTATTACAACTCAATCTAACAAACCTCTTCGACCACCTTTCAAGAAATTCCAGAAAGAAGGAAGAAAATATGTGACAATAAACAACTTGACTGCTACACTAAATGTGAGAAGAGTTGAAAACATAAGAAAATGACAATCCATCAAGAAGGGCTAGAATATATTGTTTTTTTTTTTTCTTTTTTTATGTATGTGCAGCTTGTTTAGGACAATCCAACATCTACTTAGAATTTTTTTGGATTTATCGCAGAAAGAACTTTTTTGTATGTGCTTTATGGACTAACAACTTATGTTCGCTGGTAGTTTTGCTTGGTTAATGAAAGATGGAATATTTAACTTTGTTAAATCTATTACGAGTTTTATAGTTTATTGGATACTGCAAGCTTTGTTTACTGTTATTTTTTACATCATAGGATTTCTTATGGTGAAACTGCAGGCTTGGTATTAATCCAACACCAAAACATTACACACCGAACACCAAACTGATGCATAATATTACTTCAATTAAAATTACATTACGAGAATAAAATACTGACAAATTACAGATACACCAATCCGGTACACAATCAGTCCACAAAAAACATCTTCAAATGCTCCATTTAATTTCAATATAACCAACTCATAACAAGTAAAATCAATGTCCTAACCAAACACTTACGCAAGAAATTAACTTTTTTCTTCATTTTAGCCACCTCTTCTTCTATTTGGTGCAAGATAATCACATTCTTCCTCATTTTGGACATATGTTATTCCATTTTGTTCAACTTGCGAAGAAGCCCAGGTATGACTTTCTTTGTCCTTGTGCACATTGGTAGGTCTTCCCACACAAAAAAATCAACACCCACTAGCAATATCATCAAGGTAAATTACATTTTTTGTCCCATAAGTGGACCTTTTTCTAATTTTGGTCCCATACTATAGATGATTCGCATGTTTGCATCCCATATGTGCAGTTTTTTTTCCAATTTCAGGACACAAGAGCGAAAATCGTTAAATTGCTAACCGCATTTTTTTTCCGTTAGGTGGGTGCCAAAATTTGAGGGAAAAATTAGTGGGAAGGGCTTACTTCTTCTTCTTCCTCATGTAAATTGTTTTTTTTCTTGGCTCTTCGATTTAGTAGGAAAAGAGTGTAAATATGGTTGCAAATGGACAAATTTTTTGTCAATTTTATACACGATCTTATGTTAATAATGGCTAAATTTCTTCCATTAAAATCAGAAATATAAACTGCAACAGTTTAGAACCAAATTTAGAATTATCATAAATATACACTGCATTAATTGCTTGATCAACAATTACAAAATACTAACCAAATGTACTGTATCAAAGATTACATAACAATGCCCAATTCGGATCAATATTTTACAGCAAAATTAAATCGGTTTCCATGTTGATCAAAATTTTGCATCAAATTGTTGCAATTTATATTTATGATTTTCATGGAAGAAATTTAGGCGTTATTAACATAAGATCGTGTATAAAATTGACAAAAAATTTCTCCAATTTCAGCCATGTTTACACTTTTTTCCTACTAAATGGAAGAGCTAAAAAGAAACAAAAAAGCTATTTATATGAGGAAGAAGAAGAAGAAGTAAGCATTTCCCATTAATTTTTCCTCCAAATTTGCACCCGCCTAACAGAAAAAACATAAGCCCTTAGCAATTTAATGATTTTCCCTCTTGTGTCCTGAAATTAGAAAAAAAATGCCCATATGGGATGCAATGCACGAATTATCTACAGTATGGGACCAAGATTGAAAATAGGTCCACTTATGGGACCAAAAATATAATTTATCCATATCATCACAACCATAAAATTTTCTTCCCGGATTGGTGCTCATCCATGAGATTCTTAGATATGCTTTTTTACCATAATAACATATGACAGTTCTAATTGTAGAAGTCGAATCACTTGTTGACTCCATTTTTTCAGAAATTTAAAGTGAAATTTGGGTGTATTTGGAAGAAAGAAATGGTGGATGAATTGAGTAGATAACCATGCTTTTGTATCCCCCAACATCTTAGTATTGTTTCTCATGAGGAAGATGTTGTCCACATAAAGCACTAGGAATACAACTGAGCTCTCACTGATCTTTTTGTATATACAAGGGTCATAGTCGTTCTTGATGAAATCATAGCCCCGTATGACTTCATCAAAACGACTCCATTTTTTCAGAAGTTGAAAGTGAAATTTGGGTGTATTTGGAAGAAAGAAATGGTGGATGAATTGAGTAGACAACCATGCTTTTGTGTCCCCCAACATCTTAGTATTGTTTCTCATGAGGAAGATGTTGTCCACATAAAGCACTAGGAATACAACTGAGCTCTCACTGACCTTCTTGTATATACAAAGGTCATAGTTGTTCTTGATGAAATCATAGCCCCGTATGACTTCATCAAAACGTATATTCTGGCTTTGGGAAGCTTGTTTGAGGCCATAGATGGACCGTTGGAGATGGCAGACCTTCTGCTCTTCTCCAGCAACAATGAAACCCTCGGGCTGATCCATATAGATCTTTTCCTCAACGAAACTATTATGGAAAGCTGTTTTCACATCCATCCGCCGTATTTCATAGTCATACCATGCTACTATGGCAAGCATTACCTGAATGGACTTGGCCATGGCTACTGACGAGTAGGTTTCCTCAAATTCGACCCCAGGTCGCTGAGTGTAACCTTTCACCACAAGCCTAGCCTTGAAGGTTGTCACCTCCCTATCAGCATCAAGTTTGTGATTATAGACCCATTTACAACGAACAGGCTTAACGCCCTTGGGAGGGTCCACCAACGTCCAAACTTGGTTCGGGATCATGGAGTCCATTTTGAATCTCATAGCCTCAAGCCACTTTTTCGAATTGATGTCCGGCATTGCATCTCCGTATGTCTTTGGATCATTATCCAACCGATCGGTTATGCCTAAGAAGCCATACCTCTCAGGAGAATGTCGCATTCTTGCTGGCCTACAGAGGACTGGAAAATTATCAGTGGGAGCATCGGGTGTTGACGTTGCAGTCGCGTATGATTGAGGTGTCTCACTTGATTCCTAAAGGAGCTGCTTATCATCCTGGGTACTCAATGGAAATCCCTTTATGAGGATACTGCAATTCTCATCATAGGTGCTTCACTTGATTCCTCAAGGAGCAGCTCATCACGCTGGGTACCCGATAGAAAATCCTTTTCCAGAAAGACTGCATTCCTCGAAACAAAAAACTTTCATTTAGAGGGGTCATAAACGCAATACCCAACAGTTTCTTTGGTAACCAATAAACCTGCACAAGCTAGATCTCAATTCTAACTTGTCTCCTACTAACCTCTTAAAGTATGCAGGGCACTCCCACACTCCCAGGTACTTATAGAAAGCAGGTTTGCCATTCCATATCTCATGTGGTGTTTGGGTCATAGCTTTAGATGGCGCTATGTTCAACAACTTAGCTGCTGTCTTAAGTGCATATCCCCAGAAAGACAAGGGCAACTCGGTAAAGCTCATCAGGGATCGAACCATATCCAACAAAGTCCGATTCCTCCTTTTAGAGACGCCATTCAACTGAGGCGTTCTGGGAGGTATCCACTGACAGATAATATTGTTCTCTTTCAGATAATCCAGAAATTCATCGTTTAGATACTCGCCCCCTCGGTCTGACTGAAGGGCTTTAATTTTGCGACAGTTTGGTTCTCAACTTCAAGACTGGACTCCATAAACGTCACAAAAGCTTTAGACTTGTACCTCATCAGGTAAACATAACCATACCGTGAAAGATCATTGATAAAAGTTATGAAGTAAAAGAACCCTCCTCTAGCTTGAGTATTTAGCAGCCCACAAACGCCTATATGGATCGAATCCAATAGACCGACGGCAAGCACACTTTATTCAACAAAGGGCTTCTTGGTTATTTTTCCTTTCAGACAGGACTCGGAAGCCTGTAGGTTATCCAAATTGTTTCTCTCTAGACTATTTGGATCTACCAACTTCCTAATCCTATTTTAAGATATGTGACCTAGCCGTGCATGCCATACTTGTGCGTTCTCAGGATTATCTAATTTTGTTTATTTTAAGCAGTCATGATCCAATCAGAATTTTGCAGAATATAAAGACCATTGCACAATTTTCCTAGCAGATGAGAAAATCCATCTTTCATCAAATGAAAACAATTCTTATTGATCAATTCATAACCAAAATTGTCCAACATAGGAATGGAAATGATGTTTTTGATCATGCTAGGCAAAAGTAATAGTCTTTCAATTCTGGTCTAACACGATCACTAACGACTAAATTGACGGTTCCAATGGCTTCAACAGCGACAACATTTCCATCTCCAAGCCTTAGGACCACCTCGTCCTTACTTAGCCTTCTGCTTCTTTGCAGCACCTACAAATCATTGTAGATGTGAGCACCATAGCCGGTATCCAATACCGAAGAAGCAAAGTTAGTGATCATATTAATCTCAATAATAAACACACCTTGAGGAACTTGGGCCAATTCCTCTTCCAATGCCCTTTCTCACGGCATGGGCACAGATGTCATTTGCCCTCGACCACGGCTGCGAACCAACCTTCCTCTTCCGCTTGCCCTTCTTCACTTTGGCAACAGGAGCGCTCGAACGCTAGCACCGGCTACAACGTCTTTCCCCTTACCTTTGTTCCTCTTCCAGCGTCTGGCACCCTTGCTTTTCGCCTTAGAGGTTGAGGCCTCCCCTATCAATACCGCTGGCGCAGAGTTCTTAGTCGTTGCCTCGTATTGGACAAACATGTTTATCAACTCATGAATGCCTTTATCAAGCGCATTCATGTTGTAGTTAATAATGAATTGGTCAAAGGACAGAGGAAGTGACTGCAGGATCACATCAATGTATGTCTCGTTATCGAGCCCTGCCATGAGGTCCTCGAGCATTTCCATAAGGGTAAGCATCTTGACCCCATGCTCGTGTGCAGAAGATGCCTCATCCATCTTGGTTCCAAAGAATGCCTTCGTAGCAACATACCTAGTATTCCAGTCCTGGACAGCATAGCAATCCTTCATACGAAGCATAATAGAGGAAACACCATCCAACCTTTCATACTGCTTTTGGACTTTATTAGTTATAGATGCCAGTATGATGATGCTGAAGGACAAGCAGATCCACCCGGGAGCGCGAGCGGAAGCGTGAGAATGCAATATATTAAAAATTAAATAGCATAGTCATAAAATCCCAAGGGGTTTACCCTTGGGTGCTCAACCGGGCTTTCGATGTAGGATGTATCAACATAAAACGGATATTGAAACTTAGGTCATAGAATGGAATAAACTACGAAAGCGTATAAATCATTACCTGTGTAGTTTTTCACGTGTGCCGCTACTTGTGTCGTTCCTCTCCGGAATGTCCACAAAGTTCAAACATATGAACTCTCCATAGGTGATCCACACCACACCGGAAGAAACCCTCGTTTTCTTTGCTAGAAGAAAATGGGTTTACAAGGACTAAGTTTAAGAAGATGAACACTATTAATTAGTGTTCTTCTTAAACTCACTTTGTTCTTCCAACTTATCCTAGATCAAATGAAAAACACAAGTGTGAGGAGAGTGAGAGGTGGCCGAAAATGAGAGGAAGAGTGTGTGTGATTTTTCTTCTTCTTTTCCTAGAAAAGATGAATAATGAATCTTCTTACATAGGTGTTACTATATACTCATATATATACATAATTAATGTGATTGTTGGAATGTGTCTAGGTTCATCCAAGGATGTGTAATACATCCTAATCAATCACCATCAATTCTTCAATCAAGCCTACCATCCTTTAAAGTATGATCAAATCATACAAAAAGGGAAAGGCTTGATTGGAGTTGATTTGTCTCTTATCAAATGAGACAAGTCAACTAACACCTAGCATCCAACATGGCCGATTTTTGCTCCCTCCAAGGTAGCAATTTTCGGCCATGCTTATTTAGGGAAGAAGTTCAACTTCTTCCTATTCCAAAATTGGAATTAACACACCTCTCGGGTAAAAATTTAACGGACCAGGTTCCACTGTAATCCAATTACAACGAACCCAAAATTAAATCCAGTTTAATTTAATGTCTACTTAAATAATTCTCATTGATCTTTTGATCCAATTAAAAGATCCAACATCTCAACTTTCCATATTAATCGATAACTCCCATTTACCGATTAAACGAGGGCCTGATACAACATCGGCCCGTCCATCCAATGGACAATCCCTTAAGTAATCCAATTACTTATTCATCCTTCGAAATTGACTCTAAGTCAATTTTTCAACCTTCTCGGTGATTTGTGTGTGACCCTTTAGGTTCACCCTCAACTAGACTTGGGCTCGTGTCCCACAAGGGCCCGTTACCATGGGTGGCCGTCTAGCAACGGTCCACGACACTAGAGACTAGGTGAATGTTGGCGTGAACATTTAGGTGTTGATTCCATACGGGTACGGTCCTTCCGTCTACTGTCTCCCAACCTTAGTCTAGGGTATGGAATTGGGCGTCGGTTTCCATCCTTGACTAGGCGTCTATGCTTAATACAAGAGACTACGCATGCCTCATGGCCTCGACACAGAAATCATTTCTTGTTCGACCAATCATTGTGGCCACAACTTTAAACAGCATGAACGTGTCTCCGAGTGCATAGGAGATACCTCTGTCACATACTGACAGGGGACAGATCCTCTTCTTGGAACCCACCGTCCTCGCTACACATTTTGACTGCACTGGACAAGGCTTATAATGATCATCTTACAGAATGATCACTTCTCGCCAGATCCAAGATACAGCCGTCCTGTGCATGTGACTGCCATGGTTCCTCAAGTTTGAGGACTACTCCCGTACTATCGGAACCGAGGAAATCCAATCATACCGACCAAGCCTCCAAGGCTTCCATATGATGATCCCCACGAGTCAGTCCAGTCGGCTCGACCCCAGTCGACCAACCCATCAAGATCGTGAGGCGTCCCACGCCTGTCTCCGATGAAACACGACACTCATCCAATGAACACAACTCTTGATGCAAGTCTCTATAGGACTCTGGATGCCCTGTCTCGAAGTACTCAACTTGGAACGTTTTAGACCCAACACTTAATCAGTTGATTTCATGACCACCATCCAATGCGTGGCCCAACTGCATGAGTTGTAAATCGTGGTCTGTGGGCTTTGTTGCGATATATGTAAAATACCATTTTAGCATATGGAAAATGAGCGCAACAAAGAGAATACCAGAGGTAACGAATACTCATTTTATTCATTACATAATAATACATTACATCAAGTTGTCAGATAGGTTACAAAATGTCAAACCTATTGGCTTTCTGATCACCTATTCTAACAGTTGTGGACTTTCTGATTGTACTCCTGCCATTTCTTGAACGTGTCACGTTCTTCGGCCAAGGATTCATCTGGCAAAACCCGAGGAAACAGCTTGTCCAAGTCATAGCCTTGGTTTTCAAAATCAAGGACTATCCTCAGATTTCACAAGCAGTCTTTGTAACTCGTTCCATCAAACTTGTTTGTCTCAAGTATACAGGTTAATGGATTCTTAAACATGTTTAAATCTACATGTAAAACGATAGCATATAATTAGCAAACGATTATAATATTTAACACAAGTTAAGGACTTGGACTTCAGTCATAAACTCTCCCACCATTTCTACAAAAATGCGTCACTCTCTAAACATTGTTTTTGAGAAACCTAATTTCCTAGTGGGCTGGAGGTCTACAAACAAAATTCTCCATTACCCACTTTTATGATTCACATGGAAAATAACTTTGTGGGAGGTATTTCATACCATTCTCGTCCAACGAGATCCCCAAGATATTTTTGCCTTGCCTCTTTATGTAATCACGAGGACTCCAAGTGAATTACATTACTCAGCGTTAGACCCAACCCATCAACCAAATCACAGCACTACCTGTCACCCCCCACGACTCGTGCGAAAGGGAAACATAAGTGTATTCACTTAGTTCACAATGAAAGCGTGGCTTAATTTCATTCCATAATGAGCCACGACTTGTGAGACCACGTATGAGGGAAATCAGCCTCCTTACTTTTATCATGGATGAAAGGCATGGACGTTTAACAAAAAATCCATTTTAAGGGTCTAATATTGTAAACTTGGTCCAACCAAGTGAGAGTTATTATATTATGATTGAGACCTCATCACCATTTAAACAATTCCGCATGCAAGATATGGATAAATATAAAGCATTCATCGAACACATCGCATGCACAATTAAAGCTTAGCACACTCCTGTTGGATGATCACAAGCCCAACCTAGGCGACCCAGTGAGCCCGTAGTGGATCTGTGGTCAATCTAAGATTGGCCCTATAATATTACAAGTATTTAACCCATTAACATCAAAATGGGCCTTGCCACTTCAACCAACGGACCTCCATCTTTCGGACCTCCATGGACTCCAACACCTTGGACCTCCATCGTTTTACAATTACATACAATAAAAGTAAAACCTCACTTCTACCTACCCTCATTACAACTTAAATAGAAACCCCGATCAACGGTCGGGGGAGTACATAAATAGAAGGGAAGAATGCCTTATAACATCAAGGCAAAAACCAAAAGAGAGGATATGAAGAGGCATGCAGGCCCCACCCAACAGAAATTAAATAATATATACGGTTCTAGGGATTTGTGATCATTCATCCATTAATCCAATTAACACACATATAACATATATAAGACTAAGTAATATATGCCATAAATGAACCATGATATCCCATATTATAAGAATAAAATGTAAAAAATTGCATATGAAAATTCCACAATCAAAATGTCGGATAATTGGTGCACCCCTTGCAAAACATTTTTGTTGGAAAACCATTTTTCTAGATTAAGATGAAAATATTAATTAAAAAATAGAAAATCCAATTATCAATAGAAATTTTAAAAAATATTTCAAGTTAATCTAGTTCAGAAAATTACAGAAAAAATATGGAAATAAGAATTTTTTTTGGAAAAATCACAACGAAACGATGAAAAATCAAAAACGACCCAAAACCAACCAAGCACGCGCGCGCACGCAGGACAGCGCGCGTGCCCAACGCCTCCTGCCCCACACGAAGCATGCCAGCATGCGCTCGCCTGCGCGTGCCGTGCGCTACCCGCCCGACCATGCCAACAGGCGGGCTGGCGGGCCGGCCAGGCAACTCGAAGGCTCTCGCCCGTGCGCACCCGACTGCGCCTGTTGGCTCGGCCGACAGGCAGCCCAGACCGACTGCCTCCATTTTTCTCGTCCTATTAATTTTTTTCTGCAATTCTTTCTAAAACACACCAAAAACACCAATTCTAGAATATATCCAAATATCTAAAATTTCAAGAATCCAACATTCAATGTAAAACTTCACCATATGCATAGATGTACATATTACCATGCTCATAAACGAAAATCATGCCATCCAAAGCATAAAAAATACATATAGCATGATCATAAACACGTGTAGGACAAATAATTCTTGGCCAAAATACACCGAACCGGGCTCTGATACCACTGAAAGTGTGGATTGGCCAGGGAGAGACACGGGGAAGTGTGGAATGAAATGACGTAAAAAGCATGAACGCATAATCAAAGCATGTAAAGCCATAGATCAAGAGGTGTACCCTCGGTTCTCCTGGGCATTCAGTGTATTTTCATGTGATACAAAATGTAAAGTAGACATGAAAGAGGCGCTAGAATTTAAGAGGATCGTAAGAAACATAAATAAGGTATACCTTCTTGTCGTTTCTTGCTTGGCTACTTGCGTTGCTCCGAAGTCCCAACATTCGTACTCAACGTAGAGCACCTCTAAAGTGATTCACACGATTCACCGGAATCCTACGTTCCCTCGTGCTAGCAAGATAACGTGTAGGGAGAAGAGATATCACCTCAACCATTATTGAATTAACATGGAGGATAACCTATGTTCTTGCTTGAAGGAATCAAGACGAACAAGAGAGTTCTTGTGAGAGAGAGAAGAGGGCACAAGAGAGAGAGAGAGAGAGAGAGAGAGAGAGAGAGAGGAGGGAGCCGCTGGGTGTGGTGTGTAGGTGTAGTGTGTGTGTTTGTGTTGGTGGAAGGTTTATATAAGTAACCTAGTTACTTGACCTAAACCAACTCCTTCAATGTAGGAGTCACTCAAGCACACCATCTCTAGCAGGTTGGACCTAGTCCAACCTTTCTAGACTGAATCTCAACCACTCAACAGACTCTTAGTAAATCTAACTTAATAGAATAAGCCCAAATAAATAATTTCACCTTTTAATCTAATTAAAAGAAAATGCCCAACATCTCAAATTCATAAATTCAATTTATGAATCAAGCCCGAATAATCCAATTAATATGATAAAGGCTAATCTCTCTAAGAAATTAATTTAATCCGATTAAATCAATTTTTTTTCTCAAAATTAATTCTAAATTAATTTCTTTTACTTCCAGTGAATCGTGTGTGACTCTTTAGGTTCACCTTCAACTAGACTTGGGCAAATTCCGTATTATCTCATAAACAGAATGTGTCCGTCACTATGGGTGGCCGTCTAGCAACGGTCACGGCACTAGAGAGTAGGTAAAACACAGTGTGAACATTTAGGCTCCCGAGTGCATATGAGTACGGTCTTTTTATCTACCGTCTACCAGCTATAGTCTAGCGCATGAAATTGGCCATTGGTTCCCATCCTGGACTATGAAACTATGCGTAAAGCTTGAGACCCTCGTTTATCCTACTGAAATGTCACAGGGAACCCATCCCACTGTTCAATCACTGTGGCCATAGATTCTAAGGGTAAAATGGGTCTTAGAGTGTATAGGAGACACTACTGTGAAATCATTAACAAGAGACAGATACTTTCTCGGAACGCACCGTCCTCACTATAAACTTTCACTGCACTAGATAGGGCTTATGACGACCATGTCTATAGACACTGAAGCTGCTCACCAAACCTAAGATACAAGCATCGTGGGCATGTGATTGCCATCATGCCTCAAGTTCGAGGACTAATCTCATACTATCCCAACCGAGAATACTAGTCATACTGACCAAGCCCCTACAGGCTTCTGTATGACAATTCTCGCGAGTTACCGAGTCTCTCTCAGACCCTTGATACGTAATCTCGATGTCTTCGACTTGGGGTGTTTCAGACCGATTCACAGAAGTTGGTTCCATAACCGCCAACTTATCCACAATCTAACTTCTTAGATTCACATGTCCGATCTGTGGCATTTGTCGTGCAATTAATAATAATCAACAACAATAACTGAACACAAAAAAGGATAGTTGCCAATGAAGAATATCACTCTTATTCAACATATAAATACTACATTACATCGAAATTGTCAAAAACGGATTACAAAAGTCTAATCTAATTGCCTTTTCGTCTAATATATAGATGATAAATTGATGACTCTTACCAACGATATTAAGTCAATTCATAAGAGTTAGTCCTCCTCTCATAACACACTTTGAAGTATGCTTTTGACCGTTCTATACGCAATTCATTGTTGAGAATATTGTGCCCCAGCTTTCCCTGTGTGAGGAAGAAATAGGAAAATTTATATTAGTGCTTAATATGTGGGCTTATTTAATAAAATAATAAAAATTTAAAAAAATTTAACAAATTTAATATTAAAGTAATAGAGATAATAATTTTGGTAAAAGTCAAACTCCTGAAGTTCGACTTCAAAATGAAAACTTTGAAGTCGAATTTAAGGAGTTCGACTTCAACTTTAACTTTGTGGGGGTGAGGGAGGGAAATGGGGGGGGGGAAGGAGGGCGCTGTCAAATGTCCGGACAGCCCCACTATTTGAGTGAGAAGGGGAGATAATATAAGTTTGCGTGTGAGAGAGAAGAGTAAGAAGACAATAATAATTTCATGCAATTACATATACTCAACAATTAAATTTAATTCTATTTTATTTAAATTTATGGTTTGAAAAAGATACATAATTAATTTATTTTAAAAAGTTCGGAATGAAAATTTTCTAACAATCCGAATTAGTTAAATCATCATGATCATTTCTTGAATTTTAAGTAATTTCATCCCAAAATTTTTAGTTTGAGAGAAGCGAATTGATTTTTTTTTTCTTTTTATTCAGCCAAAAATATCTTTTTGGTTTTTAATTGAAGCTCATATATAATTTATTCATGTATCTTAAAATTTATCATTACCTTACAATCTCATATATAACATCTATATGATATATATTTTTAATTTATTAATTATCAATACAATATTTAAATCACATTAAAACTCTATAAAATATTTATTATATTGATACGGACGATTTTATATTCATGCATCACAAATACTAATATGTTATTTATATTTGGGTTAAATGCAGTTACCACCCCTGAAGTATCCACCCTACATCAATTACCCCCCTAAATTATTAAAACCTTAAAAAAAACCCTGATTTTCTAACACCTTTAATTTTGAAGTTTAAAAAGTCCATTTTACCCTTACTAAAAGTTGATTTATGAAAAAAAAAATTAAGGGGTTTTTAAAATACCAAAATCACTCTTTTTTTAAGTTTTATCTAATTTTATTTTTACTTGTTCATTGAGCTCTTTTTATTTTTATAATTCTAAAGTATTTGGAGTTCATTTTATTTTAGTTTCAGTTATTTGTCAAACCAAGTTAAAAATAAATTCATACAATCATATAATTTCCATATTTATATAATTACCATATATATATAAATATAGATTAATTGTATATTTTCTTATTAGCTCATGATTAGCTCTTTTGGTCTTATTAATTGTATATTTGTTTAAGTAAATATATAAATATATATATATATATATGCATGTATAAATTTATTTTTAATTTGGTTTGACAAACAAGGGAAACTAAAATAAAATGAGCTCCAAGTATTTTAGGATTACTAAAATAAAAAGAGCTCGATGAATAAGTGAAACTAGAATTAGACAAAGTTAAAAAAAAAAAAGAGTGATTTTGGTATTTTAAAAATTCCTTTAATTTTTTTTAAAAAGTAATTTTTAGTAAGGGTAAAATGGACTTTTTGAACTTATAAATAAAAGGAGTTAGAACCCTTTTTATTTCAATTAATAATAAATTTAAATAAAATCAGAGTAAATTTAATTTTTGAGTATATATAATTGCATAAAATTACTTTTTCGTCATATCTCTTCTCTCTCACCCACAAATTGACATTTTCTCTCTCATTTCTCCAAAAGTGCTTAGGCTGACAGCCTCCCCCCACCCACCAACACCTCCCACCCCCATTTCCCTCCCTCCCTCCGCCCTCATTTCCCTTGAGGTGACACTTGACAGCCCCCTCCCCCCACCCCTAATTTCCCTAGAGGGGGGTAAATTGCTATTCTATTTTCATAGGGGGTAAATTGCATTAAACCTTTAAGTTATATCGTTAATTTCGATGTTTCATCAAAACTTTATGTATTACTTCTATCTACACATTTATACTTTATTTATATTTTAGGGATAATTATATGTACACCCCTTCACGTATTGTTCATTTATACAAACCATTCCTACCTTTTGAAAAATTACAAAAACTATCCGTAACAACCTTTAAAATCCAAAAATACCCCTATTGACTTGGTTAAACTTTAATATAAATTTTGAAGGACAAAAATGCCCTTAAGGGTGTTTCTATAATTACCAAAAGGTAGAGGAGTGTTAATGTAATTTTATGAGGATGAGTAATATGATCCCATATATTTTTTTATTATATATATCAAACATGAATTTAAATTTTAATTATTTTATTAACTTTTTTTAATTGAAACTCTATATAAAATTGCAATTTTTAATAATTAAAATATTAAATTATTCAGTTAATATATATTTATAAAATTAGTTACTAGATTATAAGTTTAAATTTAAAAATTATCATACTTGAATAAATTATTTGAAATTATTAAAATTAAAAAATTATTTATCCTCTATTTTTATTTTTAACTAAATTTTATTAAAATTATATATTATAATTTAAAATAATTTTTGAATTTTAAATAAATAATATCAGAATTAGTAAAATAAATAATTTATTTATAAAAAGATATTTTAAATTATTAATTTTTTTAAAAATTATCCCTCACCCCCACCGCCCCACTTGCACCCTCCTCGTCGCCTCCCCGCTTGTGCCCAGCCCCTCTTCCGCTTGCGCCCGCCTATTTTGTCGCCCCTCCTCCACCTTCGTCTGCTATCTAAATATGTATGTACAAAAATATAAATATATTTTATATATATAAAAATATATTTTTTATATATCTATAAATATATGTATATAATTTATTAATTATAGTAAACTTTAGATACAAATAAATATAGTGGATAAATAATCTACTAATTTTAAGAATCTAAAATAATTTATACAAGTGTGATAATTTTAATTTAAATGTATAGCCTAGTAATTAATTTTTAGTAATATATTAATTGAATAATTTAATATTTCAATTATTAAAAGGTGTAATTTATGTAAAGATTCAATAAAAAAAGTTAATAATGATTTAAACTTAAATTTAAGTATCATATAAATAATAAAAAAAATATATGGGATCATATTACTCATCCTCATAAATATTACATTGACACCTCTTTACTTTTTGGTAATCACAGAAGCACCCCTGAGGGCATTTATGTCATTCAAAATTTATATTAAAATTTGACCAAGTCAATATGGGTATTTTTGGATTTTAAGGTTTTCAAGGGTCGTTTTTGTAATTTTTCAAAAGGTAGGAGTGGTTTGTGTAAATGGGTAATAGATGAAGGGGTGTATCTATACTATCTATACTATTATATAAAAGAAATCCATTTTTTACTCACAAATAGCGGTTAATGACACCGCCATACCACTTTTTTGTAATGCCAAAACTAACCCTCAATTCATATGATAACTACTTTATTCAATTTTCCATATTTTATATTAATTGATAAATTAGTTTTTTTCTTTCTTTCCTTCTTTTTTTTTTTAATGTGATGTGTTAGATTATATATTTTGCTCTTATTTATAATATATTTTAAAGCGTGAAATATTATTTATTATATGTACGCAAGAATGGCGTGCCACAACGACTAGTATATAATTGAAGATGGGTGAATTGGTGTCTCAATTATTCTGGCATGTCAATTTTAATATTTAACTTAATTTATTAATTTATTTATTAACTTTCCATCCACCCACTCTTCAAAACCCCCACCCCACTATCTCCAACTATAAAATTATCTTTGTAAATAATTATTTAGTGTTAGCTATTTTTATTTTTCTTTCTCCCACTTCTAAATTTTCTCTTTCAAAATTATATATTTTTATTTCAATTATTTTTATATTATTTTTTTATCTTAACATTTATTTAATCTCTCGAATATATTTCAATATTATATTTTTTTTTTTTATTTATGAAAAAAATTAATTAAATATTTTCATACACACATCGAGTGTGCCACATACCTCTAGTTTTATTATTAAGTAAGAATATTTATTTGGTATCTCAATTTTTTTGTCTGCTAATTTATATATATTTTTAATATTTAATTTAATTAATTAATTTATTAACTAACTCCCACCCTCCCACTCTTGTAAACCTCCAAATCACATTTCTAAATATTAAAGCGCCCACCTTTTTCAACTTCCACTATTTTTTATTTTTTTTAACTTTTTTTAATATATTTAATTTCTTCAATTAAATATATTTTTTAAAAAAATAAATTTTAAAATATATATTTATTTATGCACAATTGCACACTCAAATTTGAGTGCGCAACACTCACTAGTATGTATAATTAAAGAGCACCATTTTGCGCATATATTTGAGTGTGCCACATACACTAGAAAAAAATTAATATTTAATCATGGCTAATTGCCATGATTAAAATTAAATAATCGTACTAAATAGTCATTCATCACGATCATGCAATGGTTGTTGGTTTTGATTTTTGCGAGTGTGGCTAAATCCTTTGTTATGACTAAAAGTCATGGCAAAAATAGTTGATATGGTTCATAACTATGGTAAAAATGATTTTTATGGTGTATAATACATGTTTTTACAATGAGTTTTCTTTAACCACTATTAATAAAAAAATTATTTATCATAGTTTTAGTTCATAGTCAATAATAAATTTTCTTCTAGTAGTGATAAGTAGGAATCAATTAGATTTTTTTAGACTTGCTTGTCGATCTAAAATTTCATCTGTTGGTATATCACTGAAGCTCGACTATATGCACCTTTAAACAATTTTCATTTGCTATCTCTCCCTCTCTCTAAAGCACAGACATACACCCGAATGGATTTTCTATTTCAAATTATGTTGCATTTTACTGTATTTAATATATTCATATTATATATACATAATTACATTATTTAGTTTAGGATAAATTATAATGACCTTCCTTAATATTTGTCATAATTATGATAACCCCTCGTTGTTGGGAAATACCTATTGATTTTATGGTAGTCTAACAACTAGCCCAATTCGTTAATTTTTCATCCATTTTTTGTGGTGAACTGATCAAAATGCCGTTGTGGACTATGAACTATAATTTGACTTAATTTCTAAAAATTTCTAAATTTTTTTTGCGGACTAAGTGGATATTTTTTTTTAATTTTGAAATTTTTTCGTCCACCTTATCCGATTTTTATTATTATTATTATTTTTTTACAGAACAAAAAAATATAACAATTAATGGCAAAGTTGATAATTCATAATCTCCTTCCCAGGATTACATAATTTCATCAAAGATCAGCGGGTGTTGATAATTTTCCTAAGGGTGAATTACAGTTACATCCCCTGAGGTTTGGCATAATTACAGATACCCCCTCGTTGTTTGAAAAATTACAAATACCCCCTGAGGTTTGTAACCGTCTAACAAATAACCCAAAATGCCCTTATGCACTGAGTTCTTTATTTAATTCTTAAAAAATATCCGATTTTTATTATTATTATTATTTTTTTACAGAACAAAAAAATATAACAATTAATGGCAAAGTTGATAATTCATAATCTCCTTCCCAGGATTACATAATTTCATCAAAGATCAGCGGGTGTTGATAATTTTCCTAAGGGTGAATTACAGTTACATCCCCTGAGGTTTGGCATAATTACAGATACCCCCTCGTTGTTTGAAAAATTACAAATACCCCCTGAGGTTTGTAACCGTCTAACAAATAACCCAAAATGCCCTTATGCACTGAGTTCTTTATTTAATTCTTAAAAAATATTTGGACTACAATGCGCAGACAGAGACTTCTTAAGTTTTTTTACACAGAGGAGCAATAATAAAATTTGTCTCGGTTGATTTTTCTATAATTTTAATAAAAATTTCAAGGGCAAAATGGTTGAATTTCAGGCCTTTGGTTAAAAATTACAAACTTCAGGGGGGGATTTGTAATTTTTTAAACAACTGGGGGTATTGGTAATTATGCCAAACCTAAGGAGAAGTGGCTATATTTATGAGAAAGGAAGCGATGGGGAAGGAGGGGGGCTGACGGCGATTAGGGCAGTGTCAGGCGATGGGGTGGAGGGAGGGTGGGAGGCTGGGCGACGAGAAAGGCGTTTGAGGGATTTTATTTTTATTTTAATAAAATATAATATTATTATTATATATTATATATTTAAATATTAAATAGTATTTTATTCTTAAAAATCAAATAAAATAGCACTTAAGGCACGTATAGTACATCATTAGGGGTAAGGAAATAAATTGCTTTATTTTTAGGGTAAACTACAATTATCTTCTTTGAAATTTGACATAATTATAAATACCCCCTCATTGTGTGAAAAATTATAAATACTCCCCTGAGGTTTGTAATCACATAACAAATAAGCCCTTTTCATCCATTTTTATGGGTGAACTGACAAAAATGCCCTCATGTAAATTGAATTATTCTTAGAATTTTAAATTTCTTTGGACTACAATGCGCAGGGAGAGATTTTTTAAGTTTTTTACACAGAGGAGCAATAATGAAATTTGCCTCGGTTGATTTGTAAGAATTTTAACTAAAAATTCAAGGACAAAATGGTCAATTTCAGGCATTTGGTTAAAAATTATAAACCTCAAGAAAGTATTTGTAATTTTTCAAACAACGAAAAGGTATTTATAATTATGCCAAATCTCAGGAAAAGTGGCTGTCATTTACCCTTATTTTTAAAAACACAAGAGGATAATTTTGTATTTTTATTTTTTTTTTATAGAAGAGTATTTTGCACATTTCTTATATTACAGGAAATTGGATGCATTTTTTCCTATTAAATAAAACAAAAAGTACAACATAATTTAAAATAGGAAATACACCCGTCCACCCTACTCAAACAATAATTTCATAAGTTTGAAACCCATATATGAAACATTGGTATCTAGTTTATGAATCTTATTCGAATTATATATTAAGATGGCAGCACTAATTAAATTTATGTATGGTATTGTTGTTGGTATAATTAGCTACACAATTGACCCTAATTGATGTGACTTATATATTCGTGGACAAAAAATGATGAGGGTGTGATCATGCTGAAACATATTATATAATGAATGAGTTCACGCCTAGGTTGTGATCATCGTGCCCTAATTGAAATGAATATCAATTCTCAAAAATTGTATTTGTCTTTGTCTTGTGATTCTGAGTTTAATCACACTGATTAAAAAATAAACCACCCCGAAACCAAGTCCAAACAGAAATGGAATTCTCTCTCGCCCAACATCTTCCTCAACCAAGTTCCATACAACAAATAAATTCAACATTCAAGCCTCCAAAACCATCAGATTTATTGTCAGAAGCAGATGTTCTAAAGGGAACCAATTCGTAAGGTATGCTTAATGATACAGAGGGAAGGAATTCTGCTAAAATTCAAGATCACCGGCAACATAGTTCATCACCAAGAATGGCCAATGGAGAGGATCTAATTTCCACTCCATCATATAAAACGAAGTTAATTAACAGCTCAAAGCACATATATTTCCCTACATGGCTACAGAACTGGGAAGAACAATCATTGGACGTGAATACACAAGAAGAAGAGATCAGTTCAAAGGAACCATTACCATCTTTGTCCTTAGATCCATCAATTATAAGGAAAATCAGACAACCATGGAGGAAGGCCCATATTATTCAAACAGTGGGGTTGAGTAGTTCAAATCTACAAATAGGTGCACATCTGCAAAGAGTATGGAAAACAACAGAACCGATCATTCCAACGGACTTAGGATATGGATATTATACTATCAATTTGAAAAATGAGGAAGATTATCATATGGCGTTATCAGGGGGTCCATGGTTCTATCAAAATCACTATATTGCAGTTCAACAATGGATTCCAAATTTTAGAGCTTCAACAGCACAAAATAACTGTATGGTTATCTGGACTCAATTTCCGGAGCTTCCATTAGAATATTATGATTTCCATGTCCTATTTGAGATAGAAAAACTTATTGGAAGACCTATCAAAGTGGATAGTCATACTAGCAGAATGGCTAGAGGAAGATACGCAAGAATATATATTGAAGTGGATACGAACAAGCCACTCCCTGCAGGAATCTATATAGGTAATATTAATCAGAAAGTAGTTTATGAGCTAAAAACCCAATTCTGCTACAATTGTGGAATCATAGGACATGTTCAGTCGGCATGCATGTCAACCAAAACTTTAGAAAAGAAAATAGCATACCAGAACACCAACTTTCAGAACAAGGAGAAATAATAGATAAACAGCTGGAGAATTATTGCAACAAGACCAAATACACGCAAGAGATCGGAAGGGCAATATGCTCAATACCATCAAGCAAGAAAACCACGTAATAGTTTCAACACAGAAACCAACTATCCTGAAAGCAATCATTATCAATTTCAGACACAAATATAGGTACCCAAGAAAGATAATTCAAACAAGCTATCTCAGTCCAATGAAGTAAATCTAGTCAAGAATCAAGGTAATGCTGATTTAAGCCAACACAAGAAAGACCAAGTTGCTACAGATCAACGTCAGCAATATGTAAATGAATCATCAGCCTAAATGCAGAAGTAGTGGAAGTGACAATGGAGGACGGTAACCTCAGTAGCAAAGTCCCGCAAGTAACGCACGTCAATACCTGCAAGGGAAACATGGAAGAATATGTGGTAAGCATGCAGAGAGTGGAGACTGACACATGTACTAATTCTTATGATAATACCATGGTTAATGTTCCTAAACCACTAGGGAACATGGTTTTATCTCTGAATAAGCAGGGAATGAGATCCAATTTAGAAATTAGTGGTAGTAATAGTAATAATATTTATATTATTTAGATAGGAATAGGGTAGGGGATAGTGAGTAAACCCCTAGTGCAAGTTGTAAACCACCAAACAGTGATGTTCCTAGTGTTATATATAGTCCAGATAGTTCTCAACAAGCCCCACCTTTGCACACATGCACGATAGAACCTACGGCACCTTCAGAGAATGGCTCCTACTCCAAACCGCAGGAACAACAATCAGGCAATGAGTTCTGCTCAGACACAAACAGGCCCAATCAACAATCTAGAACAACAAAATCATCCATCCACAATACTGACGCTAGCTCCACCATCATAGAGCATCCCACAAAGCCTGATCAGTCAGTTTTACACTTCAGTGCAGAGTTTACAGACGGCACCATCTCAAAGTCATGTGGCAACAAGGATGACAACGAAACCACAAATGAGAAATTCCCCCCAGGCTTTGAGCCCGGATTCGAATTCCAATCCAGGAATGTCCCCGACACATGCATCAAACCTAAGAGGCAGAGAGGACGACCCAAACTCTCAAAGCAAACTACGATCAAGAAACAACCTAATCAGTCTGGGACAGTACGAGTACATAGTACAACCGTTCCATGTAGCACCTCATGTTTTCAACAATCCACCAAGGTACACAAGAAAAATAGAGATGAACTAAGAGAGAGAAGCATTCGGCCGACAAAGGGAACTGCAATACAGGTTACTAGTTCTTCCGTTACCAAACGCAGCACTTCACCACCTAGTAGTCTGGAATTCATGATGGCAACACGTTCATTACTATCATGATATACACCTCATGTATTTGTGGTAATGGATACTCGCATGCAAGCTGATCGGGCTCAAAATGTCATAAGACGTCTGCAATTTGATACAGCTACAGCGGCCTCATCAATGGGGCTTTCGGGAGGAATCTGGGTAATGTGGCGCATGGAGGAGATTAAGATGAATATGGTTTATACATCTGTTAGAACAGTTCATTTGGAAGTATCCATGAGGCCGGGGCTACCACCATTTCTGATGTCTGCAATATACAATCATCCTCAGGCTCACATGCAAAACCAGGTGTGGTCCGAACTTAATAACTTTGCCTCATTAAATTATGATAAATGGATCATGCTGGGGATTTTAATAACATTTTACAGCATAATGAAAAAATTAGGGGGTAACACCACTTCTTATAATAAAATGCAAAGGTTAGGTCATGCATGCAATTCTACAATATGATTGATCTGGGTTATATTGGGCATAAATATACGTGGAGTAATAGGAGATATGGAGCATCATTCATAACTGAAAGACTGGATCATGTATTGGCTAACCCTAACTGGCTTCAAGAATTTCCTAATGCTAGAGTGTTTCATCTTACGACTGGTACATCGGACCATACTCCAATACTTCTTGATACCAAGAGGCCTAAAACGGGTAGAAATTTTTATTTTAGATATATTAATGCATGGGCATTACATGAGGACTTTGTGAATGTTGTTAGAAATGCATGGAATTATTATAATGATACCAACCCATTTGGCTCGTTTTTATTAAATTATAAATCATTGGTTATTAAGGCTAAAAAATGGAATAGACATGTATTTGGAGCTATTGATGAAAAAATAAGGGATGCGTCCAATAATCTGGAAAGAATTTTAAATATTATAGAATTTAACCTTACGGACAGTTTATTAAAGGAGGAAGAGGAAGCTAGGAAAGAGTTGTTAAAATTAGAACAAATGAAGATTTCAAATTGCAGTCAAAGAGCTCACTTTAAATGGAATATGGAGGATGATAGAAATAGTAAATTTTTTCATGCTTATGCATCACATAGAAGAAGAATAAATCTAATCAAAGGTATTCGTAGTAATAACAATGAATGGCTTGTTGATATCCCAAATATATTGAAAGAATTCAGGAATTACTTTATTTCTATTTCTGGTTGTAGTAGTAATCCTGATATTTCTATTAATAATAACACTAAATTGCCAACAATCCAAGAGAATCATAGGAATTATTTACAACAAGATGTTTCGGATGAGGAGTTATGGACAGCTCTTAAGAAAATCGGGCCATTTAAAACCCCGGATCCAGATGGGCTAAATTCACATTTTTATATTAATTATTGGAACATTGTGAAAGATAATGTCATTGATGTTATTTAAAAAAAATTCCAGACAGGATCAATGCCAGATTTTATTAACTCTACTAATATAATTGTGATACCCAAACGTGAAAACCCCCAAATTACTAGTCACTTTAGACCTACAAATTTGTGTAATGTAGTATATAAAATCATTTCCAATATATTTGTAAATAGAATTAGACCTATGTTAAATTCCTTAATATCCCCATATCAAAATGCATTTGTTCCGAAAAGAAATATTCAAGATAATATTATGTTAGCTCATGAGATTTCACATACAATGAGGTCCAAAAAATCTAAGCAATGTTTCATGGCTATTAAACTTGATATAGAAAAAGCTATGATAAGTTAGAATGGCCGTTTATTGAACATTCATTGAATAAATTCAATTTTCCTAGTTGGACAGTGGAAGGAATAATGAAATGTGTCACTACTAATAAATTCCATTCGTATTAACGGTCATTATTTTGAAATTTGGAGCTCAAAGAGAGGTTTAAGACAAGGGAATCCTATATCACCTTACATTTACATACTTTGCATGGAATCACTAATTGTTGATTTAATTAACAGAGTTCAACAAAAAAAACTAGATCCTATTAAGATTAGTGCTAAAGGTCCTACCATACCCATATGATGCTTTGTTGATGACTGTATTGTTTTCTTGAAAGCTACTCATAAGAATGCTTTGGAATTGAGAAATTGTCTTGAACAATTTAGAAAATATTACGGATTATCGGTGAATTGGAAAAAATTTAAAGTTAGTTTTTCTCCTAACACTCCTAGATTGAGACAAAGGGACTTACTTAAAACACTTAACTTAAGAAGAGAATTCAATGAGGACAAATATCTGGGAATTAAATTCACTAGTAAAAAACTTACTAAGGCAGACCATCAAGATATTATTAATCAGATTCAATCAAAAATCCAAGGTTGGTACACAAAATTTCTATCAGTGGCGAGCAGGGTGACACTTGTTAAACATGTACTTAACCATATACCTCAATATAGAATGCAATCGACTTCTTTTCCTATATATACGATAAAAGAAATTGGCAAATTATGCAAGAGCTTTGTATGGAATGGGACACCATCGAGTAATAGGAAAGGTCTTGTTGAATGGAAATCGGTATGTGTACAAAAGATTAATGGGGGGTTAGATATTAGGAATATTAAAATACTAAATCAATCTTTCATATGGAAGCTTGCATGGAATTTATTTATGAATAACTCAAGTTTATGGTGTACGGTTATGAAGCATAAGTATTTTCATACTTCATCATTTCTTGAAGGGGAAAGTCTAATAATAATAGTATACTTTGGAAAGATATTTATAAATTTATACCATTAACAAGAAATTTGATTTTTTGGTGTTTAGGGAATGGGAGGAATATATTTTTCTAGGCAGATAAATGGATTAGTAATTATTGTTTGATTGATATCTGTGATATTCCTTCTAATTCCTTGATGAATGAAAAAGTTGCTAATTACATCAACAATCACAATAAAACATGGAATATTGAACTACTCAAAGAAAGAGTTCCAGATTATGTTATTGATAATAGTGTATCCATTATCATTCCTCAATATACTAATGAAGATACACCAAAATGGAGTTGGAATGAATCTGGGAAATTCACGGTTAAAAGTGCTTACAAGTACGTAATAAGGAAAAGCCTGAAAGATCCACATATGTTTCCTTACCATGGCATTCAATATGGAAAATAAAAACTCTTCCCAGGATTAATTTGTTTAGTTGGTTAGTTGCTTGGAATGCTCTTAATACGAATGAAAATTTATTTCAAAAACATTCTATATCATCCCCACTTTGTCCAGTATGCATGAGAGAGCCAGAAACTATTAATCATATATTATCTAAGGGATTAAATGCAATTTGCCCCCCTATATTAACCAAAAAGAGCAATTACATCCCTGTGAAAAAATAGCAATTTACCCCCCCCCCCCTCCTGTTATTCAAAATACAGCAAACAACCCCCTCACAGGGGGTTTTTTTGCTCCATTTTTAGGGGGTTTTTTGCTCCATTTTTTAAAATATAGGAGATAAATTGCTATTTATTTTTTCACATGGATTTTTTTGCGCATTTTTCATATCACAAGGGGGTAATTGCATTTTTCCCATTATTTAAGTGTCAGATGTATGCTAATGTTAGAAAATTTGATACGAATATGTTTAAAAACTGGAACCTGTGCACCATACTACACTATTTAAATAAGAACATTGCACTCCAAACACATGTATTGCATTCTATCTGGAATATTTGGCTTGCTAGAAAATGATATAGTATTCAACTCAGCTAAATTGGATGAGACTAGACTGCTTGTGGATTAGACATCTTGATAACACATTCATGCAGTGTAAACACATTTCTAATACTAATAATTATGAGCTTAAATGGGAGTTACCCCCAAAAATTATTTCAAACTTAATATTGATGGAGCTTCAAAAGGAAATCTTAGTTTTGGGGGAGAAGGAGGAGTGATTAGAGATTGGAATGGGAACTTTGTGGCAGCATTCTCTCATTATATTGGAAGCACTACAAATAACAAAGCAGAAATATGGGCACTATACAAAGGACTTCATCTTGCTAAAACATTGGATATCAAAGATTTGATTATACATACTGATTCAATGTATATTATACATGCATTTGACATGCCTCAACTTTCGATGCACCGATCCATGATAACACTTCGTCAGGACTGCCAAATGATCTTGACTAGCTTCCATAGAGCAACAATGCAATTCTGCTACAGGGAGCTAAATGGACCGGCAAATTTTCTTGCTCAACTAGCGGCTAGTAGTAAATTATGTAACAACTATGATGAATGTCCACAAATTTTGTGTGAATTAATTGTTGGACTCGGATAGGGCTAGTAAGTTTAAAAGAAAGACCTCTAGGTTATGTACTAAACATATTTCTCTTATATAATATATGATGCCTACTATTATATCAAAAAAAAAAAAAATTCACACTGATTATCGGTTGATTTTGCTTTCTTTTTCGTCTACATATTTAAAATTATGGGGATAATTACATTTACACTCCTGATTTATGAATGATTTACAAAGACTACCCCTACTTTTTGCATAATTACACAGACTATCCATGATAGTCAAAAAACAAGGTTAGTTTGTGTAATGATATTAACGTTTTTGGAGGGTGTATGTGTAATTTTTAAAAAGTAGGAGGTGATTTGTGCAATTAATGTTAATATTCTGATAGATGTATGTATAATTATTCAAAAGAGAAAAGTAATTTATATAAATATATTATAGATTAGAGGGTATAAATGTCATTATTCCTAAAATTAATTATAGCTTGCACCGAAAAGCACGCGGCACTCGAGCTAGTTCTATCAGATCTATCACTTCAATGAGATTAAAGTAATGAATGGAATTTAATCTTTGATGTACGAATAGTTTACTTTCAAAAGGATATATGTACTTGTACGGAATATTTGAATACGATATGATAATTTTTAATATTTTTGTTATATATATTTATAATGTGATATCCTCTGATTTAGGAAATGTTTTAGGATATATGTACTTGTAAAGATGATTTTTCTTACTCTAATTTTGATGCCAAGCCAATGAGTTGTCAAACTAAAAGATTTTTTCGGAAAAAATGATGGGAGGTAGGGGGGGGGGGGGGGGGGGGGCGGATTTGCATATACAGGAGAGATTAGGATCCAATCCAATTTAATCCTCTGTACTATTTGTGAAGTGCAAAATTCCTCTATAAAAAAATAAGATACAAAAAGCTCTCTCAACATTTCAAAAAAAGGGCAAAAAGTTCCCTCGATGCGAAGGGTGCACTAATACACGTGCTATTTTCAAATTTTTAATTGTAAATGATATTTTTACACTCATTTTAAAATCGTTAGATATCATCTCGTTTAGATGAACGGTTCAGATTTCATCAACATTATTTATAAATGTTTATATACATTCTAAGATTATAATATATGTTGATGTTGTGAGAACTGCTACTCTAGGGTTGTGATGGATCTGTCTGTTCCTTTGGATGGAGGGGGTTTTTATATGCGAACACCTGACTTTCCTTCGATCTAGATCGCCCATATCCTTCTTGATTCGTAAAAGATCTTCGAATCTCTGCTGTCAGGATTCGCCTCTGATTTCATACGAGGGCCACACCTCGTATGGTGGATGGTTTCTATGGTGCTCTAGGAGAGAAACAGTGAACCTCGTGCAAATCTTTTAAGTCCTTATCTTTCTTGGAATACGTAGATCTCGAATCCCTGCTACTGTGATTGCAGGAATATCATCTTCGGGAGACCTGTAGGGAATTTGAGTTGACCTTACCATCGTTTCTAGGATTTTCTTAGGGGGCCAACCCCCCTTTTTCAGCTAACCTATCCGAGGTGATATCCCTCGTACCAGCCATCCCTCGTATAACGTTTTCTCCCTTTGCCCATATCACAAGTCCCCCAGTTTTAATCCTCATAGCCTAGCTACTTGGGGGATCAAAGTATTAGTCTTTGTTTGAGGCCTTTTTTTCCATTTTCTACCCCTCCTCGTATCATTTTGCCTCGTATGCTCTTCCGCCTCAGTCTTCCAGGTAACAGGCGGCCATGTGGTAATCATGTATCTCTTAGTTTCATGCTGATTTTATTTCTCCTCATTTATTATTCTTGAAATCACCATTCTCCTTTTACCGTAGCCTGTACACATGGCACGCGTGCAGGTGACCACCTCCCTTCTTTTCATCTCCTCAGTCGACGTGTGTCCTTAATTACCGTGTGCCTCTTCATTTCTTCTCCCCCCTTTTTTCTTACTTAATCCCCTCTTCTAAGTTTCTCTGTTCCCATTACTTTCGATCTTTCTCACTTTCAAACTTCTATTTTTCCCAATTATCGCTTCTGTACCGGCATCTTCTGCATTTTTTTAGCGCAGAGGTACTTCATCTTCCTTCTTTCTTTCTGTTTCATTTAGGTAGGTCTTGATATTTAGGTACATGGCCCATGTAGTTCATGAGGGTGATTATACTACCTCTGACTGGAGTTCTTTCGACATCTCATCTCCCTCTCCTCCTCCGACCGACCGAATCCTGCCTCAGAAGATAAGGGGGAAAATGCCTCGCCGAACTAGGGCTTCTTCCTCCCACAAACCTGCTTCCCCTATCCTTACTGAAATTTCCCCTTCTGCTTTTGGTGCCATATCAGAAATTCCTCTCAAAATGTCTTCCAAATCCATAGTCAAAACCCTCAATCTACTGAGTTTGCCTGAGGGTACACCATTCTTACCCCGGTTGAATATCAACGGGCAAACAATCCTCCTCTCAACTGCCTGACTATGTACGCCGCTCAATGCGTCTTCGGTTTGTGTTTTCCCCTACACCCCTTTCTGGTACATCTCTTTACAGTTTTTGGTATCCTACCTAGTCAGCTAAACCCCAACTCTTATAGATTAATAATAGGATTTCTGTTGTGCTGCCAACTATATGTCATAGAGCCCTCTTTAGAAAACTTCCTGGGTATTTTTGCCCCCAGGTTTGTCCCTCATCCTGGGCTCGTCTTTGTACATGAAAAACCTTCCTGGTACGGTGCCTGGAAGTCTTGCTTCTTCTTTGTTCGGAAGGCTCATTGGGAGGTGCCTCTTTCGTGTGGGTTATCTCTGAAAGAACTTCCCTCTGTTGACCTGGATCTAGTGAAGGAGAGGGTAAGAAGCGTGGGTCCTCTCGAACACGGCTTTGAAGCGAAGGCCCTAATGGAAGAAGATATACTGATAGTGGCGGGGCTTCATCCCTTCGAAGACACTTATTCCGGTCCCGAGAGCCGTTATTCTCACCTCCATGAGTATCTTTCTTTTTTCTTTGGTGTTTCTTCATTTGTTTTGATATGAGACTTTTAACATTTTTTTTCAGAGGTCATGATGAATCGGGCGGCCATTCGTAAGTTCTTCCCAAAGAACATCCCCTCAAAACCATTATCTTCCTCGACTACGAAGTCTGCTTCTGCCACCCCCACCGATATTCAATCAAGTGGTCGAGGTCGTTCCCCTTCAATGACTCCCTTGAACTTGCCTCCCAGTTCTTCGTCTCCCAGTCCCCTTCCTGCTCAGCTCGTAGATGCGCTTCTTGAGCCTCCCATGATCGAAGTAGTAACTTCTCCTAAGAACGACCCTCCTCAGGTGTCCATATCCCCATCCTGGAGTTCTCCTCAGGACCCATCTCCCGACATGGCGGTGCCCAAAAGCGACCCTGTTTCATCCTCTGCTTTTCCTGTTCCTATGATGACTCCACAGTTCAACCCTAAGGCTGGTGTGTCTAATATGCTGAAAGCAGTGCATCGTGCGGATGTCAACTTCCTGGCTGGTCGTCCCGTAGAGGGTCTGGGTCAACTGCTCCTGTCTCATACTGCCATGGTAAGTATCTTTATCCCTATCTGAACATCTCATACCTTTATACTTGTATGTTTTTCTTTTGTGTAGACCCCTGCTATTATTGTGGCCCTTGTTGAGATATACGAAAAGATGCGGAGAGACTACGAGAGCATATCTCTCCAACTGAAGGACATCATTTCTCAACTCGAAACTTTGTAAAAGAAGCTGACGGATGAGGAAACAAAGCACCACGAAGAGCTTCGTACACTGAAGGGCCAGCTGGAAACAAGGATTGCATGTTGACGATGCAATCTATAGAGATTCACTCTCTGAAAAACTCGATCTTCCAGTCATACACCAGGAGCCGAGAAGAGGGTTTGCCAGAGGGTCAGGCTCCTGCAGTTGCGCCTTTCAAGGCATCCCCAGAATATACAGAGGAGGTTTTCAGGCAAGGGACTTCTTTTTACGCGGATGTGTTTACTGTTTGTGCTGAACAATTTAAAAATTTAGGCAATCTCCCCCCTGATTTTGATTATAATTTCTTGGACATGAGGGTTGATGGTTTTGGGAGCGTTGGGGGCGTAGGTGGTTCCGCTTTTTCAGAGGGACCGTAGTTTCTTTTCCTTTGCTTTTAATGTTTTTGTACGACTTCCTTTTTGTAAGACTTTTATCCTTTTTTGAAGGGTTGCTTCCCTGCTTTGATATGGATGTTTTTTACTTTATTTATAAAAATGCTTTACTTCGTCTCATTCTTTCCATCTGGAGCCTTTTTATCCCTCTTCTAAGTGTGTTTCCACAAGGCGATAACCCTTTGGCAAAATACGAGGCGATAGCCTTTTGGCAAAATTCAAGGCGATAGCCTTTTTGGCAAAATTCGAGGCGATAGCCTTTTTGGCGAAATAAGAGGCGATAGCCTTTCGGCGAAATTCGAGGCGATAGAGTTTTTGGCAAAATATGAGGCGACAGCCTTTTGACGAAATTTGAGGCAATAACCTTTTGGTGATATTCTCTCGACGAGATACGAGGCGATACTCTTGTATGAAGATAGAATTTTATTCGAGCATAAAAAGGAAAGCTTTTTCAAAGCGATTAGCCTAACCTTTTTAACAAAAGAACCTTTTTAGGTTGTCAATGCTCCACGTGCGAGGAATAGCCTCTCCCTCCAGGTGAATGAGTGCGTAGGTTCCTTCCGTTAGGATTTTTCGGATTTGATATGGTCCCTCCCATTTAGGGTCCAGCTTACCTGTTGGTTTTTGGACGTCAACCCTTCTGAGCACCAAGTCTCTTACTTGTGTTAGAATAGGTGACCATGTAGCCAATCTTGGCAGGAAATATGTAACCTATGTCTAGACAATTTCAGTGTTTTGATAAATTATTTATGAATGAAGAAGTGAGATTCATATGGCATTACTTTATTTGCGTTCACTTTTACTTGCTTTACATATCTGTTCACTACGCAAACAAAGCCCACGGACTGAGAACCCATTTCGGGGACTGGGACTACGCTTGGAGGTAGGTCCATGAAATCAGTCTTGCCGAATCAGTTCGAAAATCTCCAAGTCAAGGAATCTCGAAAAATGGGTACCGGGATTCCCTTTGAGACTTTCACTAAGCATCTGCTGTCGTATTTCATCGACGGGTGATGAAGGTCGTCTAAGCAGTGTTAGTGGGTTAGCCTGCTAGGGGAGCAGCTGACTGAGGTGACTCGCGGGAACCGTCTTACGGAGGACCTTGAGTAGGGTCAGCAAGGTATGACGTGTATTCCCGGTTCCAACAGTACAGGTCAAGTCCTTTGACTTGAGGAACTGCTAAGTTTACCTGTATATCAAGTCTGTATCTTAGATATGGTGAGAGATTGCCAAGAAGCACTTGAGTAGTCATAAGCCATGTTTAGTGCAGCTCTGGTTTACAGAGTGACAGTAGTTTCCAAGAAAGGATCTGTCTCCTGTCAAAAGGCATTGACAGTTGAGTCTCACGTATGCTCTGTGTCTTGTCCCTAAAATCTGTGGCCACAGTAACTGAACAGAAGGGAAGGTTTCCCTTGCGGCATTTAGTAAGGACAGACAGACACTTAGGTTCAAAATGGGTACCTGCATTTTCCGTGCCCTAGACCCTAAGTGGTGAGACCGAAGAAAGAAGGACAAATGTACTGTTAGAGCCTAAAAGTTCATCCCCGAATATTTCACCTAGTCTCTAGTGCCATGGACCGTTGCTAGATGGCCACCCATGGTAACGGACGGATTCTAGGAATCCGACCAAGTCTAGCTGAAAGGTGAACCTAAAGAGTCACACACTATCCACACACAAATCAAGTATTTAATTTAAAATTAAATATTGGAGAAAAGGAATGATTAAATTGGATTTAATCGGGTCCTTTATTTTCTTGGAGAATTAATTCCTATTATTTGATAAAAGGAATTAATCTAATAAATTAGATTTATTAGAGGATTAATTTAATAGGCCTAGAATAAATATTTATAATTTATTATATTTATTTATTTGGCCTTTGGAATATTTAATAGGATTTAAATATTTCATTAAATTAAATTAATGATTGAGATTGAAAGGGAGAGATGGATGGCTAGGATTAATTTGACTAGGTCAAATACTATTTTAACTAGTAATTTGACTAGGTCAAAATCCTGGTCAAAATAGACCTCTTAAAGTTGGAGTTTAAAGAGGATTAAACTCCTCCTCTATATAAACCCCTAGCCTCCTACAATTCAAGGATGATGAATCTTGAAATTCCAACACACACACACACACACACACACACACCACTCGAGCTCTCTCCTCTCCCTCTCGTCCGCCCTCTTCTCTTTCTCTAGCAAGAAAATATTATTCTTGTTCTTTTTGTTCTTGGAACAATAGAACTTAGGAAGATCGATCCCGTTAATTCATAACGCATGGTTGATCTATCCTCTCCAAAAAATTATACTTGTTCGTTGCTAGCACGACGTGCAAGATACATGGGTGGATCGTGTGTCACGATTTGGAGGATCTCAAGAACGAGGTCTTGGTGCAAAACGGGGAACAACGCGAGTAGCCGTTGAAGACGGAAACGACAACGGGTAGGCCTCCATGATTCTTTGTATGTATTTTATTCATGAGATACACCAAACACCCGGGAAAGTTCAAGGGCACACCCCTTGAACGTGTTCTTTAATTTTCGTTAAAACATGCTTAAATTTCGTATTATTATTTTATACCGCGCTTCCGCATTCGCGCTATTTTCCCGAAACGATCCACAATCTTTCAACTTGGAGAATTCTTTCCTTCACAGAGGCGTTGCAACGACGCGTTATCCTTCATCGGTAGTTCTCTAGTTTTACTCGGGCTACGTCTCGCCTTTCTTCAACTACATCGAGCTCGTATCGTCTTTTGTCTTCGTTACTCAGTTCGTCGTATTTGAGTATTCGAGCCGACACTTCCATTATTTAAGCAGGGATGACTGCCTCAAACCTGTAAGTTAGTATGAACGGGGTTTCTCCCATGCTACTGCGTGGGGTCGTACGATAAGCCCAGAGTACTCCTGGAATCTCATCTCCCCATCCCCCTTTGGCTCTTCCCAACTTCTACTTAATATTCTGAAATAAGATTCGATTGGTAACTTCAGTTTGTCCATTAGCTTTCGGATTCCCGATGGAGGTAAACACTTGCCGGATTCCTTTGTCCCTGCACCATTGTCGGAATTTTTTCCTTGGAATCGGGTACCTGTTGTCCGTAGTAATCTTCCGTGGTATTCCGAACCTGCAAATCAGATTTTTCCAAACAAATTTGATGACCTCCATTTCCGAAATGCGAACATGGGCTCTGCCTCTATCTATATCGTGAAGTGATCTATGGCTACAATCAAAAACTTCCTCTACCCCTGTGCGGGCAAAAAAGGGCCCACCAAATTTATTCCCCAGTGGTCAAAAGGGCATGCGATCCTAACTTGTTCAATTTTCACCCCAGGTACGTGCGTAATATCTCCGTGTAACTAGCAGTTTTCGCACTTCCTTACCAAATGCATAGTGTCCCTTTGTAACGTAGGGCAGAAATACCCATTCCTTATGATTTTTGCGGCTAGACTACGACCTCCTGCATGTTTCCCACAGCTCCCTTCGTATATTTCCTTCATCACTCGCAGGGCGGCCTCTGGACCTAGGCACCGTAAAGCCGGCATAGTAATAGATTTCTTAAAGAGGCATCCTTTCTCTACGAAGAATCTGTCAGCCCTTTTCCTAATCGACTGGGCTTTCTCCACGTCGTCGGGCAGTTTTTCGTCCTCGAGATATTCCCTGACATTATCCATCCAGGAGGCAAGCTTTACTTCGAAGACTTACCCCCTTATTCTCGGTCTTCCTTCAGGCTGAATTTTCAGTGGGGTGATTTGAGTTGTTTCTATTTCGTCTGCCCTATTTCTTATTCGAGCCAACGCATCTGCCTCCGTGGGATTTTGGTGAGCTCCCAATCCTCAAAGCCCGATATTTTTTGACAAAGTATTTGCAGGAGCTTGAGTATTTTTTTATCCCTAGCTTCGAACCCCCCACTGACTTGTTCGACTACTAGTTGCGATTCGCTATAAATTTTGATTTTCTTAGCACCTACTTCTTCGGCCATCTTTAAGCCAGCTAGGAGGGCTTCGTATTCTACCTCATTATGGGATAAGGTATATGGAAACTTGATAGCGAAGCATATTTCTTCCCCCTCCGGGCTTGTAAGGACGACTCCTCCTCCTGCCCCTTTTTCCGTGGAAGGTTCGTCTATGTGCATAGTCCAGGTACCCTTGAATGCCTCGACTGCTCCTGTTGCTTCCACGAATGTGACCTATCTTCAGTAGCCGCTGAACCTCGTTGTTTATGGATCGATTTCTTTCTGGTCTGAAGTTCCTTTTTTCTTGTTTGAACGGGGGCAATCGCCCCATACATGCAGCCGATGTTCAATGACGCTTGCGTTGATTCTAGGAATTTTATCCTTCTCCCATTCAAATATGTCGTCATTACTTCGTAGGAATTGCCACAACTCTTCTACCTCTGCCTGGGTGAGTTGTGTTCCCATTCGTACTCATTTGCTTGCATCTTCGGGGTCTAAGCGAATGTTTTCTACTTCATTGACAGGTTTGTATTTTTTTCTGCATCGACGTCCTCATATATCCCTATGCTTGATAATTGCTTCATAGCCTCATTTCTGCATTCTCGAGCTCGTAATTGATCTCCCCTTACTTCCCCCACCCTCATTAGCGTTGGAAATTTCATCTTGAGGCACGAGGTGGATATGACTGATTCCATCGCATTCAGAGTAGGCCACCTTAAGATTACGTTATAGCTGGTTTGGGGGGAAATTTCATGATGTGAGTGCGTGTCATGGGTTCTTATCCCAATATTAGTGGCAAGGATATTTCGCTAATTTTTTGTATGGTGCTTCCTTCGAATCCCATCAGCATAATAGATTGCGGCGTGATTTGTTCCACCACATCCATTTTCCTCAGAGCCCCTAGAAATCAGATGTCCATCGAGCTCCCGCTTTCTATGAGTATCCTTCTGACTTCTACATTGGATATCACCGCACTAATGATCAGAGCGTCTTCGTGGGAGAATCTCACGCCGCTTCGATCCTCTTGATTGTAGGTTAGAGGGAATACTTCTCGATCAACATACTCTTCGGCAGAGATTTTCATGACAGGACTACCGCTCATTTCCCGTAAGTGTTGTTTTCTCGCCGCCGGTGTCAGCCCCCCGTACACGCCTCCTTCAATAGAATTTATGGTTCTCCGTGTGGGATTCGCTACGTGTGGTTGGGCGACATCCGGAATTCCTTCGGGTTTGACCTTTCTCTTACCCAGGGTTTCCCCGTTGTTTGCTTGGTGATGCGATCTCCTGGTGTGCTTTCCTTGGATCGACTTTTCTATTTCTTCTTTTAATTGGTAGCATTGCTCAATCGTGTGTCCTTGCGCACGGTGGAAAGTACAGTACTTGGCTGATATTTGCCTGAACGGTCTTAGAGCAGATCCATCCTCCTCCAAGCTTCTCTGCTTCCGAGGAATTCTCATTGTGGAGTATATGAAACGATGATGTCGTCGTTCAGTGTTACTTTGTCTTCGTACATCAGCGTCCTTCCTCTTCTCTAGCCTTGAATGGTGCAAGTCTTTCAATTTTCGAGACTCCTCAATGAGAATTAACCTTTCCGCCCTAGCTAAGAGCTCTTCCCGGTTGGCGGCTGGTTCCCCAACCAATGAATCGGATAAGCCTCCGTTCCCCAACCCTTGAGGTATAATGCTGGATAGTAATTCTGAGCTCACATCTAGGGTGTCTAACATCTCATTGGTGAATCTCCTCATATAGTCTCTTAAAGACTCTCCTTCTCCTTGAATAATTGTCAACAGGTGCCCAGGGGTTTTCGGGTACCTTTTGTTACCAGCGAAATGGTGTGTAAAGCCTTGAGCTGATTACCCGAACCTCGAAATTGATCTCGGGAAAAGTCGTACGAACCATGTTTGGGCCCTTCCCACCAAGGTGGTTCGGAATATTTTGAACAAGAGCGTGTCGATAGGGTTGATCAAATCCATTACCGCCACGAATTGATCTAGGTGATCACGCGGGTCTCCTTTCTCTCCTCCGTAACAAGCGATTTGAGGGATGCATGTTCCGAGGGGCGTCTGTTCCTCGTGAATGCCTTTTGAGAATGGGCTTCCTCATTCGGCTCCATTGTTTGGATTCATTTGCGCTTTTAATTCTGCAAGTTCGTGTCGCAAAGTTTCTAGATCCTGATTCTCAAAACGGCATGCCTTATTCGGATTCTGCTCGCCTATAGGTACGTGGATTCTTCCCACTGAACCTTGATCCGCCGCCTCGTTCTCATGGGGCATTCGTCTAGCTTTATTTCAAAGGCCCCCTTGACATGTCCTTTCTAGTCATATCGCCGCTTCCGCCCCTTGGTAGCAGCTTCTTCCATGATTCGTCCGAGGTCTTCCATTTTGACGTACCTTAGTTGCATTGGGGTTTGCGAGGTCTCCTCCGTGCCTTCTTCATTATGTTCTCTTTCCAGTGTTCTCTGAGTGTTCTTTTCTCTAAACTCTTTGGAGCCCATAACCATTTGTCTCCTTACCATCACTCCCGATAGAGGTCCCACAAACGGCACCAGTTTGATGTTGTGAGAACTGCTACTCTAGGGTTGTGATGGATCTATCTGTTCCTTTGGATAGAGGGTGTTTTTATAGGCGAACACCGGACTTTCCTTTGATCTAGATCGTCCATATCTTTCTTGATTCAGAAAGATCTTCGAAGCTCTGCTGTCAGGATTTGGCCCTGATTTCATTCGAGGGTCGCACCTCGTACGACGGATGGTTTCAATGGTGTTCTAAGAGAAAAATAGTGAACCTCGTGCAAATCTTTTGGGTCCTTATCTTTCTTGGAATACACAGATCTCGAATCCCTACTACCGTGATTGCAGGGATATGTTATCTTCAGGAGGCCTATATGAAATTCGAGTTGACCTCACCATCTTATCTTGGATTTCCTTAGGGGGCCAACCCCCTTTTTCAGCTAACCTATCCGAGGTGATATCCCTCGTTTAGCGTTTTCTCCCTTTGCCCATATCACATATATATATATATATTTAAAACTACATATGTTTATTTTTATAAATATACATACATATAGAGAGAGAACGAGAAGAGGGAGAGACGACGGGCGAGGCTGTGGGGGGAGGGTTGCAGCGCAGGGGTTTTTGTCTTGGGGGGAGAGGGCGAGGGCTGGGGAAGGGATTGTGGTGGCGGGCAAGCTGGGGAGAGGGTTGCTGCGCCGACGGGAGCTGAGGGGGAAGGTTGCGGCGGCCAGCGTGCTTGGAGAAGGGTTTTGGTTGAGAGATATATATTACAAATATATATATATATATATATATTTATAATAAAAGATATTTATTTATTTATTTATTTATATTATATATATAATATTCATTACTAAATATTATATATAGATATTTATAAGTATGTAAATGGACCGTTTATCATATTAAATCCTGATCATTTGTTTAGGTAAACTAATATAAACCATTAGATTGTTAATAAATGAGATTTAACCATTCACGATTTAAAATATAAAAAGTATTTTATTGTTAAAAATGATGAAAAATTGCATAAAGAGCTCATGTAATACACTGCTACCGGGGGGGGGGGGGGGCATTTTTTAATATGTTCAATGGGGTTTTTTAGTATACAGGAATTTTTTGTACTTTTCAAATAACACAAGGGGTAAACGGCATTTGACCCAAGATATTAGATAGTGTTAAATATGACAAATCTATAAAATTATGGTGGGTATGCCCTAAAATGACATTGTCTATTATGCCCTCGTTGGTTCTTGAAAAATACAACTAGGCCCATCTTGAACCCCCTCACTCCTAGGCATGCTTTCTTGAGAGATGGTTGAGAGTACGGCACTGCGGATGCAACTTAAATATTGAAATTTTGATTGAAGGATACCAATGAGGATAGTTTTATTACTACTAGTTATCGTTGCATGCGGTTCCATGAGTATATAAAAAACTATGTTCCGAGATGAAAAAATTGTTTAAAAAAATAACAATGGTGGTGTGAGAAAATGAGAAAGAAAGAAGTTCGTGAGAAGACGGTTCCATGAGTATATAAAAAAGCTATGATGTGAGATGAAAAAATTGTTAAAAAAAAAAAAAAGCAATGGTGGTGTGAGAAATTAAGAAAGAAAGAAGTTTGTGAGAAGAAAAATATAGAGTAAAGTGAGAAAAATGTGGGATAGTGGGTTGAGGAATAAAAATTGTATTGTAAAAATATTAAAAAAAATATTAAAATTACTATTTTGATCAATTTTCTTTTTAAGGGAAGAATGGAGTTAAAGGGTCAATTTAAGTATTCAAATGTTGGTACGACAAAAGATTTTCTTTTATAATAGTATAGATGACTATAATTTTATCTGTTTCTTTCTTATTATTATTTTCAACAACTAATTTTAAACTAAAGTATTTCACAAAATTCGGACTTGCTTCTAAAATGCGAGAACGAGAGTTCATATTTAAAAGCTAGAGGAAACTTGTAGTTATATTTGGAGTTTGTGACACTAAGTGTTGAAACATACAAATCAAAAGTAAGATCATTTGATATTTTTAGCTAAAACACTCAACATGTATCCACATTAACGCATTCTTCATCCTGATCATTCCTTGGGAATAATAGGGGAAAAAAATTAGTCCATTAACTTGCTTTTCGTTCAATTTTAGTTCATTAACTTTGATAGTTTTTAATTTTATACACTATGTTGCAAAAATGCTTCAATTAGGTCCTCCGGTGTCCGAACTTTGCTTTTGTGCCCGGGAAATAGCATGTGCATTGCACATGCTGCAAAAATTGGGGATTTTTTTCCCATGTGGCAATAAAGTATGACTTGGCATTTGAGGTGGATATTTTATCTCTTCTACGCCACATAAGCACTTACATAGAACCACAAGATCGACCAGATTTGACCTCAAGAGTTTTTCGAGGCAAACCTCAAGATTTGAAGGATCAATTATTAAAAAAGGAAATATTTGGGAAGGTAGCTGCACATGTTCATGTCATTGAATTCCAAAAAATAGGACTACCACATGCTCATATGTTGATAATTTTGAAGTCTGAATACAAGATTACAACTCCATATCATTTTGATAGGTTCCTTTGTGAGAACTTCCTGATAAAGAAACGAATCCCGGACTTTATAACTTAGTGATCAAACATATGATGCATGGACCTTGTGGAACTAAGAATTTTAAAAATCCTTTTATGGTATATGGAAAATGCAAATCATTATCCAAGGTCATATTGTGAAAACAGAATACAAGGTAAAGATGGCTATCCAATCTACAAAAGAAGTCAAAATGGGTTGACAGTTCAAGTCCGGAATGCATAGCTGAACAACCAATAGGTAGTACCTTATAATCATATCTCCTATCAAGATATAATTACCATATTAATATGGAGATATGTTCAGGAGTAACTGCAGTCAAGTACTTATACAAGTACATTTATAAAGGACATGATAGAGTAGCCATTCATATCTCACACAATGATGATGAGAATTTAGATGATGAAATTAAACAGTTTCAAGATACTCGATGGGTCTCTACGCAGGAGGCAATGTGGAGAATATTTGAATTTAATTTGAAGGAAATTGACCCAGCAGTTATCAATTTACAGTTTCATCTTCCCAATCAACATTTCGTGACTTATTGGGCAAATCAACGGTTAGATAACTTTCTAAGGTTGGATCACATCTCAAAAACAATGCTCACGAAGTATTTTTCTATGTGCTTTACAAGTGAGAAGGCAAGAAAATATCTTTATCGGAAGTTCCTTGAGCACTATGTATGGGACAAACAAGATCACAGTTGGAGAGAAAGAAAGAAAAGACCTGTCGCCGGACGTACAAGTGTTGCCAATCCTATTAAAGGAGAAAAATACTACCTCAGATTACTTTTGAATCATGCAAAAGACCTACATCTTTTCAAGATTTGTTAACGGCTGACAGAGTACAATGTGCAAGTTTCAAACAAGCAGCACAAAAGAGAGGATTGTTAGAATCTGATCAAAGTATCATTGAATGTTTAAATGAAGAAATCACTTTTCAAATACCAAATGAGCTCATAAGATTATTTGCAATCATTTTTTTGTATTTTGCACCAACAGATGTCAGAATTCTATGGGATGCATACTTCGATGCCATGTCTGAAGATTTCAAAACAAAAGCAATAACCTCAATTGAAGACCGTGTGGCAAAAACTCTCAAAAGTTTGAGTCTTTTCTTAGAGAGTATGGAAAAAACATCATTTTGTATGATCTTCCGAGAATACCTATAAAAATGGATGATGTGAATGGAGAATTTCCATGGAGATACAAAATGAGATGTTCATAGAAATACCATCTAAAGATTATGAAGCAGAACTAAAGTTGAATCCTAAACAACAAAATTCCTTCTCAATGACCTTAGATACGATACAGAAAGAAAAAGGGTGGAATTTTCTTCATTGATGACCCTGGTGGAACAGGAAAAACATTCTTGTATCGTGCTTTATTAGCACATGTTAGATCAAAAAAAACTAATAGCAGTTGCAACTGCGAGATATGGAGTTTCTGTAGCTATAATGGCAGGTGGAAGAACAACGCATTCACGTTTTAAGATACCAATAGATGCAAATGAAACTATGTCCAAGCAAAGGGGAGTTGCAGAGTTATCACGTAAAGCAAAATTATTGTTATGGGATGAGGCACCCTATGGCAAAAAGATGGGCAATTGAAAATATGGATAAATTACTTAAGGATGTGACCGAAAATGATAAAGATTTGGTGGAAATGTGATAGTTTTTGGCGGAGTTCCCAAGGCAACAATTCAACAGACGGTTTATGCAAGTATAGTAAAGTCATATTTATGGACGAAAATGAAAAGGATAACTTGGACAATAAATATGAGGGCTCAAAATGATCCAGAGTTCAGTGAGTTCTTACTTAGAGTCGGAAATGGTGAAGAGCCAATTCAGGAAGCCACTACCTTTATATATAGAGGGAGTGGTTGGCCATCTGTAGAGTCTTGAAAAAGGTGTGTATCTATATTTCTCCCCTTCACTCTCTTGTATTATCTACTTTCAAAGAATTGTATCTCTTTTCATTCTTCTCAAGAACATGAAATTGATTCAAGCTTTTTTCTTGAGAAACGTAGAACACTTTTCACCTATAGAAGTGTTGTTATATTTCCCCTTTTTTAGTTTCTAGCAAGGTTCAAAGAGACACAAGTTGGTATTTTGTGTGGACTTGCTAGTGGGAGCATAACTTTGCTCCTGTGTGGACAAAGCAGGAAACCAATTTTTTTAGGAGAAATTTGGAAGCTAGGACACTTCACTTATCTCAAAGAGGTATTTGCTCTTTGACTTGCATCAACTAGTTGTTATGCAAGTGCACAAATAACCTGGTTGACGTGAGACATGATCCCGTTTAATATTTCATTTTACATCTTAGGCTTGTACTATTCCTTCATAAACTCATTTAGCGTAATGAGCATTGTTATCTAGTCCGGGGTGAGATTGATTGTCAATCCCATGCCCTAGACTTAGATTGGGAGATAATTGGAAGGACTGTACTTGTATGGTAGTCGACAGCTTAAATGTTCACCATATTCACCTAGCTCTAGTGCCATAGACATTGCTAGATGGCTACCCATGGTAACGGGCGCTTCTGGATCAATGGTTAATTAGAGGTGATTAAGTAAATTAGATCTAATTAATTAATTGTGTTGGACACAATCCAAATCTAGTTGAGCATGAACCTAAAGAGTCACAAAAAATCACTATGAAAGTAGTAGAACTAATTATGCAACTAAAATAAATGAATTAATTAAAATTGTTTAAATTAATTGTGGAAATAATTAGATCGTTTAATGGAAAAGTCCATTTGATGGATGTCCCAATATTTAATTAATTGGATTTATCAAATTTGGGCCTAGCACAATTAAGTTGATTTGATTAATATAATTGAGTTTGATTCGATTAGTTAATTTGATTACTTGATGGGCAAATGTCATATTTAGTCCCTTAAGTTTGCGTTTAGAATCACTTTAGTCCCTCAAGTTCATTTTTTGACTTTAGCACCCTTAAAGTTTAATTTTTGTTTCAGATTGGTCCCTCAGACCATTTTTCGGCGAAAATAAGGCTGGATTTTGACTTTTTCAAGGGTAAAATAGTCAATCTAAGTTTCACTTTCTCACTTTAGTCCCTTAAGTTTGTAAAAATTTCAAATTAGTCCTTTCTTAGTGTCCACATGTTGGAATTATCAGCACATAATAAAATATTCCATGTTCTTCACTCCATGCGTTAATTCTTTGCACTTTTATAACATAACTTGGACGTTTTCTTATTTGTTTGTTGGCTTGTTGAAATTGTTTCGATAAATACAATATTAAATCAATTGTTCAACATGAGCTACCATAACAAAAACTTCTCAACACAATCCAATATAATACATAACCATCAAAATAAACACTCAAAATAGAAAAACCTGTCCACAATATGCCAACCATCAAATGGTTCAGGGAATTGCAACAGCCACATTGGATTGAGAGGAAACTGTTGTTTATCAAAAGTAGGTGATAAAATGAGAACAGAATACATGCAGTATATGGCAAAAAGGTGCACTCCCTGATGCGAGGTTAATGGAATGATATCTAGGCTAGGAATAAAATGCATTTACCATAATTAGCCCGAAACAAACCAACAAACAAATTAAAGGAGAACCGTTTTTGCTTCCAAAGAATTGAAATTCAGATCAAATACTACTACCATGTCAATTAGAAGAGTTCAAAATACATAACCATGTCAATACATAACCATCAAATATTGAGAATAGTTCAAAATATTTAAACTAATCCAAATAATTTCAAAAGATCACGATAGAAACTACATAAAAGTACTGAAGACAAGAGAAAACTACATCGGCAAAGATGTCTCAAAACTACATCCTTTGAAATCTAGAGCCCCCAACATATGTCGAAATGCAAGTTCTTGTGTCATTTTTCAACTGTTCAATCACTTTCTGTATCTTGAGTGTTTGTTTTGATGGTTATGTCATAAAAGTGTAAAGAATTAACGCGTGGAGTGAAAAACATGAAAGTCTTTATTATGTGCTAATAATTCCAACATATGGACACTAAGAAAGGATTAATTTGAAACTTTTACAAACTTAGGGGACTAAAGTGAGAAAGTGAAACTTTTGACTATTTTACCTTGAAAAAGTCAAAATCCAGCCATATTTTCACCGAAAAATGGTCTGAGGGACCAATCTGAAACACAAATTAAACTTTAAGGATGCTAAAGTCAAAAAATAAATTTGAGGGACTAAAGTGATTCTAAACGCAAACTTAAGGGACTAAATATGACGTTTACCCTTACTTAATTGATGGAGTTGAGCTTTAGTTTATTTAATTAGATTAAATAAGCTACCGGGCTTCTGTTGGGTGTTAAACTAATTGGATTAATTTAAAATGCCTAATGGATCTTGGTTGTGCTCGGATTAATTTAATAATCTTAAACTAAGTCTGAGCTTACTTCTTCTATGACTAGGTCAAGGAGGAGTTGAGACTCCTCTTTGTGGAAGAGTGAGAGCCCAAGGCGGTCTATGAAATGCGTTTAAGCTCCTTGAGTTTGTGGTCACAACGATTGATTGAATAGGGAATGGTTTCCTATGTTGATTGATGAAGTAAACACGTTCAGAGTAGTGATCATAGTTGTCTAGTCTAGGATGAGAATCACGCCAAATTTCATGCCCTAGACTTGGATCGGGAGACAACCGATGGAAGGACCTTAGTTGTATGGTACTCAAGGCCTAAATGCTCACACCATATTCACCTAGTCTCCAGTGCCATGGACATTGCTAAACGACCACAAGCCCAAGACTAGCTTCTGGATTCATGGTTAACCAGAGACGATTAATTAAATTAGATTTAATTAATTAATGGTATTGGAGAAAAGTTCATTTGATGGATGACCCAAAATATTTAATTAGTTGGATTAATTAAATTTTGACCTAGCACAATTAAGTTGATTGGGCTTGATTTAATTCGTTAATTGGATTAATTAATTGTTGGAGTTGGGTTTTAGTTTATTTAATTAGATTAAATATTCGAATGGGCTTATGTTGGTTTTAAATTAATTCGACTAATAAAATGCCTAATAGGTTTTTGTTAGACTCGGATTAATTTATTAGTTAAATTAAACCAAGTCCGGTCCTCCTAAACTAAGCCTAACCGATTGCTTCTACAACTAGGTCAAGGAGGAGTTGAACTCCTCCTTGTGGAAGAGTGAGAGGCCGAGTGGGGTTACTTAGAGAGCCCCACACGGCCCTGTTACCATAGATATACACTAAGTGTATATTATATTTTTGGATGAGTATATCTTAAAGATATTGATAAGAAGTATTCTTTTACTTCCATAATTCTCTCCAAAACCCTGCACTACTCTCTCTCCCCTAATTCACACGGATTCCTCATCTCTCTCATAATTCTCCCTCAAGTTCTTCTTGAACTAGTTTCAAGAAAGAACTCATATAATTCGATTCACTAATTTGATAATGAGATCCGGATTAGTTTCTTCCAATAGAATTCGTTTATGTTGCAAGATCACTGTCCACCTAGCAGTGGGTTCATGAATTCTACTTCCGGCGTGTGGTCTAGATGTATGTATAGGAGATCTACATCGATCTCGGCATGAATGCATATCCGGAGAAGGAACGTGTGTAGCAGATTCAGAACGAAATCGAAAAACGTATAATCTTGTGGTTATTTTTCCTTTTTTTTTTTGTTTTGGATGTATGTCGTGTAGCCACGAAAATAATTGCATGTATTTTATTTATGTATTGTGTTTTTTAGTACCGAACACCCAGAAAATCAAGGGGTACATCCCCTTAATGGGATTTAAATTTGATGTGATTTTTGCTTCTGCATCACATTTTAATTTTCTCAGGCCATAAACTGTTCCTTTCAGTAAGCTTCAACCTTTATCTATACCTGAATGAAAATGAGAAAGGATCACCATGAATTTTGTCATTAGATTGCACACAAGTTCAGAAAATATGATGTTATTTGAGTAAATGTGGATAGACTGACTAAATCAACTCATTTTTTACTTGTACGACAAGGTGATTTTTTGGATAAATTAGCTTAGTTGTACGTTTTAGAAATTATAAGATTGCATTGAACGCCTATTTCTATAGATTCGGAGAGAAATCCTCAATTTTCTTCATGTTTTTCAGAAAGTTTACAAAGGAAATTAGGTATGAAATTGCATTTTAGTATAACATTTTATCCTCAAATAGATGCATAGTTGGAAAGAACAATTCACACTGAATAATATGCTAAGAGCTTGTACAATTGAGTTTAGGGCAAATTTGAATGATTACCTATCACTGATAGAATTTTCATATAACAATAGTTTTCATTCCAGCATCAGAATGCACTCATAGGAAGTTTTACATGGAAGAAGATATTGGAGTCCAATATCTTGAGATGTTGATGGATTATGTCAACTTTAAGGTCCCGAATTGATGCAAGAAAATAATAGACAATATACAAATAATTAGGAAGTGTTTGAAAACAACACGAGGTTGGTAGGAAAATTACTTTGATAAACACTAAAGAGAGATGAAATATAAGATACGGAGAAAGTCTTTATGATGGTATCTTCTTGGCAAAGAATCTTAAGATATGGTAAGTAAGGAAAGTTGAGTCTGAGTTATATTGACCCATATGAAACTACGGAAAGAGTTGGACCACTAGTGAATCGATTAGTATTACCAGTATAATTATCACAGATACATGGCGTATTCCATGTTTCTATTCTACGACGATGTTGGTTGTTCTCAGTATGTTCTGCGTGAACCAAAGATAGAAATTTTAGAGGAATTAATGTGTGTAGAAGAGCCAATAGAGATCTTGATAGGAGTGCAAAAAAATTGAGAAATAAAGAGACACCAATGGTAAACTAAAGTAGAGTCATTACTCTTCAACATAGGACACTTCGGAAGTTGAGTAGAATGTGAAATAGTAGTATCCGTATTTATTCCTCGAGTGGGTAAGTTGATTAAATTTTGATGACGAAATTTTTATTAGGAAGGGAGTATTGTGACGTCCGTAGATTTTTATACTTCATTGTGGTATTAACTGATAATTATTAAGGAACTCTAAATTAATCATAAATAAATTATAGGTTGAAATTTGAATGTATTAAATTTGCGAAATTTCAATTTTAGTCCATACGATAGGGGATTCAACACTTTTAGTCCCCTGCTTTATGATATTTCAAAATAGTCCAGAAATTTAGAAAAACTCGACACATTGAGTCCTTTACTTCATGGAATTTTCAAAATGATCCCAAAATTAGGAAAAAAACTTGACATATTTAGTCCCATAAATCATGTAAAGCAAAGGACTAAATGTGTCGAGTTTTCTCAATTTGGGACTATTGAGGACTAAATGTGACGAGTTTTTTTAATTTTGAGATCATCTTAAAATCCCGTAAAGTAGGAGACTAAATATGGTGAACCCCTATCCTATGGGACAAAAAATGTAATTTTGCCATCAAAACTTGAAGGGACTAAATTGAAGTTTCATAAAATGCTAAGGTTCAAATTATGTAAATTAAGAAAATAGGGGAAAGATGAAAATCTTATAAAAGATAAAATATAAAAAGAATAAAATAAAATAAATTGAATTTGGGAGCAGCAACTAGGGGTGTAACCGAGCCGAGCTCGAACTGAGCTTGGCCAAATTTCAAGCTCGAGCTTGACGAGCTCGCTAGGAACAAGCTCGAGCTCGAGCACAATATAAGGTTCTCGAGCTCAAGCTTGCCAGCCGACTCACGAGCTCAAACTTATTGCTGATATTTTATTTTAATTTTTTTTATTAAGAATATATTATTATAAAATTATAATATTAAATGTTAATTATAAAAAAGTGTTAAAAATATATTCTACAATACTTTAATCTAACGTTATGAATATATGACATCATAATATTTTTATTATATATCTAATATTAGTTTAATAGTAACATAATTAGTGTAAGTATAGAAAATATACATCAAATTATGTAAATACTTATACATAATTTTGTATAGTTATATATACACCAAATTAAAAAATATTAATAAATTTTTAAAAGAATTCAATAATACTTATAGTATGCAATTTTAAAAATATATTTTTCCAAAACAGTTTTATTTAATAATTAAATTCTCTACAAGAAAATAGCTCAATAGCAACGAAATAAAATTAGCGTCGAGCTAATTAGACAGTGAAATTCTCAAAGCTAATTTACATTATTTAATACAATAAATTTACTTTGGGGATAAATGCAAAACGGGTACCATACTATAGGCCACTTTGCAATTTTGATACCATAATTTTCAAAAAGGCCAATTTCAGTACCATACAATGGGGAGTTTGGCAAGATTGATACCGTAGTTTATGAAAGTTGCAAATTTAGTACTTTAGTTTTGAAACTGGTAGTTTTAGTACCGACCCTTATCTTTTGATAATATCAATTCTAGTCCCCTAAATTTATTTTTCACACGGATTTTGCCTAAATTTTAGATTTAGCATCCCTATGACAAAAATGGTATCAGAGCCTAGGTTTATTCAACAAATATTTGTTTATATTAAATATTGATATTTTATCCCTAACGGATGAGATCTTTGAAAAGTATGGAACCGACGAGAGTTCGAGTTATAATGAAAACAGGGAATATTTTTCATATTCTGAAAATACAGAAAAAAAAAATTTTTCTTATGAAAATTCTTAAGAAAATTGCAACAGTCCGAGAATGATTGACTTGAATCTTCTTACCGAAGAAGAAAAGAGAGGAATGGTTGAGAAATTACCAAGTCCGACAGGCACTATCAGGAAATGCCTTCAGACGTCTACATGCAGCTGAGATCCATGGTAGAATCCTAGCCAGGAGAAATGGAAACGGGTAAACTCCTGAATCAATATAGTTTTAAAAACAATGACTAAAGGAACTGATTGGAAGGAACTCGAGCCGGACACCTCAAAATTCTCTCAAGATCTAAGAGAGATCCAGAAGACAGTTCAAGACTATGGACATAGGTTAATCCATATACCTATGAAAATAGACCTCTTGAGCCAAAAGATGGATGAGATCCTGAAGATCATTCCAGATCTACAAGGATCTTACAGATCTGAAAGTTGAAGTCACAGATCTGAAGAGAAACCAAAGGAATACCCCTGAGACATCCAGATCTCACCAAGAACCCATTAGGGACGCCTTTGAACCAGTACCTCTTCTGCACCAGAAGGGAAAGGCGACGGAGATCGTAAAGCCTGTACCTCTTCGCCTTTTCCCAACATGGGATTGTAGATCTAGTTAACGTCCAAACCAATGAGATCGCTCCAGCTTTACCACTGTCGGAGGGAAGTACAGGCTCAAATAATCCCTCACAGGATCATCCTATGAGAGAAGGTACGGATTTCCACACCAACGCCACTCCAACGTTCGTGGGAACCAAATTAAGTGAAAATCTAGGACGGAATCCACGACGAATGCCTGAAAAATACACCATGGGCAAGATCTATGCTTCAGCCCTTACATCCTTATGGCACCATACTCAACCTGGATGTCATTGACTTTCAAAATATTGAAAAGTTGATAGACGAATGTGTTGCAGCCATGAAGATACAGCAACCACATTAGAACTTGACAAGGAGAACTTCATAAGGTTATTGGAGTTAAGCTTGGAAGGTTCTGTGAAGGTCGGATGGGATAACACCCCAGGAGACACCAAAGCAAGTATCCTAGTCGGAAAGTCCAAAAGTGCTATCGCGGAATGACTCGAAAGGTTGATTAAAATACACTTTATCGAAGATGGATACTTCAAAGGAAGTAGAGCCGAAAAGGCTAGAGAGTACTTGCGGTAGATGAATATATCTATCGGTTCCGCAAGTTTTTTTTCCAAAGTGGAGTAATGACTGAAATAGCTGCTCCAATGTTCTTTGCAAAAATCTGCAGTCCATAGAGGGAAATGTTGATACAATCATACAAAGTACCCGAAGGACAACTGGATTCGGTGGCAAGAAGAATGTCTTTCCTCAAAGTCAAACTGAAGGATTGGTGTTATCAAGCATCCGTCGAGAAGAACATGAAAAGACTGAGAGGTAAGATTAGAAAAAACCCTCTCCATTGTGATAATAACGATTTTTCAACCATTATAGGAGAATCAAGCGAGCGAAAGAAGAGGAGAAAGCAGGGTAGTGACTCTTATTCCAGGAGTTCCAGAAAATCCTCTTTCAGAAGGAGATCATGGTGGTCCAAATCAAAGGCCACATCATACAAATCTGGACAGGGAACAGGACGAACAAGAGCTTCATCCCAGGGATCTCGACGAATAGATGCAAGATCCACAGGGAGAACTCCTCCGAGAAGAACTTTCAGATGAGCCCATACCCGAGCCAATGAAAGTTTCAATTGTAACTGCTGGACGTGCAGCGCAAAAGGACATATATCACCAGATTGCCCGCAAAAACGTTGTGAATTACGATAGTTTGAAGCCACTGATGACATTCTTGATACAGTTTACTATGGCAACTTGGTACCAATCTACCAATTTGAATATCTTCCCTAGGATGAAAGCATATACGAGAAACACATAGAAAGTGATTTGGATGGATCTTCAACCGAGTCAAAGTAATTACAACGAAGGAGATAGGCTTCAAACCTCAGATAGCCTATCAGGATTCTTTTCAATGATGACGGTGTCAAATAAAACCATGGAAAGAATCATGAGACAAGACTCTAATCTCAGCCTAGACGACGACTTTAAGAGATCAATAGAGTCCTCAACCAGATAGGGCTGAACCACAGGAAACATCATATAATCTACAAGGTAAGTTCAAGTGGGTTTGCAATTCCTATGGAACTTACTGGTAATGTGATGGAAATGCAACTTATTCATAAAGAAGAAATTCTTGAAGAATTAAGTAAACTCAGGGAAGAAGAAGCGGTTACTATGAAATGGATCCACATAGGAGCTATTGAAGTAGTAATAAAAGCAACTTTTAAGGAAGGAATTGATTCAAAAATACATTTATCAATAATGGATAGAAGAATCAATAACTTAAGAGATGGTTGTCTTGGGACAATGATAGGAAATTTGTATGCAAGAAAATTGATGTTTGACATTCATCCTAAGATAGCATACAACCTAGCAGACCAAGATTTCAGTCCAATCTTAACCCTTCATCAGGATTTTAAAAGAAAATATCTTATGAAAGATGTGATCACTGCCTACAAAGGAAAAGAGCAGGGGTTGATTAAAGCCTTAACCCCTCCGGCTATTAGGCTTGATAATGTGAAACTTAGATTCCCTGAAGGCTAGAAATAAATTAAAGTTATATTTGACATCACTGAAAAGGAAAACTATTTTTCTTGTGACGACTTATATCATTTGCAACAACCTGTGTGGGAAAATATGACCAAATGCTAGAAATAGCAGGCCATGAGATATTTATTACAGAAATTGCAGGACGAGAAAATGGGATAATGACTTTCGGGTTAAGTTTCCTTGAAGGTCATAAACCATGGGGAAGAAAAGGTAATGATATGGAATTCAGTCTATATGGATATACTATTAGAATTGAATGACTAGCCCATTTTCTATATACATATCTGTCGGTATGTTGTATGAACAATATAAGTCAGAATATTTTGCAGCTTATATTGACTCAGGATCAAGAATTTGCACGGCAAAACCCGGTGTATTCCTTAGCGAAGCTATGGAATCCTTACCCATTATTGCAGGAAGGGATTTTTCACAAAAAAATCTAGTACTCAATAAGGGTATACGAGAAGCAAAAATCATGATTGGAGGAGTATTTGGAACACCTTGGTTCAAGGTAAAGACGCCTCCTATTTACTTTCATGATATAGGAGCAGATATTTTGCTAGGCAATAATTTGGAAAAATAGCATTTTTAGTCCCATAACTTAGGTACCATCCATTACGGGATTAGCACTTTTGGTCCCGTAACTTACAAAAGTTAGCAGTTTTCGTCCTCCCCTATTTTTCCGTTAGTCTTTTAACGGAAATGGCCATTTGGCCATTAACTTTTTCAAATTGAAGAAAAAATTGGCGCCCTTTGTGCTCGGTATCATATTTGGCGGGAATATAATATTGAGAGCTAAAATAAAAAATTGAAGGAGATTAGGACAAATAAAGGTGATTTCTATCCTCTCTCGCAAAGAACAATCTTTCCTTCTTTAATTTTATTTATGTTGCAATTTATCATTTTCTACGAACTCTGTAAATATTAGAACAAGTGTTGACCCATAAAAAATTCAAGTAACCCAATGTAACCACATAAATTTTTTTTTATTGCATAAATTACAAAAATTCAAGCTCTTGTAATTGAATATGTACTTGATTTCTGTAAATATTCAAGTAGATATTTATGCAATTTATGTAATTGAATTTTTGTAATTTATGCAATTTATGTAATTAATTTTTTGTAATTTATATGCTTACATTAGGTTACTTGAATTTTTGTGGATCAGCACTTGTTCTAATATTTACAGAGTCCGTAGAAAATGATAAATTGCAACACAAATAAAATTAAAAGAAAGATTATTTTTTGTGAGAGATGATAGAAATCACCTTTATTTGCTTTAATTTCCTTCAATTTTTTATTTTAGCTCTCAATAGTAGTTATATTCTCGCCAAAAATGATCCCAAGCACAAAGAGCGCCAAATATTCCTTCAATTTGAAAAAGTTAACGGCCAAATGGCCATTTTCATTAAAAAAAAACTAACGAAAAAATGGGGGAGGACCAAAAACTGCTAATTTTTGTAAGTTACGGGACCAAAAGTGCTAATCCCGTAATGGATGGTACCAAAAGTGAAAAGGCCCTAAAGTTATGGGACCAAAAATGCTATTTCCCCCAATAATTTCATACAGACCTTTGCATATGTACAGGATAACCACAAGAATCTGTTGAATTTTACTACTAACTGTGGCAGTGAAATACAAGTTTTGCAAAGAGAGAAGGCATTTAATAGGATAATGCCCATTAATTTTCGCAATAAAGGTGGTGATGATGCCAAATTCATCAAAAAATGCAGGATAGAAGAAAATTTGGTAAGGCTCTTTTGTCTTTCAGGTAACAGGGTTTTCAGTGACCCTCCTGAAGAAGATCTTAGGATCTTGAAGGAAGTTATACAAGAGTGCAAGTCATTGGACATAAACGGAGAAAGTAAACTTTCTCTCGAGAATGTCAAGAGGCTTATCCAGAGGAATTTCAATGAAAATCCTTTGGCATGTTGGGATAGAAACAAGATCGAGGCTACTCTAAAGGTCAAAGAGGAATACAAGTATGAGTATGTCCAATACAAGCCTATCCAAATGAACATGGAGGATAAGAAAGATATGCAGGAGATCATCAAAGAGCATATCAATCTTAGACTCATCGAGCCTGGAGTCTCTGCCTATAGTAGCCTTGGTTTTCTGGTAAGAAACCATGGTGAGATAAAAAGAGGTAAACCCAGGTTAGTTATTAACTATCAAGGCATTAATAGAATATTAGAGTTTGATGGTTATTATATCCTAAGTAGAGAACACTTAATTGATGCATTAAAGGTGCGAAAGTGTTTTCCAAATTCAATTGAAAATCTAGGTTTTATCAGATTAAGATGAAAAATGATTCAAAGAAATACACTGCATTTTCCGCACCACAAGGACAATATATCTGGAATGTACTGCCTATGGGACTTGCCAATGCACCCCAGATATTTCAAAGAATAATAATCTTTTCAAAGATTATCTAGAGTTTATGTTTGTCTACATAGGCGACATCTTGATTGTATCCAAAAATATACAGGATCATATTAGACATATTGAAAAAAAATTTAATGCATACCATAAAGAGGGATTAGTGCTTTCTAAAAATAAAGCCATCATAGCTGTCAATAAAATTGAATTTCTATAAATTCTTATTGACGAAAGCAGGTATTGAGTTGTAGGAGCATATTGTAGAGAAAATTTACAATTTTCCTGACATTCTTAATGATAAGAAGCAGCTTCAAAGCTTCTTGGGAGTTGTCAATTTTGCAGGAATCTTTATCAATGATCTTGCAAAATACAGAAAGGATTTCCGACCACTTTTGAATGAAACAGAAAGTTCAACGTGGAAATTGGAGAAAATTCATACACAAAAGGTTCATGAGTTAAAACAGGTTTGCAATAACCTACCAAAGACTGCAATCCCACAAGACGAAGATGAGTTGGTAGTCTATACGACGCCAATCATTACACATGGGCAACAGTGCTCATGAGAAAGACAACTACTAGTGAAGAACAATGTAGATATACAGGAGGGTTGTTCACTGAGCAACAAGCCAAACTATGGCATATCAACAACAAAGAATTCTTTTGCGGTTTGGAAGGCTTTCAAAAAGTGGCCTTTATTTTTACTGTCTAAAGAATTTACGTTGAAAGTTGATAATACAAATGTTGAAGCTTTCCATAAAAATAAACTTGAATCAAAAATTGAGAAAGCACATATTATTAGATGGAAAGCAGAATGCCAATATTATTGTTATAATATTGTCATTATCAAATCTCATGAAAATGTTCTTGCAGATTTCTTGACGAGAGATGGAGGCATCTGAAGCAGACTCTATCATTATAAGACTCAAGCACCTCAGGGAGAACCTTGAGGAGATTGATAAGAGATTTGGACAGTTGACGGTCAAAGCTCAAATAGCTGGCCAAGTCCAACAAGCTGATCTTGACACTGTCCAGATCGCCATTAGGAGTACCAAACTAGCCGCGGGCTCGTTATGGAACGACCTACTAGAACCAATTCGAAAGGCATCATCTTCAATGATGGCCCGAGAATTAAGAAAGCAGGGCTCTAAACCTGCAATTAGAGAACAGGGCTCTTAACTTGTAACGGCAGATTCAAGTACTGCTTGCACGAGGCCATCGCTAGACTCTGGTCAAAAGGCAAAAAGTTGAGTTACAGGAAGTGCAAACTCCTGATAATTCAAGTCAACCCAGCGCCTAGGAAGAGATTAACCTTAGGCCGATGACAGGCACTTCCAAGGGTTAATATAATGAATCTTTATCTTCTATTTCTGCTTGGCAGGGTTATCAGAGATCATGGGAAAAACTTATTTCCTGAAGAGGCATCAATCCAAGCAAGACCATCATAGACACATTAGGAAATATAAAGAACCTGGATGCTCGAAAGGTCTAACCCAAAGGATGTACGAGAATGGTAGGACTTTAGAGCCCTCGCTTCAGTTCATACTATGTCACCTGGATTTTCTGAAATCTCAAAAATTCCGGAATGGATCAGTGGGGCGTTTAAGACGCATGGCAGAACAATCCCCACCTCAAACAAGGAGACATTTTGGAGCTTAAGTTCATTTCAATAGCTCCAGAAATCACAGGAAATGGTCTCATCCAACATTTCATTTTATCAATTTAGAGAGACCTGACATTGTAGTGTTTAATAGAGTCAAGGATGCCACAGGAGAAGCTCTCCTAGTATCTTCCCTCAGTGAAGATGACATATCTACCAGAAGAGCTTGGGGGTTCTGGGTCTGTCTCACTGAGATGGACAAAGTCAAGTATCCATTTAAAATATTTTCAAATAAATTAAATGGATCATTCTTGTTAAATTCCATGACGAAAAAAAAGCACTGAGTTTGCAGAGAGCTTATTCGAAAAGAAAATAAGTTGCCTGCAACGGAGGCCACGAGGAAGAAGGCATGCAACATTATGCATGTTGGACAATTACATAACCACATATGCCCCTTTTGTGACAAGCAGGAAAAGCCCTTGTTCGGAATGAAGATTCGGGTAACCCAAAATAAACCCGAACCAAAACTAGAGAACGGTAAAAGAAAGAATTTTTACAGAACGAGGTAAAAACCTCAAGATGTAAAAAATCAAGAAGAAGACTGTCGACAGAAGAAGACAAAAGCGCCAATAGTCAGAAAAGCAAAGGACATCAGCTTGTAAGCACATAGCCGACAAGCCATAACGACAACAGCTGAAAAGTTGAGAGGCAAAATTAGGTGACGAACGCAGTGACGTCATCCAAAAATAAGGTTGGAGTCCTAGTTTGAAGTCCGCGGACCATTATAAATTGAGAGATAGGAACAGATGGAGGACATCAAAAAACTTCTCCAACTCTTCAAACAATAAGCAGAGTCTTTCAAATTTCAGAGTTTTAAGTCTTTCAGTGTATGGGGATTTTCCCAAAGAGTCAAGTCCTCTTTTCATGAGAGGCTAAGAAGTTGTCTCCTCCTATGGAGGATTAAATATTTATGTAATATTTCAAACATTTCTTCAATAAAGTAAAGGCTTCTGTCCAATATTGCTCATTCAAAATTTTATTAAGTCTATGTTATTGGAATACTTTTACGGTCTAAGGTAGGAAACGAAATACGGCTGTGTTGTTTGTTGTTGAAGGAGCCAAGGACCTGCGAACCATCTGTTGTGGTAGTGTGGTTGGAAGAAGTCCGTAAAACTGAGGACTTGGAAAACCTGGCAACAAAGCGGTCAAACCAAGGTATGAATTTATGGAGGCTTAATTTTATTTTTGGAAGCATGTTGGGCATGATCAGAGTAGAATTGTATGGTTATTATTTCTAAAAATTAAAAAAAAAAAAAAGTTTTGAAACCAAAAACTGATACTATTTCAAAGATGTGGGACTAAAATAAAAGTAAAGTACCTTATTTGCAAGTCTCTGTAAACTACAATATCAAAAATTGGCTATTTTAAAAGTATGATATTAAACTTGCAAAAGCCCCCATACTGCGGTACGAAAAATGCAATTTTTCTCATTTACTTTGTAATGCATTTAGCAATGAAAATCTACTTGATAATGAGTTTAGCAACGAATTGTTTAAAATATATATTAGATAGTGTATATTAACAATGAAAATTTTACTTATTAATTAACTCAACACTGATTTTAGTATCAAATATTTTCGTAACTATTGAGCTAATTTTTTATTTTTTATTTTGTAGTGATTATATAATATATTAATTTAATAAAATAGATAAACAGAGCTTTTTTCCTAGAAGTTGCCACCCCTAGCAGCAACACATATTGCCACCCCTAATTACCCATTAACTAGTAATGGGCCACCACACGTCACTTTCAACACAAATTGAGCAAGCCTTAAACTTATTAAATTAACACACATACACATAAACACGTAGTATTCCGGTTGAGTCTCCTCGATTTCGGAAGCTTGCCTTGCCGTTTAAAATAGGTAACGAATTACGGTTTTAGAATTTTTAATTAATTCATAATTTTATTATTTGGTTAATGAATTTATTAAATACATTTGATCTATATCCAGTTTAATGTTTCGAGAAATTTAATAGATTTGATTATATATTAATTGATGATTGATTAAATGTTCAATTTGAGTTGAGAGTATTATAACAAATTAATTTAATTACTTTAATTACTTAATTTATTAGATTTACTCATTACTATAATTAATTTGTTTGATTTAATCAAATTTAATAACTACATACTTAATTATATGTTACACAATGTTTAGTCCCATATTATACTCTTTTGACATTTTAATCATTTATTTTGTTAATGTTGTAAAATAATTATGTGCCTTTTTTTAATTTCTCGTTTAAGGATAAATTCGACTGAAAAAATTAAAATCGGCCAGAAAACTTTTCTCTCCAATTCCATGTTAGCAAGTTTGACATGGCAACTTATGCCACATCACCTTTTCTTTACATGATAAGCCACCAGATGCCACGTTAACCTAAAATTGCCAACACTACAAAGAAAATTGATCATACAGTACATTATAAATCATTACGGCTTAAAAATCATAATAAATTAATATTATTTAATACGATCAGACAAAATCGATTTGAAAACTTAAGTTTTGACCAAGGTTAATAAACATTCGTTATGATTTTACCTACGGTCAAAATATGTACCAAGGTTTTAACTGTAACTAACTAGCCGTCGTGGTACGCCGTTACTGCGTGCATATAATAAATAATATTTCATACTTTAAAATATATTATAACACACTTCAAAAAAAAAAAAAGCAGAGAGAAAGAAATAAAGAAAGAAAATAAACTAACTTAGGGGTATTATTGGCATAACAAAAAAATTAGTGTCGCGGTGTAAGTAACCGCATTTTGTGAGTGAAAATGGTGTTTTCTTTATATATTAGTATAGCTATTTTAGCATCGTTTGTAGAAACAACAACTAATAGTTGTTGTTCAATTAGGGTTAATTAGTATCCATCACGATATTTTATTTTTAACCATGATAATTAACTATATTGAAAAGTCATATTACTTCTAATGCAATAAGATGAAAAACCCCAATTTTATCCGACACGTGGGCTTGCATGTGCATTTTCTAGCCAATTTAAAATTTTACGGCCAAATCTTTCCTAAAACAAAAAAATTAAAAAGATAACGGGATAATTGCGATTTTGGTCCTCAAACAAAGCCACTTATGCAGTTTTGATCCTTAAACTATCATTTTTTTGGCACTTTTGGTCCTTCCATTAAAATTTCTGTTAAACTTAACGAAATTTCATTTGAAGTGGAAAAAACTGTTATTTTTCTCCCATTTTGTGGTATTCTTCAAGTTGTAGTCCAATGGACCCATTTTCCCTATTTTTCTTCAAACTTAAAGAGAAAATAAACCAAAATAAAAAACAAAAATTTAAGCAACAGCTTTTAAAAAAAAATCTTAACAAATAAATTGATAAATGTGAAAAAAGAGACTCACGACCAAAAATCTTAATAAATTTTCATTGAAAGTGGAAAAATTGTAGTTTTTTCTTTAACAGAAAAAGTGAAAAAATTTATTATTTTTCTTAACAGAAAAAGTGAAACATTTGCGATTTTTCTTAATGGTATTATATTCTAGCATTAGTTGAAAATATTGGGGAATTAGTTTAAGTGTTTCTTCCTTTGCAATGGACATACTTTCCTTACTTCTGTTGCTTTGAGTTAGAGATTTCAATTTCAAGGTAAAATATGCATGCAGTACAAATTTGACAATAATAAATCAAGAAATACTCAACATTTTTCCTTATTTGGTTTTGCTATATATTAAGAAAAACAATATTTTATTCCACTTTAAATGAAAATTTGTTAAGAATTTTAGCTAAAAGTCTCTTTTTCCACAGTTATCAAATTTTTTTTTGTTAAGATTATTTAAAAAATTTGTTGCTTAAGTTCATTTTTTTTGTTTATTTTCTTTTAAAATTTGAAGAAAAATAAAGAAAATGGTTGTATTAGATTAAACTTGAATGATACCACAAAATGAGAGAAAAATAATAGTTTTTTCCAGTTCAAATGAAATTTCCGTTAAGTTTAACAGAAATTTTAACGGAAGGACTGAAAGTGTAAAAAAATAATAGTTTGAGGACCAAAATTGCAACATCAAATTGTTTGAGGACCAAAACTGCATAAGTGACTTTGTTTGAGGATCAAAATCACAATTATCCCAAAGATAACATATTATTTTACCAGACTAAAAATGTATTTTAGTTTTTTCCTTATTTCTGAAAAGGTTTAAAAATGCAACAATGTTTTTTTTTTTTTTTTTTTTTGATATAGGAAATGCAAGAATGTTTACAAGATGGAGAGGGTATAATAATGCAGCCTCTGAGAAGCCAACATTCCAAAGAAACATGAGAGATGACTGATGTCGCGACAGAGGTGTTTTATCCAATCTTTTTAGGCATATTTAAGTGGTGCAGTTTTTCTGTTGAGTGCAGAAGCAAGCTACATAAAGCAAAAATGAGACTAGTTTCCAAGATGTTTACAAACCCATCCCAGAAAAAGATAAAGCACTAGAAACCAAGACCCCTTTTGCATGATAACCTAAATATGGAGTGTGGGACTGTGGGAGTGACCATATTTTGGGGAATGAAAGCCAGATGAAAAGCTTCAAACCAGAGATAAAAGTAAAAAGTTGTCGTGAAACACAAAGAATATTTAACATATATATATATAAACACGCAATATTAAAGCTAAAGCAAAAGGCCCATCGTGCGATGTGTCCCTTGTTTGCAGGGCGTGTACTAAAAAACCCCTCCTTTTAAATTCTCCCATTTTCCCTTCTTCTGATTTCGCCAATTCCCTGCGAAATCACTGTCTCTAATCTCATGAAATAGAGGTTCAATATTTTAAAATTTTTAAAATGATTCTAAAATTGAAAAAATATCAACAGATTTAATTCCATAAATTTTGTAAAGCAAAAAACTAAATGTGTCGAGTTTTTTTTTTAATTTTAGAACAATTTTGTGAAACAGAGAACTAAGAAAAAATGTAAGCAACCCCCTGTGATATTGCAAATATACAAATTACACCCCTATCAAAAACACGGGGGTAAATTGCATTTTTTTAATTTGCTATTTTTTTTTTCATAAAGAGGTAATTTGTTCATTTACAGTATCATTTGGGGGTAAATTGTATTAAACCCCAGAGAACTAAAAGGGGCTAAATGCAATTTAACCCCCTGTGATATAAGAAATGAGCAAAAACTCCTTTGTGAAAAAATAATTAGCAAATTACCTCCTGTGTTTTTCCTTGATAGGGGGATAATTTGCTTCATTCCTCAAAATACAGAGAAATAATTTGCTAATTATTTTTTTTTACATGGATATTTTTACTCATTTTTTATATCTAAGCGGAGTACATTGTATTTAACCCCGAAGAACTAAAAGTGTTGAACCTTCTATGCCAGGGGATTTAAAACTATAATTTTGCCCCAAACCCCACAGGGCCCTCAAAATCTGAAATTCTTCTTCCTTTATATGTACACTACTTCCATACAAAAAGAGCAGCCCTTTGTGTCTCACTTTACACTTCATATTCCTCTCTTTTCTACTAAAAAAAACCATGCAAATTCGTCGTCCTCAGCCCTTCGATGTCGGCATGCTTCGGAAATTGGCCTTCTTGTTTCTGCTGGCCCTCTTAGTTTCAGCTGCAGAGAACAACGACACAATGCTCGTCGGCAATAGGAAAATCTCTGTATCAAAACTTCAAGAAAAGCAAGGTAAATATAAAGCAGCTGATCAAAAGTTGCAGCAGGAGCAGCTTCAAGGGCAAAGAGTGATGAAGAAGATCAACCCTCATTTTGATGAATTCTTGTCAAGCAAAAGACGAGTGCCGAATGAATCCGACCCTCTTCACAATCGGTGAAGAATATTCATTGGTTTTCGCCCATTTTTGGTGTATTTTCAAGCAAGAGAAGGAAGACAAGTTAAGTATGTGAAAAGAGAGCATGGAAGAAAACTTCTGCTATGTCTGTATATGAATATATGATTATTTATATCCTTGTGAATGAAATTATATATATGTATTAGTCATATAAGTGTGATGAATGATTTTTTCTTTTTTTTTTTTGTTGGTTTAATGTTTTGGGCTTTTAATTGGTTTCTCCCTTTATATATGGGCAAAAATATATACGGTTCAAACATAAATATTAGGATTTTCTTATGAAAATTTAGTAATATAAGTGTGATTGGTTATATGTAATTATAGACATCCTAATTTTCTATTTAGGATGTGTTGTTCACTATATATGTTATAACTCATCAAAATATATAATTTATTAATCTATTGTTTTCTCAATTCTCCATTATTATGATCAACCCACTTCCTTAAACAATTATCTCATTTAAAAATTTAAAATTATTAAATAGAAATTATTTCATATTAATATCTTAATTAACCCATCTCATGTGCAAACCGTGCAAGTGAAACTTTTTTTTCATAAACAAGCTCTACAAGAAAATAGTTTAATAACTACGAAAAAATTTGATATTAAAATCAATATCGAGCTAATTAGCAAGTAAATTTTTAATTGCTAATTTATACTATTTAATATATATATATATTAAACAACTCGTTGCTAAATTCATTAGCAAGTAAAGTTTTCGTTACTAAATGTATTAGCAAGTAAATTTCTTGTATTAAATAATGTAAATTAGCAACAATAATTTTACTTGTTAATTAGCTTGACGCTAATATATTTTCATTGCTATTGAACAATTTTCTTGCAGTGGAGTGACAATGAGATTTGACTTTGTGTCTAGGCTGATTCCAATATCAATGTTAAACGACTACTTCATTTAAATGGTCTAATGCAATTTACCCCAATGATATTGCAAATGAGCAAAATACCCCATGTGAAAAAAAATAACAATTTACCCTCTGTGTTTTTCAAAATAAAATAATTTACCTCCCCAGACAGGGAGGTAAATTGCTTCACAAGGGAGTAAATTATTTCATTTAAAAAATATAGGAAGGTAAATTACTATTTATTTCTTAATAGAAGAGTAATTTGCGTATTTGCAATATCACAAAGTGTCGCTTGCATTTTTTCCATTTAAAAATTTCAGAGTTGAACAAAACTTTATTTTTATTTAAACTAATAAACTAATTTACAATTTAATTAACTACACAATCCATAGTTAAGTAAACTAATCAAAAATCATAAAAGAACATTCAAATGGAGACAACTGAGAACGTTCAAAACCGAGTATCATGTGAAGCCTTCATCATGTTTATATAGGGTTGTATGCAGAATTCTGGCTATTTGCTTGCTCTTTTTCTTCCTTGTGTGTGGCTCCACCTTGTTGTCTTTTGAGCTTGTCTTTTTGTCTTTCTTTCCTTTTCTTCTTCTCCTTTGCCCAATCACTGCGTATTTGCAGGAGGAGGACACTTCCCACCTTCCACTTTTCTTTCTTTGCTAATGCTCACATTTCAAAGTTTTGTGTGGGTAACAGCGACTAACGGATGAGGAGACCCTATTTTTTCAACAAGTGCGGAGTCAATGGGGGCGGTGGAGGTGTTTATGGCTGTGCTTGCTTTCTTTCTTTCTTTTTCTTTTAATAGATAATTATATAGGGTAAATTAAAATTACTTTTTTTTAAAAGTTGACATAATTACAAATATTTTTTTTTTGTTTGAAGAATTACAAATATCGTCTTCAAATTGAAAATAATTATGTAGTCCATATATGGAGATGTAAAAAGTACTACTTTACCTTTACTGAATTATTTATTTTTTTAAAAAAATATAAAAAAAATTGAGGGTGATAAAAAAAATAATTCATAAAGAATATTATATTAAGTATTTTAGAAAATTCTAGAAAATATATAAAATTATAACTTATAATCCAAAATGGCATTTTGTATAGCTCATTACAAAAATTGGATGAAAACCTAATGGAATGAGCTCGTTGTTAGACGGACGTTAAAGTTTGGAAAGTATTTGTAATTTTTCAAACAATGAGTAGGTATTTATAATTAGTCAAATATCATGGGAGGTGATTGTAGTTTATCCTTCTTTTTTTAAGTGGTAATTACCTATATATTATATCAACATTTCAATAAACTGAATAATACATCAATATAACTAAAAATAATAAATAAATTACAATAACATATATTAAATAAGACAAATACTCAAATAATTAGATGAGATATATACCCACACATTTCATAAAACTCGAACCCATAAAACTTAGGCTTAACCTTTACCCTAAAAGTGTTGTGTTTATGGCTGTGTTGATTTCTGCCTTTGTTACTCAATTCTCAACGTTTTAGGAACAAAGTTATCAAACTAATTTTAACTTTTTTTTCCCCTTTATGAGTGGATAAATGTATTATTACATTGGAAGTGCTAGTTTGATTTGGATCAAATTAAAAATTAATCGCATTTTACATCTCCGTGAAAATAGGAAATTAAGGTGGTCCCAAAACTTGAAAAAATATAGTTTTTATAAAATTAGTAGTTAAATTGTTTATTGCTTTAGAATGGTTAGAAATATCATATCAAAGCATTATAATTTTTATTAATTTATAAAATTAATAATTATATATATAAATATATAAAAAAGCAATGACTGAAATCACAATGATAGTAAAATATTTTCAGTGAGAGTACCTATAAGTTAAGAACATGTTTGCACTTTCAATCATTTATTAAAAAATTAAAAAACTGAAAATACAAATGAAACCAAACAAAACATTAGTGATGATCAATCTTATTACTTGAACAAAATTTCGTTGGAAAATTTATGATCACTAAGAAAAATTCAATATGAACTATAACTATCATTAACTTAAGAAGTTTATTAAGAGAGCCCAAATTCTTCCCTTAGATTTTTTTTCTTTTTTTTTTCTTTGAGGAATTCTTCCCTTAGAATTAAATTAGATAATTAGTTCACTCATCACTGAACTCCAATAACACATAGTAGGATGCATCATTTTTAATTTAAGGGATAATTATACGACTTCTTTTGATATTTGATGTAATTACACATAAATTTTTTATGATTTGAAAAATTATATCAAGTATATACCTCTGACGCTTTCTTCAGTCTAACAAATAAGTTTCTCTATTAGTCAATATTAATTGAATTTGCCGATATTAACAAAAACATTGGATGAAAATTCTTATTTATCTCCGATTAATTTATTACTGACTTATTATAGGTGAAACAAATTTTTTTATGATCAAATAACTCTTATACATCTTCGCACGTCAATGCATGTGAGGGGTATATTTTCACCCTTATAAGGGTAGTTTAGTTAGAAAAAATTTGTTTTACCTACAATAAGTTAGTAATCATTCAATCGAGGGTAAACATCGATTGTCATTTAATTTATTTTTTTGTTAATATCAATAAAATTAATGAATTTTGACTAACAAATTAATCTATTTACTAAATAAAAGTAAATTAAAAAGTTACTAAATATAATTTTTAAACTACAGATTTACGTATAATTAAATTAAAATTTCGTAGGAAGGCAGTGTAATTATCCGTTAATTTAATGACAAAGAAACACATCAACCCTCCTTCTAATGATTGGCTTTGCCACTCTCCTTCTGAGAGAGTACTTTAATTACGTGATGAGGCAGGTGGCAAACAAGCATGTTAATTAACAATTAAGCACGACATTAAGCAGGTCCATAATCAGCTTTTGCGTCCCAATAATGCATCCAAATTTGATTATTTTATCCATCAGCTTTTCATCGAGAAGCTGAATTTTTGTGCTTTTGTTTCTGTTGACTGCTTAATTGACTACTGAAGCGAGTACGGGAAGTGAGTCTCTACAGATTCCCTGTGAGATTCCATTGGCTTATCAAAAATCTCTCTGCCCCCTCACAAGCAAGTAGAGCTTGTGGGCGTAATCATGCCTCTCTTCTCATTCTTCCTTGTCAATCACATCACCTTATTTTTCTGGATATTTACCTTACTATCCCGCGGTGCATTATTTTCGCGGTACTTGTAAAAGGGTGCTATTATGGCAGCTCCCATTACCATTAGTTTTATTTTTGAAGTGTTTTGTTTTATTTTATATAAATAAAAATGAATAAAATAAAAATAAATAAACATGTGTTAGAGTGTATATTTTAATTTAATTTTGGAGTTATTTTTAAATATTGTAAAAAAATGTATTGTGTTGTATATTGAGAGACATAAAAAACCGTTTATTATTAAATAATGTCTTTTTTATTTATTTTTATAAATGTATATATGCATATAGTGATATTTGTTTTTATTGTATGTATTATGTTATATATTGGGAAACAAAAAATACTGTTTATAATCAAATCATGTCTCTTTTATATATTTTTATAAATATATATGTATATAGTAATATTTATTTATTTATAAGTGAAATAAATTATATAATATATTATTACATGAGAGATCAGACTAAAATTACCCAAAACACTCAGTAAATTTTTTTGAGTAATGTTATATTTGGTTTTGTTTTCTTACCATCTCGAAGATGGTGAGAAAACAAAATCGAATATAGCGTTCAAGTTCTCTTTTCTTTTGGAAAAAACAAAATCAAATATAGCGTTCAAATTTTCTTTTCTTTTAATCATTACTATAGTCATTTCAAGTTGTTATCAACTTAATTAGATTAGTGAATATATATATATATATATTAACAAATGAAGAACATAGGGCTTTGTTTGCCTTTAATTTGAGAAAATTTTGATTTTGATTAAATAATTAAAGAATTGTGATAATTTCAGTTTTGTTGGAATTTAATTTAATAATTAAAGATCACGTAAATGTATGTATCATTATCAAATCCAATTTTGAGGTTCTTGAACTTTTTCACTAGGGATATCATCGTGACCCATGACTTTGAACAGAGGAGCCTTCAGCCAACTTTGTCCTGAAAGATACTTTTGTTGCAGCATATCTAATATACTTGTTCGGAACCGCATAAAATATCTTTCATGCAAAGCAATATGGAGGAGACGTCATCCAACCGATTATATTACTTCTGGATGTCATTAGACATCAAACCCAATATAACCGCTACAGACCTTCCGGTTGTCCTCAAGCCATTTATCGCACATCAAACATTCTTCAAGCGAGGATCTCTCTGGCAAGGCCTTCGGAAGTGGCTTGTCCAAGATATAACCCTAGTTCTCGAAATCGAGGACAATCCTCAGATTCTGCAACCAGTCATTATAGTTCGTACTGTTGTATTTATTTGTCTCCATAATCATGTTCAACGAATTCTTAGATATATTTACATTTAAGAAATGTAAAGGAGAAATCAACAAATGATAGTGATATTACTGTTCAAGTTGAAGACATAGTCTTTAATTAGTCTTTAACCCTCCCACTATTTATATAAAATCTCACCACTCTCAAGTGGGGTTTCAAGAAACCATTTCCTAGTAGGTTTGGGATCCATACGTATAATTTGCCATGCTCCACTTTTACGATTCACGTAAAAAAAAAAAATTCATGGGAGATATTCAATATCATTCTCATACAATGAGATTCTCAAGATACTTTGCTTAATCTCTTCACATGATTTCGAGGACTCCAAGCAAATCATGCTACTTAGTGTTAGGTCTGACCCATCAACCAAATCCTATCTCAACTGTCGCCTCCCACAACTCGTGAGACAAAAAAATTGTGAGCATATTCCTTTGTTCATAATAATGGTCCACCTTTCCTCTATTCCAAATGTGCCACGACTCGTGAGACCATATTTGAATGGTGGTACCTTCCTTATCATATTGTTATGGATAGAAGGTTTGGACGGATCAAACATTTGATTCAAGTCTATCATGGGCCTAATATTTCAACTCAGTTCAACTAAGTGAGAGTATCTCTACGGTGGCCCTACACTATTACAAAGTTATCAACCCATTATCATGCTAATGGATCTTGTAATATCTCTTGGTTCTTCTCGGGTTTTCACTTTGGGTTTTCATCCAACATGGGCCTCCACGTCCCTAGGCTTGCATTATTACATTAAACTTAAAACCTCACCAAAAATCTTATCTAATCTCTTTACATAGTAAAGCAAACCGTGATCAACAGCCGGGGGGAATATACTTATGGAGAGGGAAAACAAACCTTATTATTACAAAGCATAAAACGAGAGATGAGAATTCAAAACAAGAGGCACGCAGGCCCACCCAACAGAAATTTAAAAGTCCATACATCCAGTCAAGGGCTTAGTGATCATTTGATGTCAATCCAATTAACATCATACACAATTATTCGAAATAATTATGCTATCCAACATATACAATATATCAAAATGATATCCAATATCACAACATATGAATATACGCAGAAAACACAAGTTCAGATTATAATCTAATAGATATCCTTCCCAAATACATACAATGAATAAATAATAATAAATTAATTAAGCAATTTAATTATAGGAGAAATCCAAATTAAATATACAAAATTAATCTTTTTTAAGAAAATACCAGAAAATCAAAGATTTCAAAAAAATGACAAAAAGGGCATAAAACGGTGCAATCGTTCGGCCGTGCAAATGACCTGTGCCAAGACGTGCACACGCACACACGCGCTCGCATACGCCCTTGCCTGGGCGCAACACTCGCCCGTCATGCGTACAAACGCACCCAGCGCACACGCCTGTGCGCAGTGCTCGCACGTAGCGCGCGCGCCAACATGCAGCGTAGTGTGCGAGGCAGCCCCTGCCAGCACGCATGCTGGCCAGGCACTGTGCAGGCTTGTGCTCTGCTGCTCGCCTATCGACCAACAGGGGCAGCAGCTAACTGCTGCTGCTGTCATGCTTTGAACAACTTTTTTTTTTTTTTTTTTTTTTTTTTGTTTCTGCACATTTAATCTAAAAACCAAGCATGTAATTTTTGAAAATAATTCTTCAAGACTCATGCATAATATCCGTTAATTCACAAACTTCAACAAATTCATTTCTACATATAATCATGCAAACCGAAACATAACACATTCTAAAGAAAGCCCCTTACATCGAACTAGGTTTTGATACCATTTGAAAGGAAGTGGATTCGGCTCAGGACGTAGCTGAAGCGTGAAAATCGTATAATAACGTAAAATCACATATACGTTTAAAATCGATGAAGCGATGTACCCTTGATATCTCCCGAGCGTTCGATGTAGAATATGTAAACTAAAACTAATTTAACATATAGGGCATGTAAAAGGGTGTAAACAAAGATACATCAACATAAAATTTACCTTTATCATTATACTCTATCGGCTACTAGCATTGTTCCTTCTCTCTAATTTGTCCATGAGGTTTCAAATGTAGAAATCCTCTGACGACATCCACACCACATTGGAGAGGTCTTAATTTCCTTGCTCGAAGAAATCAAACCTTTGGAAGAAACAAGATTAAAAGAACTATACTATGGATTAGTGTATCGTTTTAATCAAACTTTATTTTTCAATTGATCCTATATCAAGAAGAACAAAGGAGGGGGATAGAGAGAAGAGAGGAGAGGGGCGACCAAGTGTGTAGAGAGAGTAAGTGAGGAGAGTGTTTTGGTGTTAGCTATATATCTGTAATTAATGGGACAGTAGGAATGTGTCTAGATACATAAGGATGTGTTTAGATGCATCCCCTTCAATCCCATCAATTAAGCTCTATCCCGCAAGGTATGAAAAAATCATTCCTAGTGAGAAAGCACCATTAGTGGACGAGTTTTGTTGGAAAGCACAACTCAGTCACCTATAATTATGTTGGTTGAGTTGTTCGCTTTCCAAAAGCCACAACTCAGTCAACTTTCCTCATTCTATATGAGAAGAGTCCAACTCTTCCCTTTTCAAACATGGAAGCCAACTTGCCCCTTTGGGCCCTAATTTAGTGGATCGGGCCTCGTCCTAATAAATTAGGACAAGCCCAAGAGAGCCAAACGAATTAAATCCAATTTAATTCAAGACTCAACTAAATTAGGCCCAAAGTCATTTAATCAAATTAAAGACTTACGCTCAAATTATAGATCCTATTTATTAATTAGTATAAGCCCAATACAATATTGGGCCATCCGTTGAATGGATTATCCCATGCATAAATAATCCAATTATTTAATGTCTTCCAGAATTAATTATATATTAATTGCTTCCACCTCCTCGATGATTTGTGTGTGACTTTTTAAGTTCACCCTTAGCAAGACTTGGGCTTGTGTCCAACACAAGCCCGTTACCGTGGGTAGCCGTCTAACAAGATGGATCCTCTTCTTGCAACACATCATCCTCACTACATGTTCTGACTGCACTGGACAAGGTTTATAATGAATATGTCCATTACACGATTACCTCTTGCTAGATCCAAGATACAGTCATCATGCATACATGTCTGTCATGGTTCCTCAAGTCCGAGGACTATTCTTGTACTATCAGAGCTGGGAACTCCAGGCATACCAATAAAGCCTTCAAGGCTTCCATATGATGATTTCCCTTGAGTCAGTTAAGTCGAGTCGACTCTCGATCGATCAACCCACTAAGATCATATAGACATCAAACGTCTTTCGCCGATGAAAGGCCACACTTATCCAATAAATACGATGTATAGTCTAAGTCTCAGTAGGACACTCGATGCCCTGTGTCGAGGTCCTTGAATTGGAACGTTTCACATTTAACCCTCATCAGTTGGTTTCATAAACACCATCCATTTGTGTGGCCCAACTGCATGGGTTGTCTATGTGGTCTGTGGGCTTTGTTGTGATGTTGACACAATATAAACATAATTAAAAGAGCACAATAAAGGTAAATCCAATAACGAATACTCATGTAATTCATTACATAATATTCACATCGAGTCTGTTGAATATATTACATAAAGGCCAATTTAATTGGCTTTTTGATCACATGTTCTAAAAATTTATGATTTGATATACAAATATATATATATATATACGCTATATAAATGTATATATAGAGAATATATAGTGCAAGAGAATTGGGGGAGAAGATAGTCGAGGCTAGGGGGCAACTTTGGTGGACGAGGGTTGGGGGGGAGGAGTTGTGGTGGGCCGGTGATGGGAGGAGTGACTGCAATGAGCGGGCAGGGAAGAAGGGTTTCAGCGCGAATAGGGTTTAAGGGCTTGCGGCAGCGGGCAAGCTGGGGGAGGATTTCAGGGCGCACAGGTGGGTGGTGAAGGAGGGCTTGTGGCGATGGGTACACTGGGGGAGACAATTTAAAGGTCCAGCTTAGGGGGGGGGGGGGGAGTGCTTGCGGCGACAGATAGGCTAGGGGAGAGTTTCAAGGTAGCCGACTGAGGGAAACAGTTGTGGCAGCGATGGGCGGGGATTAGAGTGTTAGAATAGGTGACCATGAAGCCAATTTGATTAGTCGAATGTAACCTATGTCTGAACAATTTCAGAGTTTTAATAAATTGTGATGAATAAGAAAGTGATATTCATCTGGCTTATACTTTGTCTGTGTTCACTTTACTATTTTATTATAACTGTTCACTACACAAACAAAGTCCACAGGCTGAAATAATATTTTGCGAAATTGGAACTACGCATTGGATGGTAGGTTCATGAAATCAGTTTCGCCGAATCGGTTTGAAATTCTCCAAGTCAAGGAATCTCGAGAAAGGGTATCGAGAATCCACTTGAGACTTGCACTAAGCATCTGTTGTCGTGTTTCATCAACAAGTGATGGGGCTCGTCCATGCAGTGTTAGTGGGTCAGCTAGCTAGGTGGCATCTGACTAAGGTGACTCGCGGGAACCGTCTTACGGAGGATCTTGAGTAGGGTCAGTTAGGTATGATTTGTATTCCCGGTTCCAACAGTACATGTTGATCCTTGGACTTGAGGGATTACTGAGATCACCTGCACACTGTGCCTGTATCTTAGGTATGGTGAGATATTACCAAGTTGTAGTTACTGAGTAGTCATAAGCCCTATCTAGTGCAGTCAAGATGTGTAGCGTGACAGTAGATTCCAAGAGAGGATCTATCTCCTGTCACAGCGCTGACAGTAGCATCTCACTATACTTTGAGACTCGTCCCTTATGAATCTGTGGCCACAGTAACTGAACAGAAGGGTGGAATCCCGGTGATGTTTAGTAAGGACGAGGCAAGACTTAAGGTCTAAGATGGGCACCTATGTTTCCGTGCCTTAGACCTTAGGTTGTGAGACTGTAGATGGAAGGATAAATGTACTGTAGAGGCTAAATGTTCACACCAGGAATATTCACCTAGTCTCTAGTGCATTGATTATATGATTGGATATCATGGAATTATGTGCGTTGATTGAGAACGGATGATCACAAGCCCAACACCGAATGTATGGTGTAATTTTATGTTGGGCTTGTGTGCCTCTTTTATTTTCTCCTCTTCTCTTCTAGTGGCCTTGGAATAATAAGGGATTCTATCTCCCTCCAATTGTACTCCCCCCGGGTTTTCGTTGGGGTTTGTTATTAAATTTGTAGTGAGAGTAGGATAGTGGTGAGGTAGTACTTTATTTTAATTTCCATGGTGGAGATGAAGGATGGCCAAGAAGGAGAGCCCAGAATGGAGAAATCCAAGGAGTTCCATGGAGACCCGAAGGAGAAGTTGACAAGGCCCATCAGTGTGTTGATGGGTTGCTATTATTAAATGTAATAGTGTAGGACCAACCTTAAATTGACCATAGATCCACTGTGGGCTCAGTGGGTCGCATAGGATTCGGGCTTGTGATCATCTAATAGGGGCATTCTTGGCTTTAATTTTGCATGTAGCTCTTATGGTGAATGAATGGTTTATTTATCGTATTGTTGTTATGGCATGCAAATTTTTATAATACATTATGGATGTATGTATGTATGTATGTATGTATGTATGTATGTATGTATGAGATCTTTGTCATTAAAGCTCTCACTTGGTTAGACCAAGTTGAATATTAGACCCTTCATAAATGGACTAGAACTCTAGGAGTTCATCCATGCCTTCCATCCATGGCAAAGTGAGAAAGCTAGTTTCAGCCGATGGCGTGGTCTTGCGAGTCGTGGCACGACTATCGTACTTAAAAGAAGCTGCACTTTGTCGTGAATGAAGTGTACACTGTTGTTACCTATCTCACGAGTTGTGGGGGTAACAGTGAAGCTATGAATCAATTGATTGGGTTGGGTCTAACGCCCGAATAACATGATTCATTTGGAATCCTCGGGATCACGTAAAAGGGTGAGGTAGTTATCTTGGGAATCTTGTGGAACGAGAATGGTATGGAATAGCTCGCACAGGTTGTTTCCCATGCGAATCATAAAAGCGGGGTATAGGATAGATCACTGTTGATCCCGAGCCCACTAGGAAAAGAGTTTCCCGAAAACAACGTTTGAGAGTGTCGTGTTAATATAGTATATTTTATTGTGTATTAAAAATATTAAATGCATATAAATTAATCTTTTTTATTTACGTTGTACAAATATGATATATAAAAAAATAAAAGAGATATTACATAAAATAAATGATATTGAAATTTTTATAAATTAGAATAAACTTTATTTGCATGTGTCATACTTAACAAATTAGTTATAGACACTAATAGCACTGTCTCATATAGTTTTTTTTATTTATAAAAGTATTATTTATTTGTATAATTTATTGTGTATTAAAATATTAAAAAAAATACAAGACATGTTACATAAAATAAATAGATATTGGATATTTTTATAATTTAATATGTAAATAATGTATAAAAAATGCAAGAAATATGAGAGATGACATTGAAAGTTTTTAAAATAAAATTTATGTGCATGTTTTAATATAGTATATTTTATTGTGTATTAAAAATATTAAATATATATATATATATATATTAATCTTATTTATTTACATTATATAAATATGATATATAAAAAAATACAAAAGATATTACATAAAACAAATGAGAGTGGAAGTTTTTATAAATTAAAATAAACTTTATTTGCATGTGTCGTACTTAATAAATTAGTTATCCATACTAATAGCACTGTCATTATATAGTTTTTTTAAATTTATAAAAGTATTATTTATTTGTATATAAATATTATAAAAAATTCAAGAAATATTGGAGATGATATTGAAAGTTTTTAATATAAAATTTATGTGCATGTTTTAAGATAGTATAAGTTATTGTGTATTTCAAATATTGAAAAAATACAAGACATGTCACATAAAATACATGATATTGGATGTTTTTATAAATTAATAAATTACTATGAACTTTATTTGCATGTGTCATACTTAATAAATTAGTTATATACATAAAAATTGCAATAAATATTGGATGTGATATTGAAAGTTTTTAAAATAAAATTTATGTGCATGTTTTAAGATAGTATAATTTATTGTGTATTAAAAATATTGAAAAAATTACAAGACATGTTACATAAAATAATTAGATATTGGATATTTTTATAATTTAATATAAATTTTATTTGCATGTGTCATGCCTAATAAATTAGTTATACACATTAATAGCACTGTCTCGTATAATTTTTTTAAATTTATAGAAGTATTACTTATTTGTATACAAATATGAAATACGTAAATGATATATAAAAAATGCAAGAAATATTAGAAATGATATTGAAAGTTTTCAAAATAAAATTTATGTGCATGTTTTAACAAGTATACTCTATTGTTTATAAAAAAATATTAAATGCATATATATTATATATAAATTTGATATATAAAAAAATACAAGAGATATTACAGAAAATAAATGATATTGGAATTTTTGTAAATTAAAATATACTCTATTTGCATGTGTTATACTTAATAAATTAGTTATCCACACCAATAGAAGTGTCTCATATAGTTCTTTTAAATTTATAAAAGTATTATTACTTTGTATATTAAAACAAAATATGTATATAATGTACAAAAAATACAAGAAATATTAGAGATGACATTGAAAGTTTATAAAATAAAATTTATGTGCATGTTTTAATATAGTATATTTTATTGTGTATTAAAAATATTAAATCCATATATATTAATTTTATTTATTTACGTTATATAAATATGATATATAAAAAAATACAAAAGATATTACATAAAATAAATGATATTGGAAGTTTTTATAAATTAAAATAAACATTATTTGCATGTGTCATACTTAATAAATTAGTTATCCATACTAATAGCATTGTCTCATATAGTTTTTTAAATTTATAAAAGTATTATTTATTTGTATATAAATATTATTAAAAATGCAAGAAATATTGGAGATGATATTGAAAGTTTTTAAAATAAATTTATGTGCATGTTTTAAGATAGTATAAGTTATTGTATATTTCAAATATTGACAAAATACAAGACATGTTACATAAAATAAATGATATTGGATGTTTTTATAAATTAATATAAACTTTATTTGCATGTGTCATACTAAATAAATTAGTTATACACACTAATGCACTGTCTCGTATAATTTGTTTTAAATTTATAGAAGTATTATTTATTTATATACAAATATGAAATACGTAAATGATATATAAAAATTGCAAGAAATATTAGAGATGATATTGAAAGTTTTTGAAATAAAATTTATGTGCATGTTTGAATAAGTATATTTTATTGTTTATTAAAAATATTAAATGCATATATATTATATATAAATTTGATATATAAAAAAATACAAGAGATATTACAGAAAATAAATGATATTGGAAGTTTTTATAAATATCAATAAACTTTATTTGTATGTGTCATACTTAATAAATTAGTAATACACACTAATAGCACTGTCTCATATAGATCTTTTAAATTTATAAAAGTATTATTTATTTGTATATAAAAATAAAATATGTAAATAATGTATAAAAAATGCATGAAATATTAGAGATGACATTGAAAGTTTTAAAAGAAAATTTATGTAAATATAGTCTATTTTATTGTGTATTAGAAATATTAAATGCATATAAATTAATCTTTTTTATTTACGTTATATATATATGATATATAAAAAAATACAAGAGATATTACATAAAATAAATGATATTGGAATTTTTATAAATTAGAATAAACTTTATTTGCATGTGTCATACTTAATAAATTAGTTATATACACTAATAGCACTGTCTCATATAGTATTTTTTATTTATAAAAGTATTATTTATTTGTATATAAATATTATAAAAAATGCAAGAAATATTGGAGATGATATCGAAAGTTTTTAAAATAAAATTTATGTACATGTTTTAAGATAGTATAATTTATTGTGTATTAAAAATATTAAAAAAATACAAGACATGTTACATAAAATAAATAGATATTGGATATTTTTATAAATTAATATAAATTTTATTTGCCTGTGTCATACTTAATAAATTAGTTATACACACTAATAGCACTCTCTCGTATAATTTTTTTAAATTTATAGAAGTATTATTTATTTATATACAAATATGAAATACGTAAATGATATATAAAAATTGCAAGAAATATTAGAGATGACATTGAAAGTTTTGAAAATAAAATTTATGTGCAAGTTTTAACAACTATACTCTATTGTTTATAAAAAATATTAAATGCATATATATTATATATAAATTTGAAATATAAAAAAATACAAGAGATATTTCAAAAAATAAATGACATTGGATGTTTTTATAAATTAAAATAAACTTTATTTGCATGTGTCATACTTAATAAATTAGTTATCCATACTAATAGCACTGTCTCATATAGTTCTTTTAAATTTAGAAAATTACTATTTATTTGTATATAAAAATAAAATATGTAAATAATGTATAAAAAATGCAAGAAATATTAGAGATGACATTGAAAGTTTTCTAAATAAAAGTTATGTGCATGTTTTAATATAGTATATTTTCTTATTTCTTATATAAAAGATATTACATAAAACAAATGAGAGTGGAAGTTTTTATAAATTAAATAAACTTTATTTGCATGTGTCGTACTTATATTAGTTATACTAATAGTACTGTCTTATATAGTTTTTTTAAATTTATAAACAAGAAATATTGGAGATGTGCATGTTTTAAATTGTGTATTTCAAATATTGAAAAAAATACATAAAATATAACTATTTGCATGTGTCATACATGTTTTAAGATAGTATAATTTATTGTGTATTAAAAATAGAAAAATACAAGACATGTTACATAAATAATTAGATATTGGATATTTTTATAATTTAATTTAAATTTATTTGCATGTGTCATGCCTAATAAATTAGTTATACACATCAATAGCACTGTCTCGTATAATTTTTTTATATTTATAGAAGTATTGTAGAGATATATTGACATATAACACAAATGAGAAGTGGATAGTTTTTTAATAAAATTAAATATTATATATTGCATGTGTCGTACTTAATATTTGCATTAGTTATCCATACCACTATATATAGTTTTTTTTAAATTTATAAAAGTATTATTATATTTGTTTATAAAAATAAAATATATATATTAAAAAATATTATTACAAGAAATATTGATATTATGATATTAAAAGTTTTTAATATTAAAATTATATGTGCATGTTTTTTAAAAGTATAAGTTATTGTGTATTTCAAAAATATTGAAAAAATACAAGACATGTCACATAAAATAAATGATATTGGATGTTTTTTATAAATTAATAATTTAATATAAACTTTATTTGCATGTGTCATACTTAATAAATTAGTTATACACACTAATAGCACTGTCTCGTATATCTTTTTTTAAATTGATAGAAGTATTATTTATTTATATACAAATATGAAATACGTAAATGATATATAAAAATTGCAAGAAATATTAGAGCTGATATGTGCATGTTTTAATAAGTATACTCTATTGTTTATTAAAAAATATTAAATGCATATATATTATTTATAAATTTGATATATAAAAAAGTACAATAGGTATTACAGAAAATAAATGATATTGAAAGTTTTTATAAATTAAAATAAACTTTATTTGTATGTGTCATACTTAATAAATTAGTTATCCACACTAATAGCAGTATCTCATATAGTTCTTTTTTAAATTTATAAAAGTATTATTTATTTGTATATAAAAATAAAATACGTAAATAATGTATAAAAAATGCAAGAAATATTAGAGATGACATTAAAAGTTTTTAAAATAAAATTTATGTGCATGTTTTAATATAGTATATTTTATTGTGTATTAAAAATATTAAATGCATATATATTAATCTTATTTATTTACGTGATATAAATATGATGTATAAAAAATACAAGAGATATTACATAAAATAAATGATATTTAAAGTTTTTATAAATTAAAATAAACTTTATTTGAATGTGTCATACTTAATAAATTAGTTATACGCACTAATAGCACTGTCTCATATAATTTTTTTGAATTTATAAAATTATTATTTATTTGTATATAAATATTATAAAAATTGCAAGAAATATTGGAGATGATATTGAAAGTTTTTAAAATAAATTTTGTGTGCATGTTTTAAGATAGTATAATTTATTGTGTATTAAAAATAATGAAAAATTACAAGACATGTTACATAAAATAAATAGATATTGGATATTTTTATAAATTAATATAAATTTTATTTACATGTGTCATACTTAATAATTTAGTTATATACACTAATAGCACTGTCTCGTATAATATTTTTTAAATTTATAGAGGTATTATCTATTTGTATACAAATATGAACTACGTAAATGATATATAAAAATTGCAAGAAATATTAGAGATGATATTGAAAGTTTTCAAAATAAAATTTATGTGCAACTTTTAACAAGTGTACTCTATTGTTTATAAAAAATATTAAATGCATATATATTATATGTAAATTTGATATATAAAAAAAATACAAGAGATATTACAGAAAATAAATGATATTGGAAGTTTTTATAAATTAAAATAAACTTTATTTGCATGTGTCATACTTAATAAATTAGTTATCCACACTAATAGCACTGTCTCATATAGTTCTTTTAAATTTATAAAAGTATTAATTATTTGTATATAAAAATAAAATATGTAAATAATGTACAAAATGCAAGAAATATTAGAGATGACATTGAAAGTTTTTAAAATAAAATTTATGTGCATGTTTTAATATAGTATATTTTATTGTGTATTAAAAATATTAAATGCATATTAATCTTATTTATTTACGTTATATAAATATCTATACCAACCGAAATTGTTGCGAGCATAATTAATAGACATATCATAATTATCTTTGAGATCTTGCTCATTGCATTCAGATTCTTTAGATAAAACACTTCAGGGATTTTATCCCAGAGACATTACTAGTGGCCACATCAACATCATTATTAATTGAGACTACATGTTCTTTCCTCTTTCGATGATTTACATCTTTAGAGCCAAGTGGTCTACCACGCTTCCGGCGTATTTGTGACTCAGATGCCTTTGATTGATTAAGAGTCACTTCAGGGACTTCTAAACGAGTTGGAACATTTTCAGCTAGAATATGTGATTTTGTGACCCTTTTGGTATCTGTAAACGCATTTGGTAGCCTATTTGCAACACTCTGCAAATGTATGATCCGTTGAACTTCAAGTTCAATGTTATTTGTCCTCGGATCCATAAAAGACATAGATGTTGCATTCGATGCAATATCTTTCTTTATAATCCTCTTATCTTCTCCCCCTAAAGCTGGGAATATTGTCTCATCAAAATGACAATCTAAGTACCTAGCAGTAAATTGATCACCGGTCATTAGTTCGAGGTACTTGATAATTACTAGAGACTCAAACCCAACATAAATTCCTAGTTTCTTTTGTGGCCCCATTTCAGTTCGTTGAGGGGGAGGTATCGGGACACACACCGCGCAACCAAATATTTTTAAATGAGAAATATATGGTTCTTTCCAGAGATCAATTGTAATGGGGAAAATTTGTGGTAAGCGGTGGGTCTAAGTCGGATTAAGCTTGTTGCATGCAAAATTGCATGACCCCATGCTGATGAAGGCACTTTCGACCGCATTAATAATGGTCTAGCTATTAGCTGAAATCGCTTAATTAACGACTCTGCCAAGCCATTTTGAGTATGTACATGAGCAACTAGATGCTCTACAGTTACCCCAATGGATTGACAATAATCATTGAAGGATTTAGAAGTAAATTCTCCGGCATTATCTAACTTGATCCTTTTAATGGTATAATCAGGAAAATGAGCTCTCAATTTAATAATTTGAGCTAGAAGTCTTGCAAATGCAACATTCGGTGTTGACAACAAGCTTACATGTGACCAACATGTTGATGAGTCAATCAACACCATAAAGTACTTAAATAGTCCACATGATGGTGTTATTGGTTTGCATGTCTCCTTGAATTCGTTCAAGAAATATGGGGATTCTAAATTTACTTTTGTCATGGACGACTTTGTAATCAATTTCCCAAGAGAACAAGCCGCACATGTAAAATCACTTTTGGCAAAAACTTTAGGTTCTTTAGTGGGTATCCATGTGAATTTTCAACGATCCTATACATTTGTTTTACCTGGGTGACCAAGTCTATCATGCCACAAAGTAAAAATACTTTGATCGACTAACTTCAAGTTAGTGATATTGTTTGTTTGAATGGAGCTTATCACTGTGCCATATAAACCAGGGTGTATATGTTCTAATTCTTTCTAAGACTTGCTTCTGGAAAGTCTTAAATGATGTAAGGCATACATATTTGATACCACGTTATTCATTGTTTCAATATGCGAAACATTTTTTCGAATATCTTTGAAACCAATAGGTTCCTTTGTGATTTACTAGAATATAAGGCATCATTTATATGCAATCTTATTCCTTCAGGTAACAAGATAGTGGCTCTTCCGGAGCCTTCAATAAGATTACTAACGCCTGAAATTGTACTCACACTTATTTTTGTCATTAACAAGTTTGAGAAAAAATTATTGTTTCTTAGATACGTAAGCGTAGTGGCACTATCAAATTCTCACAGACCAATTGGATAACCCATGTAGTTGGGCTGCACATTGGATGATAGCTATAATATCAACTTATGAGGGTTGGTCTGAAACATTCCAAGTCGAGGACCTCGAGACAGGGCATCAAGGGTCCTATAGAGACTTGCATCAAGGATTGCATTCATTGGATGAGTGTCGTGTTTCATCAACGACAGACGTTGGACGTTTATGCAATATTAGTGGGTTAGTTGACAAGGGTGTCAGCTGACTGCATTGACTCACGAGAATCGTTATATGGAAACCTTGGAGGCTTCGTCGGTATGACTGAAATTCCCAGCTCCGATAGTACGAGATTAGTCCTCGGACTTGAGGAATCATGACAGTCACATGCATATGGAGGTTGTATCTAGGGTCTGGCAAGAGATGTCCGTATATGGGATACGTTCATCATAAGCCTTATCCAGTGCAGTTGGAATATGTACTGAGGATGGTGAATTCCATGATAGGATCCATCACTTGTCAGTATATGACAGTCGAGTCTCCTATGCGCTCTGAGATAGTTTAAGCTCTTTGAGTTTGTGGTCACAATGATTGGTCGAGTAGGAAATGGTTTTCTACGTCGATCAAGAGCAAACGTATATTGAGTTATTGAGCATAGTTGTCTAGTCCAGGATGGGAATCGACTCCCAATTCCATGCCCTAGACTTAGATCGGGAGATGGATGATGGAAGGAGCGTACTCGTATGGAACTTGGGGGCCTAACTGTTCATGCCAACATTCACCTAGTCTCTAGTGCCATGGACCGTTGCTCGGCGGCCACCAATAGTGATGGGGGTTTTTCGATTAATGGTTAATTGGAAAATAGTTAATTAAATTAGATTTAATTGACAAATTGTGTTGGAGACAAGCCCAAGTCTAGATGAGGGTGAACCTAAAGAGTCACACGCAAATCACTATGGAATTGGTAGAATTAATATGGAATTAATTCTAGAAGAAGCGAATAAATTTAATTGGATTAAATTAATTCAAGGAGAAAATAAATCTTTATTGGGAAATTCATTTGAAGGATGGTCCAAGAATTAATTAATTGGATTAGTTAATTTCTGGACTTAGAACCTTTAAATTAATTGGATTAATTAATTGATTGGATAAATTAATTAGAGTTTAGACCTGCGTTTATTTAATTGGATTAAATAAAGTAGTTGGCATCAATTGGATTAATATATATTCAATAAAATTTTGTTTGGACTTGATTTAATTAGATTAAATCAAGGTCTAAGACTAGTAGTGCAAGTCCATGGAAAAATACAAGTTATAATAAGTTAAGGAGGAATTTATATCCTCTACATATGATCACATATGTCCTGCCATAATGTTGCATAATGGGGTTATTTTTTATGCCATCATGGTTGGAGGTTATGCATGAAAATATGTTAGTGTGTGTAGGTTACCTTGGAGGTAACTTGTAGTTTTCAATTTTGAATTCTACTACACAAAACTATACACACAAGACATGTTTTGAGACTTGATTTTTTTCTCCAACAAAAAATCATCAAAATATACTCTAAAATCTCTGCAAATTTTCTCCCTTTTGTGTTCATACATTTTGGAAATGATTGAATAACAAAACATTCCAAAAATACTATACAATAGTGTTGTTTTGGAATTGTTTGTCTTCTCTTCTCTACTACTATCTAGCAATAGTTTAGAGAACTCTTCCATGGTGTGGTGTGGACAAATTAGAGCGATTCTGATTTGGATCCTCAAGTGAACGGAAGGATAAACGGAAAGGGGACAAAGCTTATACCGATTTCACGTGTAGTAAACAAAAAAGTTGGTTTTCATTTACATTATATGTATCTTTTTGTTTACTTCCTTTAGCCACATGTTCAACATTCTTCTCCTCTTTAATTTATGCTTTGACATACACCGAACGCCCGGGAACTTCAAAGCGAACACCCCTTTGAACCCGATTTAATTTATGCCTTAAATTCACGTTTTTACGCTTCCGTTGCGTTCCCGGGCCGAACCCGATTCTTTTAGTGGTATCAGAGCCCGGTTTAGTGATGTGGCTTTAGGATTTACATGTTATTATGTGATGAAGAACATGTTTAAATTGTTGTTGGAAAGCATGATTTATGGCTTTAAAGCATGATGATATGTGTTAATTTTGCTTTTGAAATTATGGATATCCATGCATGTTTTAGAATTGAATTTTATATAAATTCATGTTTATGTTTTAGTTTTTTATAGCAGAAATTTAAAAAAAAAAAAATTGGTTGGAAAAACATGCAACAGTCGGCCTGCAGGCACACAGACGCCAAGGTGCACGTTGCTGCGCGTAGGCGCTGACCGATGCGCACGTTGGGCGCGCGCGCGACCGTCTTGGATGGCCGGCCGGCATCACTGTTTGTGCCATTTTTTCAAAAAATTGAATTTTTCTGATTTCTGCTAGAATTATTAATTTTGACATATTTTAATTTTTGGTTAAATTGGATTTTTCTAAAATTATATTGTGCCTTAAATTATTTTGAAAATGGTTTCCAAACAAAAAAAATGGTTTGTACATGGATGTATAGTTGATATCCATATTTTTAATTGCATTATTAATATGATATTTTCTGCATTTTAATTATGTTTATGGCTTTAGATATTGGATATCTATTGATAAATGCATGAAATATATTTATTTGTTGGCATGTTTATATTTGATATAAATGTGCAATTGTTGTTTATTGGATAAACAATAAGGATGATCACTAGCCCTTTTTAGCCTATGTATGGTTTAATGTATTGTTGGGTGAGGCCTGCGTGCCTCTTTGTTTTTCCCTTCCCTCTATCGTTTTTAGCCTTGTAATAATAAGTCTTTTTTCCTCGCTTTTAATGTACTTCTCCCAACTTTTGATTAGAGTTTCTTTTTAAGTTGTAATGAGAGTAGACTAGCATGTGAGGTTTTATTTATTTTTTTGAAAATAAATGTAAGCTTTCATGGAGATCAAGGCCAAAAAGAGGCCCGTTGGATAGAGCCCCCGATGGAAGGCCCAAGAGGAACAAAGAACGATTTACAAGGCCCCGTTAGAATGGTAATGGGATGTAAAAATTTTAATAGTGTAGGCCTACCCTAGATTGACCATAGATCCACTGCGGGCTAAGTGGATCACATAGGAACGGGCTTGTGATCATCCTAACAGGAGCATGCTAGGCTTGTTTTGCATGTGCTTATATTTTATGCTTTGATGTATGGTGTGTTTGGAATGCATCGTATTACGTTTAATGTATAAAACTTGAGCATGCAAAATACTAATAATGATGAGGTCTCGGTCTTAATAAACTATAACTCTCACTTGGATGGTCCAAGTAAATATTAGCCCAAAATGGAATTAAAATCAAATGGTTTGATTATTCCAAGCCTTCCATCCATAGCAATATAGTGAGGAAACTACTTTCACTCATTCGTGGTCTCACGAGTCGTGGCACGTCTAGAATGGAAGAAAGCTGCACTATTGTTGTGAACGAATGAAATATGCTCCTATTTCCCTGTCTCACGAGTCGTTGGGGGTGATAGTTGAGATCGTCATTTGGTTGATGGGTCGGGCCTGACGCTGACTAACATGATTCGTTTGGAGTCCTCGGGATCATGTGAAGAAGCGAAGCAAAATATCTTGGGGATCTCATTGGATGAGAATGGTATAGGTTACCTCCCACAAATCATTTTTCCATGTGAATCGTAAAAGCGGGGCATGGAGAATTGCGTTTGTGGACTGCAAGCCCATTAGGAAATGGTTTCCCGAAAACCCCACTTGAGAGTGCTGGGCTTTTTGAAGAAATAGTGGGAGGGGTTAATGATTAAAGACCAAGTCTTAACTTGAATTCAATATTATAATAATCTAATAAATTTGTGCTTTACATTTTAAATGTAGATGTCTAAGAATCCACTCGCGGTAATTCTTGAGACTAACAAATTTGACGGAACAAACTATAATGATTGACTGCGAAATCTAAGGATTGTCCTCAATTTCGAAGACCCGACTTACATTTTGGATAAGCCTCTTCCTCGGGTCTTGCCGGAGGGGTCCTCGTCAGAAGAGCATTTGACGTCCAATGACTGGCAAGAGGACAACCGCAAAGTCCGCAACATCATACTGGCATCCATGACTAATGAGATCCAAAAACAGCATGATCGGCTGGATGATGTCAGCTTGATAATGCTCCGCATGAAAGATGTTTATGTGGTACCGGACTGGCATATTAGATATGCTTTCGAAGCTAAGATGACAGAGGGGTCGTCTGTACACCAGCATGGAGTGATGATGCTATCCTTAGTGGAGAAGCTTAAAGACCTCCCAGTTGATCTTGGAAAAGAGACGTACATCGACGTGATCCTTCAGTCTCTTCCTCCCTCTTTTGACTCATTTATCATTAACTATAACATGAATGGGCTTGAAAAAGACCTTCATGAGTTGATAAACATGTTGGTCCATTATGAGGCAACGATTGAAAAGTCTGCGCCTTCAGTATTGGTGGGGGAGGCTTCGACCTCAAGAGAGAAAGGTAAAGGGGCTGGACGCTGAAGGAGGAAGAAGGGTAAGACAGAATCAGCCGCTGCAAGCGCTCAGAGCCCTCCTGTTGCCATGCTGGGCATGGGCAAAGGAAAGAGAAAGGCGGTTCAGCAGTCAAGGATTGTGAAAGATGTTTGCATATATTGCCGTGAAAAGGGGTATTGGAAGAGGGAGTGTCCTAAACTCCTCTCCAACCAAGGTATATTTGATTTGAGCTTTAACATGATTACTATTCCGCTTCTTAGGTATTGGATACCAGCTGTAGAGCTCATATCTGAAAATGGTTTGCAGGTGATGGAAAGGAGTAGAAGGCTAAGACGGGCATGGTTCTAAAGCTAGGCAATGGCTGGGCTATTGCTATAGAAGCTATAGGACTAGTAAGGCTTAGCCAGTGATCATGTTAGGATAGAGTTGATAGGTCACAATTATGTAACCTAGCATGATCAAAATTATATTTTTTCAAATGTTGAACAATTAAGATTACATGTTTTTTATCAATGAAAGTTTCTTTTATTTGACAAAGAATGGTTATTCTTGTCTGCTAGGTTATTTGCATAAATGTTTCAATACTATCCCATAATTAGATTATGAAATCAAGATACACTCATAGATTTGGCATGCAAAGCTAGGTCACATTCCTCTAGATAGGATAAGGAGGTTAGTAGATTCAAGGAGTTTAGAAATAGACAATTTGAGCCTGCTAGCTTGCAAGTCCTTCCTGAGCAGGAAGATGGCCAAAAAGCTTTTTATAGGACAAAGTATGCTTGATAGTGGTCTGTTGGATTGGATCGTCAGACATCTGTGGGTCACTGAGCACAAGACCAGAAGAGGGTTCACAAGTCTAAGAGCATTTGGAAGGCTCAGGGAATTAGATTTGATGTGGGAACCAAACTTGTTGGAAAATTAAACACTTCGATTGGATCGAGTGGTGTGTATTTATTGAGAGTTCTTGAAGTATCTAAGTGGGAATGGAATTCTCACTCAGTTGAATTCTTCCTGGAGCGCTATAATTGAATGACGTCTCTGATAAGGGACGAATAGAACCTTGTTGGACATGGTTCTATTGGTGTTTCACTCTACTACCTTGGTCCATCTGGGCGTGTTCTTAAGACAGTAGCCAAGTTGTAAAACATGGCACTTTCTAAAGATCGTGGCCCAAACACCATATTGGATATGGAATGTCAAGCCTGTGTTCTACAAAGTACTCGAGTGTGTAGGATGGTCCTGCACATGTCGAGGGACTAGTGGGTGACAAACTCGATTTGGCACAGGTTCATATGTTGTCCTAAGGAAAATTGGATTTTAGAGAATAACCGGTGTGAGGAGTAGCTCTTTAAGGAATTAAGTAGAGCGACACCTTAGTACGATATTGCAAACATCATTTGAAATCAAGTTTGCTCACTGACTATATTCCAGTTCTCCTAAGGATGACCAGATTATCTTAGATACCTGAGAGGTATAGGTTTCTGGGTCAGTCCGGTCAATTGGATTATAATCCAAAAGACATAAGGAGAAGCAATGTTGGACATTGGATCAAATCAATGGCTTGGAGCCATGTGATTCGACATGGAATTCAAGCTAGGTTTGAAACTCCATGTAACTGGAATATTCATTTTGATGAGTTCATGCGGGGTATGACTCGATCAATAACGAGCTTGAGGGTCAGTGGGAGTTTGGTTGTGTTCCTAGTGTTTAAAGTGTGTAACGTCTTATTCATTAGAATGAATTTAAGATGTTAGGAAACACTGAAACAAGAATGTTGCTCACACAATTCTATGTGAAAGGAATTGGATTCCTATATATAGGGTTAAGTTGTCCAAGAATCAATCAAGGTTGACTGATGAAGAAGCTTAGATGTTTGACATCCCCTATGTCTTTGCCGTAGGCAGCATGACTATGTTGTTTGGTACATTGGACCTTATGTTGTGTATACTTTGGGCATAATGACGGAAATCGAGTGTGTACCAAAGAGGCAGTAGACTGCTGTTGAGAACAATCTTTAATACCTGAATAAGGATTAAAGAATTGTTCTTAATGCACATTCCATGGTGAGTTGATTTTGGATGGCTATAGCGATACTAGCTTCCAATATCATGTGAATAATATCTAGTTTCAGTATGAACATATATTCATGCTAAGGGTTTCAAGCGGGATACCGTGATGGACCATGAAAGTTGAATGTATGGCAACTTTAGAAGTTGCACTGTAAAGTGGTTTAGATGAAAAACCACATCCAATAGTTGGATGTGGTGCCTAGCACAGCCGATCCAGTAGTTACCTTGGAGGATAACAACATGGCTGTAGCGCAAGCTAAAGGATCGAGATCTATCACGGATCTAGGAAAATTCTTAGACAATACCATCTGCTCGGAGCGATGGTATGGAGAGGTGACGTGCAGTTGGACCACATCATCTTGGCAGAAATAAGGTAGACCCGTGAGACCAAGCTAGATATCGTAGGTTACTCATGCCTAAATAAGTCTGAGTGACATGGGTGATTAGCTTTAGGTCAAGTGGGAGATTGTTAGAATAGGTGACCCGAAAGCCAATTGGATTGGCGGTCTTGTGTACTATATAGCAATCTTTATTAAAGTAATATTGATTTGATGAATATAGTAAGTATTCATTCGCGACACTATGTGTTTGTTGTGCTTACTGATTACGTTAAACATCAGTTTAACATAACAACAAATGCCCATAGACCAATTGGATAACTCATGTAGTTGGGTTGCGCATTGGATGGCAGCTATGAAACCAACTTTTGAGGGTTGGTCTGAAACGTTCCAAGTAGACGACCTCGAGACAGGGCATCAAGGGTCCTATAGAAACTTGCACTAAGGATTGCATTCATTGGATGAGTGCCGTGTTTCATCGGCGACAAGCGTTGGATGTCTATGAAATATTAGTAGATTAGTTGACAAGGGTGTCAACTGACTGAACTGATTTACGAAAATCGTCATATGGAAGTCTTGGAGGCTTGGTTAGTATGATTGGAATTTTCAGCTCAGACAGTATGAGATTAGTCCTCGGACTTGAGGAATCATGGGAGTCACATACATATGAAGGCTGTATCTAGGGTCTGACAAGAATGTCCGTCTGGGATACATTCATCATAAACCTTATCCAGTGCAGTTGGAATATGTATTAAGGATGGTGGATTCCAAGATAGCATCCATCACCTGTCAGTATATGACAATCGAGTCTCCTATGCGCTCTGAGACAGTTTAAGCTCTTTGAGTCTGTGGCCACAACGATTGGTCGAGTAGGAAATGGTTTCCTATGTCGATCAATAGAGAAAACGTGTCTCGAGTTATTGAGCATAGTTATCTAGTCAAGGATGAAAACCGACACCCAATTTCATACCCTAGACTTAGATCGGGAGACGGATGATGGAAGGACCGTACTCGTATGGAACTCGGGGTCCTAAATGTTCATGCCAACATTCACCTAGTCTCTAGTGCCATGGACTGTTCTAGACAACCACCCATGGTGATGGGCATTTTCCGATTAATGGTTAATTGAAAAATAATTAATTAAATTAGATTTAATTGACCAATTGTGTTGGACACAAGCCCAAGTCTAGCTGGGGTGAACCTAAAGAGTCACACACAAATCACTATGGAATTGATAGAATTAATATGGAATTAATTCTAGAATAAGCAAATTAATTTAATTGGATTAAATTAATTGAAGGAGAAAATAAATGATTGGATAATTTATTGGGAAATCCATTTGATGGATGGTCCAAGAATTAATTAATTAGATTAGTCAATTTTTGGAATTAGAACCTTTAAATTAATTGGATTAGTTTATCGGGTTTTGGATTAATTAATTGATTGGATCAAATAATTAGCGTTTGGATTTGTGTTATTTAATTGGATTAAATAAACTAGTTGGCATCAATTGAAATAATATTAATTGGATTAATATATATTCAATAAACTTTTATTTGGACTTGATTTAATTAGATTAAATCAAGGTCTAAGACTAGTAGTGCAAGTCCATGGAAAAATACAAGTTATAACAAGTTAAAGAGGAATTTATATCCTCTACATATGATCACATATGTCAGCCATAATGCTGCATAATGGGGTGGTTTTTTATGCCATCATGGTTGGAGGTTATTCATGAAAATATGTTAGTGTGTGTAGGTTACCTTGGAGGTAACTTGTAGTTTTCAATTTTGAATTCTACCACACAAAACTATATACACAAGACTTGTTTTGATACTTGATATTTTTACTACAACAAAAACTCATCCAAATATACTCTAAAATCTCTGCAAATTTCTCCCTTTTGTGTTCATACCTTTTGGAAATGATTGAACAACAAAACATTCCAAAAATCACTGAACAATAGTGTTGTTTTGGAATTATTTTTTTTCTCTTCTCTGCTACTATCTAGAAATAGTTTAGATAACTCTTCCATGGTGTGGTGTGGAAAAATGAGAGGGATTCTAATTTGGATCCTGAAGTGAACGGAAGGATAAACGGAAAGGGCACAAAGCTTGTACCGATTTCACGTGTAGTAAACAAAAAGTTTGGTTTCCATTTACATTATATGTATCTTTCTGTTTGCTTCCTTTAGCCACATGTCCAACATTCTTCTCCTCTTTAATTCATACTTTGACATACACCGAACGCCTGATAACTTCAAAGGGAACACCCCTTTAAACCCGATTTAATTTATGCCTTAAATTCATGTTTTTACATTTCCGCTGCATTCCCGGGACATACCCGATTCTTTCAGAGGGCCCGATTCTTGCTGGGCAAGGTAAAAGCCCAAAAAACCAGAGAGGGGAAAGTTCGGACATGCATCGGAAGAGGGACCTGGATCACGTAATCACCAAGTATCCCATACTTACTCCAGATGCCCACGAGGTAGGAGCGGGCCTCCAAGCAGGGCAACCCAACAGGCCAAGCTCGTTTTGGCCCCAAAACAATAAGTCACTTATCCACAAAGCCTCTTTTGTAATCACTAACCTGGCAGGCCCACGAAAAAGACTTGTACAACAAGCCGTAGTCATCAAACAGCAAGGATTCCATACCATACTTGTGGCCAACATGTGGACCCACGTCATACGCACCATACTAGTGGCCAACACGTGGATTCAATCTTGGGATTTTCGTGAAGGTTTCTCGATATTTGTGGTGCTGTTAGATTCCAGTACGCATCATTGAGATATTAAAATCTGATTGCAAAAACTTAAATTTAAATTCAAAAGCTTAAATATTATATTATAGTTTTTCAAATATTAGAATAAATATTAATTTTTTTTTGAGGTTGCAATACATCTTGGATTTTAATTTTAACATAATTAATTATTAAATAATGAGCTATCTTGTAAATATTTATAAATAAAGTCAGTGAAAAATAGTAAAAAAATTATTATCAAGTATAATAATCAAATATAAAACTTGGAAGTCAAAGTGTTCAAATAAAGAAAAAATAAGGATTGAAGTTTATACAAAATTTTCTTAATTTAGTGTAATTATTTTCATTTCAGTATATAAGGGTAGAATGATCATTACATAAAAAATATAATAATAAAAATAAATGAAAAACATCAATTGGGTATAAAAAAAAAAAGTGATATTCATGGTGAAACCCGAGTTCCAATTAATCATTTGTGTTTTCAAAATGACATTAATGACAAAAGTCGTTATCAAAATGAATTTTACTCTACAAATATCTGAACCCACCAAATATGAAAATCTATGCTAAACATTTTTGACTCCTAAAATTAATAAATTTAATTAATGTTTGAAGGTGATACTGCTACATATCAGTATATTCAAATAATATAATTATGATTTATACAAAAGTAATTATTTTTTCCCATAGTTCAAGATAAATGACATATAATTAATTAATATGATGTCATTAATCATTATAAAAATTTAGTTGACGCCACTACAAGAATATTAATCTTTATCAAGGATAATTACCATACCCGAAAGTGAAAAATTATAGTAAACATACATTAAGTAAATACATTTTTATTAAATAAAGCACTAACATTATTATTAATAATCTATTTGTGCAATTCAATATGTCTTTTGGTAGAGGCTTCAGCTTAATGATTATTAGTAACTTTGTTTCCACGAAAATCAGTTTACTTAATTTCAAAAGGCCTTGAATAAATTTATGATGACTACATAAATATTGCAACATACAATAAAATAAGAAGAGTAATAAGTAATTATCTTTCTATCTTTTTTTTAGAGTTAATAATTCTTTTGATACGAAATATCATTAATATAAATATCAATTACAGTTTAGTATATATCCAATAATATGAAATATTAGATGAACTGATTATTAGTCATAGTTTATGATAATATAGCGATGATGTTTGATAAGCCATAATGTTTGATATATGATATTTCGTATAAGATACTATATTTCATATGAATATATTATTTGATACATAATAAACTATACATATTATGTATTGATATAAGGAGAGTTAAATAAATTGGAGAAGAGTAAGTTTGGGAACTTTTTACGCTTCGTTAAATTAATAAGTATACTCAGTCGGAAAACGCCACACAAAAGCCCAAACAACGCCATACTCGGCAAAACTGGGCAGCAATGGCAACACAGACTTCATTCATACCCATAATTTAACGGAACGACCCAAAAGGTCTGCTTTCCATATTCATTCATTTTTCCCGTATATTTATCATTGACGTAAAATACTCTTTTTCTTTTGTTAGAACCGTACTATCTCCGTTGCCATGGATAATTCAATAGTACACATTTAGCCTTTCATTAGGCTAAGAGCAAAATTAAAATGAATATAAATGCAGTAAATAAATACAATAATTTAAAGAAAAACTTACAAAATGGTAAGTTTGCACCCGCGTACAAAATAAAGGTTTTATCTACTATGAGAGGAAAGGAAGATATACAAATAAAAGTATTTCCGGAGGCTCCCCTTCTCATGAACTGAAAGGGGATATTTATAGAGAAGTTCGGATTTGAAATCTTTGTTTCAGGTTCGTCAATAGTGACATATGTTTTCAGCATTTGAGACAGGTGGTTGGACTAATTTTCCAGGCTCCTTGCATGTGTGACAATTGTCCGTGCCTTCGACGTGGTCAAAGTCTTCTGACTTTGTCTTGTTCCGACATTTATCTGTTCCTTCTTTTATTATTTTGGAGAAATTACTTTCTTCAGATTCTACTTTCGATCTCTTATGGTAGTCGACTCTTTGTTCTTTCGATGATTCAGAAGTTCCAACTTTTGATTTTGCTTTTAAAACAGTTCTAATTCCCTGGAACAGTTGATCAAGAAAATTTCATGATTGGGTTCCTTGAATGGATCCTGTGATTCTCCTGCCAAATCCCGTGATCCTGTGATTAAGAAGACTTATTTTCATCGTCCTCGGAAGAGGTCTCCATTCCTGTTAGATTTCTTTTAAGGTCTTTCTGGACTTGATTGAGATATTCTCCAATCATTTTCTCTTTAGAGATGATGCCTAATTAAATTTGCTTCTGATCCTTTGTGATAATTGCTCGAAGGGGCTAGGAATATGATTTTCTTCTTTGGCCACAAGTATCCTATATTCTTGAAGCTTTTCCTCCATTTCATCTAGTTCTTCATGACAAAAATATATATTTGTTTTGGGGTTTATTTGCATTAATTTGGTTCAAAACTTTGAACAAGATTTTCTTTTAATACAAGAAATTTTTAGTAGAGTCATTCCTACTTCCGGTAACCATTTCCATATCAATGGAGTGATAATTCCACAAAGAAGAAAAATGAGGCTATTCCTTCTTTCCATTTTGGTGATCTTCTCGCCTGAATAATTTTTGGCGAATAGTTGATCCATGCGATATAATAACCCTGAAAAATTTCAGGGAGTATAGAAATTGGAGGACCATAATTTAACCACCATTGAAATACCCACTTTGGTACTTCTTGTTGGAAAACTAATGGAAAATTTTTAAAAAACCATGTGTGTTTTCTCTTATAATTTTCATAGAGAAAAACTTTGTTAAATGCTTCAACATAGTCCCAATAATTGAATTTTATCGGGGTTTTTGATTTTGGGTGAATGTAATCTTTTTCACCTAATGGGTTAATTCCCTATTCAACAACAGTGATGAATTTTTTTATTTTTGTTTTTGAGTAATTACACTCCTTTCTATTGTTGGAATAAATGTGGGTAATTTCAACACTTTGCATGACCTTAAAAATGCACTCATAATGGACTTTTGACTTATATTACCTTGTTGTAAATGCTGTCACATCCAGGTATCTTTTCATTAGATATCATGGGTCTTTCTCCCATCTTACATCATCATTTTCCAGGAGTATGATTACTTCCTGATGTTCACTAAATTTATAATTCGCTAATTCGTCTTCTTCTTCAACTAACTTGGCATAAGATACTGAAAAAGATGATACCTCATTGGTAGCGACCTTCTTATGCTCTTTCTTAAATATAAGGAATTGTTGGAAGAGCTCATTCTCTTCTTCAGAGATCTTATTATATTTCTCAATTCTAGAGATGTTTTCTTTGATAAGTGATCTGTTACCTTGGCGTATAGTTTCACCTGGTCTAAATCTACCTCCTCTTTGATTAGAGGAATTTCTGCCTCTTCCTCCTTGAGAAAGCATTTTTTAATAAAAAGATTATCCATTGACAATATAATAATGTATTATATGTATATATTACTCAATGACTATCCTATGTATTACTAAAAAATATATATATTTTGGAAACTATAATAATTTTTTGTATGATTATTAGTTTTTATATGAAAAAATTAATCATTATAAACATAATCGCGTAATGATTATTAACTAGGGAATTAAAAGAATTCAATATATGGTGAAACGTAGGCAAAGTTAAGTTTTTGGCATTTAGCAAAGTTAAATTATATGGCATTCATCAAAGTTAAGCTTGTGTAACCAATTTATATATGACATAAAAGATAAGTCAATTTGATCAAATTTTAACTACTTTTGTTGTTCAAATTCAAAATTATTCAAGAGATAAGAATTTTGGATAGTTATAAATAGTGGGTTGCAGAAGCAGTACAAAATAAATCACAAGGTTGTGAAAATCCTACAATGGCATGGAGAATTCTCTATCCACATTTACATTTCTCTCTATACTTATATATTTAATTGGTGGAAGTGCGAATTTTCAAAGTTTGATAGAGTTTTTTTTTTTTTTTTTTTTTAATTTCCGGTGAAACCAATATCTACATGGTTGTATCTTATATCAATGGTAATGACAATGATTTATGATTCATTGATAAGTTTAGTGTATATTATGGCTTTATATGTCCCAATTAATAGTTATTCTCTAATTTTATATTTTTCCTGGAGTTATAATTTTATTAATTTGCTTTATTATGTAAAGGAATGCATTAACTAAATTACTAGTCTAGGATTATCATGACATTTCAATAATGAAGAATCCATCCCATTTGTATTCTTCTTTACTTCTAAAAATAAATTTAAGTGGCTTAAATAATTTATCATAATTTTATTGCAATCATTTATTAATTGTGTAAGAACAGATATACTAGGTTTACCAATTTATGTCGATGCCAAAAGAACATGTTTTTATTATTATAGTCTCAATTTAAATTGAAAATAATTCCACGTGTTTGACACGATTCTCTACTAGTAATGAGAATGATTTAGTACTAGTACAATGTATATATATATATATATGTTCTTCCATATTTCAAAAAGCTATCTATGATTTACTTTTTCACTTTCTTTTTTTTTTTTAAAATAATGAAAAGCAAAAATTTAATTTTTAAATAATGGAAGAGAAAATGATGGCGTATTTTAATATGTTGGTGAAAAAAACGGTGTGTAATGAGGGATGTGATTTGCTTTCCCTACATATGGAGTTTCTTCTTTATGATTGCGGCGTTGATTGAGTGTGTTATTAAGTTTTCTTTGTTCATCTTCCAACATTTCCAATTACCATATAATATGGATAGTAGCTCACTTTATTATTATTATTATTATTATTTTTTTTTATTATTATTATTAGTAGTATTATTATTATTATTATTAGTATTATTATTATTATTATTATTCTAAAAGTTTTATTACTCTTTCCTCATTATCAAGAGCTATTGATTCTTCACTAGTCTTCACAATCTGTTTAAGTTTTCAAAAATCAAATCGGCCAAAATTATAAATTAATCTAGGATTTACCTTGGGAGTAGTCCATTTATTTAATTGATTCAATTTTTTAGGAAATTCATATTCCCCATTTTTAGAATTTTTAACAGAATTTATATCTGAAACAGATAAATATTGCATATTAAGTAATATATTAAACAAGTACTGTTGAATTATCCAATACAACGTCAATAACATGGCTCTGATACCATTAGGAGCCATGGCGTTTGCGCCATGGAGGGATCGAGAATATACAAAATCTCATCCTAAAATCCGACCATGGAGGCGGAATGTAAATCCGACCATGTAGGCGGAAGGTGATCAAAATAAAGGAGTATCTTAAGTGGTGACATATATAAGGAGGATTTAAATGAATTGGAGAAGAGTAAGTTTGGGAACCTTTTACGCTCTATTAAATTAATAAGTATGGACTCAGTCATAAAACGCCACCTAAAAGCCCAAACAACTCCATACTAGGCAAAATCGGGCAACAGTGGCAACACAGATTTCATTCATACCCATAATTTAAGGGAACGGCCCAAAGGGTCTCCTTTCCATATTCATTCATCTTCCCCATATATTTATCATTAACTTAAAATACATTTGTTTTAGTACCTTGCCTTCTTCGTTGTCCTAATACCATAAGGAGCCATGGCGTTTGAGCCATGGCGGGATCGGGAGGCCCATTTATAATAATATTACATATTAAATTAAAAATTGTAAAAATACCGCAAAAGCAAAAATAATTGCAAAAAATATGGCCGATCGCGAGCCACGCTCGCGACCGGCCATTAAAAACCTTTTTTTTTTATTAAAAAAAATGACCCAGGCTTGTGAGCCTGGGTCACGACCAAGGGTCGCTATCTGCATTAGCGACCCTTGGTCAATAATTGGTAGTTTTTTAGTTTTTTTTTTTTCATTTATTTTGTTAACTTTTTATTTAATTATATTAATATAATGAAGTAATTTAATTGTAATTATTAAATTAATAAAATAATTAAATAAAAATATACAATTAAGCTAAATTAATTTATTTTAATTGTATGTTTGTATTTAATTATTTTATTAATTTACTAATTACAATTAATTTAATTAATAATTTACCATAGGGCATTGTAATTATACAACTTTATAATTAATTTGTATTAACTAATCAATTTAAAAATTTACATAAAAAATATAAGTACAAAATTTAATAATATCCGTCGGTTCTATAATTATGTTTTCGTCGCTATTCCCTAGGTCGTCGCCTAATTGTGTGGAATAAAAAAATATATTTAGAATAAAATATGTTTATGAGATAACACACCACCATTTATCAGTACATTGCATACTTATAAGACTGATGATCATTATCATAATTTATAATTATTACTAATTTTATATTTTTTTATTAATTTGATAATATAATTGTTAATATTAATTAATTTTAGTCCATAGCCAATAAATTTGTAACCAATAATGAATTTTCTTCTAATAGGTGATAAAAGGAAAAAACCTGGATGCCAATGATAAAACTTATTAAATATAATTTTTAATTTTAAATTTAAAAATATAATTAATCAATATTAATTATTAAGTATCTATAATTATAGAATCGACGAATATTATTAAATTTTGTACTTATATTTTTATGTAAATTTTTAGATTGATTAGTTAATACAAATTAATTATAAAGCTGTATAATTACAATGCCCTATAGTAAATTATTAATTAAATTAATTATCATTAGTAAATTAATAAAATAATTAAATACAAACATACAATTAAAATAAATTAATTTAGCTTAATTGTATATTTTTATTTAATTATTTTATTAATTTAATAATTATAATTAAATTACTTCATTATAATTAATATAATTAAATAAAAAATTAACAAAATAAATTAAAAAAAAAAACTAAAAACTACCAATTATTGACCAAGGGTCCCTAATGCAGATAGCAACCCTTGGTCGTGACCCAGGCTCACAAGCCTGGGTCATTTTTTAATAAAAAAAAAGTTTTTAATGGCCGGTCGCGAGCGTGGCTCGCGATCAGCCATATTTTTGCAATTATTTTTGCTTTTGCGGTATTTTTATAATTTTTAATTTAATATGTAATATTATTATAAATGGGCCGGGATCGGGAATATACAAAATCTCATCCTAAAATCCGATCATGTAGGCGGAAGGCAAGAGATAGAAAAAATATACAAAAATCTCCGTAAAATCCGACCATGTAGGCGTAATGTAAATCCAACCATGTAGGTGAAAGGCGATCAAAATAAAGGAGTATCTTAAGTGGTGACATATATAAGGAGGGTTTAAATGAATTGGAGAAGAGTAAGTTGGAGAACCTTTTACGCTCCGTTAAATTAATAAGTATGGACTCAATCATAAAACGCCACCTAAAGGCCCAAACAACGCAATATTAGGCAAAATTGGGTAATAGTGGCAACACATACTTCATTCATACCCATAATTTAAGGGAACGACCCAAAGGGTCTCCTTTCCATATTCATTCATCTTCCCCGTATATTAATCATTAACTTAAAATACTTTTTTTTAGTACCTTGCCATCTTTGTTGTCCTGATACGATAAGGAGCCATGGCATTTGAGCCATGGAGGGATCGGGAATATACAAAATTTTATCCTGAAATCCAACCATGTAGGTGGAAGGCGAGAGATAGCAAAAAATATACAAAAATCGCTGTAAAATTGGACGATGTAGGCGGAATGTAAATTTGACCATGTAGGCCGAAGGCGATCAAAATAAAGGAGTATCTTAAGTGGTGACATATATAAGGAGGATTTAAATGAATTGGAGAAGAGTAAGTTTGGGAAACTTTTACGCTCCGTTTAATTAATAAGTATGGACCTAGTCATAAAACGCCACCTAAAGGCCCAAACAACGCCATATTAGGCAAAACCGGGCAACAGTGGCAACACATACTTCATTCATACCCATAATTTAAGGGAGCGACCCAAAGGGTCTCCTTTCCATAGTCATTCATCTTCCCCGTATATTTATCATTAACTTAAAATACTGTTTTTTTTAGTACCTTGCCATCTTCGTTGTCCTGATACCATAAGAAGCCATGGCATTTGCGCTATGGAGGGATCGAGAACATACAAAATCTCGTCCTGAAATCCAACCATGTAGGTGGAAGGCGAGAGATAGCAAAAAATATACAAAAATCGCCGTAACATCCGACCATGTAGGCAGAATGTAAATCTGATAATGTAGGCGAAAGGCGATCAAACTAAAAGAGTATCTTAAGTGGTGACATATATAAGGAGGATTTAAATGAATTGGAGAAGAGTAAGTTTGGGAACCTTTTACGCTCCGTTAATTTAATAAGTATGGACTTAGTCATAAAACGCGACCTAAAGGCCCAAACAACGCCATACTAGGCAAAACCGGGCAATAGTGACAACACAGACTTCATTCATACCCATAATTTAAGGGAACGACCCAAAGGGTCTCCTTTCCATATTCATTCATCTTCCCCATATATTTATCATTAACTTAAAATACTTTTTATTTTTTATTTTTTTTTAGAACCTTGCCATCTTCATTGTCATGGATAATTGAACAGTATAGATTTAGCCTTTCATTAGACTAAGAGCAAAATTAAAAGGAATATAAATGCAATAAGTAAATACAATAATTTAAGAGGAAAAAAAACTTACAGAAGTGTACAACCGTGCACAAAACTAAGGTTTTATTTACTAAGGGAGGAAAAGATATACATGTACAAGAGTATTTTTCGAGGCTCTCCTCCTAATGAGCTGAAAGGGGGTATTTATAAGAAAGTTCAGATTTGAAAGTTTTATTTCAAGTCTATCAATAGTGACAGATATCTTCAGCATTGGAGACAAGTTGGTGGAGTAATTTTCCAGCCATGTTGCATGTGTGACCCGTGTTCGTGTCTCTGACTCGGTCAAAGTCTTCTGACTTTGTCTTCTTCCAGCATTTATGTGTTGTCTGCTTTCAATTCTTCATTACTCTGTGAAGGACAAGCGGATCCGCCCGGGAGCGCGAGCAGAAGCGAGAAAGCGAGAAATTGTGCGTAAATTTAAATCAAATTCAAAATACGCGAATCCCAGGGGGTGTACCCTTAGGTGCTCAACCGGGCGTTCGATGTAGGATGTGTAAATATTAAAACATATATTTAAGCACATAGGGCATAGATATATAAATGAAATCAATCAAAGCGTAATAAACCGTTACCTTTGATTGTTTAGCGTATGCTCCCGGCTACTTGCGTTGTTCCTTCTCCGGAATGCTCACGAAATCCAAACGTATGGATTCTCCAAAGGTGATCCACACCACACCGGAAGAAACACACGTTCTTCTTGCTAGAAAAGAATGGGTTTAGAAGGAATCGGTTTAAGAGAAGAACACTATGAATTAGTGTTCTCTTAAACTTACTTTGTTCTTCTTCTTGATTCAAAATCAAGTGAAGAACACAAGTGTGGGAGAGAGAGAGAGCACGAAATTTGAGAGAGAGGAGAGGGATTTTTGTCTTCTCTTTTTCCTAGAAAAAGATGAATAATGAATCACTTATGCTTGGTGTTGTATATTCTAATATATATACATAATTAATGTGATTATTGGAATGTGTCTAGGTTCATCCAATGATGTCTAGATTCATTCCAATCAATCACCATTAATTCTTCAATCAAGCCTACCAAAATTTATGGTATGATCAAATCATACCAAAAGGGAAGAGCTTGATTGGAGTTGATTTGTCTCTTTCCAAAAGAGATAAGTCAACATACCACCTAGCATGAAACATGGCTGATTTTGCTTCCTCCAAGGGAGTATGTCGGCCATGTTTAATTAAGGGAAGAAGTCCAACTTCTTCCTACTCCAAAATAGGAATTATTTCTCCTCTCGGGTATAATTTAATGGACCGGGTTTTATCGTAATCCAATTACGACGAACCCAACATTAAATCCAATTTAATGTCCATTTAAATTATTCCTGTTGATCTTTTAATCCAATTAAAAGATCCAACGTCTCAACGTCCCAACTTTCCATATTTAATCGAAAATCCAATTTACCGATTAAATGGAAGCCCGATACAATATCGACCCGTCCATCCAATGGACTTTCCCTTAAGTAATCCAATTACTTATTTTATCCTTCGAGATTGAGTCCAAGTCGATCTCTCAACCTTCTCGGTGATTTGTGTGTGACCCTTTAGGTTCACCCTCAGCTAGACTTGGGCCCGTGTCCCACAAGGGCTCGTTACCATGGGTGGCCGTCTAGCAACGGTCCATGGCACTAGAGACTAGGTGATTTGGCGTGAACATTTAGGCGCCGATTCCGTACGGGTACGATCCTTCCATCTACCGTCTCCCGGCCTTAGTCTAGGGTATGGAATTGGGCGTCGGTTCTCATCCTTGACTAGGCATCTATGCTTAATACTCGAGACCACGTATGCTTCATTGCATCGACACAGGAAACCATTCCCTGTTCGACCAACCACTGTGGCCACAACTTCAAACAGCATGAACGTGTCTCCGAGTGCATAGGAGATACCTCTGTCACATACTGACAGGGGACGGATCCTCTTCTTGGAATCCACCATCCTCGCTACACATTCCGACTGCACTGGACAAGGCGTATAATAATCATCTTACAGAATGATTACCTCTTGCCAGATCCAAGATACAGCCGTCCTGTGCACGCCACTGCCATGATTCCTCAAGTTTGAGGATTACTCCCGTACTATCGGAACCGGGGAAAACCAATCATACCGACCAAGCCTCCAAGGCTTCCATATGATGATCCCCGCGAGTCAGTCCAGTCGGCTCGACCCCAGTCGACCAACCCATCAAGATCGGGTAGGCGTCCCATGCCTGTCGCCGATGAAACACAACACTCATCCAATGAACACGACTCTTGACGCAAGTCTCAATAGGACTCTCGATGCCCTGTCTCGAGGTCCTCGACTTGGAACGTTTCAGACCCAACTCTTAATTAGTTAGTTTCATGACCACCATCCAATGCGTGGTCCAACTGCACGAGTTGTTATCCATGGTCTGTGGGCTTTGTTGCGATATAAGTTAAACACCGTTTTAACAAATGTAAGATGAGCGCAACAAAGAAGGTACCATTGGTGAGGAACACTCATCTTATTCATCATTTAATAATATTACATTCACATCAAGTTGTCGGATAGGTTACAAATTGCCAAACCTATTGGCTTTCTGGTCACCTATTCCAACACTCTGGAGAAATTGCTTTCTTCACATTCTGTTTCCGATCTCTTGTGGTAGTCTATTCTTTGTTCTTTCGTTGATTCAGAAGTTCCAACTTTTGATTTTGCTTTCAAAGCAGTCCTAATTCCCTGAAATAATTGATCAAGAAGAATTTCATGATTGGGTTCTTCAAATGGATCTTGTGATTTTCCTGCCAAACAAGAATACTTATTTTCTTCGTCTTTGGAAGTGGTGTCCGTTGCGGACTCCGCTCCTGTTAGATTTCGTTTGAGGTCTTTCTGGACTTGATTGAGATTTTCTTCAATCATTTGCTCTTTAGAGATGATGCTTTTTTTTGGTTCTGATTCATTGTGATATTTGCTTGAAGGGACTCGGAGTCTGATTTTCTTCCTTCTCCAGAAGTGCCTTATATTCTTGAAGCTTTTCCTCCATTTCATCTAGTGCTTCTTGACAAAAATATTTTTTTGTTTCGGGGTTGATGAGCATTAATTTGCTCCAGAATTTCGAACAAGACTTCCTTTTAATACAAGAAATTTTTGGTAGGGTCATTCCTACTTTAGGTAGCCATTTCCAATCCATTGAAGTAGGGCTGTCAATGGGTAGGGTAAGACCCTATCCAAACCCATACCCATACCCAATAGAGACCCATACTATTAAATAATACGCGTACCCTACCCAACCCCCTCAAGACCCAATGGGTTTATATGAACCTGCTGTAAATGTTGTTACATCCAGATATCTTTTTATTAGATACCATGGATCTTTCTCCAATCTTAAATCATCATTTTCCAGGAATATGATTACTTCCTGATGTTCACTAAATTTATAATTTGCTAATTCATCATCTTCTTCAAGTATTTTAGCATAAGATACTGAAGTAGATGATACTTCTTCGGCAGCAACTTTTTTCTGCTCTTTTTTAAATATGAAGAATTATTGGAAGAGCTCATTCTCTTCTTCAGAGATCTTATTATATTTTCCAATTCCGGAGATGTTTTCTTTGATTAGTGATCTGTTACCTTGGCGTATAATGTCGCCTGGTCTAAATCTACCTCCTCTCTGATTGGAGGAGTTTATGCCTCTTCCTCTTTGAGGAAGCATTCCTGCAATAAAAGGATTATCCATTTAACTGGCATAATCTCCTGTAATTTTTTGATGATATAACAAATTTGCTATCCAAATATTTTTTATGCGGTAATGATAAGACATATCTACATCTGGATATTGAATAAGAATTTTGGAAATAATATTTTTTGTTTCCTGAATTCTTTTTCTTATTATATTTGAATTCTCCTGAGTCGTGCTTTATATTCAACTGGCTTATTCCAAAATTAAAATTTATATACAGGCCATTTTAACCTATTCATCCAATAACTCTCTCCTTCAATTCTATCTTCAACCCAATAATCTGGGATTTTAGAGGAGATACTTACTCCTATAAAGAATTCTCCTCCAATCCAATTAAATTTTCCAATGTCTATGTTCATTTAAATATTCTCTTGATAAGAAATCAAGGAGACTATTAGTCTTTCCTTTAATGCGTTCTATTGTAAAATTAAATGGGGCTAAATGTGCTTGCCACCTGGCAAACATCTGTTTAGAAACATCATGCTTAAAGTCTTGATTGAACATAAACTTAGCAGCAAACAATCCATTCTGATAATAAATTTTTGGTTTAATAAGTCATCTTGGAATTTTAAAACGCATTTAACGATAGTAAGAACTTCTTTAGCCACTATAGCATAATTCAACTGGGTTGCTTTCCATTTTTCTGAATGGAACCTAACTAAATATTCTTGATTATTATTATTAATTTGCTTTAATATTCCTCCAAATCCTATTTCAGAAGCATCTGTCTCTATTATATTTTTCCAATTATGATTTGCAAGTGTTAAACATGATAATGATTTAACCTTTTGTTTTATTAGTCTAATTGCTTTGGTGTGATCCTCTGTCCATTCCGAAGGATTTTTTTTAGCCTATCATAGAATAAGGTTGTATCTTGTGTAAGATTTTTATAATATGGAGCTATATAGTTCAGACTTCCTAGAAATCTCTGTAATTGAGTTCTATCAATTATTTTATCAGAAAACTTATCTACAAACTCTATGCATCTATTAATGGGAATTATTTCTCCTTTCTCAATAGTAGCCTAAAAACCTTATCTTAGTTTGGAAAATACTCATTTTTTGTTTAGATATTACTAATCCATTTTGGACAGACTAATGTTTTAAACATTTCTAAATGTTTAAAGTGATCTTCTATATTATTAGAGAATACTAAGATGCCATCAATATAAACAATGATAAAGTTTGAGAATTGGTTAAAAATATCATTTATGATATTCTGAAATTCTGAAGGTGTATTTTTTAAACCAAAAGGCATTACATTCCACTCATAATGGCCAAAAGGAACTGTAAATGCAGTCTTAAATCTATCTGATTCATTTATTTGAATATGCCAATATCCTGATTTTAAATCAAATTTTAAAAAAATTATTGCCTTATTTAATCTGTCCAAAAGATCTTTCTTATTGGGGATTGGATACCTTATCCATTTTAAGACCTTATTAAGAGGCTTGTAATTTATAACAAGTCTAGGTCTCCCTCTTTCCCGCTCTGCATGTTTATTAACATAAAAGGCAGTACATGACCAAGGTGATTTAGAGGATCTAATTAGTTTTTTTGATCTATTAATGCTTTAATATCCTCTTTGCATAACTCTAAATATTCAGAGTTCATTTGACAAGGCCTAGCCTTAGTCGGAATATTTTTCTCTAAAAATTCAGTTTCATAAGGGAGGCTTACAATATGTTTCTTTCTGTGCCAAAACGCATTAGGATGTTCAATACATGTCTCAAGCTCGAATCTATTTTGAACCATTTTGAATATTTGCCTGTAATTTTGGATTTTCAAGTAATTGATCTATCTGTAAAGAATTAATTTCTACTTTTACTAAACAAATCTGGTTTGTTTTAGAAATTATTAGATCTCCTGTTTCATTAATAACTCTATCCATTGGTTGGGTAATAAATTCAAATTTTATTGTTTCATCTTCAAATGTTCCTATTATGCCTTTTGCATTAATGGTTTCTATAGGAAAAATCTTTTTAAGGAAGGGTGTGCAAAAAATTATATCATTTGTTAAATTCTTTATTAATAGAAAACTCGTGGGGGTACCTTTTTTATTATTACATAAATAATCTTTTGGAATTTTAAAGCTTATGTTCAATTTTTGCCCATTGGCAGAGGATGATAAATGAGTTGTCTTTTCAAAGTATTTGGTTGGTATCAACCCTTCTTTTATACAATTAATGTGTTCCCACTATCTATTAGAGCGGTAAATGTTTTTCTAATATTATTATTTATTAATAAGTCAATCTTTTCATTTCATTTTGACTAGTAAGTACTTCTAATGTGGATAGGAAATTATCCTCAATTTTTTCTTTGCTTAATTCAAGGAATTTATTATTTTTGTCTATTTCTAATATTTCTATGGGGAAATAGCATTTTTGGTCCCATAACTTAGGGTCTTTTCACTTTTGGTACCATCCGTTACGGGATTAGCACTTTTGGTCCCGTAACTTACAAAAATTAGCAGTTTTCGTCCTCCCCCGATTTTCCGTTAGTTTTTTAACGGAAATGGCCATTTGGCCGTTAAATTTTTCAAATTGAAGGAAAATTTTGCACCCTTTGTGTTTGGTATCATTTTTGGCGGGAATATAACTACTATTGAGAGCTAAAATAAAAAATTGAAGGAAATTAGAGCAAATAAAGCTAATTTCTATCCTCTCTCATAAAAAAACAATCTTTCTTTTAAATTTATTTGTGTTGTAATTTATCATTTTCTACGGACTCTATAAATATTAGACCGAATGTTGATCCACAAAAAGTCAAATAACCCAATGTAAGCATATAAATTACATAAATTGCATAAATTACAAAAATTCAATTACATAAATTGCTTAATTATTTACTTGAATATTTACAGAAATCAAGTACATATTCAATTACAAGAGCTTGAATCTTTGTAATTTATGCAATTTACATAATTTATGTAATTTATGTGGTTACATTGGGTTACTTGAATTTTTTATGGATCAGCACTTATTCTAATATTTACAGAGTTCGTAGAAAATGACAAATTGCAACACAAAAATTAAAGAAGAAAAGATTGTATTTTGTGAGAGAGGATAGAAATCACCTTTATTTCCTGTAATTTCCTTCAATTTTTTATTTTAGATCTCAATAGTAGTTATATTCCCACAAAAAATGATACCAAGCACAAAGGGCGCCAAATTTTCCTTCAATTTGAAAAATTTAACGGCCAAATGGCCATTTCCTTTAAAAAACTAACGGAAAAATGGGGGAGGACGAAAACTGTTAATTTTTATAAGCTACGGGACCGAAAGTGCTAATCCCATAACGGATGGTACAAAAAGTGAAAAGGCCCCAAGTTATGGGACCAAAAATGCTATTTCCCCATATTTCTATCCTAGTAGTAAGACTTTGATTATATTTCTTAATATTTTTTATTTCTTCTTTCAATTTTTTGACTTTTATTTTTAAATCTTCTAAAGTGGAAGGATTATCTTTAATTGTTTGTTTTTCCTAAGTGTTCTTTTAACTTCAGTAATTGTATAAGGTTCAAATGATTTACTAATTAGGATTTCATATGCCTGTTCTATTCAGATGATGAACCTTTATTATTATCCATTTTACTGAGAATAATATCTCTTATCCAGGGTCCTTAATTTCCCTAAGCAATTCAACTATATGATTATTTGTAAGAACATTTACTGTTCTTAGGTCTTTGAATTGTGCCATTAATTCATAAATTCTCCATCTGAATCTTCTTCATTTGTCCCTTGTTTACTTGTACATGGGGAATTTTCTTCTTCATCTGATTCAGCGGAGGTCGATAAATTTTCAGAATTTTCTTCTATGTTTCCTAATTCATCCTGATTATCTAATTTTTCTTATAATTCCTCAAATTCGCAGGATTCTTTTTCTTCAAAAAATATTGTATTTATTACATTTTCTTTTTCTTGGTCTTCTAATTTAAGACTATTAATTTTCTTCTTTAATCTTTTAGCTCTTTTATTTTTGCATCTATTTGCAAGGTGGTCTGTTTCACCACATATGTAACATCTTCTTACCTTTTTTGTTACATTATTCTTGGTTTTTCATTCATCTTTTCTTGCTATGTGTCTTTGTTTATTTCTTTCTTTTCTATCACTTTGTTTTTTATGTCTTTTCCTTCTTCCCTCTGGAGTTCTATATTTGGGAATTTTTTATCTATCTGATGGCATTATTTCCATTCCACTTTGAGCACAAAATTGTCCTAGCTGTTTCTTCTCTGTTAAATTTTGTCCTTTAATTTGTTTAATCTAATTTCATTGCATAAATTTAAACCTTCTTGAATGCAAGTTCCAATTAACTTCCCATAAGTATATTGATTATAATTTATTGCTACTCCTCCATTTCTAAGACTCTTCGTAACTCTTTCAGCGAATAGGTGAGGAAGTCCATCGATGAATCTAGATTTTCTGTGAGCATCATTAGATTCTGGGAGTTCCATTACTCGACTAAGGAAGACATCTTTGTAGAATCTAAATGATGTTAGAGTTTTACATTGGAAATTCTGTAACAAGGTCCTAATATTTTCACTATTATTGGACCATCTTCCTGTAAAATGTTCCACTATATTTATGGCAAGTGTATAAACTGCTTGTTCTTCCATATTTTCTAGTTTGACTGTACTCAAAATTTTATTTCTGTCCATTGGGCTAAGATAATTATCCCACCAATCTTTTAATTGACCAGTAAAACCTGCTATGATCATTTTAGCAATTGCCTTGTCTGTATTATTATTTTCTTTATAGACAGTACTATACATCATCATTCTATGAATAGTATTGTAGATTTATCTTTCTTTATATCCATCAATATTCCATTCATATATCTATTTTCCATTATAGCTATGCTGGTCATAAATATCCTGTTCTTCATATATTATGTCTTGAGGTGTGGGCCTAGGGTAATAAAATTTTATTTGCATAGACTTCCTAGCATATTTCTCTATTTTATTTATTCCTTCTGGGAAATTTTTCCTACTATTTTCAGTATTGATATCATTACTTAGGGTATTTAATTTTAAATCCCTAAATCTTTTATCCAATAACTTCTCTAAGTCCCCTAATGGTTTTAAATGAAAACCTATGATTTCAGGAGGCGGTTGGATTGATGATTTTGTTGTGATCTATTTACTTGCCCCACTAATTACCGTATTCTTAGAACTAATTTCTTGTTGCCAATAAGATATTCTATCTATTTTTTTTATTTAGTTCTATAATTTGTTCTCCTATAATATTTAAATAAAGATTTGTATAATTTTGTTTTTTCATCAACTCATTAATTTGAGCCATTGTGATCATTAGGGTGTCATTTTCAATTAATTTTGAAAATACTTTGAAATTAATTTCTATTTCATTCGAGTTCATTTTAAATGATTGTTGAGGTGGAAATACGTTATTAACAACTTTCTCATTATCTAGAAAGTATTTTCTTTCCATTACGTTCAAATATTGTTCTGAATATTTAACGACAAACCAAGGAACAAAAGCAACTATTTTATTCCATATAGCTAATTCTTTATAGAATTGCCTAGAGATCATTTTTTGGTTTGTAATAGTAAAGTTTTCAAAAAACCATTTCCTAAATGGCTTCCATCTTTCTTCCATAAATTCTTTTTGAATTTCTTTTCTAACTAGAGATTCAGGATTAAAACCTATTATTTTAGAATAATCCACAAATGGGATCTCTGTTTCAAAATCAATTAGATCCGGGCTATTCATTTATAAACTAAAATTCATTTCTGAAGTTAATTTCTCATTTAATCTTGGGTCTCTATATACTCCTTTAACAATATTATTAGGCTGAATCCTTATTTCTTCAACTTTATTTTCCCTTAAATCTTCTTGGCTATTTTCCTCTTTAATTTGGGAAGTGGATGCTCTGGACGGAGTCATAATTTCAACTGGTGAAAAATATGATACTGTAGAATATCTTGAAGAATTACTTCTTAAACATTTTGGTTGATTATTAACAAAGTCTATTCTAACATTTTCTTCTGAGTTTTGGATAATGCTAGCATAATTAGTTTCTATATGACTCAAAATTGTAACTTCTTTCTCAATTATCCAACTTTTTGGAAACTCTATTTCGCTCCATTTTATTTGCCTTCTAGTATTAATTCTAGAACTATGTAAATTTGTTTAAAAAAATATAGTTTGTTCTAAAGACTTATTGTCTTGTATCCTACAGTTACGATTAAGGGTATGGAGAAGCTTATAGTATATTCTATAACATACACATATTAATTCAGATTCGGGTGTATAATTATACCCATGAGTCTTAACATTTAATGTTAAAGCATCCAATATATTCGCATCCGACAAGAATAATTGTAAATTTGGATAAACATTAAAAAAGATTGGGCCATGAGCTAAACTGGGTTGTATTATCCCAATTATAGATTTTTTTTCAATCTAAATTCCTAGCATCTCTAAGGGTAGCTAAAAGCTTTCAGGTAAACCTTCTAATGTTAAAGATTTAAAGGAAATTTGCACTAGTCCTATATGCAATATTTATCTGTTTCAGATATAAATTCTATTAAAAATTCTAGAAAGGAGGAATATGAAATTCCTAAGAATTTGAATCAATTAAATAAATGGACAATTCCCAAGGTATCCTAGATTAATTTATAATTTTGGCCGATTTGATTTTTCGAAAACTAAACAGATTGTGAAGACTAGTGAAGAATCAATAGCCCTTGATAATGAGGAAAGTGTAATAACACTTTAAGAGAAAACACACGTGATTTTTCAAAATCTGTCCACTAGTTTTTTAACAAGAGATACCAAATTGGGTATTTCAATGGTGGTTAAATTATGGTCCTCCAATTTCTATACTCCCTAAAAATTTTCAGGGTTATTATATTGAATGGATCAACTGTTCGCCAAAAATTATTCAGGTGGAAAAATCACAAAAATGGATTGAAGGAATGGCCTCATTTTTCTTCTTTATGGAATTCTCACTCCCATGGATATAGAAATGGCTACCTAAAGTAGGAATGACCCTACAAAAAATTCCTTGTATTAAAAGGAAGTCTTGTTCGAAATTCTAGAGCAAATTAATGCTCATCAACCCCGAAACAAAAAAATATTTTTGTCAAGAAATACTGGATGAAATGGAGGAAAAGCTTCAAGAATATAAGGCCCTTGTGGAGAAGGAAGAAAATCATACTCCCAGTCCCTTCGAGCAAATATTGCAAAGAATCGGAAGCAAAAGAGGCATCATTTCTAAAGAGCAAATGATTGAAGAATATCTCAATCAAGTCCAGAAAGACCTCAAACAAAATCTAACAGGAGCAGAGTCCCCAATGGAGACCTCTTCCAAAGACGAAGAAAATAAGTATTCTTGTTTGGCAGGAGAATCACAAGATCCATTTGAAAAACCCAATCATGAAATTCTTCTTGATCAATTATTTCAGGGAATTAGGACTGCTTTGAAAGCAAAATCAAAAGCTGGAACTTCTGAATCATCGGAAGAACAACGAATAGACTACCACAAGAGATCGGAAGTAAAATCTAAAGAAAGCAATTTCTCCAAAATAATGAAGAAATGAAAGCAGACAGCACATAAATGCCGTCAGAAGACTTTGACCGAGTTAGACACACGAACACGTGTCACACATGCAACATACCTGAAAAATTACTCCAGCCACTTGTCGCCAATGTTGAAGACATCTGTCACTATTGACGGACTTGAAATAAAACTTTCAGATCTGAACTTTCTTATAAATACCCCCTTTCAGCTCATTAGGAGGAGAGCCTCGAAAAATACTCTTGTACATGTGTATGTTTTCCTCCCTCAGTAAATAAAACTTTAGTTTTGTGCACGGTTGTACACTTCTGTAAGTTTTTTTTTTCTCTTAAATTATTGTATTTACTTATTGCATTTATATTCCTTTTAATTTTGCTCTTAGCCTAATGAAAGGCTAAATTTATACTGTTGAATTATCCATAACAACGAAGATGGCAAGGTTCTAAAAAGAAGTATTTTAAGTTAATGATAAATATACGAGGAAGATGAATGAATATGGAAAGGAGGCCCTTTGGGTTGTTCCCTTAAATTATGGGTATGAATGAAGTCTGTGTTGCCACTGTTGCCCGATTTTGCCTAGTAGGCATTGTTTGGGCCCTTAGGTGGCGTTTTATGACTGAGTCCATACTTATTAATTTAACAGAGCGTAAAAGGTTCCCAAACTTACTCTTCTCCAATTCATTTAAATCCTTCTTATATATGTCACCACTTAAGATACTCCTTTATTTTGATTGCCTTTCGCCTACATGGTCGAATTTTACGGCGATTTTTGTATGTTTTTTGCTATCTCTCACCTTCCGCCTACATGGTCGGATTTTAGGACCAGATTTTGTATATTCCCGATCCATCAATTTAAAATCACTTAAGGCGGATGTAGCACGCCACCATTGGTGGGGGTAAATTGCTTCATTGTTAAAAATACAGGGAGGTAATTTGGTATTTTTTTTCGCAAGGAAATATTTTGCATATTTCCTATATCACAGGGGGTAGCATGCATTTTTTTCTATATATATATATATTTAATTTCATTTTAATTACTATTCTACATTTTTAAGTAAACACATAGTTTCAAAAAAATCAGGAATGTTTTTAATCCTTAATTAGATCCACGACAAAAATTTTCTTTTTGTCACCATAATATATTTAATAAATACTCTAAACATAGTACACTACAAAAAAATCCGGTCATTGGGATGGTTTAACACGACCATTCCAAATCCCGTTCCTAATAGGAACAGTACCTGGAATTGTTGTGGAACGGGAACTCGTTGATGACGTCACTTTCGTATTATTCGAACTCAGAACGTATAGGAATGGTAATGTCGTTCCTATTTGTATGTCAAACTATGTGTGCCAAAATGTAAACCCATTCCAAAAAGGGAGCGGATATATTTTGGTATTCCATTTGGAACACATATGTTGAAATTGGAGTGATTATTTAACCAGGACAAGTGCCCGTTCCAACCCTTGTTCCAAAACCTGGGTCGATTAGGAACGCATGTTCGACCGTTCCAACATGTAGTGCTAAATGAGACCCTTTGATGCTTTGAGTGAACAATGTAATGCAACGATCGTTCCAAATTGCGGGTATTGATAAAAATCAAGTTTAGTTCCAAACAATGCTTCAAAATGTGCTATTACTAGGAACGGTCATTTTACATAAACGATTATGTGTGCCGATGACCGTTCCATATATGCACAAACGGCTATATTATAACGGTTACTTTACAGTTCATATTACAATTTGGGGCCCAATGATTATGTGTCTGGCTTGTCAGACCGTTTTTTTGATGTCTTTCATGTTGCCGACCAACCGTTGTGAGACGGCTGTACTACTTCTCAGTTGGCGTCAATTGCTTCTTTGGTGAATATCAAGGCCGCAGGGGATTTTTTCGAGCATACATATGATCGCTTGTGACAATGGGCTAATACTGTAATGCCCCACGATCACACTTTCCCCACCGATTATTACAGTACGAAGAAATTGATAAGATAATTGGGTTTACCAGTTCAAAAGATTGATGCTTGCAAAAACCATTGCATGTTGTACTAGAAGGACAATAGTTATCTGGAATATTGAAAGTTTTATGGAGACGCTAGGTACAAGCCCACAAGGCACAAAAATCCTAAACGCAAGAACTCCCGGTATGCCATTCTTAGGTATCTACCGCTCACCCCTCGGCTGCAGAGGTTGTATGCGTCCGAGGCTACTGCATAGCATATGACTTGGCATGCGAGCCATCAGACGGAAGAAAGATCCATGTGTCACCCGTTCGATGCAGAGGCTTGGAAGCATTTTGACCGGACGTATCTTGATTTTGCAGGTGAGCCCCGTAATGTTAGACTTAGGTTGTGCACGGATGGGTTTGCACTGCACGGCCAGTATGGTAAAACTTACTCATGTTGGCTTGTGATACTTACACCATACAATCTCCCTCCGGGAATGTGCATGAAGTTTGAGTATATGTTCCTAATGATGGTGATCTCTGGCCCATCGAATCCCAAACGTCTTATCGATGTCTATTTGGAGTCGTTGATCGAGAGTTGCAGAATTTATGGCATGTGGGTGTACATACGCAAGACACTGCGACAAACTAGGCATTCATGATTCGGGCCGCATTGATATGGTCAGTGAACAACCTTCCCACTTATGGGATGGCGTGTTGATGGAGTACCGCCGGTGTAATGGGGTGTCCAGTTTGTATGGAGGACATACGGACATTCTATTTACAGCACGGCCGGAAAGCATGCTATTTTGACTGCCATAGGCAGTTCCTCCCACCAGACCATCCTTATCGCAGGAACAAGAAAGCCTTCACTAAAAATTGAATGGAGAGGAAGGTTGCACGTGCGAGGCTGATTGGAGAACATATCCGAACCCGTGTCCATGCGTTTAGTGTTGCAGTCGAACAACCGTTGAGTGAACCGGAAAGCTGCGGTGTCGACCATAAGTGGACGAAGAAAAGCATCTTCTGGGAGCTTGAATACTGGGGGGCGCATCTGATACGATACAATCTTGATGTCAGGCAGATTGAGAAGAATGTGTTTGATAATATATTCAATACTGTGATGGACATCAAGGGAAAAACGAAGGACAATCTGAATGCACGGAAGGATCTCAGGATCATATGTAATCGACTGGAGCTTGAGGTGGACGAAAGGAGACCGAACGTGATGCCCAAAGCGGTATATACACTGACGAAGGATAAAAAAAGAAGATATATGAGTGGATTTGTTGTCTTAGGTTTCCTGATGGGTATGCCTCTAACTTGTCTCACTGCATCGACATGAAGGAACTTGGGATGCATGACATGAAGAGCCATGATTGCCATGTATTCTTGTAGAAGTTGATTCCGGATGCCTTCCGTGAAATGCTTCCGGAGCACGTGTGGGGGGCCTTTATGGAGGTGAGCCTTCTATTCCAAATCCTATGCTCAACCACACTGGATGGACAAGGTAAATTGGAAGACAGTGTAGCCGTCATCCTGTGCAACCTCGAGAAAATATTTTCTGCTTCTTCTTTCGACTCAATGGAGCACCTAATTGTTCACCTTTCATATGAGGCGCATGTTGGGGGGCCCGTGCAATATAGGTGGATGTACCCATTTGAGAGGTAATTAACTACACTAGAAAATTTACTGTTAAATATATTATTTTTTGTGGCAATTATTTTATATTTTAATAAATACGCGTACGAATAAATTCCTACGCGATTTGAAGAAGAAGGTGAAAAACAAAGCATACGTCGAGGCGTCAATTGTAGAGGCTTATATTGTCGAAGAAATCGGGCTTTTCTCTTCTCACTACTTCGAACCGCACATTCTCTTCGAGCGAAGTAGACCCAATCGAAACGATGATCTCACGAGCAACGACGATCGAACAGTACAGTCTGTTTTCAATCACCAGGGCCAAGCAAGTGGAGCCTCAAAGAAGAGATGGTTAAGCAGTAAGGAACTTCATGTTATCGAGACGTACGTGTTGTGTAATTATGAAGTAGTTGCGTCGTACTATGAGTAAGTTTTTTATACAAACTTAACACTCTCAAGCCTTCATTTCAATTTGAGCATGTATATTTCTAATTATCAGTTTCACTGATACAGGTGATTCTTGAATGAACTGTACGAGCAACACCATTCGGAGGACCCAATAATTGATCAACTAGTGGCAACTCAATTTAAGGATTTGTTCAAGCGTGGTGTAAGTGTCAGTTTCTTACAAATTACGACTATGGATTTGCTCAATTTCTTATGAATTATTTCAATTGCTATATGATGAATTGCAGGTGAAACCGGAATTGAATCACACAGACGATGAATTGTTGAAGTTGCATTATTGGGGCCCTAGAGCAGAAGTGACGACGTACCCGTCTTACTTCGTCAATGGCTTCAATTTCCACACTGAACGTCACAATGTCGGGAAGTCAACAATGAATTGTGGTGTTTGTGTCAAAAGCTCATTATGTACATACACGGATTCTGACTTCTACTGAATACTAGAAGAGATAATTCAGTTAGATTACCCACTTATTCCACACATGCACATTGTATTGTTTAATTGTCGTTGGGTCGATCCGGTTAGAGGCATGAAGATACACCCTTGTTATCATATCGTTGATGTTAACTTCAAAAAGCTCTACCAAAATAATGAACCATTCATACTAGCTCAACAACCAGTATAAGTCTACTACGCGGATTACCCGAGCATGAAGAGAGACAAAGTCAAATGGAAAGTTGTTGCAAAATCAAGGCTCGAAGAGTAATCGATGACTCGCGATGGACCTAGGTCGCCTATCAGATGGATGAAGTCGTACCTAATCCAAATGTTGGTACAGATAACCAAACGTTTGAACTTCATGACCCAGCGGGAATAGAGCTGGTCGTTGATCTGTCCACGTCACAACATCGAGCAGGGACATCGCGCTCACCAAATGGTGAATCCGATAATGAAGATGACGAAGATAGCTTTGACGAGGCTGGGACCGAGGAAGAGAATTATTGATAATTCAGTGCATAGTTATTCTTTTTTTTATAAACCTTATTTTAAGCATTGTATTATATATATGTTTTTTTTTATATTTTAATAAAACATATTAAATTTTAAAAATTAGAACCGTCATTATATACCACGACTGTTCGTAATACAGGTACAATTTTTTCAAGTAGGCGCCAAATGACAAAAAAAAAAAAAAAAAAAGGAAAATTTGAATTAGGAACGGTCAGCATTTCCTACTATCGTTCCTATTACAGGTACAATTTTTGTTTTTGGCGCCTACTTAAAAAAAATCAGGGAAATTTGAATTAGGAACGGTCAATGTATTCCCATGACTGTTCCTATTACAGGTACAATTTTTATTTTTGGCGCCTACTGAAAAATAGGCTCGAGGTTTGAATTAGGAACGATCACAAAAAATTGAGTGACCGTTCCAGATGAAGGTCCAATTTTTGGTTTTGGCCCCAATAAAAAATTGGTGGGAAAATCGAATTTTGGAGCGATCGTTATATATCCAACCGATCCTAACTAAAAGTGGATGAGACCGTTCCTATATATAACCCGTACCGTTCCTATGTTATTACTGTATTAAACCGTTCCTATGGCAATTCCAACCGTTCCAAATTGTATTACTATATTGTGTATTTCACCTAATTCTAACGATATCTCAACATCCATGAGCCGGATCGACACCATTTTTAAACACATACAAGATTATAAATATTTGATATCTAACGGTATGATTTTCAATCAGATGGCCGGATTGAAGGATGCAACTGTTCCTATGACGATGAATACTGACCGGAAATGATATCTCGATATCTGCACACCGAAAATTTTCAAAACTACATATAATGTATCTTTTGTGTGGTACATCATATCTAACGGTCTGATTGGAATTTTGACGGCTTGATTAGGCGATGCGGTACAACAATCTAGGATGCTAGTTACATCTGTGAAGTACCAACAAACATAAATATACAAATATACTTCGTATTGTGAATGTGTATCTATTTTTTTGATACTTTATATTTTTAAATTCTTTAAATATCCAATTATATAGCTTTATTCAATTAGACGAGTGTTCGGAACGTGTTTTTCTTAATTTATATTTATTATCTAAGAAGATCAAAAAAATTTGCAATACATATAGGAACGGTTCTGTATGGAAATAGGAATGATACTAGTAACACAGGACAAATTACATGACCGTTCGAAGTAAGTTTATTATTAGTACTATGTCTTATAACGTCGTCGTATTAATAACAAAACGACGCTATACTTGTCATTTGGACTGGTCTTAGGAATGGTCTGTACAAAATAAGACCGTTCCAAAATTCTAATATAAATTCAACCTTTGACCGATTTTTACCCATTTTGTTGCCTCTCCCTCTTCCTCTCACTCTCACTCTCCCTCTGAATCTCTCTCCGTCAGCCTCTCACGCTCCCTCTCACTCTCACTCTCACTCTCCCTCATCCTCAGCTGCCGCCAGCGTCGTCTCCTCAGCCTCCCCCGCATCAGCCTCCGCCGCCTCAGGCTCAGCCTTTGCCATTGCCGCCTCTGTACCCGCCTTAGCCGCCGCCGCCAGCACCACTACCAAGTAGGGTTTCCAAAACCCCTACTTTAACTTTTTTCTTTTTTATGTTTTTGTTTTTTGAAAATGCATGTAAGAATTTGGCTGTAATTTCTGTTATATTACTCTGTAATTTTTCTGTAATTTATGTAATGTTAGTCAATGTATTTTTCTTTCATTTATGTAATTTCTGAAAATGCACGTAATTTTTTCTGTTGAATTTTTCTGTAATTTATGTAAATTGATGTGTACATTTTGTAATTTTCTGTAATTTATGTAAATTGTACTGTAATTTATGTTGTGTAATTATTGAATTTTCTGAATTAATTACGTAATTTATGTTATATAGGATAAATTTTGGTAATTTCTATAATATACGATAATTTTAGTAATTTTCTGTAATATAGGATAATTTTGATAATTTTCTGTAATTTTCACTAATTCAAAAAAAAATTCTGTCATTTTAAAATATTTTATGTAATTTTTAACATTTTTTTTTATTTATAAATAATTTTCGTCATTTATAAGTATTATATGTTATATTTTAAAACAATTTATGTTATTTTTAAAAAAAAATCTAAAATTTATAAAATATTTTTTTTATTTTTTATTTTTTTTAACATTTATAAAATTATTTTCTATTATTTTAAAAAAATCTGTTATTTTCACTAATTCTGAAAAAAAAAATATGTCATTTTAAAATATTTTAGGTTATTTTTAACAATTTTTTTTGTTATTTATAAATAATTTTCATCATTTATAAGTATTATATGTTATTTTTTAAAACAAATTTTATTATTTTAAAAAAAATAAATTCTGAAATTTATAAAATATTTTTTGTTATTTTTTAAAATTGTTTTGACATTTATAAAATTATTTTATGTTATTTGAAAAAAAACTGTTATTTTCACTAATTTTGAAAAACAAAAATTCTGTCATTTTAAATATTTTAAGTTATTTTTAACAATTATTTTATTTATAAATAATTTCCATCATTTATAAGTATTATATGTTATTTTTTAAAAAAAATTATGTTATTTTAAAAAAATAAATTCTGAAATTTATAAAATATTCTTTTTACGTTTCTAAAATTATTTTATGTTATTTTAAACAAAATAGTTATTTTCACTAATTTTGAAAAAAAAATCTTTCATTTTAAAATAGTTTATGTTATTTTTAACAATTTTTTTTGTTTATTTATAAGTCATTTTTGTCATTTATAAGTATTATATGTTATTTTAAAAATAAATTCTGAAATTTATAAAATATTTATTGTTATTTTTTAAAAAAATTTCTAACATTTATAAATTATTAAAATTACAATAATGTTAAACACTACAAAAAAATGCAGGAATTGGAACGGATATAGACGCCCGTTCCAACTACCAGCTCAATAGGAACGGTAAATGAAACTGTTGTGGAATGGAAAACCGTTGATGACGTCACTTTCGAGGTAATTGTAATACAAATTAAAAGGAACGGCAAGACCTTTCCTATTTGAGTGCCAACATATGTGAGCCAATTTGTACACCTATTACCATTCCTATATAAGACCTGATATATTTTGGACTTCATTTTGGAACACATGTGTGAAATTTGGAACGGTTAGTCGACCGGGAACACTTACCATTCGTATATGGGATCCTATAGCCGTGCTTATTTGGACTGGTCAGCTAACCGTTTCAACATGTAGTCCTAAATAAGACCCTTTTATGCCATGGGCAAAAATGTAATGCAATTACCGTTCCAAATTGTGGGTATATAGTAAGTGCAATATGGTTACAATGATCGTTCCTAATTGCGCTCCAATTAGGAACGGTCATGCCTGATACCGTTCCTAATATGCCCTAACGGCTATATTATAACGGTAATATTACCGTTCCTGTCACCCCATCTACAACATCCTAAAGCTGGAACAACGACTATATTTCAACAGCCATTTTTGTGTTCCAAATAATATTCCAATGCCCGTTCCAATATTTTTTATATATATGTCCCCCTTCTTTCTCATTGTTCTTATAATTACTCTCCAACTCATTTTGTTGTAACTCCCCCCCTTGATTCTTTATACGAAAAATCGAACATATCAAATACTTATGCGAATTTTGCATTGATATTGCTAGATGTTTTGCTCAGGTAAGTATGCAAAATTTATGTAATTGTTAGTTATATATATATATATATATAATATTCTCATCATTTAATTACGTAGTGTTGTGAATTATACGTGGGCCAATCATGTTAAGACAGTTGAGCAAATGGATGTATGATCGAGACGTCCTGGTGTGACGCCGGAGTTTGAGGATGGTGTTACAACATTTTTAGAATGGGCCCAGTCTCAGCGTGCATATATGGACGGGGACAAGATTAAGTGTCCCTGTCGGAAGTGCAAAAACGAACGGTTCGAAACACCATATGAGGTAAATGTTGATTTGTGTATGAAATGGTTTATGCCAGAGTATTATAATTGGACTTCTCATGGTGAGGAGAGAGTGCAAGAATACTTTGAAGCATTGACAGCGCCCCCTGTGCTGCAGCAGCAAACGCCACCCGTTCAAAGGAGGGTAATTCGCATTTAGGTGATGCGGCTCAGATGGATTGGGCATAGAGGATGGTATTCGATGTCGCCGGGCCATTTTTCTGGTCTTCGTACAACCAGGAGGGACCGATTGATGATGGTACTCGGTATTATCCATCTGATGTGGGTCCTAGTTCATATTACGATTTGGGGCCCTATGATTATGTGTCTGGCTTGTCAGACCATTTTTTGATGTAGTTCATGTTGTGGAACGGCTGCACCACCTCTCAGTTGGCATCAATTGCCTCTTTGGTGAATATCAAGGCCGAACGTGGTTTTTTCGAGCATACATATGATCGGTTATGCCAGTGGGTTGATACTGTGATGCCCCCCGATCACACTTTCCCCGCTGATTATTACAATACGAAAAAATTGATAAGAGAATTGGATTTACCAGTTCGGAAGATTGATGCTTGCAAAAACGGTTGCATATTGTACTGGAAGGACGATATTGATTTGGAATATTGCAAGTTCTGTGGAGACGCTAGGTACAAGCCCACCAGGGAAAGAAATCATAAACGCAAGAAGTCCTCATATGCCATTCTTAGGTATCTACCGCTTATCCCTCGGCTGCAGAGGTTGTATGCGTCGGAGGCCACAGCAGAGCATATGACTTGGCATGCGAGCCATCAGATGGAGGAAGGATCCATGTGTCATCCGTCCGATGTAGAGGCTTGGAAGCATTTTGACAGGACGTATCTTGATTTTGCAGCTGAGCCTCATAATGTTAGACTTGGGTTGTGCACGGATGGGTTTGCACCGCACGGCCAGTATGATAAAACTTACTCATGTTGGCCCGTGATACTTACACCGTACAATCTACCACCGGGAATGTGCATGAAGTCTGAGTATATGTTCCTAACGATGGTGATCCCTGGCCCATCAAATCCAAAACGTCTTACCGATGTCTATTTGGAGCCGTTGATCGAGGAGTTGCAGAATTTATGGCATGTGGGTGTACATATGCACGATACTGCGACAAATCAGGCATTCACGATGCCTCATTGATGTGGACAGTGAACGACTTTCCTGCTTATGGGATGGTGTCTGGATGAAGTACTGAAAGACAAGCGGATCCGCCCGGGAGCGCGAGCGGAAGCGAGAAAAGCGAGAAATTGCGTAAATTTAAATAAAATTCAAAATACGCGAATCCCAAGGGGTGTACCCTTGGGTGCTCAACCGGGCGTTCGATGTAGGATGTGTAAATATTAAAACATATATTTAAACACATAGGGCATAGATATACAAATGAAATCAATCAAAGCGTAATAAACCGTTACCTTTGATTGTTTAGCGTATGCTCCCGGCTACTAGCGTTGTTCCTTCTCCGGAATGCTCACGAAATCCAAACGTATGGATTCTCCAAAGGTGATCCACACCACACCGGAAGAAACACACGTTCTTCTTGCTAGAAAAGAACGGGTTTAGGAAGGAATCGGTTTAAGAGAAGAACACTATGAATTAGTGTTCTCTTAAACTTAATTTGTTCTTCTTCTTGATTCAAAATCAAGTGAAGAACACAAGTGTAAGAGAGGGAGGGAGCACGAAATTTTGAGAGAGAGGAGAGGATTTTTGTCTTCTCTTTTTCCTAGAAAAAGATGAATAATGAATTACTTATACTAGGTGTTGTATATTCTAATATATATACATAATTAATGTGATTATTGGAATGTGTCTAGGTTCATCCAAGGATGTCTAGATTCATTCCAATCAATCACCATCAATTCTTCAATCAAGCTTACCAAAATTTATGGTATGATCAAATCATACCAAAAGGGAAGAGCTTGATTGGAGTTGATTTGTCTCTTTCCAAAAGAGACAAGTCAACATACCACCTAGCATGCAACATGGCTGATTTTGCTTCCTCCAAGGGAGCATGTCGGCTATGTTTAATTAAGGGAAGAAGTCCAACTTCTTCCTATTCCAAATTAGGAATTATTTCTCCTCTCAGGTATAATTTAACGGACCGGGTTTTATCGTAATCCAATTACGACGAACCAAATATTAAATCCAATTTAATGTCCACTTAAATTATTCTCGTTGATCTTTTAATCCAATTAAAAGATCCAACGTCTCAACATCTCAACTTTCCATATTTAATCGAAAATCCAATTTACCGATTAAATGAAAGCCCGATACAATATCGGCCCGTCCATCCAATGGACTTTCCCTTAAGTAATCCAATTACTTATTTTATCCTTCGAGATTGACTCCAAGTTGATCTCTCAACCTCCTCGGTGATTTGTGTGTGACCCTTTAGGTTCACCCTCAGCTAGACTTGGGCCCGTGTCCCACAAGGGCCCGTTACCATGGGTGGCCGTCTAGCAACGGTCCATGGCACTAGAGACTAGGTGAATTGGCGTGAACATTTAGGCGCCGATTCCGTACGGGTACGATCCTTCCGTCTATCGTCTCCCGGCCTTAGTCTAGGGTATCGAATTGAGCGTCGGTTCCCATCCTTGACCAGGCATCTATGCTTAATACTCGAGACCACGTATGCTTCATTGCGTCGACACAGGAAACCATTCCCTGTTCGACCAACCACTGTGGCCACAGCTTCAAACAGCATGAACGTGTCTCCGAGTGCATAGGAGATACCTCTGTCACATACTGACAGGGGACGGATCCTCTTCTTGGAATCCACCGTCCTCGCTACACATTCCGACTGCACTGGACAAGGCTTATAATAATCATCTTACAGAATGATCACCTCTCGCCAGATCCAAGATACAGCCGTCCTGTGCACGTAACTGCCATGATTCCTCAAGTCTGAGGATTACTCCCGTATTATCGGAACCGGGGAATCCAATCATACCGACCAAGCCTCCAAGGCTTCCATATGATGATCCCCGCGAGTCAGTCCAGTCGGCTCGACCCCAGTCGTTCAACCCATCAAGATCGTGTAGGCGTCCCACGCCTGTCGCCGATGAAACACGGCACTCATCCAATGAACACGACTCTTGACGCAAGTCTCAATAGGACTCTCTATGCCCTATCTCGAGGTCCTCGACTTGGAACGTTTCAGACCCAACTCTTAATCAGTTGGTTTCATGACCACTATCCAATGCGTGGCCCAACTGCATGAGTTGTTATCCATGGTCTGTGGGCTTTGTTGCGATATAAGTTAAATACCATTTTAACAAATGTAAGATGAGCGCAACAAAGAAGGTACCATTGGTGACGAATACTCATCTTATTCATCACATAATAATATTACATTCACATCAAGTTGTCGGATCGGTTACAAATTGCCAAACCTATTGGCTTTCTGGTCACCTATTCCAACAATCTCCCACCTAAAGCCAATCACCCATTGACCTCGAACCTCTTATTCAGATGGTGAGTATGGGCAACTTGCGACATGGGCTTAGCAAGTAGATCTGCTATGTTTTCTACGGAGCTGACTCGGTCCAACCGAACGTCACCCCTGCTATCCATCTCTCTAAGAGATGGTAGCGTCTAAGAATATGCTTGGATCGTAATGAGATCTCGGTTCCTTTGCTAGCGCTATCGCCCCGTTGTTATCATAAAAGATAATTACAGGCTTAGCAATGCTAGGTACTACATCCAACCCTTGGATGTAGCTCATCAACCAAACCACTCCTTAGCAGCTTCCAAAGCCGCTATGTATTCAAAACTCTATGGTGGAGTCCGTCGTGGCAGCCTACTTGGAACTCTTCCAAATAACCACGCCACCATTTAGTCTAAATACAAAACCATACTGAGACTTGGCATCATCGTCATCTGACTGGAAGCTAGCGTCGGTATAGCCTTCCAGTATCAACTCTCCACCGCCGTAGATCAAGAGCATATCCTTAGTCCGTTTTCAGGTACTGAAGGATAGTCTTGACTGCACTCCAGTGTGCCTCCCGGCACACAATTTATACCGGCTAGTTACGATCAAAGCGAAAGCCACATCAGGTCTAGTGCACTGAACAACATACTGTATGCTGCCTACGGCTGAAGCATAGGGGATGTCCAACATCCTTTTAAGATCCTCATTAGTCTTAGGAGACTGCTTCTTGGATAACTTAATTCTATACCTCATAGGAAGGAATCCTCGTTTTGAGTTCTCCATCTTGAATCTCTTCAAAACTTTCTCAATATACGAGGACTGGGCCATTCCTAACATCCTTCTAGATCTATCCCTGTAGATCTTGATACCAAGGATGTAGGATACCTCGCCCATATCCTTCATGGAGAATTGCGTTGACAACCAAGCTTTAGTGGTACCCAACATCTTAGCATCATTCCCAATGAGCAAGATGTCATCCACATAAAGCACCAGAAACGCAACTGAGCTCCCACTGATCTTCTTGTATACACAAGGATCGGACTCGTTCTTGATGAAATCATATCCCCGTATGACTTCATCAAAACGTATGTTCCAGCTTCGGGTTTAACCCCTTTTGGTGGATCTGCTAGGGTCCAAACCTTGTTTGTACCCATCGAGTCCATCTCGGATTTCATGGCCTCAAGCCACTTGTCCGAATCAATGTCCGACATCGCTTCTCCGTATGTCTTTGGATCATTATCCAACTGACCGGTCAGGCCCAGAAATCCATACCTATCAGGTGCATGGGATACTCTGGCCGACCTACGGAGGACTGGAACAATATCAGTGGGAACCACTGGCTCAGATGTCGCTGCCGCATCATGGGGTATCTCACTTGATTCCTCAAGGAGTACCTCATCGCGTCGACTATCCGATGGAAAACCTTTTTTCCAGGAACACTGCGTTTCGCGAGACAAAAACCTTTTGCTCGGAGGGATCATAGAAATAATACCCCGCAGTTTCTTTCGGATAGCCGATGAACCTGCATAAACTAGACCTCGAGTCCAGTTTATCTCCCACTAATCTCTTGACATATGTGGGGCAACCTCACACTTTCAAGTATTTGTAGGAGGCAGGCTTGCCATGCCATATCTCATATGGCATCTGGGATACCTTTTTAGATGGCGCCAAGTTCAAAACTTTGGCCGCCGTCTCAAGAGCGTATCCCCAGAAGGAAAGGGGTAGTTCGGTAAAACTCATCATGGATCGGACCATGTCCAACAAGGTCCGATTCCTCCTTTCTGACACACCATTAAGCTGCGGTGTTCCAGGAGGGGTCCACTGAGAGAGAATCCCATTCTCTTTTAGATAATCAGTAAACTCACCACTGAAATACTCTCCACCTCGGTCCGACCGAAGGGCTTTGATCTTTCGACCGGTTTGGTTCTCTACTTCAAGTCTGTATTCCTTAAACCTTCCAAAGGCTTCAGACTTGTACCTCATCAGGTAAACATAACCATACCGTGAGTGATCATCGGTAAAGGTTATGAAGTACGAGTACCCACCTCTAGTCTGAGTATTTAGTGGACCACAGACATCTGTATGGATCAAATCCAACAGACCACTGGCTAGCGTACTTTGTCCAACAAAGGGTTTCTTGGTCATCTTTCCCTTTAGACAGGATTCGCAGGTCGGTAGGTTGTCCAAATCGTCTATTTCTAGACTCTTTGAGTCCACCAACCTTCTTATCCTATCTTTAGAGATATGACCTAACCTCGCATGCCATATTTGTGCGTTATTATGATCATCACATTTTCGTTTGTGCTCTGCAGTCATAATCCAATTAGACTGTTGAAGTATGTACAGACCGTTGACCAATGTACCAAGCAAATGAGAAATACCATCTTTGATAATGAAAAAACCGTTTTTATTGATGGTAAATTCATATCCCTCCTTATCAAGGACCGGGATGGAAACAATGTTTTTAATCATGCTAGGTACACAGAAAAAGTCGTTCACAACAATCCTAACATGACTACTAATGGCTAACTCTAGTGATCCTACGGCCTCCGCAGCAACGGCCTTGCCATCGCCTAGCCTCAGGATCATCTCATCCTTGGTTAGCCTTCTACTTCTTTGCAGTGCCTGCAGATCACTGCAGATGTGAGCACCACTCCCGGTATCCAATACCCATGAAGCAGAATTAGTAATCATATTAACTTCAACCACAAACACACCTGGGTTGGAGAGGAGTTGTGGGCACTCCCTCTTCCAATGCCCTTTCCCTTGGCAATGCATGCAGACATCATTTGCCTTGGACCGCTGAGAACCACGGGCCTTCCCTTTCCCTTTGCTCGGTCCAACCGGAGCAACAGGGACGCCCGGAGCGTGAGCCGGGGCCACAACCGTCTTCCCTTTGCCCTTCTTCCTCTTCCAGCGTCCGGCCCTCTTGCCATTCGCCTTGGAGGTCGAAGCCTCTCCTATCAATACCGCCGGCGCCGACTTGTGGGTCGTTGCCTCGTATTGGACCAGCATGTTGATCAACTCATGAATAGACTTCTCAAGTCCGTTCATGTTGTAGTTTACAACAAACGGGTCATAGGATGGAGGAAGCGACTGGAGGATCACGTCAATGTACGTGTCATTGTTAAGCCCAGCTTTAAGGTCCTCGAGTTTCTCCACTAGGGAGAGCATCTTGACCCCATGACTTTGTACAGATGCTCCTTCAGCAAGCTTGGTGCCAAAGAATGCTTTTGTGGCGGCATATCTAATATGCCTATCTGGAACCGCATAAACCTCGTTCATGCGGAGCATTATGGCGGAGACGTTGTCCAGCCTCTCATACTGCTTCTGGATGTCGTTAGACATCGAAGCCAGTATGATACTGCGTACTTTCCGGTTGTCCTCATGCCATTTCTCGAACGTCAAACGTTCTTCAGGCGTGGACCCCTCCGGTAAGTCGCTCGGTGGCGGCTCGTCCAAGATGTAGCCTTGGTTCTCGAAACCGAGGACAATCCTCAGGTTTCTCAGCCAGTCCGAGTAGTTCGTTCCGTTGAATTTGTTAGTCTCAAGAATCATGGTTAACGGGTTCTTAGACATATCTACATTAATGAAAATGTAAAGCAGAAATTAGCAGATGATGGTAATATTATTGTTCAAGTTGAAGACTTGGTCTTTTAGTCTTTAACCCTCCCACTATTTATACGAAAATCCGCCACTCTCAAGCGGAGTTTCGGGAAATCATTTCCTAGTGGGCTTGGGATCCACAAGCGTAATCTCCATGCCCCGCTTTTACGATTCACATGAAGAAGACCTTGTGGGAGATATCCAATATCATTCTCATCCAATGAGATTCCCAAGATATTTTGCCTCACATATTCACATGGTCCCGAGGACTCCAAGCGAACCATGTTACTCAGTGTTGGGCCCGATCCATCAACCAAATCATGCCTCAAACTGTCGCCCCCCACGACTCGTGAGACAGGCAAACAGCGAGCGCAGTCTTTTTGTTCACAACAATAGTGCAGCTTTCCCCTATTCCAAGTGTGCCACGACTCGTGAGACCACACTTGGGTAGTGGTAGCTTCCTCACCACATTGCTGTGGATGGAAGGCTCGGACAGACCAAAATACCATTTTGATCCAAGTCCGTTCTGGGCCTAATATTTAATTTGGTCCAACCAAATGAGAGTTTAAGTGTGACTGAGACCTCATCACATTATAGTGTTTTAGCATGCATAAATATCCAATATTTAAAGCGATAAATAAATACGCCGCATGCAGAAAACATAGCATACCCCTGTTAGGATGATCACAAGCCCAACCTATGCGACCCACTGAGCCCGCAGTGAGTCTATGGTCTGTCTAGGGTGGTCCTAAATTATTACAATAATAATAAAACCCATTGTCATTCCAATGGGCCTTGAAGTGCTTCTTGTTTCACGCCTTGATGCTCCTCCTTGGGGTCTCCGACTCCAATTGCTTGTTAAAAGTAAAACCTCACCAATCCTATCTACTCTCATTACAACTGAAAGTAATACATTGGTAATAAGGAAAACAAGCCTTAACATCATGAGGCTGAAAATACGGGAGATGATAGTCCCAAAAACAAGAGGCACGCAGGCCCCACCCAACAGAAAATAAATGATCATACATTCATCAATACATAAGGTCTAGGGCTCTTGTGATCATCCCATGTTGATTCCATCAACTCACATATAACATAATTATTCCAAATAATCATGCAATAAAACCAATGGATATTCCAAATATCCAAGTGATGTCCAACATTACAAAAGCATAAACATATAAATAATATGCAAAATTCAAATTTTAAATTTAATGGACATTTTACACAATGCATCTAATGCATGTATTAATCCCAAATTAATTAAGCAAAATTAATCCAAGGAATAATCCAATTATTCCAAAATCAAAAATGCAAAATTAATATATTTTCAGAATATTGTGCAGAAAATACAGAAAATTAAATTTTCCGGAAAAAGTCGAAAAAACGGCACAAAACGGCCCAGCCGTTGTGCTGGCCGGCCGGCCGCGCGCACAGGGCAGCGCGCGCGCTGGCCCTCAGCCAGCAGCGGCCGGCTGCGCACAGCACGCGCGCGCGCCCCTGCGCGCGCGCCTGTGCGCAGCGTCCGCGCGCTGGCCGAAGCTCAGCGCGCGCAGGCGCCCGCCTGCGCGCGGCCACTGCCGGCCCGACCAAAATTAATTGTTTTTTTTTTTAAAACTGTTTCGGCACAATAACATTAATATTATTCTGAAAAATAAGCATGCAATTTTAGATCCAATCTAACAAAATTAAGCATGCCAAAAGTCCATTAAATCTAAACAATTGAATCATCATATTATTCATATATTTATGTAATCTAACATGCCAATAAAGCCATTTAAAAGCAAGTAGATCATGCCAAACACATAGATCTATGCCCCTTACATCGAACCGGGCTCTAATACCACTTGAAGGACAAGCGGATCCGCCCGGGAGCGCGAGCGGAAGCGAGAAATTGCATAAATTTAAATAAAATTCAAAATACGCGAATCCCAAGGGGTGTACCCTTGGGTGCTCAACCGGGCGTTCGATGTAGGATGTGTAAATATTAAAACATATATTTAAACACATAGGGCATAGATATACAAATGAAATCAATCAAAGCGTAATAAACCGTTACCTTTGATTGTTTAGCGTATGCTCCCGGCTACTAGCGTTGTTCCTTCTCCGGAATGCTCACGAAATCCAAACGTATGGATTCTCCAAAGGTGATCCACACCACACCGGAAGAAACACACGTTCTTCTTGCTAGAAAAGAACGGGTTTAGGAAGGAATCGGTTTAAGAGAAGAACACTATGAATTAGTGTTCTCTTAAACTTACTTTGTTCTTCTTCTTGATTCAAAATCAAGTGAAGAACACAAGTGTAAGAGAGGGAGGGAGCACGAAATTTTGAGAGAGAGGAGAGGATTTTTGTCTTCTCTTTTTCCTAGAAAAAGATGAATAATGAATCACTTACACTAGGTGTTGTATATTCTAATATATATACATAATTAATTTGATTATTGGAATGTGTCTAGGTTCATCCAAGGATGTCTAGATTCATTCCAATCAATCACCATCAATTCTTCAATCAAGCTTACCAAAATTTATGGTATGATCAAATCATACCAAAAGGGAAGAGCTTGATTGGAGTTGATTTGTCTCTTTCCAAAAGAGACAAGTCAACATACCACCTAGCATGCAACATGGCTGATTTTGCTTCCTCCAAGGGAGCATGTCGGCTATGTTTAATTAAGGGAAGAAGTCCAACTTCTTCCTATTCCAAATTAGGAATTATTTCTCCTCTCGGTATAATTTAACGGACCGGATTTTATCGTAATCCAATTACGACGAACCAAATATTAAATCCAATTTAATGTCCACTTAAATTATTCCCGTTGATCTTTTAATCCAATTAAAAGATCCAACGTCTCAACATCTCAACTATCCATATTTAATCGAAAATCCAATTTACCGATTAAATGAAAGCCCGATACAATTTCGGCCCGTCCATCCAATGGACTTTCCCTTAAGTAATCCAATTACTTATTTTATCCTTCGAGATTGACTCCAAGTCGATCTCTCAACCTCCTCGGTGATTTGTGTGTGACCCTTTAGGTTCACCCTCAGCTAGACTTGGGCCCGTGTCCCACAAGGGCCCGTTACCATGGGTGGCCGTCTAGCAACGGTCAATGGCACTAGAGACTAGGTGAATTGGCGTGAACATTTAGGCGCCGATTCCGTACGGGTACGATCCTTCCGTCTACCGTCTCCCGGCCTTAGTCTAGGGTATGGAATTGGGCGTCGGTTCTCATCCTTAACTAGGCATCTATGCTTAATACTCGAGACTACGTATGCTTCATTGCATCGACACAGGAAACCATTCCCTGTTCGACCAACCACTGTGGCCACAGCTTCAAACAGCATGTACGTGTCTCCGAGTGCATAGGAGATACCTTTGTCATATACTGATAGGGGACGGATCCTCTTCTTGGAATCCACCGTCCTCGCTACACATTCCGACTGCACTGGACAAGGCTTATAATGATCATCTTATAGAATGATCACCTCTCGCCAGATCCAAGATACAACCGTCCTGTGCACGTGACTGCCATGATTCCTCAAGTCTGAGGATTACTCCCGTACTATCGGAACCGGGGAATCCAATCATACCGACCAAGCCTCCAAGGCTTCCATATGATGATCCCCGCGAGTCAGTCCAGTCGGCTCGACCCCAGTCGACCAACCCATCAAGATCGTGTAGGCGTCCCACGCCTGTCGCCGATGAAACACGACACTCATCCAATGAACACGACTCTTGACACAAGTCTCAATAGGACTCTCGATGCCCTATCTCGAGGTCCTCGACTTGGAACGTTTCAGACCCAACTCTTCATCAGTTGGTTTCATGACCACCATCCAATGCGTGGCCCAACTGCACGAGTTGTTATCCATGGTCTGTGGGCTTTGTTGCGATATAAGTTAAATACCATTTTAACAAATGTAAGATGAGCGCAACAAAGAAGGTACCATTGGTGACGAATACTCATCTTATTCATCACATAATAATATTACATTCACATCAAGTTGTCGGATAGGTTACAAATTGCCAAACCTATTGGCTTTCTGGTCACCTATTCCAACAAGTACCACCAGTGTTATGGAGTGTCCAGTTTGTATGGAGCACACACGGACATTCTATTTACAGCACGGTCGGAAGGCATGCTATTTTGACTGCCACAGGCAGTTCCTATCACCGCATCATCCTTATCGCAGGAACAAGAAAGTCTTCACTAAAAATTGAATGGAGAGGAAGGTTGCACGTCCGAGGCTGACTGGAGAACAGATCCGAACCCGTGTCGATGCGTTTAGTGTGGCTGTCGAACAACCGTTGAGTGAACCGGAAGGCTACGGTGTCGACCATAAGTGGATGAAGAAAAGAATCTTCTGGGAGCTTGAGTACTGGGGGGCGCATCTGATACGACACAATCTTGATGTCATGCATATTTAGAAGTATGTGTTCGATAATATATTTAATACTGTGATGGACATCAAGGGGAAAACGAAGGACTTTCTGAATGCACGGAAGGATCTGAAGATCATATGTAATCGGCCGGAGCTTGAGGTGGACGAAAGGAGACCGAACGTGATGCCCAAGGTGGTATATACACTAACGAAGGAGCAAAAGAAGATGATATATGAGTGGATTCGTTGTCTTAGGTTTTCAGATGGGTATGCCTCTAACTTGGCCGGTTGTGTCGACATTATGGAGTTAAGGATGCACGAAATGAAGGGCCATGATTGTCATGTATTCATGCAAAAGTTGATTCCGGTTGCCTTTCGTGAAATGCTTCCAGAGCACTTGTGGGGGGCCTTGATGGAAGTGAGCTTTCTATTCCAGATCCTATGCTCAACAACACTAGATGTGGCCAAGGTAAAAGAATTAGAAGATAGTGTAGTCGTCATCCTGTGCAACCTCCAGAAAATTTTTCGTCCTCCTTTTTTCGACTCAATGGAGCATCTAATTGTTCACCTTTCATATGAGGCGCGCGTTGGAGGGCCCGTGCAATACAGGTGGATGTACCCATTTGAAAGGTAATTAAATAAATAGTGTTAAATATATATTAGTTTTAAGTAGCAATTAATTTGCATTTTAATAAATACTCGTATGAATAGATTCCTATGCGATTTGAAGAAAAAGGTGAAAAACAAAGCACACATCGAGGCGTCAATTGTAGAGGCTTATATTGTCGAAGAAATCGGGCTTTTCTCCTCTCACTACTTTGAACCGCACATTCTCTGCAAGCGAAACAGACCCGGTTGGAATGATGATCTCACGAGCAACAACAATCGAATAGTTTGGTCCATTTTCAATTACCCGGGCTGACCAAGTGGAGCCTCGAAGAAGATATGGCTGAGCGGTGAGGAATTTCATGTTATCGAGACATACGTCTTGTGTAATTGTGAAGTAGTTGCACCGTACTACGAGTAAGTGTCTTATAAAAATGTAATTATCTCGTATGAATCATTTCAATTTCAATTACATGTATATGTATAACTATCAGTTTTACTGTAACAGGTCATTCTTGAATGAACTGTTCGAGCAACACAATTCGGAGGACCCGATAATTGATCAACTAGTGGTGACACAATTCAAGGATTGGTTTAAGGCTTGTGTACGTGTCATCGATTTCTTGTAAATGCGATATGCTCATTAAGTTGTAATCAATTATTTCAATTGCTATATATATGATGAATTGCAGGTGAAACCCGAATTGAATCACACAAACGACGAATTATTGAAGTGGCATTATTGGGGGCCAAGAGAAGAAGTGACGACATACCCGTCTTACTTCGTTAATGGCTTCAATTTCCACACTGAATGTCACAATGTCGGGAAGTCAACAATGAATTGTGGTGTTTGTGTGAAAAGCTCATTATATACAAACACGGATTCTGACTTCTATGGAATTTTGGAAGAGATAAATTCAGCTAGGTTACCCACTATTCCAAACATGCACATTGTACTGTTTAATTGTCGTTGGGTCGATCCGGTCAGAGGCATGAAGATACACCCTCGTTATCACGTCGTTGATGTCAACTCAAAAAGCTCTACCAAAAGAATGAACCATTCATACTGGCTCAACAAGCAGTACAAGTCTACTACACGGATTACCCAAGCATGAAGAGAGACACAGTCGACTGGAAAGCTGTTTGCAAAATCAAGGTTCGAAGAGTAATCGAAGACTCGTGATGGACCGAGGTCGCCTATCAGATGGATGATGTCGTACCTAATCCAAATGTTGTAATAGATAAGCAAACCTTTGAACTGCATGACCCAACGGGGATACAGTTAGTCGTTGATCATGGAGCAGGGCCATCGCACTCGCCAGACAGTAAATCCGAAGATGAAGATGAAGAGAGCTTTGACGAGGCTGAGTCTGATGAAGAGACTTATTGAATTTTCAGAAATTTTTATGTAATTTTTTTATTAACCCTATTGTAAAAATTGTATTCGATATATGTATTTTGATTATTTTAAGAAATTAGAATAAATTTTAAAAATAGGAACGGATATTTTATACTACAACCATTCCTAATAACGATACAACTTTTTGAATAGGCGCCAAACAAAAAAAATTTGGGAAAATTTAAATTAGGAACGGTCCAAATTTGTTAGGACCGTTCCTATTTCAGCTAAAATTTTTCAAATATGACGGCTAATTAAAAAAATAAGGGAAATTTGAATTAGGAATGGTCACTAAAAACCTACGACCGTTCCTAATCTCGTTCCAATTTTCCAAATGGCGCCTGCTGAATAAATAACTCCAATTTCGAATTAAGAATGGTAATACCAATTGGCCTACCGTTCCAAACTGAGGTCCAATATTTTGTTTTGGCGGCCAATGGAAAATTGGTGAGAAAATCAACTATTGGAACGGTCATTTTATATACGACTGTTCCTAATTACAATAGGAAGTGTGTGTAAAAACGACATCCTTCTTTCCGTTAGGAATGGTATTAGGAACACCTATTCTATTAGGTGACCGTTCCTATTATTACATTTCCAACTAATTTATCCGATATCTCAACATCCGTCAGCTGGATCGACACTATTTTTGAACACATACAAGTAGGGCTGCAAACGAGCCGAGCTCGGCCAAAAAATCGAGCTCGAGCTCGACGAGCCTAGGTGTTACAGGCTCGAGCTCGAGCTCGAGCTCACGAGCTCAAATTTGAATTTTTTTTCCAAAACAACAGAAAAATATATGGACTATTCTACAAAGGTCATATGAACTATATTAAATATGTATTTAAAAAAAATTGTCAAAACATACTAAATTGTTGATTAAGCTTGTTTCTAGACAATACAACCAAAAATACCATATTTTACTATCATCTACAACTAAAAGGGAAAATAACATTTTTGGTCCCATAAATTAGGCCCCTTTCACTTTTGGTACCACCCGTTACGGGAATAGCACTTTTGATCTCGTAACTTACAAAAATTAGCAATTTTCGTCCTCCTCCGTTTTTTCGTTAGTTTTTTAACGAAAATGGCCATTTGACCGTTAACCTTTTCAAATTGAAGGAAAATTTGGCGCCCTTTATTCTTGGTATCATTTTTGGCGGGAATATAACTACTATTGCGACTAAAATAAAAAAATTGAAGGAAATTAGAGTAAATAAAGGTGATTTTTATCCTCTCACAAAAAATAATCTTTCTTTTAATTTTATTTGTGTTGAAAATTATCATTTTCTATGGATTCTGTAAATATTAGAACAAGTGTTGATCCACAAAAAATTCAAGTAACCCAATGTAAGCATATAAATTACATAAATTGCATAAATTACAAAATTTTAATTACATAAATTGCATAAATTACAAAAATTCAATTACATAAATTGCATAAATATTTACTTGAATATTTACAGAAATCAAGTACATATTCAATTACAAGAGCTTGAATCTTTGTAATTTATATAATTTATGTGGTTACATTGGCTTACTTGGATTTTTTGATGAGTCAGCACTTATTCTAATATTTACAGAGTTCGTAGAAAATGATAAATTGCAACACAAATAAAATTAAAGAAGGAAAGATTGTATTTTGTGAAAGAGGATAAAAATCACCTTTATTTGCCCTAATCTCCTTCAATTGTTTATTTTAGCTCTCAATAGTAGTTATACTCCCGCCAAATATGATACCAAGCACAACGGGTGTCAATTTTTCCTTCAATTTGAAAATTTTAACGGCAAGATGGCCATTTTCGTTAAAAAAAAACTAACGAAAAAATAGGGGGAGGACGAAAACTGATAATTTTTGTAAGTTACGGGACCAAAAGCGCTAATCCTGTAATGAATGGTACCAAAAGTGAAAAGGACCTAAGTTATGGGACCAAAAATGTTATTTTCCCACAACTAAAATATGAGATATTGACTAATAATTCTAATGTATGGTGAATTTTGAAACAAACTCTTTTTGTTGTAGTAGATATTGAAATTATAACGATAAAATTCATATGAATTGTATTACATATTTATTTATAAAAATATTATCAAAACGTATTATATCGTTCATTAAGCTTATTTCTAGATAATACAAACTAAAATACCATAACTTAATATCATCCAAAATTAAAATGTGAGATATTGACTAATAATTATAATATATGATTAATTTTGAAACAAATGCATTTTGTTGTAGTGAATATTGAAATATAACAATAAAATTCGTATGCATTGTATTAAATATTTATTTAAAAAAAAATCAAATCGTACTAAGTTGTTGATGAAGCTTGCTTTTATATAATATAGACTAAAATACTATATTTTAACATAATCTAAAACTAAAATCTGAGATATTGACTAATAATTCTAATATATGGTGAATTTTGAAATAAATGCATTTTGTTGAAGTAGATATTGAAATTATAACGATAAAATTCCTATGAATTGTATTAAATATTTATTTATAAAAAATATTATCGAAAAGTATTAAATTGTTGATTAAGCTTGTTTCTAGATAATACAAACTAAAATATCATATTTTAATATCATCTAAAACTAAAATATGAGATATTGACTAATAATTATAATATATGATGAATATTGAAACAAATGCATTTCGTTATAGTGAAAATTAAAATATAACAAAAAAAATTCATATTAATTGTATTAAATATTTATTTAAAAAAATATAAAATCATACGAAGTTGTTGATTGAGCTTGTTTTTAGATAATATAAATTAAAATACCATATTTTAATATCATCTAAAACTAAAATATGAGATATTGGCTAATAATTGTAATATATGATGAATTTTGAAATAAACGCATTTTGTTGTAGTAGATATTGAAATTACAATGATAAAATTCATATGCATTATATTAAATATTTATTTACAAAATAATCATCAAATCAAACTAAATTATTGATTAAGCTTGTTTTTAGATATTATAAACTAAAACGCCATATTTTAATATAGTCTAAAACTGAAATATGAGTTATTGACTAATAATTTTAATATATGATAAATTTAGAAATAAATACATTTTATGGAGTGGATTTTAAATTATGAAAATAAAATTCATATGCATTATACTAAATATTCATTTACAAAAAAAATATCAAAACTTACTAAAATGTTGCTTAACCGTGTTTTTCAACAATATAAATAAGAATACCATATTTTATTATTATATAAAATTAAAATAAAAGATATATTGACTATAATTTAATATATAGTGAATTTTTCATATAAACTTGATATAATATTGAAATGTTCTTAAATATATAAAATATGTATAAATAAAAAAAAATAATAAAAAAAAGTGTGAGCTCGCGAGCCGGCTCAAGCTCGAGCTTGGACTCGAGCCGGCTCACGAGCTCGCGAGCCGGCTCAGCTCAACTTGCACCCCTACATACAAGATTATGGATATGAATCAGCAACCCGAATTTGAGAATGCCTCTGTTTTTCTTACGATGAATACTGACCTGATACGATATCTTGAGAACCACACATCGAAATTCCGCAAAACTACATATAATGTATTATTTTGTGTGGTACATCATACCTAAGGTTTGATTAGAATTTTGACGGTCTGATTATGCCGTGCAGTACAACAATATAGGATGCTGGTTACATCTGTGAAATACTAACAAAAATAAATATACAAATATACTTCATATTCTGAATGTGTGTGTATATTGCAAAAATTATTATGTAATTTGAAATTTTTATAAAATATCCAATTGTATACCTTTATTCAATCATATGAGTGTCCGTAATGTGTTTTCCTTAATTTATAGTTTTATCTAATAAGATAAAAAAAATATTGCAATACATATAGGAATGGGTGAACATGAAATTAGGAACGGTAGCTATACTTCATGTTCAAAAACGACATCATTTCTGTATTTAGAAACGGGGTTGGATACACATTTTCTATTAAGTGACTGTTCCTAGTAGTACAATTCCAAGTACTAAGTATTTGGAATTGATATGAGAACGGTCGTTTGTAATTTAGGAACGGTCGGTATTGGGAACGATTTTGGGAACTGCTTTACTACTAAGTGACCGTTTCTATTCAGGTCAACATCAGTACAAGGTATCAAAACGACATCGTTTTATAGAGAATACGACGTCGTTTTCTATATTTGGAACGGCCGCAGGAACGGTCATTTAGAAAACGACCGCTCTAAAAAGTTATATAAATTGGCCCCTTGGCTGTTTTTTTCTCACTTTTTTCGGCTCACTCTCTCTCTCTCTCTCTCTCTCTCTCTCTCTCTCTCTCTCTCTCTCTCTCTCTTCTCTTCATACCACCGTCCCGCCTCCATCCACAATCGCCCGTCCGCCTCCCGCCGCCAATTTCTTTAAATGCCTCCCGCCGCTGCCGGCTGCTCCTGTATACCGCCTACACCACTACCAAGTAGGGTTTTATAAGCCCTATTTTTATTTATATTTTTATTTTTTTCTATTTTGCATTTTCTGAAAAATGCATGATCTGAAAATGCATAATTTTTTGTTGTTTTGCATTTTCTGTAATTTGTTACATTTTCTGCAATTTTCCGTAAATTTTCTGTAAATTTCTGTAATTTTTTTGTTTTTTTTGGCAATTTCTTTAAATGTAATTAGTGTTGTAAATGTTAACGTTATTTTTTTTGTTTATTTCTTAAATGTAATATTTTGTACAAATGAATGTAATTAGCGAATGTGTTGTAAATGAAGGTAATTTTCTGCCATTTTTCACATTTTTGCTATAATTAGTGTTGTTAAGTAGTGATGAAATTTCTGTAATTGGTGGAATAATGGATAATTATGAAATTTGGTGAAAATACATAATAAATTTCATGTATACAATTGTGAAAAAAACACCTAAAAATTCTATAATATTTTATGAAAATAAAACTGTAATTTACCAAATTTTTAAAATTTTCTATAATTTTTATATAATTTTGGTACATTTTATGCAATTTATGAAAATTTAGGTTATTAAGTGTAATTTATGAAAATTTTGGTAATTTTCTGAAATTTAATAAAATTGGGGTAATTTTCTATAATTTGTTAATTTTCTCAATTTAAGAAATTTTTTGTAATTTTCTGTAATTTGTGAAAAAAAATTGTTAATTTTATGAAATTTATGAAAATTTGGGTAATTTTCTGAAATTTTTTAAAAATTTTGGGTAATTTCTATAATTTGTTAAACTTTTGGTAAAATTATTTATGAAAATTGGGGTAATTTTCTGTAATTTGTCAAAAATTATTAATTTTCTATAATTTAAGAAAATTTTAGTAATTTTCTGTAATTTGTGAAAAATTTGTTAGTTTTATGAAATTTTAGAAAATTTGGGTAATTTTCTATAATATTCTGTAAGAATATAGGCAAATATTAGTATTTAGTATAAATACATAGGAAAATACAAGGATTTAGTGCAATTTTAGGGTCAAATTTTGGAATTTAGTATAAATATATAGAAAAATAGAAGGATTTAGTGCAATTTTAGGGTCAAATTTTGGAATTTAGTATATATATATAGAAAAATAGAAGGATTTAGGACAATCTTAGGGTCAAATATTGGGATTTAGTATAGATATAAAGGAAAATTAGAAGGATTTAGTGTAATTAAGCGTCAATTTTGTGTGCAAGGAAATAATTTTAGGATTTAGTCAATATTGTAGGAAAATTTTTAGTATTGATTTTAGGACATAGTATATAATTTTAGGATTTAGTTTGCACAATTATTTTTCAAATTCATATGACTAATGTTTTTAAAAAAAAATTGTAGATCATGTCTGTTCGGGATTTTCAACCTTGAGGAGGTGGACGTTGCCGCGGTCGCGGCTCATCGGCCATACCGCCGGCCGGTATTGCTTCCCAGGAGGGGAAGCAGTGTTTCGACCACTACCACCACCACTACCAGCAGAGCAGGCACCCGCAGCACCTGTGTTGGATCAGCAGCCCGGGGCGTCTACCGCTGCACCCGTCGAGGAGGGTGCTGGACCATCCACTACAGCATCAACGGTCGATCGAGCCCGTCCTTGGGCTGCTGCACCACCCCCCCTCCCCCCCCCCCACCGGCCCCACCACTCCCGCCACCATCCGCGCGCCAGTACATCACACTCGCCGACGCGAGGTATATTTATATTTTTAATTTTTTTTTATAATTTAAATTATTATCTTTATGTCATATTAATTATTATATAATTTCAGGAGGGATCGAAAGATACACGAGCGCATGTACGCGGTCGTGTGAGGACACTATCCCCATCCTTGGGGCAGTTTGCACAAGGTGCCGCCAAAGCACCAGCATTTCTGGTTTGAGAGTTTGAAGGTAACGACAATTAAATTTTTATTTTAAATATTTTAACAATCTAAGTTCTGATATATATATATATATATTTTCTAATACAGATGACGTACTGGTGGGGCGCCGACGACGAGGCGATGTTCAAGATCTTCCACGTCTGGACGGGGAAGTTCCTCCGAAAGAAGTTCGTCCTCGCCAGACAGTCCCTGCAGAAGCCTCTATGGCTGGCGAACGAGGTCTGGCGGCAGCTCCTCCTATACAGGGAGTCCCGGAGTTCAAGGAGGAGTACACGAAGAACAAGGCAAATCGAAACGCCAATTCGGCTGCATCCGCTATTGTGTACCGCGGAGGATCTATCTCTGTGGTATGCACAAGCGGAAATTGGTAAGATATTTAATGTTATTTCAAGTATTTATTATTATTAAATTAAAATGGTAATAACTGTTTCCCAATTCTTTTTACAGGAGGAGCAGCTCGGCCGACCAGTGAAGCAGATGGAGTTATTCTCCAGATGCTATAAGAAGAAGGCCGACGGCGGCTGGAGCGGGCCGAGGGTAGCGGAGGTGGCGGTAAGTAGTTGATGAAATATTCTTTTTTTTTAATGTTTTAAATATGCTAATTTATTCTAACTATTTTTGCAGGAGACGTTCCAGAAGATGATGGAGGATCACCAGTCTCAGGCCATGGCCAATCCTGGAGACCCTCCGGCTGAATCAGAGGGCTCAGTGGCGCAAACCGAGCAGGAGATATGGCTGGCTGCGGTCGGGGGCAAGAACAAGGGCCGAGTATTCGGTCTTGGTTCTGAGGCCCACGGTCTCAGCCAGACCTTTACCTCACCATCACCACCGCCACCACGACCGCCACCGCCAGAGCCAGCACCAGAGCCAGCGCCTTCGTCAAACCTGGAGGGTCGGATGGTCTGCCTCGAGGAGATGATTGGGGCTAGAGACCCCCCCCCCCCCTTCAAACGTTGACGAGATGGACGAGCACGAGGGGACGAGAGTAGATTTAGTACTTTTTTCTATTATTTTTTTTGTAATTAATTTGGATAATATTCGTATGTAATATAACTTTTATTTCTAAATTATGCATTATTTTATTTTTAAATATTAATTATAAAATAAAAAAAATATTATTATTAATTTAATTTATATTTTAATGATAATAATTATTACTATAAAAAAATTTAATAATTCATTAGTTAGGAACGGTACTTTAGACGGCCATGGAGCGTCCAAAACCGTTCCAATGTTGGACTGTATTAAAGCAGCCACCGTTCCTATTACCGAGCAACAAACCATTCCAAATTTAGATTCCTATTACCGAGCAACAAACCATTCCAAATTTAGATGACAACCGTTCCTAAAAGTGAGTAAACATGAATTCCAAATTCTGGACAGACCGTTCCTAGATGTATTCCAAAATCAATGCTTTCGTGGTTAGGCTTTTGTTCTAAAGACAATACCAAAAATCGGTCCAATGTCGTATTCCAAACTAGGAGTGCAAAAACCGTTCCCAATTCCCGCGACAAATAGTATTCCTGTTACCGTTCCCAGATTGTATTCATACCGTTCCAATACGTATTCCAGAAACAGTGCTAAAATGTATCTACAACTTATGCTAACAATTCCAAAATGTGTTCTAACTACCGTTCCTAATTGCGCGATTTATTTTTGATATGACCGCTCCAAAAATTTATAAGGTGTTCCAAATGCAAAAATTATAAATTCATACATCCAAAGGAAATTAGGAACGGTATAACCATTGTATGCCAAACACCGTTCCCATATTGGAACAGTCATCGTATTATTATTCCTAATTATTAGGATCGCCTCTTATTGCCACGGATAGCCTCCCGTTCCTGAACCGTTCCTAATGACAGTCCAAACGGATCCAGTGAACTATGTACCATTCCAAAAGTTAAAAAAATCGTTCCTATTACCGTTTCAATTCCCGCATTTTTTTGTAGTGAAAAGTTGGAGCTTAGTAATCATTTTAGGCTTTAGGAAATAAAATAGGATTATAATGTATTAGATTAACAATTTAGATTATAACTTGTAGAGAAAATTCCAATAATCTATCATTTAAAAAAACAAATTGATACTTATATTTTTTTAAAAATTCATACCACTAATATATTTTAAAAAAACATGTAGATCATGTTTGGTCAGGATTTTCCACTTCGAGAAGGTGGATGTGGTCACGGTCGTGGTCGTGGCTCAGCGGCCACACCGCCGGCGGGTGCTACTTTCCAGGGTGGGGAAGCAGTATTCCGACCACCCCCACCACCACCACTGGCAGAGCAGCCAGCTGCAGCACCACGGCCGGATCAACAACCCGATCTGTCTACTCCTGCACCTGTCGAGGAGGCTGCCAGACCATCTACTCCCGCACTGGCGGTACATCCGGCCTGACCATGGGTTGCACCACCCCCACCTGCCCCACCATCCCGCCAACCATCCGCGCGCCAGTATATCACCCTCTTCGACGCCAGGTGTATATATATTTTTTAAATATTTCTATAATTTAAATTATTATTTTTATGTCACTCAATAATTATTATATAATTTTAGGGCTGAGCGGAAGATACACGAGCGCATGTACGCGGTGGTGCGAGGAACACTATCCCCACCCTTGGGGCTGTTTATGCCATGTGCCGCCAGAGCACCAACATTTCTGGTTCGAGAGCCTAAAGGTAACATACTTTAATTTCAGTTTAACGGTATCAATTGAATTTTTTATATTAAATATTTTAACAATTTTTTTTTTACAGATCACGTACTGGTGGGACTGCGACGACGAGTCCATGTTCAAGATCTTCCATATGTTTGCGGGAAAGTTCCTCCACAAGAAGTTTGTCCTTGCCACACAGTCTCTAGTGAAGCTTCTCTGGCTGGCGAATGAAGTTTAGCGCCAGCTCTTGCTGTACTGGGGACAATAAGGAGTTCAAGGACGAGTGCGCGAAGAATAAGGCCAACCGGTCCGCCAACCTAGCCGGATCCTCTACTGTGTACTACAGGGGTTCTGCCTCCGTCGGGATGAACAAGAGGAAGATGGTAAGAAGTTTCATTTTTTTAAAAGTATTCATCATTATTAAATTAAAATTGTAATAACTGTTCCCTTTTTTTTTTTACAGGAGACATAGCTCGGTCGGCCCGAGGGCAGCGGAGGTGGCGGTAAGCTTGCTTTAAATTTTCAAATTTATTTTCTTTTAATCTTTGAAAATAATAATAATAATTTACTATTTTTGCAGGAGATGTTCCCGAAGTTGCTGGAGAATCACCAGTCTCAGGCCGCGGCCAATCTTGGGCATTGTCCGGCCGAATCGGAGGGCTTGGTGGCGCAGACCGAGCAAGAGTTGTGGCTGGCTGCCGTCGGGGACAAGAACAAGGGTCCGGTATTCGGTCTTGGTTCTGAGGCCCAAGGCATTAGGCAGACCTTTACCTCGCCATTACCACCACCACCGCCACCGCCACCATCGAACTTGGAGGCTAGCATAGTCCAGGTGGAGGAGATGATAGTCGATATGATAGGCATGATGAAGATCCTGCAGACCAACAACTCCGCTGTCGGCCCGTCACGGCCTCCAATGGAAGCCCACCCCTCCAAACGATGACGATATGACCAGGACGAGGGGGGTGGGGTGTAGATTTAGGAACTTTTGTTTAACAATTTTTGTAATTAAAATGAATAATAGTTTTATTTAATATATTTTTTTCCAAATTATGCATTTTTTGGTGTTTAAATAATAATTATTTAACCAAATTCAAAAATATTATAAATAATTTAATATATATTTTAATAATAATAATTATTATTACATAAAAAAATTTAATGATTCATTTATCTAGGAATGATCCTTTAGACGGTCATTGATCTCATAAAAATCGAAGTAATCGTTCCAAGTGGTTATTGGTTTAATGAGCCGATGTTCCTAAACCCGTATAAAAAAATTCCAAATTAAGGGACCACCGTTCCTAAAATCGTATAAAAAAAGAATTCCAAATTAAGGGCAGATCGTTTCTAAAATTTGTCCAAATTCAATGATTTCGTGGTATAGTTAGCGTTCTAAATCGAATACCTAAAACCGATCCAGACACGTATTCCAAATAAAGATTATAAAACCGTTCCTACAATCCTTAGCAAAGCAGGTCTTCGTGTGTTCCAACGACCGTTCCAAAATCTATCCCCAAACTTATAGTACAGTGTTCCAATTTGAATATCAGAATCAGTGGAAAAATGTATCCCAATATATTCAGTCCGCTGCAACCCGTGTTCCACCGACCGTTTCGATTTATGTGATTTACATTACATGTGACCGTTCCAAATATTAACAAGGTGCTCCAAATACACAAATTATATATTCATACACAGAAGGTTAATTAGGAACGGTTTCTACATTGTACGTCTAAAACAGTTACAATATAGGAATGGTCTAGGCGGAACAGTTCCTAAATAATAGGAACGCCTCTAGTTTCAACGAAAGGCTTACCGTTCCATAGTCGTTCCTAATCGGGATCCAAAATCATCCACTGATCTTTTTACCGTTCCCAAAAAAAAAAAAAAAAGTCGTTCCTAGATCCGTTGCAATTTCCATATTTTTTTGTAGTGATAATTAATTCAAATTAATTACATAAATTAATATTTTTTTATTTTTTTGCATGCGCTCCTATAATTATGGGCTTGGGCTCGAACTCGAGCCTTTACATTTTCCCAAGCTTAGTTTGACGAGCTCGATTTGCTTGCACGCCTAATTAATATGGCATCAAAGATATAAGGGAAAAAGAATATTTTCGTCCTCTAACTTTGCCCAAAATTCCTTTTAGTCCTTTAACTTTGACAGTATTAGATTTAGTCCTTTATCTTTCAATTTTGCGTAGATTCGGTCCTTTAGCTCAATTAAGACCATTTTGCCCTTTTGAGGCTAAGACACAATTAGTCCCTCCTCATGCTCTCAAAGTGGCCCAACATGCTTCCGAAATGAAATTAAGCCTCTATAAATTCATACCTTGTTTGACCGCCTTGCTGCCGGGATTCCAAGTCCTCGGTTTTACAGACTTCCTCCAACCACACTACCGCAGCAGATGGTTCGTGGATCCTTGGCTCCTTCAGCAGTAATCAGCACAGCCCTATTTCGTTTCCTACCTTAGGGCGTAAAAGTATTCCAATAATGGAGACTTAATAATATTTTGGGTAGACCAATTGAATAGAAGCCGATAATTTATTGAAGAAATATTTGGAATATTACATAGACATTTTAGCCCCCTATCGGAGGAGAGAACTATTTAGCCTCTCATATGGGAGAGGACTTGACTGGTTGGGGATAACCCCATACACTAGATAACCTGATACTTAGAAAATTTTAAAGACACAATTTTATTTTTCTGAAGAGTTGGAGAAGTTTTCTGATGATCCCCATCTGCTTCCTAGCTCTCTATTTATAATAGTCCGTGGACTTCAAACCCGGACTTCAATCTTGTTTTTTGGGTGACGTCACTGCGTTCGTCACTAACTTTGTCTTTCATCTTTCCAGCTGTGGTCATTATGCCTTGTCGGCCATGTGTTTGCCAGTTGGTGTCATTTGTCTTTCTGACTGTTGGCCCTTTTGTCTTCTTCTGCCGACAGTCTCCTTTTTGATTTTTTACATCTTGAGGGTTTTACCTCCCTTTGTAAAAATCCTTTCTTTTGCCCTTCTCTGGTCTTGGTTCGGGTTTATTTTGAGTTACCCGAATCTTTGTTCCGAACAAGGGCTTTTCCTGTTTTTCACAACAAGGGCATAAGTGGTTATGCCATTGTCCTACATGCATCATGTTGCATGGCTTCTTCCTTGTGTTCTCTGTTGCAGGCAACTTATTTTCCCATATAAGCATTCTTTTCTTTTCAAACAAGCTTTCTGCAAACTCAGTGCTTTTTCCTGTCATGGAGTTTAACAGGAATGATCCATTTAATTTATTGGAAAATATTTTAAACGGATATTTGACTTTATCCATCTCTGTGAGACAGACCCAGTATCCCCATGCTCTTCTGGTGGATATGTCATCTTCACTAAGGGAAGACACCAGGGGAGCCTCTCCTGTGGCAGCCTTGACTCGGTTGAATGCTACCATGTCAGGTCTCTGCAATTTGATGAAATGGAATGCTGGGTGAGACCCTTTTCCTGCGATTTCTGGAGCTATGGAAATGAACTTGAGCTCCAAAATATCTCCTCGTTTAAGGTGGGGATTGTTTTGCCATGCGTCATATACCGCCCCACTAATCCATTCCGGAAGCTTTGAGATTTCCGGAAAGCTTGGTGACGTAGTATGAACTGAAGCAAGGGCTCCAAAATCATACCACTCTCGTACCTCTTCTGGTTTAGACCCTTCGATCATCCAGATTCTGTTATATTTTCCGGATGTGTCTATGATGGTCTTGCCTGGGCTTATACCTTTACGGGAAACAAGTTTTTCCCATGATCTCTGATATTCCTGCCAAGCGGAAACAGAAGATAAAGCTTCGTTAGTATTAACCTTAGAGGTGCCCGTCATTGGCCTAAGGTTAATCTCTTCCTCTTTTACCCCAGAGGTGCTGGGTTGACTTGAATTATCAGGAGTTTGCACTTCCTGTAACTCAACTTTTGCCTGTTCACCAGAGTCTGGCGATGGCCTTGTGCAAGCAGTACTTGAATCTGCCGCTACAGGTTTAGAGCCCTGCTCTCTAATTGCAGGTTTAGAGCCCTGCTCTCTTAATTCTCGGGCTATCACCGAAGATGACGCCTTTCGAATTGGTTCCAGTAGGTCGTCCCATAACGAGCTTGCAGCAAGTTTAGTACTCCTGATGGCGCTCTGGACGGTGTCCAGATCAACTCGTTGGACTTGGCCAGCTATTTGGGCTTTAATTGTTAGCTGTCCAAATCTCTTATCAATCTCCTCAAGGTTCTCCCTGAGGTGTCTGAGCCTGATGATGACGGAGTCTGCTTCAGCTGCCTCCATCTCTTGTTAAGAAATCTGCAAGAACATTTTTCATGAGATTTGATAATGACAATATCATAACAATAATATTGGCATTCTGCCTGCCACCTAATAATACGAGCTTTCTCAATCTTTGATTCAAGTTTATTTTTTAAGAAAGCCTTAACATTCGTATTATCAACTTTTAATGTAAATTCTTTGGCTAGTAAGAACAAAGGCCATTTTTTGAAAGCCTTCCAAACTGCAAAGAATTCCTTCTCGTTAATATGCCATAATTTGGCTTGTTGTTCGGTGAACAACCCTCCTGAGTATCTACATGGCTCTTCGCCAGTAGCCGTTTTTCTCATGAGCACTGCTGCCCATCTGTAATAGTTGGCGTTCGTGTAAACTACCAACTCATCTTCGTCTTGGGGAATTGCAAGCTTTGGCAAGCTATTGCAAATCTGTTTTAACTCCCGGACCCTTTGCGTATGAATTTCCTCCCATTTCCACTTTGAACTTTCTGTTTCTTTCAGGAGTGGACGGAAATCCTTTCTGTATTTTGCAAGGTCCTTGATAAAGATTCCTGCAAAATTGACAACTCCTAAGAAGCTTTGGAGTTGCTTCTTATCTTTAAGAGTGTCAGGAAAATTGCGAATCTTCTCTACAATGTGTTCCTGCAACTCAATACCTGCCTCGTCAATAAGAATTCCTAAAAATTCAATTTTATTGACAGCTATAATGGCTTTCTTTTCGGAGAGCACTAGTCCCTCCTTATGGCATGCATCGGAAAATATTTCAAGATGTCTAATATGATCCTGTATATTTTTAGATGCAATCAAGATATCGTCTATGTAAACAAACATAAACTCTAGATAGTCTTTGAAAAGATTATCCATCTTTCTTTGAAATATCTGGGGTGCATTGGCAAGTCCCATTGAAAGTACATTCCAGATATATTGTCCATGAGGTGTGGAAAATGCAGTATATTTCTTTGAGTCATTTTCCATCTTAATCTGATAGAATCCAGATTTTCAATCAAACTTAGAAAACACTTTAGCACCTTTAATGCAATCAATTAAGTATTCTCTACTTGGGATATAATAACCATCAAATTGTAATATTCTATTGATGCCTTGATAGTTAATAACTAACCTGGGTTTACCTCTTTTTATCTCACCATGATTTCTTACCAGAAAACCAGGGCTACTATAGGCAGAGACTCCAGGCTCAATGAGTCTAAGATTGATATGCTCTTTGATGATCTCCTGCATATCTTTCTTATCCTCCATGTTCATTTGGATGGGCTTGTATCGGACATACTCGTACTTGCATTCCTCTTTGACCTTTAGAGTAGCCTCGATCTTGTTTTTATCCCACCATGCCAAAGGATTCTCACTGAAATTCCTTTGAATAAGTCTCTTGACATTCTCCGTCGTCCATGTCCATCGACCTGCATTCTTGTATAGCTTCCTTTAAAATCCTAAGATCTTCTTCCGAAGCATCATCAAAGCCCTGTTGCCTGAAAGACAAAAGAGCCTTACCAAATTTTCTTTTATCCTGCATTTTTGGATGGGTTAATTTGGCATCATCACCACGTTTGCTGCGGAAATTTATGGGCATTATCCTGTTAAATGCCTTTTCTCTTCGCAAAACCTGTATCTCGCTACCACAGTTAGTAGTAAAAATCAACAGATTTTTGTGGTTATCCTGGACATATTTGCAAAGGTTTGGATGAAATTATTACCTAACAAAATATCTGCTCCTGTATCATGAAAGTAAATAGGAGGCGTCTTTACCTTGAACCAAGGTGTTCCAAATGCTCCTCCAATCATGATTTTTGCTTCTCGTATACCCTTATTGAGTACAAGAATTTTTTGTGAAAAATCCCTTCCTGCAATAATGGGTAAGGATTCCATAGCTTCGCTAGGGAAAACACCAGGTTTTGCCGTGCAAATCCCTGATCCTGAGTCAATATAAGCTGCAAAATATTCTGACTTATATTGTTCATACAACATACCAACAGATATGTATATAGAAAAGGGGCTCGTCATTCAATTCTAATGGTATAACCATCCAAACTGAATTCCATACCATTACCTTTCCTTCCCCATGGTTTATGATCTTCAAGGAAATTTATTCCTAGAGTCATTATCCCATTTTCTCGTCCTGCAACACCTGTAACAATAATCTTATGGCCTGCTATTTCTAGCATACCTTCATATTTTCCCACAACAGGTTGTTGTAGATGGTATAAGTCATCACAAGAAAAACAATTTTCTGTTCTAGTGATGTCAAATATAACTTGGATTTGTTTCCAGCCTTCAGGGCACCTAAGTTTTACGTTATCCACCCTAATAGCTCGAGGTTTTAACAACTCGGGTTCCTTTCCCTTATAGGCCATAATCCTATCTTCTGAAAAGGACATCCTGCTACTAAATTCAGTTTTAGAACTAAGGGTTCGATCTAAAACCGGGTGATCTTTTATCAAGATATCAACACCACCTATTCTGGGTATTCTAATAGGATCTGGTGTCATTACCTTAGCGAATTCCTTGAAAATTCTAGGAATTTCAATATACTCTTTCCTAAGAAATAAATCAGAATGATGTGTGTTGGAAAGGGCGTAAGCTATTCTATATGTTATAGAATATGGTCTATTCCCATCTTTCATAAGATCCTTTCTTTTAAAATCCTGATGAAGGGTTAAGACTCTACTGAAATCTTGGTCTGCTAGGTTGTATGCTATCCTAGGATGAATATCAAACATCAATTTTCCTGCATACAAATTTCCTATCATTGTCCCAAGACAACCATCTCTTAAGTTATTGATTCTTCTATCCATTATTGACAGATGTATTTCTGAATCAATTCCTTCCTTAAAAGTTGCTTTTATTACTACTTCAATAGCTCCTATATGGATCCATTTCATAGTAACCGCTACTTCCTCTCTAAGTTTACTTAATTCTTCAAGAATTTCTTCTTTAGGAATAAGCTGCATTTCCATAACATTACCAGTAAGTTCCATAGGAATTGCAAACTCACCTGAACTTACTTTGTAGATGATATTATGTTTCCTCTGGTTTAGTCCTATCTGGTTAAGGACTCTTCCGATTCCTCCAATCCTAAATCCGTCATATGGGCTGAGATTAGAGTCTTGTCTCATGATTCTTTCCATGGTTTTATTTGATACCGTCAACTTTGAAAAGAATCCTGATAGGCTATCTGAGGTTTGGAGCCTATCTCCTTCGTTGTAATTACTCTGATTCGGTTGAAGATCCATCCGAATCACTTTCTATTTCTTCCTCGTAGATGCTTTCATCTGAGGGAAGATCTTCGAATTGGTAGATTGGTACCAACTCACCATAGAAGACTGCATCTAGGATGTCGTTTGTGGCTTCAAACTTGCGTAATTCACCACGTTTCTGCGGGCAATCTGGGGAGATATGTCCCTTTGCTCCGCACGTCCAGCAGTTGCAATCCTTAAAACTTTCATTAGCTCGGGTATGGGCTCTTCTGAAAGTTCTTCTTGTAGGGGTTCGTCCTGTGGATTTCGCCTCTGATCGTCTAGATCCTTGGGATGAAACCCTTGTTGGTCCTGTTCTCTGTCCAGATTTGTATGATCTGGCTTTTGATTTAGACCACCATGATCTTCTTCTAAAAGAGGATTTTCTGGAACTCCTGGGATAAGAGTCACCACCTTGCTTTCTCCTCTTCTTTTGCTCGCTTGATTCCCCTATAATAGTTGGAAAATCGTTATTATCACAACAGAGAGGGGTTCTTTTGATTTTACCTCTCAGTCTCTTCATGTTCTTTTGGACGGATGCTTGGTAACACCAATCCTTCAGTTTGTCTTTAAGAAAAGACATCCTCCTTGCAACTGAATCCAACTGCCCTGCAGGTACTTTGTAAGATTGTATCAACATTTCCCTCCACGGGCTGCAGATCTTTGCAAAGAACATTGGGGCGGCTACTTCGGTTGTTACCCCACTCTGGAAGAAGTATTTGCGGAACCAATAGATATATTCATCTACAGCACAGATACTTCTTAACTCGAGACCAAAGAGAGCTTGTGCATACTCCCTAGCCTTTTCCGTTCTGCTTCCTTCGAAGTATCCATCTCCGATGAAATGGATCTTGATTAGCCTCCCGAGCCTATCCGTGATTGCACTTTTAGACTCTCCTTCAAGGATGCTTGCTTTGGTCTCTTCTGGGGTATTATCCCATCCGATCTTTACCGACCCTTCTAAGCTTAACTCCAAAAGTTTTATGAAGTTATCCTTGTCTAGTTCCAACGTAGTTGCTGCAATTTTCATGGCTGCAACCCATTCATCTATCAGCTTCTCGATGTTTCGGAAGTCGATAACATCCAGGTTGAGTACCGTGCCATATGGGTGTAAGGGCTGGAGCATGGTCCTTGCCCATGGTGTGTTTTCAGGCACTCGTCTTGGATTTCTTCCTGGATTTTCTCGCAATCTTGTCCCCACGAAGGTAGGGGTAGCATTGGTGTGAAAATCTGTACCTTCTCTCATTGGCTGATCCTGTGGTGGATCATTTGAGCCCGTGCTTCCCTCCGGCGGTGGTAAAGCTGGAGCGACCTCATTGGTTTGAAGATTAACTAAATCCACAACCCCTAGTTGGGAAAAGGATTCAGCTAACTCTTGTAGATCCGATAGATCCACTCTAGATATCTCCATTATTTTATGGATTTGATGATCTCGATGATTTGTTCCTCTTGTGTCTTTGGCTTCGAGATCTCCTTCGCCTTTCCTTTCTGATGTAGGAAAGATACTGGTCCAAGGGCGTCCCTGATGCGTTCCTGATGAGATCTGGATGTCTCAGGGGTATTCCTTTGATTTTTTTTCAGATCTGTAACCTCAATCTTCAGATCTGTAAGATCCTTCTGTAGATCTGGTAGGATTTTTAAGATCTCATCCATCTTTTGGTTCAAGAGGTCTAATTTCATAGGTATATGGATTAGCCTATGTCCATAGTCTTGAACTGTCTTTTGTACCTCTCTAAGGTCCTGAGAGTACTTCGAGGTATCCGGTTCGAGTTCCTTCCAATCAGTTCCTTTAATCATTATTTTTAGAACTGTATTTTTTCAGGAATCTACCTGCTCCGGATCTCCTGGCTGGGATTCTTCCATGGATCTCAGCTCCCTGTAGACATCTTACTGCATTTCCCGGTAACGTCTCTCGAACATGGCGATGTCTATGCCATTCCTCTCTTTCTTCTTTAGGAAGAAATGACGCATCGACCAACCTCGGACTGTTGGTGATATTTCTAAGAATTTCCATAAGAAATTCTGTTTTTTTGTATTTTCAGAATCTGAAAATACTCCCTGTTTTCAGTGTAACTCGAACTTTCGCTCGGTTCCATGCTTTTAAAGTTCTCCTCCGTTAGGGATAAAACATCAATATGTAATATAAACAAATATTTCTTCAATAAACCTTGGCTCTGATACCATTTGGTTTGAGCAGGGGTTAAATTTATTAAAGGAACACAATTTGGACTAAATTGTTCAAGAAAAGTTGCAAAAGGGTAAATATGTCCAAAATACTGCCAAAGGACTAAAATTACTCATTTTTAAAAGTTACAGGACTAAAATTATAACAGAGAAACTTAAAGGACTAAAATTAATAGATGGTAAAGTTAACGGACTAAACTAGTATTTTCCCCAAGATATAATATCGGAAATTGTGAAACGAAAACAATTTTCTTGTTATTCTACGTATCCGGATCCGTATAACAATTGTATTGTTTGTCTGTAGATTAGTTGTAAAATGTTGAAGCTTGCTTAGTATCTCTAAGATACTCGTATCAACCTTTTTAAGGTATGCCAGGCTGAAATGGGATGGAGTAAGAATATTTTCTTGCTATCTTCCTAAGTTAAGATCTCTATGTTGTCTGTCTGTGTAGTCATGTAGATACGCTGGATTTTTCTTTGTTTGTTTGATAACTTTGGTGGATTACATATCTTCAAGTAGAACCATTTGTTTTTCTTTAATTTTCTTTTTGGACAAATAACATCTGCATCATTTTAAATTTGACCTAATTATATATACATCCATATGAATTTGAAACTTACAATTACCTCACTTAAGATTTATTCTGTCTTATATATAATTTCATTAAGTAGGGTTTTGATGAGTTTTTACATGTGACTCAGTGACATTTTTATTGTAATTTAATTATTTTTTTAGGCTAGACTGTCATTTGAACCAAACTTTCTATAAGACATTTTTGGTTCCTTTTAACAAGTGTACTACTATTTTTAAAGTGAAGATTATTGAAAACAAGAAGGGAAAAGATGACTAGATATGACGCCATGGTGGAGACGATACTGAGGGAGATAGAAAAGAAACAAAATAGGCCGTGGATGTTAGTGGGAAAACTGTATTTTAGGTATATAATTTACACTATTTGCGATTTTAATTTCATTAATTTTTGATGTAGCAATTTTAGTTCCATAATTCTACAAATGTTGCAATTTTAGTACCATTAACGAAATCCATTAAGATTTTAACGGAAGGAGCACGTGCATGGGACTAAAATTACAACGTTTGTGGACATATGGGACTAAAATTGCAACGTTTTATTAAATGTGACTTATGGACTTAACGGAGCGCGTGCCATGCACGTGCTCCTTCCGTTAAAATTTTAACGGATTTCAATGGGACTAAAATTGCAACGTTTGTGGACTTATGGGATTAAAATTGCTACGTCAAACATTAGTGGGACCAAAATCGCAAATGGTGTAAGGTATGAGAAGTAAAATGCAATTTTCCCGGATGTTAGTATTTATTTTTGGATTTTTATAATTTCACCAATTTGTTAATATTATACTTTTACACTTTTCGATTGATAAGTTAGTACTATTGATAAACATCAAAGGAGGTAATTAATTGTAATTCTTTTTATCTAATAGTGATGTTAATTATATCTAATTAAACCAGACTACCACTATAAAAATGAATTATTCCCTCATTACAAATAACCTTGGGCAATTTAGAAATTACATCCACTTCAAATAAAATCGATATAAAAATAAATAAATTTTGACCATATTAATTAACCTTTGTCATGATTTTAATTATAACCAAAATATTTTCTATGACTTTTGGTTTACTATAAAAAATATACGATATTAATGACAAGATATTAAGTAACAATCATAAAGTTGTCACAAAAAATATATATATTCAGTGACAAAATTTTTGATCTTGTCATTATATAATTATTAGCTATGAGAATTGTGATCCTGTCATTATAGATAATTAGTGACGCACCTATAGTGATACTGACAATAAAAATATAATGACGTCAATAAGTGATTAATTATCGCCACTAGGTAGTCACTATATACGTGTCACTAATTGTTTCTAATGACAGTTTAATGGACAATATTTTGATACTAATTCTTGCTAAGCACAATTTTTATAAAATAATTATAATTATTAATAATACTTTAAAATTATTATTGTGATAAAATAAATATTCTTATCATTAAATATATATATATATAAATAGTGATAATATTAAAATTATTATTAAATTTTTTTGTTGCTAATTTTCAATTTTCTTGTAGTAGTTGTGGCTAATATTGACCTTATTTACAGAAACAACAATTAATACTCATTGTGTATCTCTAGTTAATTAGTATTTGACGCCCTTTTTTACTATGGTCCTTAATAATTACTTATTACAAAAAGTAATATTTCTTTTTAGTGTACGAGAACTATCATAGATGTAACTTACCCTTTTTTTTATTATTATTGGGTTACATGCAATTTTCCACCCTATGTTAACCAAAAAGAGCAATTACCCCCTCTAAAAAAATAACTAGCAATTTATCCTCTTGTGTTATTCAAAATGCAGCAAACAACCCCCTCAAAGGAGGTTTTTTGCTCCATTTTTAGGAGGTTTTTTGTTCTATTTTTTAAAATACAGGAGGTAAATTGCTATTTATTTTTTCACGGGGAGATTTTTGCACATTTTGCATATCACAATGGGGGTAATTGCATTTTTCCTTATTATTATTTGACTGCACTTCTTTTTTTTTTTTTTTTAATATTTGACTGCACTGAGGGAAAAATACATTCCATTATGGGTTGAAATTGATATGTTAAGAAAGCCCTCTTGCAAAGAGCAGCATGTTATCCCAGCTTGAATCTTATCAGAAAGGTTTTTTTTTTTTTTTTTCTTTTAGAATCTTATCAGAAACTTGACATCAAACCCTCCAGACTCTTCGTCAAGCCAAAACAATCGAGTGATGAACAAGAAAACAAAACTCACGTTACTATCTTGCTACCTTACATCAGCGCTTACGATCCATCACTATTATATTGTCTGAAAAACGTAAGAACCACATATATATATATATATATGATTTAATGCAATTTACCCCCTTGTGATATTATAAATGAGCAAATTATCCACTGATGAAAAGAAAATAGCAATTTATCCCCCTGTGTTTTCCAAAATGAAGCAATTTACCTCCCTAGAGGTAAATTGCTTCATTTTGGAAAACACAGGGGGGGTAAATTGTTTTATTTTAAAAAATACAAGGGAGTAAATTGCTATTTATTTTTTTATAAGGGGGTAATTTGCATATTTGCAATATCACAGGGGGGTTGCTTGCATTTTTCCCATATATATTCATAGCCTACCTCCTCCACTCAAATTTGATGGCTTATTTATTTATTTAATATTAAGAAAATTAAAAATAACAAAAATAAATATAATATATAATATATAACATGAATGGTAAAAGTCGAACTCAAAGAGTTCGACTTTAACGAATTTTTTTTTTTATGAAATACGAGTTCGACTTCAATTATGTGAAGTCGAACTCTTTGAGTTCGACTTCAACTTTTTTCTTTTTTTTTATCTTATTATTATTATTATTATTATTATTTAGTCTGCGTATATTTAAAATAAATGTACAACACAAAATATATATTAACACAAAAAAATATAATTACATTAAAAAAATTATATTTAAATCAAAAAATAAAATTTAAAAAATTAATTATTACAATTCTTAAAATTATTATTGTCTTCTACGACCCCTCACCGACGCATTAGCTTGTCTTGAATGGCCCTCCCTTTGTTGGTATTGTTGTCTATCTCGCGTTTGTGCCCAATCCATCTCGTTAGGAATATGTGATGTTTGGTTTCTACCACGACGAATGATGCCACGCAAAGTAGTGTCATGGACCAACTCAAATTGTGGAACATCCCAATAATCTTCCGCCATCAAAGGATGAAAAGACTTAGAATATGTTCTCCTGTAAGCCATTATATCATAATAGTCCTTCACCATTGATGGGGCACTAATTCTATATGCAGTGTATACCTTTTGAGCATGCGAGCACGGGATGCCGAATTGACTCCATTTGCCACATGAACATTCTCGTGTGGCAATTTTGACGACGTGAGTGTTGAATCCATATCCAGTCTGACGTTTTGTCACAATGGAGGCAGACTGTTGGTACTGGTTGTATCTCGTCACAGCATGTTCAACACTTTTTTTGAACCAACGTTGGAACAATTTGTTTTGCAAAGTCCGTCCATAGTTGGTTGTTGCTTAACATGACACCACTCTTTGCCATCCTCTCACGAAAATAGTGGACTGAACGAGCAAATGTTATTTCCACTATTGCAGTCACAGGCAATCAACGAGCCCCTTTTAGAACTCCATTGATGCACTCTGACATGTTGGTTGTGAGAATTCCGCACCGCCATTCGCCATCGTGAGAAGCTGTCCATTTTTCCTTTTCCATATTCTTTAAGTACACAAACGCTTCTAATTTATTCACATTTATCTCGTTCATTGTTCGATTGAACTTGCTGATTTGATATTCAGAACCAGCTCTCCAACAAAGGTCCTTCAGTTCCACATTCTTGTGACGACTGTTGAAATTAGAACATATGTGCCGCAAGCAATATCTGTGCACTCCCTGTGGTGGCACAAAATCTGGAATTATTTTCATTGCTTTGATGAGACCGACATTACGGTCAGAAATAAGACATATCCCAGACCGTCCTCTTATAATATGTTTGCTTAACATTTGAAGAAACCAAGTCCAAGATGCTTCGGATTCTTCATCGACAATAGCAAACGCAAGAGGAAGTATCTGTTGATTCCCATCCATGGCAGCTGCAATCAACATTTTGTGCTTGTATCTTGTGTATAAATGTGTTCCATCGACACTGATGATATTGCGGCAGTATTGGAACCCATCGATACACGGTTTGAATGCCCACAAGACGTATTTTATCACGTATGCATTGCTTGACTGCTGAAAGTATTTATGTTCCCATTCAAGAATCGTCCCTTCATTATACTTTTGGAGAGCTCCCATGAAGTTTGGTAGCTTTCAAACTGAATTCTCCCATGTGCCATAAATGGTTTCACGGGCCATCTTCAAACTGTACCATGCCTTTTGGTATGTTATGTCGAACCCTGTGTGGTCCTTCACAGTTTGTATGACATGCTTGATTCCATATGAGGGATCGCATTTTACCTGCCCTAATAATAAAGAAGCAATGTACCTTCTGTCTAAATTGCAATGTTCAAGGGACATATCGTTAACAACACATGTGTGGTCCCCCTTATATTTTATTATTTCCCAACGGCCCTTTCTCAGTTTTATTATTCCACGTAGCTCCCATCTACACCATACATCTGGAATGGGAAAAAAAAGATGAATACACTTTCTAATAATATTGTGCACCGACCACCCATTTCCAACGGAAGAGATACAGAAAATGGACATTGGGATTGGTACGGTAGAATAACTCGTAGATTCGCCTTATTATCTACTGATAGACGTGTAGAGAGTGGCTATCAACCTGGACATGCACCAACAATACAACATGTGGTATGTTGTGCAATAAAACTTGATTCATGTTACACCCATTTTTCTCTTAGAATTAAATTCATTATTTTAAAATTGGTGCAGGAGCAATATGCAGAGGCCCTTCATCTAAGTGTTCAACCTCCACCAACCAATTTCGAAGAGGCTTTGCAAATGCATCAACGGTTTATTATCGGAATGATTGAACTTCGTGAAATGCTTTCTTGTTTTTCGAGGAATAATCAGCTCGAAGAACAAGCAGACCCACATGATAATGCTCCGTCTACGTCCCACAGACAAAGGAGAAGCAATAGCAGAATGTCTACAAGTTCACTTAGAGGTGATGATACTATTGGGGCAGACATAGCTGGTCCATCCACAGTGCATACACCTCTAAATGTATATCAAGATTGCTACGTGCCTCAACCGCCCCAACAAAGTGATTGGTTTGATTCAACTCCATACATGCCAAGCCAACAACCTTATTATGGACAGGTTGATCTTGACCTTGGCCTTGACACGAGTCAAACATATGCACCAGAATATAACATCTCACCAATTCCATTTCCAGCATTTGGTGCATATCGTGATTATGGAGAGTCTAGTTCTGCAACATCATCAAGTCGGTTGCATATGAATGCAGATAATGATGATAATGTTGAAGATGAACCAATACAAAATATGGGTGAAGAAATAAGAAGACCTCGGCGCCAACGGCACCGACGCACTTGTAAGACGGGCAGTCATTTTTAAGAATTGTAATTATTATAATTAATTTTTTAAATTTTATTTTTTAATTTAAATATAATTTTTTTCATGTAATTATATTTATTTTTTACATTTATTTAAATATACACAGACTGAATAATAATAATAATAATAATAATAATAATAATAATAATAGTAATAATAATAATAATAATAATAATAATAATAATAAGATAAAAAAAGGAAAAATTTGAAGTCGAACTCAAAGAGTTCGACTTCACATGATTGAAGTCGAACTCATGGAGTTCGACTTTGTATTTCATAAAAAAAAAATAAAAATTCGGTAAAGTCGAACTCTTTGAGTTCGACTTTTACCATTCATGTTATATATTATATATTATATTTATTTTTGTTATTTTTAATTTTCTTAATATTAAATAAATAAATAAGCCCAAATTTGATATGATTATAAATATTTTTTTTAATTTTAATATCCGTCTGACAAAGACATCATTTCTTAACCTTCGTTAGTTTTTCATTTATTTTTGTTGTGAATTGCTCCAAAAGTCTTTTTGCATTCGAAGTTATAATTTTACATATTTAATTAGAATTTTTTAAAATATTTTTATGAACTAATATTCTTTATAAATTTTTATTTTAGGGTAAATTACAATACCTCATAAGGTTTGGAATTTTTAATCAATGGTATGAAATGGTCCATTTTGTCATTGATTTTTTTTTTAATTTTAGAAAAATCAGCTGAGCCAAATTAGGTTACTGCTCCTCTGTATAAAAAATATAAAAAACCTCTCATCCTATTTTTGTCCAAAAAATTTTAAAAATTTTAAAATATAATTCAATTTACATAAGGGCATTTTGGTCAGTTTATCCATAAATATGGAAGAAAATATGATTATTTGTTAGACGATTATAAACTTCAGGAGTATTTATAATTTTAACACTATAATGAATATCCGTAATTATATTAATATTCAAGGGAGTTCCTTATAATTCGCCGTTTATTTTATTCATATTACTATCTTTTTATATTTTTCAATTTTTTTAAAAAAATAAAAAATCTAATAAGAATACAATAATAATTTTTGTAGCACCATTTAAAGATTATATAATTATTTTTAATTTTTTAAACAACAAGAAGATTTTGTATTTATAAAAAAGCTCGTCGAAACCAGTAACTTACCCTATATTTATATTAAACCAACTAAATGAAGAGTGACAGAAAAGGCTGACAGACTGCATTTTAGACCACATTTGAAATGGAGATCTTAATCTTTTTGTGCTGCCTGGTTCTGATTCTCCTCATCTTCTTGATTTCAAAGCATTTGAATGCACGTAAACATCGGAACCTGCCACCAAGTCCGCCTTCTCTACCGATACTCGGCCACCTCCACCTCATCAAAACCGCGCCCCACCGTGCTCTCCAAGCTCTATCCAAGAAGTATGGCCCGATTCTGTATCTTCATTTCGGCTGCGTCCCAGTTCTCCTCGTTTCCTCTCCCTCGGCAGCCGAAGAATGTTTCTCCAAGAACGATATCATCTTCGCCAACCGGCCTGAATCCATTGCCAACAAAATTCTTGGGTACAATTACACCACCATTGGATTCTCTCCTTACGGAGACCATTGGAGGAACCTCCGCCGTCTGACAACCATCCAGGTCTTCTCCTCCGCCAGTCTCCAGCATTCAGCGTCTACTCGAGGTGAAGAAACTCGTTTCCTGGTGCGGAAATTGTTCCAGGGCTCTGATTCCAGGGCCTGGAAGAAAGTGAATCTGAATGATTTGTTCTTTGAATTGGTTTATAATGTGGTGATGGTGATGGTTGCTGGAAAACGTGGATCCGTGATGAATGATGTATTCGGGCCGAGCAAGATGCTTGATATTTGTGATTACATTCCTTTGTTGAGGTGGCTGGGGTATAATGGCATGGAGCGGAAGATGGTGAATTTGCAGAAAAGAAGAGATGTTTTCTTACAGAGTTTGATTGATGAAGGCCGCAAGCAGATTGCTGATTCTTCATCCGTTCAGGGGAAAAAGACATTTGTTCAAGCATTATTATCGATGCAGCAAGCTGAACCCGAATATTATACTGATGAAATTCTTAAGGGACTCATTCTGGTGAGCGTTTGTGTTTTAATTTTCGAAACTCTCCATTTTCATATAGCACACTATGGGTTAAATACAGGAAAAAATGCAAACAACCCTCGTTAATAGTGCAAATGTGCTAACTGTAAATTACCCTCTATGAAGAAAGAAATAGCATTTTACCCTCTAGGTAGATAGGTAAATTGCTTCATTTTGAAAAACACAACGGGTAAATTACTATTTTTTTTTTTATAGAGGGTAATTTGCTCATCTGCAATATCACAGGGGATAAATTGCATTAAACCCGTTAAATACAATTAGCTCAGGTAAAATCAGAAAAGTTTAAGAAAATACGTATGAAGAAAGAAGATACAGAAAATTCCCCTAACATTTGAAAAATGATGAAAAGACCCCTCCAGCGAGAAGGTAGTGTGCATCATTTTTCAGATGTCAGGGGAGTTTTTTGGATTTTTCTAATTTGACGGGGTAAATTGCATTTAATCGGAGCTTCTGTACGATGAAATCTATAATGATTTAACGATGAATTGAATAGTCTATTTATACGTCGTGTTGTAGCCAATGTTTACTGCTGGAACACACACTACAACTCTCACAATGGAGTGGGCAATGTCGCTTCTTCTGAACCACCCGAACGAGCTAGCGAAGGTGCAGGAGGAGATCAACAGTAGTGTCACGCCCGGAAAATTGCTTGACGATTCAGATCTCCAGAAATTACCGTATCTACGCTGCGTGATCAACGAAACGCTGAGGCTGTATCCTGTCGGCCCACTTCTCGTGCCACATTCGTCATCAAAAGATTGCAGTGTAGGGGGCTTCAACATTCCGGCCGGTACGACTTTGCTAGTTAATGCCTGGGCCATTCAGAGAGACTCTAAATTGTGGGAGGAGCCTGGAGCGTTCAAGCCTGAGAGGTTCAAAGGATTTGAAGGGGGATATGATGGCTTTAAATTTGTACCATTTGGGATTGGGAGAAGGGCATGTCCTGGTTCTGGTATGGCTATGAGGTTGATGGGGTTGGCATTAGGCACTTTTATTCAGTGCTTTGAGTGGGAAAGGGAAGGCCATAACTTGGTGGACTTGGATGAGTTTACAGGCATAACGTTGTCGAAGGCCAAGCCGTTGCAGACCTTGTATCGGCCACGTTCGTCCATGACGAGTCTCTTGTCTCAGCTTTAGGTCTTTTACCAGTTGCGAGTACCTAGCAAGTATTGAAATACGAAAAATTTTTGTCCGGACGAGGTTTGGTCGAACTAAACTAATCATAGAGTAAGTGTGATACGCTTGCTACGTGATTGATCACTTTTCCTATATTGTACACCAATCACACGGCAAGTATATTACACTTGCCGCATGATTGACTCAAGTTTAACCGAACCAAGTTCGGACTAAAATTTCCCATTAAATACTTAGGAGAGATGGATTTATGTCATTTACTAGTTCTAGCTACATTAATTAGTTTGTAAATTATGTGTGGTGCTGTAGTTACGTTTCTCTCAGTTGTAATTAACTGATGCAGCAATGTGGGAAACTTTTTGGTTAATGTTCCTCGGCAATGATTTTGTGATACATGCAGTCATGAGCATCAATTTTTTCAAAATCTGATCGGAGATTGAACTAGTCCAGTTATTGGGTCATTGGGTCACTGGTCCGATCGATCGGACATAATTATAAAAATTAGTTGACCCGAAACATATTATATACATATATATACAGCATATCAATACATTATATATCAACAGATTAACTAAAGAGAAAATTATATTTTTAGTCAGCTAAGTATGCCTAATATTAATTTTAGTCCGGTAGCTTTGTTAATTTTTTTCAAAGTCCAGTAACTTGCAAAATTGATGAGATTTAGTCTTTCGATGGTTGATTTTTGCTTTCTTGGCAGGATATTTTACATGGCATGCCAACTGGACATATATTGAGAACTTTTAAGTCTATGAAACAATTGAAATGTGATGGATTTTAACTTGAACTATTATATATATATATATATATATACACACTTACAATTTACAAAAGTAAAATTATTATTTTGAAAAAAATATTAACCCCCCACCGCCATGCCCACCTCCCGACCCAGACCCCCGGTCTCCGACCGCCTACCCTCCTCCATCTTCTCGACGCCCCCCGCATAAGGGGGCGGTGGCGTTGAGGATGCCGTCGTCACCCAATCTGGGCTACGCCAGTCGCCCAGAGCTAAGGAGGGTGACGTCTCACCCAGAGCTTCCGTGCCCTCCTCTGCAGGGGCGGCAACATCGCGTCCCTGCAAGAGAAAAATTAATATATTTTAATTAATTTAATTAAATGTCTGTAAAACAAAATTAAGAAAAAATTAATTAATAAAAATATTTAACTAAATAATTATTTAAATTAATTAATAAAATATAATTTTTATAATCAATTAATAGTTTATATATTTTTTTAGAATTATGACATTTTAAATAATGTCCAATCAACATTACTGGCCATGTGTCATTACATGTGGTTATACACATGTATAAGTTGTTTGAAATTAACCAAATAGTTGTCACGTGGGCATTTTTCGGTTAATTTTTAAAATATTGATGGAAAATTGAGTAAAATCATCTAATTTGGACTAAATCTCATCAATTTTGTAAGTTACTGGACTTAGAAAAAAAAATGGGCATAGTTACTGGACTAAAATTAATATTAGGCATACTTAATGGACTAAAAAACTAATTTTTCCTTAAATAAATATTTTTATAAAATGGTACAATTTATAAATGAATACAATTTATAATAATTAAACAATAAAAAACAAACAAACATCTTGGAGAAAGCAAATTAAATTAAAATTCAAACTAGCAAAAACTTAAAATTGAAAACCCCCCAAATATATTATATATATATATAAATTGATTAAATATATATAATTTATAACAATATTTTAGCAACTATTGTCTTCATATATATATTTTTTTTAAAAAATAAAAAAAATGGAGAAGCATAGAGAAAATGATAAAGAAATAGACTATGAAGAAAAACAAAAACTCTTTTGAATATTACAAATATTCATTGTCCCACATTGAAAAAGTATAAACCAAATATAATTTAAGTACTTTTCCATTGTCCCACATTGGAATAGTATAAACCAAGATTAAACACTTTCTTATTTGTCCCACATTGGAAAAGAATAAGACAATCTTAAGTTATTTATACTATAAATATTGTGATAGTTTGTTTGAATAAGCATCCATGAAGTAATTGCCTATTTATTTTATTTGGCATTTATTTTCTTCTCTCTTTGTATATTTTACCATATTATTTGTTAGTTGAACATATATTATTAGTTTTTTTTTTATAATTTCTTTTTTATCAAAACTGGGTCAACCGGGTTCAGGATCAACCGGTTTTGGTCGAGTTTAATAGGTTTTGACTGGTTCACAACAATCCGATTAACATCGATTTTATACCACTGATCCGCGCTGAACACTTGACCAGTTCCCAGTCGGACAGGCCGAACCAACGAGTCTTGTCCGAGTTTAATAACATTGATGAGCATTTGGTACTCTTCGTTAGGCCGTTATATTATTGATTATGCTTATCAATGTTTATAATAATAATAATAATAATAATAATAATAATAATAATATCAAATAGTGCAAGATTTATTCAAAATCTTTGAAGTAGCTAGGCCTGTGGAAATTCTAAAACAAATGGCGTTTAGTCATATTTAAACTAATTATATGACACGTATGATATATTTATTATATGATTGGTTAATTTTTCCTAACTCATTGAAGTTGAATCCTTAATGATGGCAATATTTTCTGAAAGATACTTGCAAGATTTGGCCAATGTGGTTTGGTTGCTAAGGTGGTCTCTTAATAGACTCAAACAGAAAAGAATAAAAACAGAAGTCTTGAAGAATGAAAGTACAGGAAGTTGTATCTCTAGAAAGCTTAATTCACATCAGGATATATGGCGGAGGGCTAGCAGAAAGTAAAAAGTTTGCACCTCAAGAACGATATGGTCAGAAACTGAAATTTGTGAAGGAGAAATCTAGAATTTTAAGCACTTAATTATAAGCCAACTAAAAATGGCTTCACATTTTAAGCAGAACTGAAGTATTCAGGACTGCGGGCTTCTTCAGTGAAAGGACTTGGATCAAAGGAGGCAAAACCTCATTGTTTTCAAATGCTGAACCATATTTTGTTGGCAAGAAGAATATTATATTTACTTTGGTGATGCCCCACGTCAATCAAGGAGGAGACCACCTATATATACTAATTTTTAGACCCTTCAATTATAAGACTTGACCTTTCATTTGACTAACTCTTGGCCTTTCAATTCTATAACAATAATTTATTATTAATTCAAGTTGGAGAGGAATTGTGGGCACTCTCTCTTTCAATGCGTCTTTTTCTTAGCAATTCATGTAGACAAAATTTGCCCTCGAAAGTTGTGAACCACCAAACATCCCTTTCCCTTTTCCCATCACCACTGGGGAAATAGGGGTGCTCGAAGTGCTAGCAATGGCTGTGACAGCCTTCCCCTTATCCTTCTTCCACTTCCAACATCTGGCCTTCTTGCCTTTCGCCTTAGAGGTTGAAGCCTCTCTTACCAATACCATTGGCTATTGAACCAGGCATATTGATTGACTCATGAATAGACTTCTCAAGCCCATTCATGTTATAGTTAATAATAAATGGGTCGTAGGATGGAGGAAGAGAATGGAGGATCACGTCAATGTATGTGTCATTGTCAAGCCCAACTTTGAGGTCTTCGAGCTTCTCCGCTAGGGATAGCATCTTGACCCATGACTTTGTATAGGACCCCTCAGCCATCTTTATCCCAAAAAAGGCTTTAAGTGGCTGCATCTAATATCCTATTCGGAACCGCATAAATAATTTCCATGCGAAGCATTATAGAGGGGACATCGTCCATCCGGTCATACTGCTTCTGAATGTCATTAGTGATTGAAGCCAGTATGATGTCGTTGACCTTCCGGTTGTCATTCGAGCCATTTATCGATTATCAAAGTTCTCCATGAGAGGATCCCTACGGCAAGGCCCTCGAGAATGGCTTGTCGAAGACATAGCCCTGGTTCTCGAAATCGAGAGCAATCCTCAGATTCCACAGCCAGTCGTTATAATTGGTGCTATTGAATTTATTAGTCTCCGAAATTGTAGTTAAAGGATTCTTAGACATATGTACATTAAAAATGTAAAGCAGAAATCAACAAATGATTGTAATATTATGGAAAAACTGCACTTTTCATCCCATATAATAGACCCATTTCAATTTAGTCCATATGTTACACATTTCTCACATTGAGTCCCATGTATTAAAAAAAATTCTCAATATTAGTCCCACGTGACTTTTCTGTTAAAAATTGGACGGATAAGTCATGTGGCCTTAGTAAATACACGTGATGCTGTATTTTGGTGGGAAAAGATGTCTTTATTAGGGGGATATGAAAGCTAGCGCTCACACCAGCATTTTTGCACCCAAAAAATTGATTTTGCAAGCTGCAAGGAGGCCTTGTCAACCGAGTAGTAGAAGAAGCTGCAAGGCTTTGAATTGTACTCTCTAATTTGGAACAATCCTTACTTCCCTACAGCCGAAGCATGGATCCTCCATCCACAGCCTTCTTCTATACACTCACGGTAAGATGGAAGGGGCAAAGCATTAAGCTCCCCATCTTGTAGCGAGATATTCTCGCTTCTTTCGCCGTATTGTATACTGAGATTTTCCTTTCAATTTCTTAAGTTTCAGGTTTAATTTTGGGTGGGTAGAATTATGGTTCTTTGTTTTGAGGGGATTTTGCCAGATTAGGGAAGGTAAATAAAATCTCGTTTCATCAAGTCAACGCATGGGATACTCGCATTCTTCCCCCCCCAGAAAAAAAAAATCAGTCTTTAACAGCCATGCTTAGTTCATGTGATTTTTACATTAAAATTTGGACGGAAAAGTCACTTGGGACTGACATTGAGATCTTTCTATGTATATGGACTCAATGTGAGAAAGGTGTAATATATGGAACTAAACTAAAAATGGGCCTTTTATATGGGACGAAGAGTGCGATTTTCCCTAATATTATTATTTACGTTGAAGACTTGGTTTTTGGTTTTAACCCTCCCATTATTTATTCAAAATCCCACCACTCTCAAGTGGAGTTTCAGAAAATCATTTGTTAGTGGGCTTGGGATCAACTAGCGCAATTTGCTATGTCCTATTTTTATGATTCACATGGAGAAAGCGTTGTGGGAGGCACCGAATACCATTATCATCCAATGAGATTCCCAATATGTTTTGCCTCACCTCTTCACATGATTACGAGGACTCCAAGCGAATCATGCTACTCGGTGTTACGCCTGACCCATCAACAAAATCATACCTCAACTCTCAACCACATGACTCGTGAGAAAGAGAATTAGGAGCGTATTCCTTTGTTCACAATAATTGTGCAACTTTCCTATATTCCAAACATGTCACGACTCGTGAGACCATGTTTGGGTAGCGCTAGCTTCCTAACCACATTGTTGTGGATGGAAGGCTTTGTAATTTTACAAACTATTTGTATTTATTCCATTATAGGCCTAATATGAACTTGGAACATCCAAGTGAGAGTTTGATTTGAGTGAGTTTCGACTCAGACTTCATCCCATTAGTGTTTTGCATGCATGAATATTCAGTATTTAAAAGCATTAAAAAAGTGTATCGAATGCAAATAAACCTAGCATACCTCTGTTGGATGATCACGAGCCTAATCCTATTAGACCTACTAAGCCCGCAGTGGGTAAATGGTCTGTTTAAGATGGTCCTACACTATTAAAAAGTTTATCACTCATTATCACACTAATAGGCCTTGTAATTTTTCTTGGCCATTCTCGAATTTTTACACCTCGGACCTCTATCCAACGTGGGCCTCCTCCTTTGTGGACTTGCTCCATCACATCAAAAGAAAATATCACAAAAGCCTATCTACTCACATTACATTTCGAAAAGAAACCTCGACAAAAGCCATGGCGAATATGTAATGGGGAGGAGAGCAAGCTTTATTATTTCAAGACATAAAACAAAAGACAAGAGGATAAAAACAAAAGGCACACAGGCCCCACCCAACAGAAATTAAAATTCATGCATCCGGTTATGGGCTCAGTGATCATCCCAATGTTAATCCAATAAACATCAAAACATAATCATTTCAAACAATCATGTTATCTACATATATAACACATAACCTGCATTATATAAAAGGTGATATCCAATATCACAATACAAGATTATACGTAGAAAATAGAAGTTTAAAATTTCAACTAAATGAATATTAAAACCCGTGTATCCAATGCACAAAATATGTCAAATTAGTTTAAATAATTTAATTTCAAAAAAATTTAATTATTCTAAAACTATAAAAGAAAAGGTAATTATTTTAAAAAATATACAAAAAATTCAATTTTCAGGAAAAACGGAGAAAAAACGGACTAGCCACCTAGAACGCCGCACGCGTAGGCGCCATTGCTTGTGCATAGCCCGCGCGTCCGCCTACCGTCAGTGCTGTGTGGCCGCCCACCTCCAATGGCCAGGCAACTGTACAACATGCGCGTTTGTGCACATCGCCTGCATGTAGTGCACAAGCCCGCGTGCAGAGTACGCAGCCACCCCTACCAACACACACGCCAGCGAATGCAACAACGAATGGTTATAAAAACCATACCATTTCGTAGAGGTTAAAGGAGTCTTAGACAAATGTACATTAAAAATGTAAAGCATAAATCAACACATGATTGTAATATTATTGTTCAAGTTGAAAACTTGGCGTTTAGTCTCTAACATTCCCACTATTTATACAAAAGCTCACCACTCTCAAGTGGGGTTCCGAAAAACCATTTTCTAGAGGTTTTGGGATCCATGAGCGCAATTTGCCATGTCCTGTTTTTATAATTCACATGAAAAAACCCTCATGGGAGGTATCTAATACCATTCTCATCCAATGAGATTCCCAATATGTTTTGCGTCACGTCTTCACATGATTACGAGGACTCCAAGCGAATCATGCTACTTGTGTTAGGCCCGACCCATCAACAAAATCATACCTCAACTATCACCCCCATGACTCGTGAGACAGAGAATGAAGAGCGTATTCCTTTGATCACAACAATGGTGAAACCTTCTTTTATCTCAAACGTGTCACGACTCGTGAGACCATGTCTGGGTAGAGGTAGCTTCCTAACCACATTGTTGTGATGGAAGGCTTTGTATATTTACAAACTAATTGTATTTAATCCATTATGGGCCTAATATGAACTTGGACCATCCAAATGAGACTATGATTTGAGTGAGTTTCGACTAAGACTATCACATTAGTGTTTTGCATGCATAAATATTCAATATTTAAAAGCATTTAAAAAGTGTGTCGCATGCGAATAAACCTAGCATACCCCTGTTGGATGATCACGAGCCCAATCCTATGCGACCCACTAAGCCCGCAGTGGGTAAATGGACTGTCTAAGATGGTCCTACACTATTACAAAGTTTATCACTCATTACCACACTAATAGGCCTTGTAATTTTTCTTGGTCATTCTCGAATTTTTCACCTTGGACCTCCATCCAACGTGGGCCTCATCCTCCGTGGACTTACTCCTTTACATCAAAAGAAAATCTCACAAAAGCCTGTCTATTCTCATTATTTTTAAAAAAGATAGCCCGATCAAAGGCCGGAGTACATAAACAGGGAGGAAAAACAAACCTTATTATTTCAAGACATAAAACAAAAGATGAGAGGATAACAATAAAAGGCACGTATTGTGCAGCCAAAATATATTAAAATCCATACATCCGATCATGGGCTCAGTGATCATCCCAATGTTAATTCAATTAACATCAAAACATAATCATTCCAAACAATAATGCTATCCACATATATAACACTTAACATGCATTACATAAAAGGTGATATCCAATATCACGATACATGATTATAGGTAGAAAATACAAGTTTAAATTGCAATTAAATGAATAATAAAACCGGTGCATCCAACGCAAAAAATTTGCCAAATTAAGTTAAGCAATTTAATTTCAATAAAATCCAATTAATCCAAAATTAAATAATCAAAAACTAATTATTTCAAAAAAATATACAAAAAATCCAACAAATTCAATTTTTAGGAAAAACGGCCTATTCGTTCGGCCTTGCTTACAGACCATGCCTAGACGCGCGCGCACCAGACGCCCTTACCTGTGCACAACACACGTGTCCTCCCACCGGTGGCTAGGCGGCCGCACAGCATGCGCGTCAGCCTACCGCCAATTGCCGGCGGCCATACAACATGTGCGTCTGTGCACAGTGCATTCGCACTTGTGCGCAGTGCCCGCAAGCAATGCGCATGCCCGCTTGTAGAGCCGTCTGATTGACTGCCCCTACCAACATACACGCCAACAGGCACGCTGGCCAGTACCGGCCAGCAACGGTGACATCAAACGACTGGCTCTGTGCTTTCCAATTTTTATTTTATTTTATTGTGTTTCTGTATGTTTTAAGTTGAAATAAAAGACGTGTTTACAGAAAATCTAATCGTCTAACGACATGCTTAATATCCAAATAACTACAAAATCAATCAAGGTAATCTAAACACATGATCATGCAAATCCAATCAATAAAGCATGCTTCTAAAGCCGGTTAACACATTTCTCATGTTTAGCACATCAGTAACACGTAGATCTAAGCCCTTACATCGAACCGGGCCCTGATACCACTTGAAAGAGTGGATTGACCTAGGAACATGAGGTGAAAACATGAATATTTGCATGATAAAAGTTATAAAACCCAACCAAGGGGTGTTCCCTTGATCGTTCCCAAGCGTTCAATGTAACATATGCGGATTAAAACAATATACAACATATGATCCATGCATACAAGGCTGTCGATGAACATAAACGAAAGAGGCAACATATATAAATGAGAAATTACCTTTGCTCTTTCCGTTCAGATCTTCCAAGTAGCTCTAAACGTATAGATCTCAACAAGAGATCCTCCAAACATAATCCGCACTACAATGGAAGAGGTAGTAATCTCCTTGATAAAAGAAATTGAACCTTGAAAGAGATGAGATCCAAAAGAATCACATTATTAGTTAGTGTATTCTTTTGATCAAGTTTTACTTTTCAATTGATCCTAGATCAAGAATGAGTAAATAGGATAGAGTGAAAGAGAGGCGGCCGAGTGTGTAGAGTAGTGAGGAGGAGCGTATTCTTTGCTTGTATTGAAGGGAGCGTAAGAATAACCAAGTCATTCAACTCCATCTTCTCAATCAAGCAACCTTTCATGTGGTATGATGCAAATTATACCATGTGGAAGGTGTTAGAATAGGTAACCAGAAATTCAATATGGTTGGTTGTTCTAAGAACTATTCACCAATCTTTGAACCAAAATAATATAATGTTGATGAACGTAGTAAGGATTCATCATTAACAATGATGAGTTTGTAGCTAGCATTGAACGAGGTTTCAATGTCACGGCAAATGCCTACAGACCAGACATATGAATCTAAGAAGTTGGACTGCACATAGGTTGGCGGTCATGGAACCAACTTCTGTGGATCGGTCTGAAACACTTCAAGTCGAGGACCTCGAGATTTGGTAACAAAGGTCCTATAGAGGCTTGCACTAATGATTGCATTCATTGGATGAGTACCGTGTTTCATCGGTGACAAACAGTGGACGTCTATGCAATATTAGTGGGTTAGTTGACAAGGGTGTCTATTGGCTGAGGTGACTCACGAGAATCATCATATGGAAGCCACACGAGCTTGGTCGGTATGACTGGTATTCCCGATTCTGATAGTACGGGATTAGTCATTGGACTTAAGGAATCACTGCAGTCGCTTACATAGGAAGGTTGTATCTTAGATCTAGCAAGCGGTGATGTGTCATAAGACATGGTCATCATAAGCCTTGTTTAGTGCAGTCGGAGTACGTAGAGAAGGCGGTGGGTTCCAAGATAGGATCTGTCCCCTATCAAAGATTATGACAGCGAGATCTCCTATGCGCTCTGAGATGGTTTAGACTCTCAAAGTCTATGACCTTAGCATTTGATTGAGTAGGAAAGGATTTCCTACGTCAATCATAGAGTTAAACCTATCTCAAGTTTGAAGCATAGATGCCTAGTCAAGGATGAGAACCAATGTCCTATTCCATGCACTAGACTATGACCGGGAGATAGGCGACAGTAGGAGTGTATCCATATATAACTCGGAGCCTGAATGTTCACACCACATATTCACCTAGTCTCTAGTGGCATGGACCGTTGCTAGACAACCACTCGTGGTGACAGACTACTTTGGTTATCAGATAACAAGAAGTAGGTCCAAGTCTAGCCGATGGTGAACCTAAAGAGTCACTCACGATTTACTAGATGTGAAAGGAATTAATTTTGAATTAATTCCGGGAGGAGGATTAATGTAATGGATTAATTAAACTTCTTTGAGATTTAAGCCTTCATGGATTAATTGGATTAATCGAGCTTGAATTCATAAATTGGATTTATGGATTTAATGAGCATAGATTTTTCTTTTAATTAGATTAATTGGATGAATTAATTAGTGGGCTTGGAATATTAAATAGGATTTAATATAGAGTCTATTGGACCTTTGGACTATTTAAATTAGATTTAAATAGGTCATTCCATAAAGGCCATCAAGAATGGATGGATGAGATTTAATCTAAGAATATTGAGATGGATGGCTAGGATGAAGTTTGAGTTTGTCAAACCCGTAGTTGACTAGGATTTGACTAGGTCATAATCCTAAGTTGATTAAAGTGTCTCGTTGGAAGAGGTTGAGTAGGATTAGGAATTTTAGTTCCTTATAAATACTCAAACACACACACACACACATCACACACTAATCTCTACACACACAACTATGCCATCTTGTCTCGTCTCTCTCTCAACCATCTTCTTCACTTCTCCATGTTTTTTCTTGGTTCTTCTTGATTCATTCGAGGTAGAATATAAGAGACATCGGTAGCATTAATCAATAGCGTTGTATTGATGTCTCCTCTCCCCTAAACGACTTCTTGCTAGCACGAAAGTTCGTTGGCATCCGGTGAATTGCGTGGACGATTTAGAGGGTCTCTACGTTGAGATCTTGATGGCAAAACGGGGAACAATTCGTGTAGCCAAATGAAGAAGACTACGAGGGTAACGTTTCCTCTTTACGTTTCTTGTTCCTCCAAATTCCATGGCCTCCATGTTATGTATTTTCTTGAACATGAGATACACCGAAAGCCCGGGAGAATTCAGGGCACACCCCTTGATTCAATTTTAATCGTTTTTAATTATGTTAATTTTTTTATACGCTTTTATATTACGCACTCCCGCTCTTCTGCCGCGCCTCTCCCAATCCAATCCATCTTATAGAAGGCGCATGAGTAGTGGCCGAGTTGTACCTATTAGAATATATGACCAGAAAGCTAGTTGGATTGGCGATTTTGGGAACTATTCATCAATCTTTATTAATGAATAGAGTAAGTATTCATCACTGCCATTTGTATTTGTTATTATTACAACTAACATTGCACGGCATTTCAACGTTATAATAAATGCCCACAGACCAATTGGATAACCCATGTAGTTGGGTTGCGTATTAGATGGCAACTATGAAACCAACTTTTGAGGGTTGGTATGAAATGTTCCAAGTCAAGGACCTTGAGACTGGGCATCGAATGTCCTATTCAGACTTGCACTAAGTATTGCAATCACTGGGTATGTGTCGAGTTTCATCGACGACAGACGAAGGTCGTCTATGCGATTTTAGTGGGTTAGTTGACAAGATGGTCGACTGAGTGAACTGACTCGCGGGGTCGTCATATAGAAGCCTTGGAGACTTGGTCGATATGACTAAATTCTCAGTTCCAATAGTACAGGATTAATACTCGGACATGAGGAATCATGGCAATCATGCGCGTACAAAGACCGTATCTTAGATCTGCTGAGAGGTGATCATTCCATAACATGGTCATTATAAGCCTTGTCCAGCGTAGTCGGAATATGTATCGAGGACGGTGGATTCCAAGATAGGATCTTTCCCCCATCAGTATATGGTGGTGATGTTTCTTATGCGCTCTGAAATGGTTTAGATTCTAAAAGTGTATGGCCATATCAATTGATTAAGTAGGAAAGGGTTTCCTACGTTGATCGATAGAGTAAATGCAACTCGAGTATGAAGCATAGTTACATAGTCAAGAATGGAAACCAACGCCCAATTCCATACCCTAGACTAAGGCCAGGAGACGGTTGAAAGTAAGATTGTACCCGTATGGAACTGGGAGCCTAAATGTTCACGCCAATCGATACTGTCATTTCAATTTTCTCTTCTATGGATTCATTCCTTGCTAGCACGAGGATTAATCTTACGATTTCGGTGTGGTGTGGATGTATTTTGAGGGTTTCTACATTGGGGCCTTGCGTGGATGAATGTCGGTAGGGTATGAACACGTGTAGCCGATCGGAGTAGAAAATCAAGAAAGATATTGCGATTTACGTTTATGTTCTCGTTCTACTTATTTTATTCCATAGCCATGAATGCTTGATTATTACATATGTGTTTGTATTATGCGTTTATACACCGATAGGCCGGGAACGTTCAGGGGCACACTCCTTGAACGCGATTTAATCCTGCATGTTTTCATTCCCACCGCCCTTCCGCCATGTTTCCAGGCGGATCCACTTTCCTTCAAGTGGTATTAGAGCTCGGACCGGTGTATGTGGCTATTGATTACATGTTTTTATGTGTGCAAGCATGCTCAACGTGTTTAGATCGATTTTAAAAATATGTGTTTATTGCTTTTAATTTTCATAGTTATTTGTTGAAATTTGCATATTTAATTAGATAATTGGGAGATTTTAGAAAATTCAATTTTCTGAAATTTGGGTATTTATTTTAGTGTTTTAAGTGCAGAAAAAAAAAAATTTCAGCAGCAGCAGTAGCCGCTGCCAGTTGCCAGCAGGCTGGCTGCTGCGGTATGCACAGAGAGCGCCCGCGCGCCTAGGTGTGTGCACAGGGCACGTGGTCGCATAAGGCATTCACGTGCAGTGGGTGCGTGTCTGCACTGCCTGCCGCGCACGCCGTTTTTACGGCTGAATGGCTGGGCCGTTTTTTTGCCGTTTTTATGAAAAATTAGATTTTCTGGTATCACAAAGCCCATTGATCTGTGTATGGTTTTAAATTCTCGTTGGGTGGGTCTGCGTGCCTATTAATCTTCTTATCTCTCTCGTTTTGTGCCTTTATCCCTATCATTATACACCCCCCCCCCCCCCGCCCCCAACTTCTGTTTGGAGTTTCTTAATTTTTGATGTAATGAGAGTAGATAGGTTGAGAGGATTTAATTTTTTTGTAAAATGTAAGGAGGCAAGTCGAAACCGTTGAAGGCATATGGAGGAGGCCATAGGTTGGCCCACGGAGGACCCATGTAGAAGAGGCCCGATGGTCAGATCCCACGATGGAGAGTCCAAGAAGGTGAAGAGGTAGTATAAGGCCGATTAGCTTGATAATGGTTATAAATCTTGTAATAGTTTAGTCCTACCCTAGATTGACCATAGATCCACTGCGGGCACAGTAGGTTTCATAAGATTAGGCTTGTGATCATCCAGCAGGGGCGTGCTAGGTTTCTTATTTTGCATGTGATGCATTTTTATTTATTATGAATGCTTTATTAAATGCTTTGAGTATTTGATCACATGCGAACACACCTAATGTGATGAGGTCTCTAGGTCAATTCTCAATCAAACTCTCACTTGGTTGGACCAAGTTGAAATATTAGGCCCATGGTGGACTTGGATAAAAATAATTTTGATCTGTCCACGCCTTCCATCCATACCAATGTTGTGAGAAAGCTACTGTTAACCAAATGTGGTCTCACGAGTCGTGGCACATTTGGAAAAGAGGAAAGATGCACCATTGTTGTGAACAAAGGAATACGTTCGTTGTTTCCCTGTCTCACAAGTCGTGGGGGGAGATACTTGAGATATGATTTTGTTGATGGGTCGGGCCTAACACCGAGTAGCATGATTCGCTTGGAGTCCTCAGGATCATGTGAAAAGGTGAGGCAGAACATCTTGGGAATCTAATCGGATGAGAATAGTGTTGAATACCTCTCACGAGGCGTTTCCCATATGAATCGTAAAAGCAGGGCATAGGGAATTGCACTTGTGGATCCCAAACCCATTAGGAAATGATTTCCCGAGACCCCATTTGAGAGTGATGGGCTTTCGTAGAAATAGTGTGAGGGATTAATGACTAAAGGACCAAGTCTTAACTTAAACATAATATTACAATAATCTACTGAATGTTTTACTATTTAATTGTTGATGTCTAAGAATCCACTAACCCTTATACTTAAGACTAATAAGTCTAATGGAACGAATTACCACAGCTGGCTGTGAAATCTTAAGATGATCTTAGATTTCAAAGAACCAAACTTATATTCTGGATAAGGTTTTTCCTTAAATCTTGCCGGAAGGGTCATAGACCAAAGAACGTTTGACGTTCAAGAAGAGACATGATGACAACCGGAAGGTCCGCAGCATCATAGTGACAGGCATGAATAATGAGATCCAGAATCAGTATGATTGGTCGGAGAAAGTTGGCTCGATGATGCTTCGAATGCAACAAGTCTATGCGGTCCCAGATCGACATGTTAGATTTGCTACAACGAAGTCATTCTTCAGAGCGAAGATGATAGGAAGATCGTTAGTATAAGAGCATGGAGTGATGATGTTATTCCTCGTGGAAAGGCTCGAGACCTCCAAGTTGATCTTGAAAGAGAGATGTACATCGACGTGATCCTTCAGTCTCTTCTCCCCTCACTCAACACATTTTTAGTCAACTACAACATGAATGGGCTTGAGAAAGACCTTCATGAGTTGATAAAAATATTGGTCCAGCATTGGACAATAATTGAAAAATATGCACCGACGATACTGTTAGAATAGGTGACCATGTAAGCCAATTTTGGCAGGAATATGTAACCTATGTCTAGACAATTTCTGCTGTTTGATAAAAATATTTATGAATAAAGAAGTGAAAATTCATATGGCAATACTTTGTTTACGTTCACTTTTATCTGCATTTACATTTCTGTTCACTACGCAAACAAAGCCCACGGACTGAAAATCAATTTTGGGGACTGGGACTATGCTTGGAGGTAGGTCCATGAAATCAGTCTTACCGAATCAGTTCGGAAATCTCCAAGTCAAGGAATCCCGAAAATGGGTACCGGGATTCCCTTTGAGACTTGCACTAAGCATCTGTTGTCGTATTTCATCGACGGGTGACGAAGGTCGTCTAAGCAGTGTTAGTGGGTCAGCATGCTAGGAAGCAGCTGACTGAGGTGACTCGCGGGAACCGTCTTACGGAGGACCTTGAGTATGGTCAGCAAGGTATGACGTGTATTCCGGGTTCCAACGGTACAGGCCAAGTCCTTTGACTTGAGGAACTGTTGAGTTCACCTGTGCATCAGGTCTGTATCTTAGATATAGTGAGAGATTGCCAAAATACTCTTGAGTAGTCATAAGCCATGTCTAGTGCAGCTCGGGTGTACAGAGTGACAGTATTTTCCAAGAAAGGATTTGTCTCCTGTCAAAAGGTATTGACAGTTGAGTCTCATGTACGCTCTGTGTTTTGTCCCTAAAATCTGTGGCCACAGTAACTGAACAGAAGGGAAGGTTTCCCTTGCAGCGTTTAGTAAGGACAGACCGACACTTAGGTCCAAAATGGGTACCTGTTTTTTCCGTGCCCTAGACTCTAAGTGATGAGACCGAAGACAGACGGACAAGTGTACTGTTAGAGCCTAAATGTTCATCCCCAATTATTTCACCTAGTCTCTAGTGCCATGGACCGTTGCTAGATGGCCACCCATGGTAACGGACGGATTCTAGGAATCCGACCAAGTCTAGCTGAAAGGTGAACCTAAAGAGTCACACACTATCCACACACACTTAGCATTTAATTTGGAATTAAATATTGGAGTAAAGGAATGATTAAATTAGATTTAATCGGGTCCCATATTTTCTTGGAGAAATTAATTCCTTCTATTTGATAAAGGGAATTAAATTAATAAATAGGATTTATTAAAGGGTTGATTTAATGGGCTTAGAATAAATATTAATATTTATTTATTATATTTATTTTTTAGCCTTTTGGAATATCTAATGGGATTTAAATATTCCATTAAATTAAAATCAACGGTTGAGATGGAAAGGGGAGATGGAAGGCTAGGATTTGTTTGACTAGGTCAAACACTAGTTTGACTAGGACTTTGACTAGGTCAAAATCCTAGACAAATTAGAGTTCTTAGAGTAGGAGTTTAAAGAGGATTAAACCCCTCCTCTATAAATATCTCTAGCTTCCAACTTTTTGAAGGATGATTAAATTCCAACACACACACAACACACACATAATTTCGGCCTCTCTCCCCTCTCTCTCGTCCACCCTCTCTCTCTCCACTCTCCAAGAAAAATATTTTCTAGTTCTTTTGTTCTTGGAACATTAGAACTTAGATGAATCAATACCGTTAATTGATAACGTGTTGTTGATTCATCCACTCCAAAATATACACTTGTTCATTGCTAGCACGACGTGCAAGATACGTGAGTGGATCGTGTGTCACGATTTGGAGGGTCTCAAGAACGAGATCTCAGTGCAAAACGGGGAACAACGCATGTAGTCGTTGAAGACGAAAACGACAACGGGTAGGTCTCGTCTTATTTTTCGTCTCTCTTTATTTTCAACTCTATGGCCTCCATGATTTCTTTACATGTTGTTTAATCATGAGATACACCGAACACCCGGGAATCTCAAGGGTACACCCCTTGAGCGTGTTCTTTTATTATTAAAAGCATGCTTTAATTTTTGTATGGTATTTTATATCGCGCTTCCGCATTCGCGCAATTCCCGGGACGATACAAGTGAGGAGGCTTCGACCTCTAAAGCGAAAGGCAAGGGTGCTGGTCGCAGGAAAAGGAAAAAGAGTTAGCCAAAAGGAAGAAGAGTTAGCCAATACACTACTGGGCGGGTGTACAGGAAAGAGGAAAAGGATTCGGTAGTCAGAGGTTCCGAATGATGTTTGCATTACCTGGGAGAAAAGGGACATTGGAATTGAGTATCAACATGATCACTGTTATATTCTTTGGTATTGCATACTAGTCGTTCATAACCTGTGAATGGTTTGCAGGTGATGATGAGGAATAGAAAGCTAAGACATATGATCGTAAGGTCTAGCAATGGCGAAGTTGTTTCTGCAAAGACTAGGGACTAGTTAGGCTTAGCAGTGATCATGTTAGGATTGTGTCTATAGGGATTATGTAATCTGGCATGATCAAAATATGTTCCATTTATTGTTGGCCAATTTCGGATAACACAATTTGATCAATAAAAGTACTTTAATTTGACAAAGACTGGTGATTTTTATATGCTAGGTTGGCTACATAACTACTTAACAATGTCCCATAATTGGATTATGAGTACTCAAAACAAATGATTAAAATGGATAAAATCAAGATGAACTTATGAATCTGGCATCCATGGTTAGGTCAGTTTACTCTAGTTAAGGATAAAAAAGTTGGAAGATTCAAAGAGTCTAGTAATTGATGATTTGGGCCTGCTAGCTTGCAAATATTCTCTGAGAAGGAAAAGACTAAAAAGCTCTTTGTTAGACAAAGTGGGCTTGCCAATAGTCTATTAGATTGGATCCAAAAAGACTTCTATAGATTACTGAATACACAAGACCAGAAGAGGGCTCACAAGCCTAAGGACCTTTGGTAGGTTCCGGGAATTAGACTTGGAGTGGGTTAACCAAACTGATCACCTTTCGATTAGATCCAAAGGGCGTGTATTTAGTGGGAGTGCCAATAGCCTATTGGATTGAATCCAAAAAGTTATCTGTAAGGTTACTAAATACACAAGACTTAAAGAGAATTCACAAGTCTAAGAACCTTTGGTAGGTTCGGGGTATTAGACTTGGAGTGGTGAATCAAACTGATTACCTTTTGATTGGATAGAGAGGACGTGTATTTAGTGGGAGTTCTTGAATATCCAATGAGAATGAAATTTTCAATCAATGAAATTCTTCTTGAAGCGACCATGGTTGAATGGTCTCTGATAAGGGAGAAAACGAACCCTATTGGACTTGGTTCGGTCAGTGTTTCAGTGAAGTTACCTTAGCCCATCTAGACATGGACTTGAAAGTTGCCAGGTTGAGAAACATGGTACTTTCTTAAAGTCTTGATCTAGTTACCATATTGGATATGATTTTGAAAGCCTGTATCCTACAAAGCTCTTGAGTATGTGGGATGGTCCTGCATACGTTAGGGGACTATTAGGCCGACACTAGACTCGGTGTCTGGTTTGTGCAGGTCTAATGCAAAATAATGCAAAAATCAGGTTATTTCCCACTGACTATATTCCAGTCCTCCTAGAGATGACCAAAATACCTAAGATACCTAATAGGTACATGTTTCTGGGTCCGATCGGCCAATTGGGTCATGATCCAAAGGGTACATGGAGAAGTGATTTCGGACATGGGGATCGGATCAATGGCTTGGAGCCACGGGATCCGTCTTGAAATTCAAACTGGGTTTGAGATTTCATGTAACTGAAATATTCATTTTGACGAACTCAATGATGTATGACTAGGTCAATAACGAGCATTTGTTAGAATAGGTGACTATGTAAGCCAATTTTGGCAGGAATATGTAACCTATATCTAGACAATTTCAGGCGTTTGATAAAACATTTATGAATAAAGAAGTGAAAATTCATATGGCAACACTTTGTTTACGTTCACTTATATTTGCTATTACATATCTGTTCACTACGCAAACAAAGCCCACGGACTGAGAATCGATTTCGGGGACTGGGACTACGCTTGGAGGTAGGTCCATGAAATCAGTCTTATCAAATTAGTCCGGAAATCTCCAAGTCAAGGAATCTCGAAAATGGGTACCGGGATTCCCTTTGAGACTTGCACTAAGCATCTGCTGTCGTATTTCATCGACGGGTGACGAAGGTCATCTAAGCAGTGTTAGTGGGTCAGCATGCTAGGAAGCAACTGACTGAGGTGACTCGCGGGAACCATCTTACGGAGGACCTTGAGTATGGTCAGCAAGGTATGACGTGTATTCCCGGTTCCAACGGTACAGGCCAAGTCCTTTGACTTGAGGAACTGCTGAGTTTACCTGTACATCAGGTCTGTATCTTAGATATGGTGAGAGATTGCCAAAATATTCTTGAGTAGTCATAAGCCATGTCTAGTGTAGCTCGGGTGTACAAAGTGACAGTAGTTTCCAAGAAAGGATCTGTCTCCTGTCAAAAGGCATTGACAGTTGAGTCTCATGAATGCTCTGTGTCTTGTCCCTAAAATCTGTGGCCACAGTAACTGAACAGAAGGGAAGGTTTCCCTTGCGGCGTAGTAAGGACAAACCGACACTTAGGTCCAAAATGGGTACCTGCATTTTTCCGTGCCCTAGACTCTAAGTGATGAGACCGAAGACAGAAGGACAAGTGTACTGTTAGAGCCTAAATGTTCATCCCCGATTATTTCACCTAGTCTCTAGTGCCATGGACCGTTGCTAGATGGCCACCCATGGTAACGGACGGATTCTAGGAATCTGACCAAGTCTAGCTGAAAGGTGAACCTAAAGAGTCACACACTATCCACACACACTTAGTATTTAATTTGGAGTTAAATATTGGAGTAAAGGAATGATTTAATTGGATTTAATCGGGTCCTACATTTTTTTTGGAGAAATTAATTCCTTCTATTTGATAAAGGGAATTAAATTAATAAATTGAATTTATTAAGGAAATCAATGGGCCTAGAATAAATATTAATATTTATTTATTTGGCCTTTTGGAATATTTAATAGGATTTAAATATTCCATTAAATTAAATTAATGGTTGAGATTTAATGGGAGAGATCAAAGGCTAGGATTGAATTTGACAAGGTCAAATTCTACTTTGACTAGGTCAAAATCCTAGTCAAATTAAGCTTCTAAAGAGGTGGAGTTTAAAGAGGATTAAACTCTTCCTCTATATATATCCCTAGCCTTGCACCTTTTGAAGGATGATGAAATTCCAACACACACACAACACACACTCGTCTCTCTCCCTCTTACCTCTCGTCCACCCCCTCTCTCTCTACAAGAAATATATTTTCTTGTTCTTTTGTTCTTGGAACACTAGAACATTGATGAATCAATACCGTTAATTCATTAACGTGTTGTTGATTCATCCACTCCAAAAATCATACTTGTTCATTGCTAGCACGATGTGCAAGATACGTGGGTGGATCGTGTGTCACGATTTGGAGGGTCTCAAGAACGAGATCTTGGTGCAAAACGGGGAACAACGCGTGTAGCCGTTGAAGACGAAAACGACAACGGCTAGGTCTCGTTTTAATTTTTCATCTCTTTTATTTTTCTCCCTATGGCCTCCATGACAATTGCATGTTCTTTATATCATGAGATACACCAAACACCCGGGAATCTCAAGGGTACACCCCTTGAGCGTGTTCTTTATTTATTAAAGCATGCTTTAAATTTTCGTATTCTATCTTATACCGCGCTTCCGCATTCGCGCAATTTCCCGGGACGATCCATGATTCCTTTCAACATTAGGGTCAGAAGGAGTGTTTTTGTGTTCCGAGTGTTAAGTATGTAACGTCTTATTCATTTGGAATGAAATTAAGATGTTCGGAAACACTAAAAAAATGCTAGTATTGTACACACAATTCTCCATGAAAGGAATTGGATTCCTATTCATATGGTCAAGCTGTCCAAGAATTAGTCACAATTGACTAATGAGGAAGCTTAGATGTTTATCATCCCCTACGTCTTTGCCGTATGCAATATAGGTATGTTGTTCGGTGCACAGGGCCTGTGTTAGAATAGGTGACCGTGAAGCCAATCCTGTTAGGAGTATGTAACCTATTTCTGACAATTTGGTGTTTAAATAAAGTTTATGGATAAAAGTGATATTCATATTTGGCATCAATTCTTTGTTTGTGTTGACTTAACTGCTTTATATTAGGAATTGTTCAATGCACAAACAAAACCCACAGACCGAAAGGTTAATCCTAGAAACTGGACTGCGCATAGGATGGCAAGTCATGAAATTAGTTTCTATGGATCGGTCTGATATAATCCAAGTCGAAGGACCTCGAGATAGGGTATCGAGAGTCCATTTGAGACTTGCACTAAGTGATTGCAATCGCGTTTCATCGACAAGTGACGAAGATCGTCCATGCAATGTTAGTGGGTAGCCAGCTTGGTGCCGACTGACTGAGGTGACTCGTGGGAATCGTCATATAGGACACCTTGACTATGACCCGAATTCCCGGTTCCGATAGCACAAGTTTGGTCCTCGTACTTGAGGGACTATTGTGGTCACATACACACCGTGCCTGTATCTTAGATTTGACAAGAGGCTATCAAGTTGAGAGACTCGGTTTTCATAAGCGCTATCTAGTGCAGTCAAGATGTGTAGTGTGAGCAGTAGGTCCTAACAGAGAACCCGTCTCCTGTCAAAAGGATTGACAGTGATGTCTCACTTACACTTTGAGACTCGTCCTCCAATAAACCTGTGGCCACAGTAACTGAACAGTGGGATGAGATCCCTGTGACGTTTGGTATGGAAGAGCCAAAGCTTTAGTCAAGAATGGGTACTGACACTTATTGTCCAAACCCTAGACTATAGTTGTGAGATGGAAGATGGAAGGACAAACGTACTAAAGAGCCTAAATGTTCACGCCATAATATTCACGTAATCTCTAGTGTCATGGACCGTTGCTAGATGACCACCCATGGTGACGGACGATTTTCCCTCATAGGATGATTGGAAAATTCGGCCAAGTTTAGTTGAGGGTGAAACTAAAGAGTTAGACACAATCCACATGTAGCGGAGGAATTAATTTAAAATTAATTCCGGGAGGTAGAACAATTTAATTAGATTAAATTGCTTCACTTTTCTTGGATTGTTAATTCTTTAATTGCATTAAATAAAATTAACTCATAAATTGGATTTATTAAATTGAGAAAATAGGCTCAAAATAAGTATTTAATTATTTAAAGCTTTAGGGATTATTTTAAATTAGATTTAAAATATTCCATGAAATCCATTTAACAGATGGACGGATGAGATTGAATGAAGAGATCAATGACCAAGAATAAGTTTGACTTGGTCTTTTACCTAAGTTGACTAGGATTTGACTAGGTCAAAATCCTAGTCAACCTATGCTTCTCTATGAGAGTTTGAAGAGGACTAGGAGAAGTCCCCTGCTATAAATACTCATCGAAACACACACCACTAGGTGATGAAACTCTAGCGCACACACACACACACACACACACACACTCGGCCACTCTCGCTCTCGGTCTCTCGTCCCATCCCCTCTATACTCTTCAAGAAAGTGTTTTAGTTCCTTGTCTTTGATACAAGAGAACTATAGGCAAATCGATTACGTTAATTCATAACGCTAGGTCGATTTGTCCCCCTATATTATATTCCTCTTGATTTCTTGCTAGCACGGAGGATCAATATCTGGTGGACTGGGTGGACAATTTAGAGGGTTCCTAGTTTGGAATCTTGGTGGCAAAACATGGAACAACGCACGTAGCGGTTTGAAGAAAACGACAATGGGTAGGTGTCACGCTTCCTTTGTTGCAACCCTATGGCCACCATGATATTGCATGTTTATTTTGATCATGAGATACACCGAACACCCGGGAGGTTCAAGGGAACACCCCTTGAACATATATTTAATTTCCGTTTATAGCATGTTTTGTTTTCATGTTATTAATTTATCACGATTCCACATTCGCGCTCCCTCCCAGGACAATCCATGCATGCTTTCAGTCTGATGTTGTTTATGCATCGTACATAACAACGGATATCAGATGTGTACTAACGAAGCAGTAGACATCAGTTCAGAGCAGTCTTCAGTACCTGAATAAGGATTAGAGAAGTGTTCTCGACGCACAGTTTATGGAGAGTTGATTCATGAAGGCTATCGAGATACTAGCTTCTATAATCATGTGAATAATAATTAGGGTAAATTACAGCTACCTCCCCTGAGGTTTGACATAAATACAAATACCCTCTCATTGTTTGAAAAATTACAAATACCCCCTGAGGTTTGCAACCATCTAACAAAGAACACATTTCCATCTATTTTTATGGGTGAACTGACCAAAAACGCCCGTATGCACTGAATTATTTTTTATTTAATTTTTAAATTTTTTTTGGACTAAAATGCTCAAGGAAACGTTTCTTAAGTTTTTCACACAGATGAGCAATAATGCAATTTGCCTCAGTTGATTTTTCAATAATTTTAATAATATATTGAAGGGTAAAATGATCAATTTCAGGCCTTTGGCTAAAAATTACAAACCTCAGAGGTGTATTTGTAATTTTTCAAACAACGATGGGGTATTTGTAATGATGTCAAACCTCAAGGGAGGTGGCTGTAATTTACCCTAATAATTAGTCTCAATATTTATGTATGATCAGACTTAATGGTGAATGAGGTAGCTTGGAAAGGTTCCAATCAGGATATCACGATGTTTCACCATGAAAGTTGGAAGATGACAACTTTGGAAGTCGTGTCTGGAAAGTAGTTTGGATGAAAATAGCATCCATTGGATGGATGTAGTGCCTAGCACAACCGAGCCGATAGTTGCCTTGGAGGTTGACAACTAAGCTATGGCTAAAGCCTTTTGAGCCCGAGATCTCATCACAAAATCCATGAATAATTCTTAGACAACCACCATCTGCACCTAGCGATGGTAGGAAGAGGTTAGATGCGGTTGAACCGTATTACCTCGACGGGAAAATAGAGTAGACCCATGAGACTGAGCCGGTATCGCAGATTACTAGCCATGCCATATTACCTCATGCGCGCACTCGCGTACGGCTTCCCTGGCTGCGCGTCCGGGCGCGCAGGCGCCCCAACATGCTGGCCTGGCGTGCGCGCGCGCGGGTTCCCTGCCCGCATGCGCACGCGCCCGACCACCCGTCTGCGCCTGGTCACCCGGCCGCGAGCTCGATAGGCCTGAACTGCACGCGCCATGCGCTCCTGGTGCAGGCGGCCGCGCGCAGGCTCCTCTGCCTGCGCGCGCCCGCCTCGCTTGAGCGCACAGCGCGCGCGGTCAGCCACCGCTTGGCCGCGTGCTGCGTTTTCTCCATTTCGTTCGATTTTGCCCCCATTTCCCAAGAAAAAACAGAAAATACCAACAGCACCAAAATCGTACAAAATTGAAAGCAAGAAAACGACATGCTTTACGATAAAATTACCAAGAAATAAATTAAAACATGCCAAACACATTTTCATGCTTAAAACGCACACAAAACCCTAGGCCTATACACCGAATCGGTCTCTAATACCACTGAAACCCTTGGGTAGGCGTGTGGATCGTCCCGAGAGAAGCGCGAATGCAGAAGCGCGGTATAAATTTAAATTACAAAAATTTAAACATGCATAACATATATTAAAATATGCAGGGCCCCAAGAGTATTAACTGTGAATCCTAAGATTGTACTGTATACTGATGCATGATTTTTGATATTTATGACTTTGTAATTTTGTGGTGATTGTATATCGAATACTTGTTGGTTTGTGTTACAACATGTATTTATGTGTTTGTATAAAGGCTTGTTAGCTATACTTATTGAGTAGGCAGCTCATCCCTTGCCAACATTTTGAGGAGATAGATTACGGTGACTAGCTACAACAAATTTGAAGTCGTGCCATGGATCTTAATTGGTGGGTCACCCTTGACATCTGAAGGCAAAAGTTCTAGCTATATGACTATAGTCTTTTGTCGGGTTTACATTTCAAATTCTATAGTAGTCCGAAGCTCTTTTTTTGGAGTTATGTACATGAGTATACCTGTGGCTTAGTGGATATAAACTTTTGACGACGTCTATCATTAACATATATATATATATATTACATGTTTATAATAGAATTGACTTTATTCATTTTAAATGAAAATCTCTTATAAGATAGGTTATACGTAAGAGGGATGTATACTTAATGATAATATAGTGTAATTACGTAGGGGGTGTCACATTGGGTGGTATCAGAGCAGGTCTACATTTCTAGGGTGATAAGTTGACTATGGGATGTGTTTAATAATTAAATTGCTTAATGTAGGATGGCTTCTCAAGGTGAACGTGCTGACCCAGTAGCTAGTAGAGAAGAGTTAGTGGAATCCGCAGAGGGCTCCGTTGCACCTGCAAGTGCAGGGAGTTGGGGTAGGTCGAAAGGGTGTTGGTGTTGATGCTCCAATTCCTTTAGCAATTGGATTACCACCCGAGTATGTCTAGATCCTCCAGATGGCCTTGCAGGCCCAAGCCCAAGCTCAAGCACAGTTTCTTGCACAGGCACATGTACTAGCCCTAGTGCCAGCACAAGCGGTTCCTACAGTTGACCCTAATTATGAGAGGATTAGAAAGACGGGAGCTACAGAATTTGAGGGTACCCTAGACCCAGAGGTTGCTGAGAAATTGTGGGAAAAGACTTAAAATGTGATGAACTTGGTGAACTGCCTCTGGAAAATCGACTTAAGTATGTCGTTTCCTTATTTATGGGGAATGCACTAATTTGGTGGAGGTCGGTAAATAGGACATATGAGCCGCGAGAGATAACTTGGGCCGAATTCTAGAAAGAGTTTGATGATAAATATGGACCTAAGATGTACCAAGACAAGAAGAAGATGGAGTTTTTGAACTTAGTACAAGGAGATGATCAGACAGTGGCAGAGTATGAGTTTCGTTTTGCTGCATTAGCCAAGTATGCACCGGAGGCAGTAGCGACACAAGAGGATCGATGTTATCGATTTGAGCAGGGGTTACGGCCAGAGATAAAATGGGGTCTTGCAGTCAGAATTACCAACTTTAAAACTCTCGTTGAGTCAGCAGTTCGGATGGAGGAGGCAGTGACTGAAGATAAGAAGAAGGGAGAAGAGAAAGTCAACATATACAACATGGGAGTCTAGTAGGTTGACCAAGAGGGGCACCGACCATTCATTTTCAGCAGGAGGTGGAAATTTTTCACGTGGTGGCTCTGTTTTTCAAGGACTTTAGTGGAAGCGAGATTTGGGGGATCAGTAGGCTTCAACAGGGGATCAGGAGAACGCAGTTTATCTAGTTTGTCCCCTATTGGACCAGGTAGGGGGACTACACAGAGTTATGGCAAGGGGTTAGCCTTCATACCAAGTTGTTCTACTTGTGGGAGGCGACATTTGGGACCATGTTGGAAACAAGATGCTATAGCTCGTACTCGTTATAATTGTGGGCATAGAGGACACATATCTAGGGATTGTCCTAGTCAGATTACAGATGTAGGTGGAAGTGCGCCTAGCGGGACACAGAGTCAAAGCAGTATTGGGACTAGTGGCCGAGGAGCTGAGAGGGGCAGAGGCAGAAATAGGGGCAGAGGTATTGGTAATAGAGATAGTGTCCATACTATTGGTGGGAGTAGGACTGGGGCCGGAGCACAAGTAGGTTAGGGATAGACTCAAGTAAGAATATATAACATGACCAGGGAGGAAACTCTAGCCTCAAGTGATGTGATTTCAGGTACGATCTTATTATTTGATGTCGAGGCTTATATTTTGATTGATCCTGGTTCTACACATTCATACATATCATCAGAACTTGCGTCTAAAATACCTAGTGAGACTAGCCCTTTGGGATATAATTTGATAGTTCATTTGCCTGTGGGAGGAGGTGTGATAGTGGATAGTGTTAGAAAGGGGAGTTTAGTGAGGATTGGTGACATAAATTTACCTGTAAATCTGATAGTGATGGATCTGAAGGAGTTTGATGTAATCTTGGGGATGGATTGGTTAAAGCAACATAAGGCAGTGGTTGACTGTTATAAGAAATAAGTGATGACTGAATCTTCTGGCAAGCCAAAAGTAGCATTTGTGGGGGACCGACAAATAATACCAGCTTGTGTGATATCAGCTATAGAGGCAAGACGATTGATGCTAGAAGGATGTGGGGCATATTTAGCCCATGTGATAGATACTGAAAATATGAGTCCCACACTGGAAGAAATCCCTGTAGTGAGAGATTTTCCTGAAGTGTTTCCTGATGACCTACCAGGTTTGTCACCACATAGGGAAGTGGACTTTACTATAGACACTCTCCTAGGAGTTTCCCCGATCTCTATTGCACCGTATCGAATGGCCCCAGTAGAATTACAAGAGCTTAAAAATCAAATAGAAGAATTGTTGGAGAAAGGATTTATCATACCAAGTACTTCACCATGGGGAGCACTGTTATTATTTGTGAAAAAGAAGGATGGTAGTATAAGGTTGTGCATTGATTACCGCCAATTGAATAGAGTGACAGTGAAGAATAAATATCCGTTACCGAGAATTGATGACCTGCTAGTCTAGTTGAAGGGAGCTACGACATTTTCAAAGATTGATTTGAGGTCTGGGTATTGGCAATTGAGGATAGCAGAGAAAGATATACCAAAAACAACTTTTCGTACTCGTTATGGTCATTATGAGTTCTAGGTGATGCCATTTGGGTTAACAAATGCACCGACAAGGTTCATGGCATTAATGAGTCGTACGTTCCAAGAGTACCTGGATCAGTTTGTGATAGTCTTTATAGATGACATCTTGGTGTATGCGAGGAATAGGGAGGAGCATGAACAACATATGAGAATAGTGCTGCAGATTTTGAAGGAGAAAGAGTTATATGCTAAGTTAAGCAATTGTGAATACTGGGTAAATCAGGTTATTTTTTTAGGGCATGTGATATTGGGTGACGGGGTTATGCTTGTCCCCGCAAAAGTGAAGGCTATTATGGAATGGAGAGTACCAAAAAATACAACTGAAGTTCGAAGTTTCTGGGATTAGCTAGATATTATAGGAGATTTGTTGAGGGTTTTTCCATAATTGCGGATCCTTTGACTAAGTTATTGAGGAAAGGGGTAGCATACCATTGGACTGAACAATGTCAACGAAGTTTTGATGAGCTAAAGAAAAGATTGACCTCAACTCCGATTTTGGTTTTACCGTCTGGTAGTGGTGGATACGGGGTATACACAGATGCATCGAAACAGGGTTTAGGATGTGTATTGATGAAAACAGGAAGGTAATTGCCTATGTATCTCAGCAACTGAGGACTCACGAGTTAAACTATCCCACACATGACTTGGAGTTAGCAGCAATTGTGCATGCATTGAAGATATGGAGATATTATTTGTATGGAGAAAGATTTCAGGTCTTTACCGACCATAAGAGTTTGAAATATATCTTAACACAGAAGGAGTTGAATTTGAGACAAAGAATATGGATAGAATTGTTAAAGGATTCTGATTGCACCATTGATTATCATCCCGGAAAGGCGAATGTGGTAGCAGATGCATTAAGTAGAAAGAGTTCAAGCACTTTGGCTAATTTGGGGAGTCACAATTTGACATCGCTATTAGAGATGAGATCTATGAATACAGAATTAGAGGTTGATTAGGTAGCAGGTTTGTTAGCAACCTTGCAGCTTAAGCCGAACTTTGTGGACACAATTAGAGAAGCGTAGACTCGAGATCCTTTCTTATTACGAATGTTGGAGAGGATGAAACAAGGTAAGAAACCAAATTTTTCAGTAAGGGTTGATGGAGTGATAATGAATGGAGGATGAGTATGCGTACCTGATGTGGATGGATTACGGAAAGAGATTTTGTAGGAAGCTCACAATGCACCATATGCAATGCATCCTGGTACCGTAAAGATGTATCGAGACTTAAGACCATACTATTGGTGGCAGACAATGAAGAAGGATGTAGCAGAATTCGTGGCTAGATGTATGACGTGTTAATAAGTAAAGGCAAAACATCAAGCGCCAGCAGGTAAACTTCAACCTTTATATATAACAGAGTGGAAGTAGGAGAAGATCACTATGGATTTTGTTGTAGGGTTGCCCTGTACGCTTAGAAAGCATGACGCTGTTTGGGTAATTGTGGATAGACTGACGAAATCAACTCATTTCTTGCCTGTACGACAAAGTGATTCTCTGGATAAGTTAGCTGAGTTGTACGTTTTCGAAATTATGAGGCTACACGGTGTGCCTATATCTATTGTGTCAGATAGAGATCCTCAATTCACCTCACGTTTTTGGAAAAGCTTACAGATAGCGTTGGGCACAAAATTGCATTTCAGTACCGCATTTCATCCTAAGATAGATGGACAGTCCGAAAGAACGATTCAGACTCTGGAAAATATGATGAGGGCTTGTGCAATGGAGTTTAAGGGCAATTGGGATGATCACTTACCTTTGATGGAATTTGCATATAACAACAATTTTCATTCTAGCATCAGTATGGCCCCATATGAAGCTTTATAAGGAAGAAGATACTGGAGACTAGTATGTTGGGATATTGAGGGATTAGGACAACTAGAAGGTCCGGAATTGGTACAACAGACGATGGAGAAGGTACAGACAGTTAAGAAGTGTTTGAAAGCAACCCAAGATCGTTAGAAAAGTTATGTTGACAAAATTTGAAGGGAGATGGAATATGAAATTGGTAAGAAGGTCTTCTTGAGAGTATCTCCATGGAAGGGAATTTTGAGGTTTGGCAAGCAAGGAAAGTTAAATTCGAGGTATATTGGGCTGTATAAATTATTGAAAGAATCGGATCACTAGCGTATCGACTAGCGTTGCCAGCAGAGTTGTCACAGATACATGATGTGTTTCATATTTCGATGCTATGGCGATATCGATCGGATCCTAGCCATGTAATCCGTGAACCAGGAATAGAGATTTTCGAGAAATTGACGTATGTGGAAGAGCCAACGAAAATTTTAGACAGAAGTGTAAGAAAACTGAGAAATAAGGAGATACCTATGGTTTAAGTGGGATGGAATCATCATTCTCCAAGAGAGGCCACTTGGGAGGTTGAAGATCATATGAGAGAGAAGTACCCTTACTTATTCCATTAAACGAGTAAGTTAGTTAAATTTCGAGGACGAAATTTTTATTAGGGGGGAAACTGTGACGTCCATATGTATACATAATTGAGAGACTAATTAGTAACTATTAAGAAAACCTAATTGAATTATAAGTTATAGGTTGAAATTTGTATGTATTAAAACTTTAAAGGACCAAATTGAAGCTGTATAAAATATTTGGGGTTAAATTATATAATTTAAAAGTTAAAGAACAAAATTGAAATTTGTTTAAAGTTAAAACCGAAAGAAAAAAAAAGAGAAAAAAAAGAATAAAAGGAAAAGGGCTTAGGTTGATTGAGGGTGGTGCACGTGGCACTCTTCATTCCAAAGCTAAAACACACACTTCATTACTTTAATATATATATATATATATAGCTAATCATTTAACAGAAAGTAATGTTTAGATTGTATTAGGGTATCTTCCTTCAGTAATTCGCAATAGGTTAGTATATTTTTATTGTAAATTATAAAATAATTATTATATTATAATTGTTTCATTATTGGATTTATTAAATATAATTTATACTATCCGATTTACTATTTAACTGGAGAATTTAATGAATTCGGGTAGTTATATAAATTAGTGATTGGGTAAATATTTAATTGGACTGGTGACATTATAGCCAATAAATTAGAATTTATTTAATCTATTAGATTTAGCCATTATAATAATGGATTATCAAAATTAACCGGGTTTATTAACCAAATAATAATTGTATATATTATTGTGTAAATAAATTGACAGAAATTAATAGGAATAGTAGAAAATTATGTTTGAGAAATATTAGAAAATTATATTTGAGAAATACGATATTTATTAGAAAGGAATATGAGATTTTTGTAATAATTTTATTTAGGGATGTTTATAGAGAACGATAGTTATGAAAATATGAGGGGTTTGATGAAATACGCTCTTATGAGTTAATTGATAAATTAGATGTATGGGGGGAAGTTTATAGTATCTAATATTTAGACGAAAAAGGAACGAAGGTTTGAATTTCAATATAAATGATATATTAAAAGATTGATATAAAACATACGCATATATTTAGTTTCATTTGTAATTTACGATATTTTCAATATATATTGCTTATACATATTATAACCTATTACAGGACACGGGGGTAAAGTAGAGGATTGATCAACTCCTTCTACTAGTATAATGGTTTTGAGAGTGAGGTAAGTATAGTTAATTGGATATATATATATATATATATATATATGAGTATATATGGGTATACTTGTATGTTATAAACCTAATTGGTATCTATAAATGCTTATTTGGATTACATGGTTATTTTGTGAAGTTGCCGTAATGTGTTTATTTGCGACTATTTACGTATTTTTATAAAGATTGACAAATAATTGTCTTATATTATATTATATTGTTGTATGAAGTTGGATGAAGAAGTCAATTATGAGTGTATCGTTAAATTGAGATAAATAGATGACTTACCTAGTTGGGGAACATAGTCAATGGTTTATGATGATGTGATTGCTGACGATGTGATATGAAAAAAATGAATATAAGCTAGGTACCATGGCGCGTTGGATTCCGGGATATTCCGGGTAGCGGGGAATATCCTGTGCTGATAGCAACACACTAAGGTGGTGTGCGGATGCCATGTTCGTTGTGATGTTCTGTGCTGATATTGCTACATACTCAGATAGTGTGGGGATATCACATTCGATGGGTATCCTATGTTGTATATGATATGACATGGATTGAGATGATGGTAGCCGGCAGAATCATTGGCTGATGTACTCCAATTCGAGTAAGCACGGCTCCAAGAGTATTCACTGTGAATGTTGAGATTGTACTGTAGACTGATGCATGATTGTGGTATTGATGGCTTTGTAATTTTGTTGTGATTGTATATCGAATACTTGTTCTTTTGTGTTACGACATGTATTTATGTGTGTATATTGGCTGGTTAGCAATACTTATTGAGTAGGCAGCTCATCCCTTGCCAACATTTTTAGGAGATAGATCACGGTGACTAGCTACAACAAATTTGAAGTCCTGCCATGGATCTTAATAAGTAGGTCAACCGTGACATCTGAAGCCAATAGTTCTAGCTATATGATTATTGTCTTTTTCGGGTTTACATTTCAAAATCCATAGTAGTCTGAAGCTCTTTTTTTGGAGTTATGTACATGAGTATACCTGTAGCTTAATAGATATAAACTTTTGACGACATCTATCATTATCATATATATATATATATTACATGTTTATAATAGGATTGACTTTATTCCTTTTAAATGAAATCTCTTATAAGTTAGGTTATACGTAGGAGGGATGCATAATTAATGATAATATAGTGTAGTTACGTCGGGGGTATCACAAGTCCAACTCTGGTTTGACCTAGACTAGGTCAAACTGGGTTTGGATTAGATTTTAATGGACCTGGCTTATTTTAAACTAAATTAAATGAAACTCAAGGTCGAATGGACTACTAATTAAATTTAATTTAGCTTTAAGCCCATTTCAAAACTTCTATGTATTTGAATCTAATTAAAAGACCCAAGCGAATTTTCTTTCAATTTATAAATTAAATTGATCCAATCGATGTAAAAAGGCTAAACTCAAAATTCAATTAATCCAATTAATTAAATTTTGAGAATCCAACCATGGATTGTTTTACACTAATGATCTAATCACTTATGCTCTCTAAGAATTAATTCAATCCAATTAGATTAATTCCCTTCTTTTGAAATTAAGTCCAAATTAATTCCATCACATTCTAGTTAAGTTTGTGTAACTGTTTAGGTACACCCCCAACTAGACTTGGACTACTGTCCAATACAAATTGATTAAATCTAATTTTAATTAGTTGTTTTTCGATTAACCTATAACTAGAAACACCCGTTACCAGGGTGAGCATCTAAGCAACAGTCCATGACACTACAAACTAGGTGAATAAATCGCATGAACATTTAGGCTCCCGAATTCAATACGAGAACGGTCCTTGCATCAACCGTCTCTCGACTTTAGTCTAGAGCATGGAATTGGGCGCCAGTTTTCATCCTGTACTAGGCATCTATACTTAATACTCGAGACCTCATTTACTTTACTGATCGACATGGAAAACCTATCATACTCAATCAGTCACTGTGATCACAGATTCCAAGAGCTTACACTAGTCTACGAGTGTATAGAAGATACTGTCATCATAATAGTGACAGGGGAAGGATTCTTTCTTGGAACCCTCCATCCTCAGTACATATTGTGAGTGTACTGAATAAGGTTTATAATGAAAATATCCCCACATACAGTCACCTTTTGCCAGATCCAAGTTACAATCATCATATGCATGCAACTGCATGGTTCCTCAAGTCTGAGGACTAATCTTGTACTATCAGAGCCAGAAATTTCAGTAATACCAGCCAAGCCTCCAAGGCTTCCATATGACGATTCCCATGAGTCAATTCAGTCAGTCGACTACCTTGCCAACCAACCTACCAAAATTGCATAGACGACCTACGTCTATTGCCAATGAAACACTGCACTTTCCTAGTGAATGCAATACTTGGTGCAAGTCTCTATAAGACATTTGATGCCTGTCTTAAGGTCCGCAACTTGGAACGTTACAGACCAACCCAAAAAATTGGTTTCATAGCTGTCAACCTATGCGCAACCCAACTAGTTGGGTTTGTAGTTTTGTCTGTGGGCTTTGTTGTGATGTTAAGATTAATATAACATTTACAAATAAGATAAATGCCATGAATGAACACTTACTATTATTCATCAAATAATATTTTATAATACATAAATTGTCAAAAATAGATTACACAAAGCCCAATCTAATTGGCTTTCTAGTCACCTAATCTAACATCCTCAACCAAGTACAACTTCAATGATATTAGCTTTCTAGGTCAGGCGTTTACTTGGTGCAATAATCAGGAGTTTTTGGGTATTGTTCAAGTTCGGTTGGACCGGGCATGTGTTGTTAGAATAGGTGACCATGAAGCCAATCTTGTTAGGCTTATGTAACCTATTTCTGACATTCGTGGTGTAAATAAATTCCTTCTGAATAAAAGTGATGTTCAATTACGGCATTAGTACTTTGATTGTGTTCACTTACTGCTTAATATCTATAAACTGTTCAATGCACAACCAACGCCCACAGACTGGAAGGGTTAATCCAAGAAATTGGACTACGCATAGGGTGGCAGTCATGAAATCAGTCTCTGTGGATCGATCTGAAATACTCCAAGTCAAAGGACCTCGAAATTGGGTATCGAGGGTCCATTTGAGACTTGCACTAAATGATTGTAGTCGCATTTCCTCGACAAGTGACGAGGATCGTCCATGCAATATTAGTAGGCTAGCCAGCTCGGCGCCGGCTGATTGAGGTGACTCACGGGAATCGTTATATGGGAAGCCTTAAATAGATTGGTCGGTATGACTTCCATTCCTGGTTCTGACAGTAAAAGATTGGTCCTCCGACTTGAGGAGCTACGGTAGTTACATGCACACCATGTCGGTATCTAGGTTTGGCAAGAGTCTACCAAGTCGAGAGACTTGGTTGCTATAAACCCTATCTAGTGCACTCAAAATGTGTAGTGTGGACAGTAGGTCCCAAGACAGAATCCGTCTCCTGTCAAACGATTGACAGTGGTGTCTCACTTAAATTCTGAGACTCGTTCCCTATAAAATCTATGACCATAGTGACTGACTAATGGGATAAGATCCCAGTGACGTTTTAGTGGGTAAACGAGTATTGACTTAAATCAAGGATGGTTACCGACGTACAATATCCATACCCTAGACTAATAGCTGTGAGATAGGAGATGGAAGGGCATTGCTCATACACATGCGGGACGTAAACGTCCACGCCATGATTTAACCTAGTCTCTAGTGCCATGACCGTTGCTAGACGGCCACCCATGGTGGCGGACGAATTCCTACCATATGATGATTAGAAATTCGCCTAACTCTAGCTGAGGGTGAACCTAAAGAGTCACACACAATTCACTACAAATGGAGGAATTAACTAGGAATTAAATCCAAGAGGTCAAATAATTTAATTAGATTATTGGTTCTCTTTAGGAGTGTCAAACCTTTAAATATTAACTGGAGTAAATAGGCTTGGTTCATGAATTAGATTTATGAATTAGAGAGAAGGGATTTTCTGTCTTTAAGTAGAATGAAGATGGAAAAATTAATTTTGGGCTTAAGCATTTATTTGATATTTACTACAAGCCCATTAGGAATTATTGGACTATTAAATAGGATTTAAAAGTCCATTCCTCAAAGCCCATCAAGGGATGGAAGGACAAGATCAACTCTTGTGGTTAGTTGAGATGAAGGGCTAGGGTTAAGTTTGACTTAGTCAAACTCTAGGTTGACTAGGATTTGACTAGGTCAAAGTCCTAGTTGTGTAAGGTATGCCTCTTTTGAAGAGTTTGAGTATGATTAGGAAGAGCACTTCCTTATAAATACTCAAGAACACACACACACACACACACTAATCTCTACACTACTCTTATCTCTCTCTCACACACACACACGATCGCCGCCCCTCTCTCTCGTTTGACCCTCTCTCTCTCTCACCACTTCAAAGAACTCTCATGTTCTCTTGTCTTTGATACAAGGGAACGTTTAACAATCGATCACATTAAACTAATAGCGTTTTGGTCGATTGTTCCTCCTTTTCCTCTTGATCTCTTGCTACCATGAGGGAATCAAGATCTGGTTAATTGTGTGGATGATTTAGAGGATTCCTACATTAGGATCTCGGTGGCAAAACGTTGAACAACGCGTGTAGCCGAACAAAGAAATCTACAACAGGTAAGTAACGTTCGTAGTATTTATGTTCTTTCCAACCCTATATGGCCTCCATGGAATCGAGCATGCTTGTTTACTTTTCTTCATGAGATACACCTAACGCCCGGGAGATTTAAGGGAACACCCTTTGAACGCTTCTTTAATTTCGTCATTTATGCATGTTTTATTTATGTTTACGTTTTAATACATTGTGTTTCCGCACACGCCCTCTCCCGGGAACGATCGAGTTTGCGTTACATGTGCCATATAGGAATGTATAGCATTGTTCCCTAATGCTGAAGTTGTTCACCTTCCAATGGGACTGTCGGGCCACTGGCCGCTTCTGGTGTGCACTTCTACTCAACATAGGGCTCATCTATTGTTTTGTGCACCATGTCTTCGGTTTGAGGCCCATTAGACATCAGATCTATCTTGTGAGCAGATTATTCAGAATGCTTGGAGGATCATCGACTTAGGTGGGGATTAGGATACTCTTTTCCAGAATTTCACTTAGTATAAGCAGGATTTGCACCGGTGAGCTTGAAAGCAGGGAAGTACTCCAAGTTGGAGGGTTAAGCGAATTGAGCAGCAGATCGGGGAATCTACTCTTACATCTCAGGCGAGGCAGCAAGCTAGGACTCTCCGGGGAGAGCTTGATCGGATCTTAGCAAAGGAGGAGGTTTATTGGAAAATTGCGGAGTAAGTTTCATTGGTTGAGAGATGGAGACAGAAACAAATATTTCCATTACAAGACTTCTGAGATGAGGAAAATGATACTATACGAGGGATTCAGGATGAGCATGGACAGTGCTTGGATGATGAACAACATATTTAGCACACTATTTTGAGATAATTCACTTTTATCTTTACATTGGAGAATCCATCGGAGTTGGAGTTGGAGTCTGTTTTGGAAGTGATCCTGTCTCGGGTGGATCAAGCTATGAACGACAACTTGCTACAAGCGTTCATTGTTGAGGAAGTTAAAACATTTTGGATGGCCTCGTTCAAATCCCCAGGGCGGATGGTATGGCCCCTCTTTTCTTCAAGAAATATTTGTCTGTAATTGGTGGTAGTGTCTCGCATAGTGTTTTATCTTTTCTTATTGATCAATGCCTGTCCCCATCCCTTAATCATACCAACATTGTTCTTGTTCAGAAATGTACCTCCCCTGAATCATTGTCACAATTTGGGCCGATTAGCCTTTGCAATGTAGTTTACAAAATTGCATCCAAGACAATTTCTAATCGAAACTAAATTTGTATGATTTAGCGTTGGAGGTATCACACATGAATTCAGTATTTTCATAGCACAAGGAGTGATTTCCGTACATACAATGTTCCAATAGTGCTGAAAGAAAAATGGGGGGAACCTATCCGGGCCTAGGGACGTGAGCAGAGACATGGAAAACAAAGCAAGCCGTATCTCCTCCGACCCAAAAGGCCGAGTTAGTTGCTAATTTTGTGCATAAAAAACGCAAGGATGGACCCCTCGCATAGTAGTGAACAAGTCCAATGGAAACAGATCAGTGGATGTGAATAACTAGTGAAAGTAAGAGAAATAAGATTCTGAATATCTTTTTTCTCTGATCACCTCTCACATGCGTCATTGCGGAGCCACCTAATACGATTGGTTTCCAGCATGAGATGACGCCCGAGCATGGAAGAATTTAGTGTTGCAATCACCAGCTGCCAACCTATGTTGTTTCGCTCTCTGCTGCCATTTGTTAAAATTAATAAGTAATAGGCAATATAATGATTAAGAGTTCTTGGACTAGAGGCGAAATTTTTGTTGATTTTTGCCTTAAATGCGCCATCAGTATCGAATTTCGCATTTTTTTTTTGCCTTCAATTTATTTCTTCTTAGTTACATGAGGTAAATATGATTTCCTTCGATGCTTGTCTAGACGAACTTACATCCCTTGTCAAAAGATTTGTTGCAGAAAATTCCCAAAGAGTGAAGGCTTGTGGAATCTGCAATTCCATGGGTCATTCCACCGATCTGTGCCCTATGCTCCAAGACACAGAACACGCTGATGCCATAGGAGGATTCTTCGAACCATCACAAAGGAGATATGATCCCTATTTCAGCACATACAACCCCGGATGAAGAGATCATCCGAATCTTAGCTGTGGCACCTAACCTCATAATTTTCAGAAAGCTCCATATAGGTCGCTGGGACCGCCACCTCCTCCGCCCAATTCCACAGTAGGTACACCTCTTGAGGAAATAGTGAAAATACTCGTTGCTAACACCCTACAATTGCAATGGGTCACTCATCAACTTTAGCAAGAGACTCGCACAAGCATCCCAAATTTGGAGGTCCAAACTCGCATAAGCATCCAAAATTTGGAGACCCACACTCGCACAAGCATCCAAAATTTGGATGTTCGAATGAGTTAATTGGCGTCGTCGGTCAGTCGGTTGGAATCCCAAAGTAAGTTACCCTCTCAAGCCATGGTTAGTCCTAAACAAAACGTTAGTGCTAGTGTCTTGCGCAGTGAAAAAGAGTTGCAGCCCATCAAGGATGAAAATAGCACTAAGCGTGGGCATGCAGAATATGGTAAAATAGAGTAGAAATTCGAGATGTGCCAAAGACAAGCAGACAAGCCCAACCTAATGAACGAGGAGCATCCCAATGCATGGGTAACAAAACTCCATTCCCGAAAAGATTTTCCAAGTCCAAGGAAGAAAAAAGAGGATAAGAAAATCTTTCAAACATTTCGCAAAGTAGAGGTAAACATTCCCTTGCTCGACGCAATCAAATGAATACCTCGCAACGGCACCAAAATTGTACGAGATAAATCTCCCCCAGCAACATTGCCAAAAATTTGATGAGTGTCGAATCCACCAAAGATAATCCTACACAAGAAAAACTTGTAGAAGCAGTGAGTAGGATTGAATCCACAGAGATTGTTTCTTTAATTCCTTCAAGTAAAAACAAAATAAACGAGGGGGAGTGTTTTTGGTTCAGAATTACTTAACTACGAATAAATTCTAAGGATGAATAAGAGATAAGAACAGATTTTCATTTGAAGACAGGTTCATGCTTGATTCCGTGGTTGATCATAAATGCAAATATGACAATCGTACAAAATAGATAAACTAGTTATGGCCATTGGTATGACCTAACGACCTCGCCTTTTCTTACCATGTCGTTAGCCAAGGAACGCCCGTTGGCTAATTCCCTAATCAATAGACAGCTGTGGGAATGCCCTCAAGATTTAATCTTAAACGCCATTAATAATTAGAAAGGCCTAGTTCTAACGAATAAATTCCTACGAGGATTTATTTAGGCTAGATTGTGCATTCCATAACCGACCACTACGACATGATAAATTATGCTGCGTTGCCACTAAGTATTAGACTAACAAACAATTACGGATTTTCAAGTCTAGTTAGCTAGGCGGATATTCTTGACAATGAAGAATTGGTCTTCCCATTCGTAAATCAGACTATTTGTGATGAAAGCGCAGAGAACAACACAGATATCCACAGAACAAAAGTATGAAACATAAATTAGATCTCACAACATGCGTGAATCAAGCAATCACCATAACTTCAATCGAAAATTGAAGAACTAGCCTAACATGCTAATGGAAGAACACATAAAAGAAAGAGGGAATTTCATGAATAAAACGCAGAGAATCAGATGATAGATCTCCGATGTCTTCAATCACATCACTTATTTATACTACTTAATTTCCTAATAAACCTAGATACCAAAAATATAGATTTCTAAGAGAACTTTAAGTCCTATTTAAATAAACTCTTAACTTTATTGCGACTCCTTAAGAAAGGAAGATTCCAACTTTTCAAAACCATTATAATTCATGTGTGAATCAACTTTTCTCTAGAAAATTCGTCCATCTTCTCCACATTTCGTTGTTTTTTCCGTTGCACTAGACGTGGGCACGTCTAGTGAGAAATGCAAGTCTGTCATGGTATTTTTTTCTCCAAATTTTTTTATGTCTTTTTCACTTGTTTGGCTTCATTTCTTCAATCCTTACTCCGTAAACACCTTTTTAGCTGCAAACACCAAATTTCACATGATTTAGGAGTTATTCAATATCAAAAGATGGTCAAAATACTACTAAAACCATAGTAATTTGGACACTCATCAAGTTCCAACAATGTGCCAATATTTTTGAAAAAAGAGAGCTAGCATACCATCGGTCGGGATAAAGTTAATCTTTGTTTGGTACTTTATATTCTATTAATTAACTAGAAAATAAATAGAGTTTGGAACAGTTAACTTGGGCAAAAAAAAATCATGATTTTCATTGCAAAGTGTAACAAAAACGGCATCCAAGAGTTGCGCATAAAATTATCACTAAAAATAATTAGTGACACATATATGGTAAATAATCTAGTGACATCACCACTAAGTATCTATAGTGATGATATTCTACATGTTTCTTGTCACTGAGTGACAATTTGAAAATTATAATTTAATATTTAGTCATTAATATTATATTTTGTTGTAATAGCCTGTGCGACCATTTGGCAAGGCCAAATGTTCGTTGCTCAGTAAATTTTATTTAAACAATATATTGATGTGAAGAATGTTTTTGTCTTCCAAGAGGATTGAATCTTCTGCGTAGAGAAATTGCAAGTATATATTATTATATATCATTGCATGAAAAATGTAAGGTTTATTTATTCAAAGAAAATCAATTTGATGTAAATTTTTATATTTGTTATTGAATTCTAAATCCACCATAATAGAAGATTTTTTTTTAATAGTAATCGAGAGGTTATATTATTTATTGCAGATTAAGAGACATGATACAAGGTTTTGACGTTAGTATAGTACAAGAAAGGATCATATCATGTTCCACTAGCTCAGTGACCCAAACTGGTTGTGCCAAAAACATCTGCATACTAGGCTTTTCTGATGAAGCAAAACGTGCAAGGCTATCTGCTATTTGGTTTCCCTCTCGGTAGCAAAAGACAGCCTTCAAACTTTCAAACTCCGAAATGAGGGCCTTGATATCCTTGATTAAAGGCATTAGGGTTACTCGCATAGACTCCTCCCTGTTAAGTTAGCAAAGCAAAGATTTAGAGTTTGTTTCCACAATCAGTCTATGATAGTTATGTTTCATTGCAATCTGGAGACTGGTTCTGAGTGCCCAACATTCAGCCAAAGAGTTAGTTTGGATGCCAATATAATCAGAAAATGCTAGAAGGTAATTTCCTTTGTAATCACTGAATATGCCTCCACAGCCTGCGTGTCCTGGATTTCCAAGAGAGGATCCATCTATGTTTAGTTTCACCCAGTTATGAGCAGGAGGATTCCATTTACAGATAATAGCATATTTAACCTTAGTCATTTTCTTTCGTATAGATACACATTCCCTAGACATAGTACAAGCATCTTTCCATATTTTGTTTATGCTAATTTGGGAACCCTTAAACACAGCCGCATTCCGTGCCTTCCAGATATGCCACAGTAAGTTAAGCTAAAGATTGTTTAAAAGGGTTATTCTTTAAAGACTGCAGTATAATTAGAATATTGGTGGTTGATAAATCTCTTATATCTGGCATAAGTTGAGTAGAAACATAAGAGAAAATAGGGTAGTTAACAAAAGTATGAGTAATGTTTTCTGCTTCTACTCTATACAGATTACATAAAGATGAAGGAATACTTCTCTGTTGGAAGAGAAAAACAGAGTTTGATAAACAGTTATGACTAAGAAGCCATGCAAAAAACTGGACTCTAGGGAAGGTGAAAGTTTTTGATAAAGTATGCCATGGAAGAGTCGGTGAGGGTACTAGGGCATAAAACACTTTTGATCGCAGCCAGGAATATGCACTTTTAAGGGAAAACTTACCAGTTTTGTCCCATCTCCAGACTTGTATATCATTTTGGGGGGTAATAGGTATAGGTATTGAAGATATCTGGATTAACAGGTCGGAGGGAAGTAAGGCTTGTATGGGCGATAAGTCGCATTTAGAGTCAGATATAAGTGAATCTACTTTTAGGTTTTGCAATTCCACAGGTATATGAGAAACCTTTGAATCAAGACAGTCATCCAAAGTCCATAAATATTTCCATATATTAATATCTGATCCATTTCCCACTATCTATCTGTAAATAAATTTTCGTGTTCCTGAATTTCACGAAATACGAAAATATTACAAATAAATTATTGAATTGAATTGAGTATTTCGTGGGTGCGAAATCTCTACTTGAAGCCTCTTCTTCTCTTCAAGAGCGTGATCTTTGACTTCGACAACTTTGGAGGTGAAACTTTGACGTTTGATCTCCTTTGACGTTGATTTTGACTTTGAATAACGTTAATTCAGGGGTCGTTGACTTGTTCCCGGATCAAACGCTATAAACTTGACGATTTTTTACTTGAATTTGGGATGTTCTTGGTGGATCTGAGACTTTGATCTTCCGCCAAGGTGGACTTCGGTCTTGATAACGTTAATTCGCCGGTCTTCGGATCTTCCTTGATTTGTGCTTGAGAGGACTTCGAGACTTCTTGAATGCTCTCTTGCTTGTATGTGTCTGTATTCTGAATGAGTTCCAAAGACCCCTTTATATAGTTGTCAAAGAGGTAGAGTTGTGGTGAACTTGAACACTTATTTTGTATTATCTCTTTATTTTAATTTAAAGAAATAAATACATTAAATATTTGGGAAGACATGATTGGTCAATTTCGATATTATCTCTTTATTTTTTATTTTTTTTTTGTATTTTTTGAAGAGATAATATGATAAATATTCGTCTTGATTTGATTGGTCGGAACACCTCAATTTGACACGTGTCGACCGTTGATTCAATGATGAGATATATATTAAAATATCAATTAATTTAACTATTTATATTTAGAATTAATTTAGTAAATTCCAAAATATAAATAGAAAAATAGAGTATAATTGATAACTAACATATATTTTCCACTTGTCGTCATTTGATTGGGTGCAAAATTAATTTGTCTACACCATCTAATAGAATCCTTAACAAGGGGGATAGTGTTATGAATATGTTTCCACACATAACTATGATAAGGTTTAACTCTAGCCTCAACAAAATTGTTATGCGGAAAATATTTTTCTTTTAGAAGAAGTATGCACAGGGATGAATCAAATAGGTGTAGTCTCCATCCTAGATGTAACAGACATGCTCTATTTAGGGTGTTCAAATCTCTGAAACCTAGACCTTCATATTGCTTGGGTAGACAACATGTATTCCAATTGACCAAACTTTTCCTATTATCAAGTTTTGATGGATTCCAAAGAAAATGTTTACTAATTTTGTTTATGTGTTGAATGATGTTCTGAGGTAATTTAAACACGTTCATATGATAAAGAGGAATAGAATTTATAACATGCTTGATGAGAGTACTTCTACCAGCATATGATAGAAAACGGTTATACCAGGTATTGATCCGACTTTCAACTTTAGAAATGTTTGAAAAAAATTCTTCTTTGGAATTCCGACCCATGACATAAGGGAGACCTAAATATTTATCGCCATTCGATAAGTGGTGGTTAATGTACAGAGCTTCAGATATTCCATGTTTCAAAGAGGTTAGGCAGTTTGGAGAATGAGTCAATTTTGATTTGTTCCAACAGATAGATAAACCTGATAGGCTCTCAAATTGATCCAGAGTACCCTTAAAATACACCACAGATTTATGATTTGCTTTCAGAAATAAAAGGCAATCATCGACGTAACAAAGAATAGGTAATTTTGGTCTGTTTATGCATGGTGACATTGCATCAACAAGATGAAGTTGAGAATCTACCAAAATTTTTTGAATTAAACGCTCAAGGCAGAGAAATGAAGATATAAGGAGATAGGATCACCTTGCCTTATACCTATAGTGGGGTTCCATTAATAAGATCGGTTTTCATTTATACGAATAGAGCAGGTGACACTAGAAATGCATGTCATGATCCAGTCTATAAAGATTTGGGGAAAATTGTACAATTTCAAACAGAATCTAATATAGCCCCAATCTAATTTGTCATAGGCTTTTTCAAGATCAAGTTTAATAGCCATGCAATATTGTTTACCTTTTTTGGATCGCATCGAATGCAGCATCTCATGAGCCATAATAATATTGTCACTAATAAGTATATTGGTAAAAACGCATTTTCAAAAGGTGAAATAAGGGAAGATATGAGAGGTTTGAGCCGAGCCACTAAGATATTAGAAATGATTTTTTTGTAAATGGTGTTACAAAGGCTTATAGGTCTAAAATGTTGATGAGATGACGCATTAGGACGTTTAGGGATAACAATTAGTTCTGTTAAATTAATATCAGTAGATTTTAGGTATACATTTCATAAGTCATTTTTTACTTTCTCATTTTTTTTCTCTTTGCATTTACAAGCTTGATTTCGAGAAAGTTGATCGCATTATCATCAGTTAATTTGGAATTCGGGTCATTTTTTAGTTTTATTTAACAAAATTTGCATAGTATATTTAGTAGTTATTGTACTTATGCTTAACTTTCTTTTAAATAATCTTTCGTTAAATAATGAAGATTGTTTTTTTCAACTATATATATAAATCAAACTTATTTTAAATTCTGTTTATTGATGTATTAGGATTAAAAAATAATGATTTGCCATCACTTATCTAATTAAAAAATTTCTTTTAATTAACATTCACATAACTCTAATTTAAAAAAAAATTCTAAAGGAAAAATATCAACGTTCAAGATATCTTAAAATCCTCTTATGCCCTAACAAAATTCTTTCATAATAATAAACCTATCCAACAGAAATATACGTTCCAATTTCAATGGGTTACCCCTCCACATGGCTTTTTCAAATTAAATATTGATGGATCATCGTTAGGGAACTCAGGTAATGCTGGAATTGGAGTTATTATACGTGACTCAGAGGGTAAGTTCATTTCTGTTTATGGAATTTACGTTGGCATCACAACAAATAATATAGCAGAAATCTAGGTACTTTGGTATAGATTACAAATAGTTGTCAGTCTTGAAATTCAGCACTTTCATATAGCTACTGGTAGGCATGTCAATAGGTAGGGTAAGACCCTATCCAGGCCCATCCTAAAAAAAAATACCCAAACCCAGGCTCATAAAAATATATTAGACCCAGACCCAGACCCAGTAAAAAATATAAGTTGGGTCTGGGCCGGGTCTATACCCAATAATAACTAATACTACCCAGACCCATTCCTCCAACTCAGCCCACAAAAATTGAGTCTTCACACCATTAATAAAAAAACTTTAAGAATATTATTATTTCAAAATGTAGCCCAAATGCATCTTCTCTTTTTTTCTTATTTTTGGAGATAAGCACAGCGGTGGCTTTACGAATTCTCAAAGAGAAACATGTGTCTTGGGGCGGCGGCTTTCTGAATTCAAGCACAAATTCACAATTCTTCAAGACCCTTCATCAAAAACAACACGCCCTTTACAGTAACTACATCATGCAAAACTCCTCTTCCAAGATCACCCCTCTCGAAGGCGTATTCTCATGCCGCTGTTGCGTCATCGCCCCTAAATCTACCGCTTCATCGTTGTTGTTGCGCGGCCCCCGCTGGGATCTGCCGCTTCATCGCCGCTGTTGTGCGGCCGCCGCCCAGATCCGCCGCGTTGCGCCGTCGCCAGCTAGATCCATCGCGGTGCACCGTCGTCGCCCAGATCCGCCGCGGTTGTGTCCTCGCTCACCTGTCGCTCATGCCATTGTTGTGGGTATCAGCATACCAAACTCATCTTTTAGAAGAGGCGTTGTTTTTTCTCCAGCATAGTTTTCTCTTTATCGTGTGTGCTTGCGTGAACTGTGAAGGAGAATGAGGATGAGAACCAGAGAATCCTTTGGACGAAAAGGCTGGAACAACATTTATTTCTATTTACTTCCTAATTTTTTTTTAAATTAATGGGTCGGGTCCGGACCCGGCCCAAAAGTTTGGGCCTCGTAGAAGACGATTCAGCTTATATACAATGCTATTATTTTGGTGTGTAAAAAAAAAAATTAACACACACCACATAGTTTCTCTCTCTCTCTCTCTCACGCACACACACACAAAAACACACATGCACACATACATAATGTTTGGTTTTATTTTTTAGGTTGTTTTATTTTATTTATAGAGATACAAAGAGAAGAATAGAAATAAATAAAATGTGTGTTAGAAAATGGTGTATGCTTGGGTTTGTTTTTGGAGTTAGTTTAAAATAGTATAAAGAAAATATTATAAGTATTGTGTTGTATATTTGGGAGACAAAAAATATTGTTCATTGTCAAGTCATGTGTTTTTTGTTTTTATTTTAAATATACATATATATATGTATTAATATCTTATTATATTATAGGTGGGTTGAATTGTTTAATATATTATCACTACAAAAAAATATGGGAATTGCAACGATAATAGGAACGGTTTTTTTTTTTTTTTTTAACTTTTGGAACGGTAAATAGATCACTGGATTCATTTGGACTGGTATTAGGAACGGTTCAGGAACGGGAGGCTATCCGTTGAACGGAGAGGCGTTCCTAATCATTAGGAACGGGAACACGACGTCCGTTCTAATTTCGGAACGGTTTTTGGCATGCAATAGTTTTTACCATTCTTAATTACCTTTGTATGTATGAATATATAATTTTTATATTTGGAACACCTAATTAAATTTTGGAAAGGTCATATCAAAAGTAAATCGCACAAATTGGAAGGGTAGTTAGAGCACAGTTTGGAATTGTCAGCATAAGTTGCAAATACATTTTAGCACTGGTTCTGGATACTTATAGGAATGGTTAGCTATACAAGTTAGGAACGGCCACTGGAATACATTTTCACACGGTCACTGGGAACGAATTTTGTACTCCTAATTTGGAATACGACATTGGACCGGTTTTTAGTATTGTATTTAGAACGAAAACCTAACCACGAAAGCATTGAATTTGGAATACATGTAGGAACGGTCTGTCCTTAATTTGAAATTCGTTTTTATCCGCTCTTAGGAAAGGTTGTCACCTAATTTGGAATGGCTGTTTACCCGGTGATAGAACCGATCACTTCTTTAAAAATAGACAAAAATTGGAACGGTCTATATGAGCTCCATGTCCGACTAAAGTACCATTCCTAAATAATAAATTATTAATTTTTTTATAGTAATAATTATTATTATTAAAATAAATATTAAATTATTAATAATATTTTTGTAGTTTTTTGTATAATTATTATTTAAAATATGTGAAAATGCATAATTTAGAAACAAAAATTATATTAAATAAGAACATTATCCTATTGAATCACAAAAATTAAAAAAAAAAGTCCTAAATCTGCTCCTAATCCCCCTCGTCCCGGTCCATCTCGTCAATGTCTGAAGGGAGGGGGTCTCTAGGAGGCCGTGACGGGCCGGCGGCAGAGTGATTGATCTGCAGGGCCTTCATCATGCCCATCATATCCACCATCATCTCCTCCAACCGGACCATCCGATCCTGCAGGTTTGACGCTGGCGGTGGCGGTGGCGAGGTAACGGTCTGGCTGAGACCGTGGGCCTCGGAACCAAGACCGAATACCCAGCCCTTGTTCTTGCCCCCGACTACAACCAGCCACAACTTCTGCTCGGTCTGCGCCACCGAGCCCTCTGATTCGGCCGGACGATCCCCAGGATTGGCCGTGGCCTGAGACTGGTCATCCTCCAGCAACTTTTGGAACGTCTCCTGCAAAAATAAATTAGGATATTTATAATATCCAACTTACCGCCACTTGCGCTGCCCTTGGCCCGCTCCAGCCGCCATCGGCCTTCTTCTTGTAGCATTTGGAGAATAACTCCATCTGCTTCATTGGGCGGCTGAGCTGCTCCTCCTGTAAAAAGAACTGGGAAACAATTATTAAAATTTTAATTTAATAATGATAAATACTTTAAATAACATTAAATATCTTACCATCTTCTGCTTGTGCGTACCGATGGAGGTAGAACCCCCACGATACACAGTAGCAGATGCTGTTGGGTTGGCGGACCGGTTGGCCTTATTCTTCGCGCACTCCTCCTTGAACTCCGGGGACTCCCAGTACAACAAGAGTTGCCGCCAGACTTCGTTCGCCAGCCATAGAGGCTTCACCAGAGACTGTCTGGCGAGGACGAACTTCTTTCGGAGGAACTTTCCCGCCCAGATGTGGAACATCTTGAACATGGCCTCGTCGTCGCAGTCCCACCAGTGTGTCATCTGTACTAAAAAAATATATATATATATATATATATACTTAGATTGTTAAAATATTTAAAAAAAATTTAATTGATAACTGAAATTTACCTTACCTTTAAGCTCTCGAACCAGAAAATGCTGGTGCTCTGGCGGTACCTTGCGCAAACTACCCCAAGGATGGGGATAGTGTCCTCACACCACCACGTTGATGCGCTCGTGTACCTTCCGATCCATCCTGAAATTATATAATAATTAGTGTGACATAAAAATAATAATCTAAATTACAAAAAAAAAAAATTAAAAAATGTAAATATACCTCGCGTTGGCGAGTGTGATATACTGGCGCGCAGATGGTGGTGGGAATGGTGGGGCAGCCCATGGACGGGTCGGATCTACCGCCGGTGCAGTAGTAGATGGTCCGGCACCCTCCTCGACGGGTGCAGTGGTAGCCGGATCGGGCTGCTGATCCGGCACAGGTGCTACAGGTGCCTGCTCGGCCGGTGGTAGTGGTCGGAACACTGCTTCCCCCATCCTGGAAAGCAACACCAGCCGACGGTATGGCCGGTGAGCCGCGACCGCGGCCATGTCCACCTCCTCGAGCTGGGAAATCCTAACCAGACATGATCTAGAATTTTTTTTTTTGAAAAAATATTAGTGGTATGAAGTTAAAAAATACATGTAAGTATCAATTTATTTGAATAATGATAATTTTTCTAATATTTTAAAAATAATTATGCAAACTAAATCCTAAAATTTTATACTAAGTCCCAAAATTAATTTAATAAACGGATAATGAATCCCAATTTTGTTATTGAAATTTTTCCTACAATGTTTACTAAATCCTAAAATTATTTTCGAAAATATACAGAAAATTTTGAAAATATTTTAAAATTTATAGAAAGTGACATAAAAAAAATTTAAAATTTGAGAAAATTATCAGAAAATTCAAAAAAAATTATTAATTTACAGAAAATTTTCTGAATTTTCATAATTTCGAAAATTTACAGAAAAATTCTATTTTTTTTTTAAATTTACAGAAGATTACATAAAATTTACAAAATTTTTCCAAATTTTCAGAATTTTAAAACATTAAAATTTCCAAAATTTTTAAAATAGTTTCGTATAGAATTTTACATAACATTATTTTTCGAATTTTTTAATATTCATATCAAATTTTGAATTATTGAAAATATCACATATTCTCCTAATCATTGACATCAAATTTTGAATTTAACATAAAAAAATCACAGAAATTATAGAAATGGAAAAAAATTACAAAAAATTCACAAAGAAAACAGAAAATTCCTGAAATAATTATAGAAAATTCAAAAAAATAATAGAAAATTTACAATAATTACTGAAATTTTCACAAAATAACAGAAAATAATCAGAAATTACAACAAATTGTATATAATTCCACAAATTACATCTAAGTCCCTACAGTATATGAAATTACAGAAAATGCACAAAAATTGTATACAATTACAGAATAACCCCTAACATTACATACTATTACAAAAAAAATGCCCAAAATTCTTTCAAAATTACAGAAAAATAGACAAAACATTTCAGAAAATAGTCAAAATACAAAAAAAAGGGGGTTTTGGCAGAATGAATGGTTTGATTTTGCATCGATTACTCTTCGAGCCTTGATTTTGCAAACAGCTTTTCAGTCGACTTTGTCTCTCTTCATGCTCGGGTAACCGGGTAGTAGACTTGTACTGCTTGTTGAGCCAATAGGAATGGTTCATGTTAGAATAGGTGACCATGTAAGCCAATTTTGGCAGGAATATGTAACCTATGTCTAGACAATTTCAGGCGTTTGATAAAACATTTATGAATAAAGAAGTGAAAATTCATATGGCAACACTTTGTTTACGTTCACTTATATCTGCTATTACATATCTGTTCACTACGCAAACAAAGCCCACGGACTGAGAATCGATTTCGGGGACTGGGACTACGCTTGGAGGTAGGTCCATGAAATCAGTCTTACCGAATCAGTCCGGAAATCTCCAAGTCAAGGAATCTCGAAAATGGGTACCGGGATGCCCTTTGAGAGTTGCACTAAGCATCTGCTGTCGTATTTCATCGACGGATGACGAAGGTCGTCTAAGCAGTGTTAGTGGGTCAGCATGCTAGGAAGCAGCTGACTGAGGTGACTCGCGGGAACCGTCTTACGGAGGACCTTGAGTATGGTCAGCAAGGTATGACGTGTATTCCCGGTTCCAACGGTACAGGTCAAGTCCTTTGACATGAGGAACTGCTGAGTTCACCTGTACATCAGGTCTGTATCTTAGATATGGTGAGAGATTGCCAAAATACTCTTGAGTAGTCATAAGCCATGTCTAGTGCAGCTCCGATGTACAGAGTGACAGTAGTTTCCAAGAAAGGATCTGTCTCCTGTCAAAAGGCATAGATAGTTGAGTCTCATGAATGCTCTGTGTCTTGTCCCTAAAATCTGTGGCCACAGTAACTGAACAGAAGGGAAGGTTTCCCTTGCGGCGTTTAGTAAGGACAGACCGACACTTAGGTCCAAAATGAGTACCTGCATTTTTCCGTGTCCTAGACTCTAAGTGATGAGATCGAAGAGAGAAGAACAAGTGTACTGTTAGAGCCTAAATGTTCATCCCCGATTATTTCACCTAGTCTCTAGTGCCATGGACCGTTGCTAGATGGCCACCCATGGTAACGGACGGATTCTAGGAATCTGACCAAGTCTAGCTGAAAGGCGAACCTAAAGAGTCACACACTATCCACATACACTTAGTATTTAATTTGGAATTAAATATTGGAGTAAAGGAATGATTAAATTGGATTTAATCGGGTCCTATATTTTCTTGGGGAAATTAATTTCTTCTATTTGATAAAGGGAATTAAATTAATAAATTGGATTTATTAAGGGAATTAATTTAATGGGCCTAGAATAAATATTAATATTTATTTATTATATTTATTTTGCCTTTTGGAATATTTAATAGGATTTAAATATTTCATTAAATTAAATTAATGGTTGAGATTTAATGGGAGAGATCAAAGGCTAGGATTGAATTTGACAAGGTCAAATTCTACTTTGACTAGGACTTTGACTAGGTCAAAATCCTAGTCAAATTAAGCTTCTAAAGAGGTGGAGTTTAAAGAGGATTAAACTCTTCCTCTATATATACCCCTAGCCTTGCACCTTTTGAAGGATGATGAAATTCCAACACACACACAACACACACTCGTCTCTCTCCCTCTTACCTCTCGTCCGCCCCCTCTCTGTCTAGAAGAAATATATTTTCTTGTTCTTTTGTTCTTGGAACACTAGAACATTGACGAATCAATACCGTTAATTCATAACGTGTTGTTGATTCGTCCACTCCAAAAATCATACTTGTTCGTTGTTAGCACGACGTGCAAGATACGTGGGTCGATCGTGCGTCACGATTTGGAGAGTCTCAAGAACGAGATCTTGGTGCAAAATGGGGAACAACGTGTGTAGCCGTTGAAGACGAAAACGACAACGGGTAGGTCTCGTTTTAATTTTTCGTCTGTTTTATTTTTTCTCCCTATGGCCTCCATGACAATTGCATGTTGTTTATATCATGAGATACACCAAACACCCGGGAATCTCAAGGGTACACCCCTTGAGCGTGTTCTTTATTTATTAAAGCATGCTTTAAATTTTCGTATTTTATTTTATACCGCGCTTCCGCATTCGCGCAATTTCCCGGGACGATCCACGATTCCTTTCAGTGGTATCAGAGCCCGGTTCGGTGTATAGGCCTAGGGTTTATGTGCGTTTTAAGCATGAAACGTGATATTGGCATGTTTTTTAATTAAATCTTGATTTTCTTGATTTTAAAGCATGTCGTTTTATTGCTTTCATTAGTGTGAATTTTTGCATGTTGGTATTTTTCTGTTTTTCTTGGGAAAAGGGGTGGAAAAATTGAACAAAAAACGAGAAACGCCGCAGCCGGCCAGCCCTCCGCATGCTGCCGGCAGGGCAGACGCGCGCAGGCAAGGGAAGCCTGCGGGAGCCCGTCCAGCCGGTCGCGCAGGGGGCAGCGCAGCCAGGGTGGCTGCGCGAAGGCGCGCGAGCACGCAGACGAAGGTGTCTGCGCGCGCGCCCGGCAGGCGCGCTCATGCGCGTGCAAGTCTGCGGGCTTGAGAGTCCGCGCGCGGATGGACACCGGGCAGTGCCGCCAGGCGCGCGCGCACGCAGACGGAGGTGTCTGCGCGCGAGCGCCCGGCAGGCGTGCCCAGTGCACGTCTGCGCGCGCACTGCGCAGGGATAAGGGCGCGGCCGGCAGCCAGCAGGCCAGTGCGCGCGCGAGGCAAGGGATAAGGGTGCGGCCGGAATGCCAGGCAGCGACTGCGCTCGTGCAGGGGCGGCAGGCTGAGCCTGCTGCCCTCTGCGCGCGCCGGCAGGCCGCTGCCGGTGGCGGCGGCCGGTGCTGCTGCTAGGGTTTTAAAACCCTAGTAGTGTTTTCTTTTATTTTTAATTTATTTTCAGTTTTAATTTTGAATTAATTTTGAAAAAATCATTTTTTGGGTTCAATTATGCCTAATTTTCTAAAGACATTATTTTAGGAGTAAAATATGTTGGATTTGGAATCCCGGGATTGTTTTGCTTAAAATAATGAGGAAAGATTTTCGTGAAACGAGAAAATATTATTACCAATATTTGTGTTTTATTTTTCACACGTTACGCACATGTTCATTTATTCCTTATTTTTGAATATTTATGATTGGAAATCATGAATTGTCGGTATATCGTAATTATATGATTAGATCATGTGATTATGTGTGTTGGATGGAAATGGATGATCACGAGCCCTAGACCGAATGTATGGTTTAATTTTTGTTGGGCCTGTGTGCCTCTTTTACTGCTTTCTCCTTCTCTCTTTCTAGTTACCTTGGAATAATAAGGCATTCTACCTCCCTCCTTATGTACTCCCCCCGGGTTTTCACTGGGGTTTCTATTTTTTAATATGTAATGAGAGTAGACTAGGAGTGAGGTTTCTATTTTTGTAATTGGTGGAGAAGAAGGAAGGACCACATGGAGAGCCCAGACGGGAGGTCCCTTGGAGTTTTCCATGAAGTGAAGAAAGAGAAAAGAGACCAAGGCCCATCAGCATGATGATTGGGTTACTATTAATGTAATAGTGTAGGACCAACCCTAGATTGACCATAGATCCACTGCGGGCTCAGTGGGTCGCATAGGATTCGGGCTCGTGATCATCCAACAGGGGCGTGCTAGGCTTTAATTTTGCATGTGGTTATTATGATGGATGAATGGGTTTTTTATTTATCATATAACTGCTATGGATGGTTTAATTTACGCATTATGGATGGATGTGTGAATGTTTATTTATTTAAGATCTCGGTCATTTACTACTCGCACATTGGTTGGACCAATGTCAAAATATTAGACCCTAGATAAAATGGATAAGAACTCTAGGAGTTTGTCCATGCCTGCCAATCCATGGCATAGTGAGGAAGCTGTTTTAGGTCAATAGCGTGGTCTCACGAGTCGTGGCACGTTATTGTACTTAAAGGAAGTTGCACTATGTCATGAACGAAAAATGGGCTACTGCTACCTGTCCACGAGTCGTGGGGGTACCAGTGGGTCTGTGGCTCGGTCGATTGAGTTGGGTTTAACGCCCAATTAGCATGATTTGCTTGGAGTCCTCGGGATCATGTGAAAGGGTGAGGCAATAATCTTGGGAATCTCGTGGAACGAGAATGGTATGGAATACCTCCCACATAATTTTTTCCATGCGGATCGTAGTATGGAAAAAATCGCTATGGATCTCAAGCCCACAAGGAAAGGATTTCCCGAAAATCACGTTTGAGAGTACCGTGTAAATAGTGAGAGGATTAAATGACTAAAGACCATGCATTTAATTATTTTTATCAAACCACCGTCTTTTATTTTCTGCTGATCGCGCGTTGTTTTTCTAAATGTAGATTTAAAATGTCTAAGAACCCACTTTCCACCATTCTTGAGACAAACAAATTCTATGGAACAAATTACAACGATTGATTGTGCAATCTCAGGATAATCCTAGATTACGAGAACCAAGGCTACGTCATGGACGAGCCTCTCCCTAGGACCTTGCCGGAAGGATCCACGCCAGAAGAACGTGAGACGTTCGAGACTTGGCATAAGGATAACCGGAAGGTCCGTAGCGTCATACTTGCTTCGATGACCAATGAGATTCAGAAGCAATATGAAAAGCTAGACGATGTCCCTTCCATTATGGCTCGCCTTAAGGATTGTTATGTAGTCCCGGACCAGCATACTAGGTATGTCGCGACCAAGGCGTTCTTTGGAACTAAAATGACAGAAGGATCCTCTGTACAAGAGCACGGGGTTAAATTGCTTACCCTGGTGGAGCTCGAGGACCTAAAGGCAGGTCTCGATAATGAAACGTACATAGATGTGATCCTTCAGTCACTCCCACCCTCCTTTGACCAATTATCATCAACTACAATATGAACGCACTTGAGAAGGGCATTCATGAGTTGATTAATATGTTGGTGCAATATGAGGCAACGACTAAGAAGTCCACGCCTATTGTTTGGAGGTGCTTCGACTTCCAATACGAAAGGCAAAGGGGCCGGACGTTGGAAGAAGAAGAAAGGGAAGGGAAAGGCCGTCAAAGCAGCTACGAACACTAAGAGTGTTCCCATTGCCAAAGAGGGAAAAGGCAAAGGAAAGGGAAAGGTTGTCTCCAAGCAACAGTCGAAGGCATATGACATATGTATCAACTGCCGTGAGAAAGGGCATTGGAAGAGAGAGTGCCCCAAACTCTTCTCGAACCAAGGTATTTATGTGATTGAGGTTAATATGGTCACTAATTCTGCCTCTTGGGTATTAGATACCGGCTGTGGAGCTCACATTTGCAATGACTTGCAGGTGTTGAAAAGAAGCAGAAAACTGGGTAGCGGGGACATGATCCTGAAGCTTGGGAATGTCAAGGCCATCTCGGCAGAAGCAGTAGGATCCGCCACTCTAGTGATTAGTGATAGTATTAGCATAGATTTAGACCAAGTTTATTTTGTACCTACTATGATTAAAAACATCATTTCCATTCCATTGTTGGACAATAGTGGTTATGAGTTTAGAATCAATAAAAATTGCCTTTTATTTGATGAGGTGTGGAATTGCTCATCTACTTGGTACATTTCATAACGGGCTCTATATCTTGCAACAAACGAATTTCGTTCTCAACACTCAACACAAACGAAAATTAGATAATAACGGGAACGCACGTCTGTGGCACGCTAGGCTAGGTCACATATCCCAAGATAGGATAAAAAGGTTGCTAGACTCAAAGAACCCAGAGGTTGGGGACTTGAGTGATCTACCAACTTGTGAATCCTGTCTAAGAGGGAAAATGACCAAGAAGCCCTTTGTAGGACAAAGCAGGCTTGCCACAGGTCTGTTGGACTTGGTCCATACAGACGTATGTGGACCACTAAGGACGCAGGCCTGAGGTGGGTTCTCCTACTTCATAACCTTTACCGATGATCATTCACGGTATGGTTATGTTTACCTAATGAGGTACATGTCTGAAGCTCTTGAGAGGTTTAAAGAATTCAGACTTGAAGTGGAGAACCATACCAACTGCAAAATTAAGGTCCTACGGTCGGACCGAGGTGGTGAATACCTTAGTACGGAGTTCCTAGATTATCTAAAAGAACATGGTATAATATCAGAATGGACACCTCCCGGAACACCACAGTTGAATGGTGTCTCTGAAAGGAGGAATCGAACCCTGTTGGACATGGTTCGGTCCATGATGAGTTTTACCAGATTGCCCTTATCCTTTTGGGGCTATGCACTAGAAACGACAGCCAAATTGTTGAATTTGGCGCCTACCAGTTCATTGACCCAAACGCCATATGAGATATGGCACGGCAGGCTTGCGTCCTACAACTACTTGAGAGTGTGGGGTAGCCCCGCATACGTCAAGAGGTTAGTGGGAGATAAGCTAGAATCTAGATCTAGCTTATGCAGGTTCGTTGGATACCCTAAGGAAACTGCGGGTTATTACTTCTATGACCCCTTGGAACAAAAGGTGTTTGTTTCAAGAAATGCAATATTCTTGGAGCAAGGCTTCCCAGAGGATGTCCAACCTGATGAGCTGATCCTTGAAGAATCAAGTGATGGAGTACAGCCATCAGAGGTAGCCGTGGAACCCTCACTCAGAGGATTCAGGATAGACAGCCGAAGGGCTGACCAACCTCGAGAAGTCCAACATGCTAGGCATGAAGGACAGCCTTAGGAACAGCCAGCCTCGGTTCCTGAACCGCCGGCTCCGATACAGTCAGCGCCCACAGTCACCACTAACGTTCCCGTTCTCCGTAGGTCCACTAGAGAGTCCAGACCTCCAGTGAGATATGGCTTTCTAGGAGCGACCGATCTTTTGGATAACGATCCTGAGACATATGGAGAAGCGATGTCTGACATCGACTCCGGGAAATGGCTTGAGGCCATGAAAGCCGAAATGGACTCCATGAGCGAGAACCAAGTCTGGAGTCTTGTAGATCCACCGAAAGGTGTTAAGCCAGTGGGCGTCTACAAGCGCAAACTTGGCGTTGATGGAGAAGTCACAACCTTTAAGGCTAGGCTTGTAGCTAAGGGATACACTCAACGACCCGGGGTCGATTTTGAGGATACCTACTCGCCAGTAGCCATGGCTAAGTTCATTCAAATCCTGCTCGCCATAGCAGCATGGTATGACTATGAGATATGGCAGATGAACGTGAAAACGGCCTTCCTCAACGGTTTCGTTGAAGAAGAGATCTATATGGATCAGCCGGAGGGTTTCACGGTAATTGGAGAAGAACAGAAAGTCTGTCGTCTCCAGAAGTCCATCTATGGCCTCAAACAAGCATCCCGAAGTTGGAACATTCGATTTGATGAAGTAATACGGGGTTATGACTTCATCAAAAACGAATCCGATCCTTGTGTATACAAGAGGGTCAGTGGGAGCTCAATAGTGTTCCTAGTGCTTTATGTGGATGACATTCTACTCATTGGTAATGACGTTAGAATGTTAGGAAACACAAAAGCATGGTTGTCAACCCAGTTTTCCATGAAGGACTTGGGTGAAGCCTCCTACATCCTAGGCATCCAGATTGTCAGGGATAGATCTAAAAGGATGTTAGGACTCACCCAAAAACTCGTATATGGAGAAAGTCCTAAAGAGATATCGAATGGACAACTCCAAACGAGGATTCCTTCCCATGAGGCATGGGATCAAGTTGTCCAAGAAACAGTCCCCACAGACTGATGAGGAACTTGAAAGGATGAAAGTCATCCCCTATGCTTCTGCCGTAGGTAGCATCCAATATGCGGTCCACTGCACTAGGCCTGACATTGCGTACGCTTTGAGCGTAACAAGCAGATATCAGTCCTACGCAGGAGAGGCACATTGGAATGTTGTTAAGGGCATCCTTAAGTACCTAAGGAGGACTAAGGAAATGTTCCTAGTCTATGGCAATGGAGAACTAATTCTGGAAGGCTTTAGCGATGCTAGCTTCCAGTCTGATGACGATAATGCCAAGTCTCAATCGGGTTACGTATTCAAACTCAATAGAGGAGTAGTGGCTTGGAAAAGTTCCAAGCAAGCAACCACTGCTGACTCCACTACAGAGGCTGAATACATAGCAGCTTCAGAAGCTGCTAAGGAAGCGGTTTGGATGAGAAACTACATCCAAGAGTTGGGTGTGGTGCCTAGCATCGTCGAGCCTGTTGTCATCTTCTGTGATAACAACGGTGCAATAGCGCAAGCAAAGGAACCGAGATCTCATCACCGTTCCAAACACATTCTTAGACGCTACCATCTTCTTAGAGAAATGGTAGGAAGAGGTGACGTCCGGGTGGACCGAGTCAACTCAACAGACAACACAACAGATCCGCTGACAAAGCCTACGTCACAGAGCGCTCATACGCAACATCTTGAGAAGATGGGGATTAGACATATGGGCGATTGGCTTTAAAGGTCAAGTGGGAGATTGTTAGAATAGGTGACCATGTAAGCCAATTTTGGCAGGAATATGTAACCTATGTCTAGACAATTTCAGGTGTTTGATAAAATATTTATGAATAAAGAAATAAAAATTCATATGGCAACACTTTGTTTACGTTCACTTATATCTGCTATTACATATCTGTTCACTACGCAAACAAAGCCCACGGACTGAGAATCGATTTCGGGGACTGGGACTACGCTTGGAGGTAGGTCCATGAAATCAGTCTTACCGAATCAGTCCGAAAATCTCCAAGTCAAGGAATCTCGAAAATGGGTACCGAGATTCCCTTTGAGACTTGCACTAAGCATCTGATATCGTATTTCATCGACGGGTGACGAAGGTCGTCTAAGCAGTGTTAGTGGGTCAGCATGCTAGGAAGCAGCTGACTGAGGTGACTCGCGGGAACCGTCTTACGGAGGACCTTGAGTATGGTCAGCAAGGTATGACGTATATTCCCGGTTCCAACGGTACAGGTCAAGTCCTTTGACTTGAGGAACTGCTGAGTTTACCTGTACATCAGGTCTGTATCTTAGATATGGTGAGAGATTGCCAAAATACTCTTGAGTAGTCATAAGCCATGTCTAGTGCAGCTCCGGTGTACAGAGGGACAGTAGTTTCCAAGAAAGGATCTGTCTCCTGTCAAAAGACATTGACAGTTGAGTCTCATGAATGCTCTATGTCTTGTCCCTAAAATCTGTGGCCACAGTAACTGAACAGAAGGGAAGGTTTCCCTTGTGGCGTTTAGTAAGGACAGACCGACACTTAGGTCCAAAATGGGTACCTGCATTTTTCCGTGCCCTAGACTCTAAGTGATGAGACGAAGACAGAAGGACAAGTGTACTGTTAGAGCCTAAATGTTCATCCCCGATTATTTCACCTAGTCTCTAGTGCCATGGACCGTTGCTAGATGGCCACCCATGGTAACGGACGGATTCTAGGAATCTGACCAAGTCTAGCTGAAAAGTGAACCTAAAGAGTCACACACTATCCACATACACTTAGTATTTAATTTGGAATTAAATATTGGAGTAAAGGAATGATTAAATTGGATTTAATCGGGTCCTATATTTTCTTGGAGAAATTAATTCCTTCTATTTGATAAAGGGAATTAAATTAATAAATTGAATTTATTAAGGGAATTAATTTAATGGGCCTAGAATAAATATTAATATTTATTTATTATATTTATTTGGCCTTTTGGAATATTTAATAGGATTTAAATATTCCATTAAATTAAATTAATGGTTGAGATTTAATGGGAGAGATCAAAGGGTAGGATTGAATTAGACAAGGTCAAATTCTACTTTGACTAGGACTTTGACTAGGTCAAAATCCTAGTCAAATTAAGCTTCTAAAGAGGTGGAGTTTAAAGAGGATTAAACTCTTCCTCTATATATATACCCCTAGCCTTGCACCTTTTGAAGGATGATGAAATTCCAACACACACACAACACACACTCTTCTCTCTCCCTCTTACCTCTTGTCCGCCCCCTCTCTCTCTACAAGAAATATATTTTCTTGTTCTTTTGTTCTTAGAACACTAGAACATTGATGAATCAATACCGTTAATTCATAACGTGTTGTTGATTCATCCACTCCAAAAATCATACTTGTTCGTTGCTAGCACGACGTGCAAGATACGTGGGTGGATCGTGTGTCACGATTTGGAGGGTCTGAAGAACGAGATCTTGGTGCAAAACAGGGAACAACGCGTGTAGCCGTTGAAGACGAAAACAACAACGGATAGGTCTCGTCTTAATTTTTCGTCTCTTTTATTTTTTCTCCCTATGGACTCGATGACAATTGTATGTTCTTTATATCATGAGATACACCAAACACCCGGGAATCTCAAGGGTACACCCCTTGAGCGTGTTCTTTATTTATTAAAGCATGCTTTAAATTTTCGTATTTTATTTTATACCACGCTTCCGCATTCGCGCAATTTCCCAGGACGATCCACGATTCCTTTCAGTTCATTCTTTTGGTAGAGCTTTTTGAATTTGACTTCAACGACGTGATAACGAGGGTGTATCTTCATGCCTCTGACCAGATCGACCCAACAACAATTAAACAATACAATCTACATGTTTGGAATTAGTGGTTAATCTAGCTAAATTATTTTGTTTCAAAATTCCATAGAAGTCAAAATCCGTGTCTGTATATGATGAGCTTTTCACACAAACACCACAATTCATTGTTGACTTCCAGAAATTGTGACGTTCAGTGTGGAAATTGAAGCCATTGACGAAGTAAGACGGGTATGTCGTCACTTCTGCTCTAGGGCCCCAATAATGCAACTTCAATAATTTGCTGTTTGTGTGATTCAGTTTGGGTTTTACCTGCAATTCATCATATAGCAATTGAAATAATTGATTACAAATTAATTAGCAAATCGCATTTATAAGAAAGTGACACTTACACGATGTTTGAACCAATCCTTGAATTGTGTTGCCACTAGTTGATCAAGTATCAGGTCCTCCGAATTGTGTTGCTCGAACAGTTCATTCAAGAATGACCTGTTATAGTAAAACTGATAGTTATAAATATACATGTAATTGAAATTGAAATTAAGGCTTCAGATAATTATGTTTGTATAAGACACTTACTCGTAGTACGGTGCAACTACTTCACAATTACACAAGATGTATGTCTCGATAACATGAAGTTCCTCACCGCTCCGCCATCTCTTCTTTGAGGCGCAACTTGCTCAGCCCGGGTAGTTGAAAATGGACCGTACTATTCGATTGTTGTTGCTCGTGAGATCATTGTTCCGACCGGGTCTGCTTCGCTTGCAGAGAATGTGCAGTTCGAAGTAGTGAGAGGAGAAAAGCCCGATTTTTTCGACAATATAAGCCTCTACAATTGACGCCTCGACGTGTGCTTTGTTTTTAACATTTTTCTTCAAACTGCGTAGGAAGCTATTCATACGAGTATTTATTAAGATGCAAAAAAAAAATATATTTAACAATAGTTAATTAATTACCTCTCAAATGGGTACATCCATCTGTATTGCACGGGCCCCCCAACATGCACCTCATATGGAAGGTGAACAATTAGATACTCCATTGAGTCAAAAAAAGGAGGAAATATTTTTCTCGAGGTTGCGTAGGATGACGGCTACACTATCTTCCAATTCTTTTACCTTGGCCACATCTAGTGTAGTTGACCATAGGATCTGGAATAGAAGGCTCACTTCCGTCAAGACCCCCCACACGTGCTGCGGAAGCATTTCACGGAAGGTAACCGGAATCAATTTCTGCATGAATACATAACAATCATGGCTCTTCATGCCGTGCATCCTTAACTCCTTCATCTCAACGCAACCGGCCAAGTTAGAGGCATATCCATCAGGAAACCTAAGACAACCAATCCACTCATATATCTTTTTCTTTTGCTCCTTCATCAGTGTATATACCGCTTTGGGCATCACGTTCGATCTCCTTTCGTCCACCTCAAGCTCCGTCCGATTACATATGATCTTGAGATCCTTCTGTGCATTCAGATTGTCCTTCGTTTTCCCCTTGACGTCCATCACAGTGTTGAATATATTATCGAACACATTCTTTTCAATATGCATGACATCAAGATTGTGTCGTATCAGATGCGCTCCCCAGTATTCAAGCTCCCAGAAGATGCTTTTCTTCGTCCACTTATGGTCGACACTGTAGCCTTCCGGTTCACTCAACGGTTGCTTGAATGACACACTAAACGCATCGACACGGGTTCGGATCTATTCTCCATTCAGCCTTGGATGTGAAAACCTTCCTCTCCATTCGATTTTTAGTGAAGGCTTTCTTATTCCTGCGATACGGATGATCCGGTGGTCGGAACTGCCTGTGGCAGTCAAAATAGCATGCCTTCCGGCCGTGCTGTAAATAGAATGTCCCTGTGTCCTCCATACAAACTGGACACCCCATAACACTGGCGGTACTCCATCCAGACGCCATCCCATAAGCAGGAATGTCGTTCACTGTCCACATCAATGCGGCATGCATCATGAATGCCTGGTTTGTCGCAGTATTGTGCGTACGTACACCCACATGCCATAAATTCTGCAACTTCTCAATCAATGACCAAGTAGACATCGATAAGGCATTTCGGATTCGATGGGCCAGGGATCACCATCATGAGGAACATATACTGAAACTTCCTGCACATTCCCGGTGGGAGATTGTACGGTGTAAGTAACGGGCCAACATGAGAAAGTTTTACCATACTGGCTGTGCGGTGCAAACCCATCCGTGCATAACCCAAGTCTAACACTATGAGGCTCAGTTGCAAAATCAGGATACATTCAGTCAAAATGCTTCCAACCCTATGCATCGGACAGATGACACATTGATCTTTCCTCCGTCTGATGGCTCGCATGCCAAGTCATATGCTCTGATGTGGCCTCCGACGCATACAACCTCTGCAGCCGAGGGGTTAGCGGTAGATACCTAGGAATAGCATACGGGGACTGAAAGATTGTGGATCGTCCCGGGAAATAGCGCGAATGCGGAAGCACAGTATAAAATTAAATAACAAAAATTAAACATGCTTTACGTAAATTAAACAACACGTTCAAGGGTGTGCCCTTGAAATTCTCGGGTGTTTGGTGTATCTCATGAATTAAAAGCATAGAAAAGAATCATGGTGGCCATATGATTAAAAATAAAAGAGGGACGAAAAATAAATCGGGACCTACCGATTGTCGTTTTCGTCTTCTAACCGGTACACGCGTTGTTCCCCGATTTGCACCAAATCTCGTATATGAGATTCTCCGAATTGTGACACACAATCCACCCACATATCTTGCACGTCGTGCTAGCGAACGAACAAGTGTTTTCGATAGGATGGATCAATCACACGTTATTAGGTTAATGGGATTAATCCTCCTATATTCAATTGTTCCAAGAACAAAAGAACAAGAAAGCAATATTCTTGAGAGAGAGAGAGAGAGAGGGCGGACGAGATGGGAGAGAGAGAGAGAGCCGAGTTGTAGCGTGTGTGTGTGTGTATGTTGGAGTTTCATCATCTCTCTTATGTGGAGCGGCTAGGACTATTTATAGAGGAGGAGTTTAATTCTCTTCAAACTCCAACTCTAGAAGACTAATTTGACTAGGATTTTGACCTAGTCAAAGTTCTAGTCAAATTTAATCCTAGCCATCCATCTCTCCTTTTAATCTCAACCATTAATTTAATTTAATGAAATATTTAAAACCTATTTAAATATTCCAAAGGGAAATAAATAAATACAATTAATATAAATATTTATTCTAGTCCCATTGAATTAATTTTCTAATAAATCTAATTTATTAGATTAATTCCTTTTATCTAATAAAAGGAATTAATTCTCTCCAAGAAAATTAAGGACCCGATTAAATCCAATTTAATCATTCCATTTCTCCAATATTTAATTCTAAATTAAATACTTAATGTGTGTGGATTGTGTGTGACTCGTTAGGTTCACCTTTCAGCTAGACTTGGTCGGATTTCCAAAATTCGCCCGTTACCATGGGTGGCCATCTAGCAATGGTCCATGGCACTACAGACTAGGTGAATATTCGGGGATGAACATTTAGCTCTAACAGTACACTTGTCCTTCCATCTACGGTCTCACCACCTAAGGTCTAGGGCACGGAAATTGCAGGTACCCATTTTGGACCTAAGTGTCGGTCTGTCCTTACTAAACGCCGCAACGGAAACCTTCCCTTCTGTTTAGTTACTGTGGCCACAGATTTTAGGGACAAGACACAGAGCATATGTGAGACTCAACTGTCAATGCCTTTTGACAGGAGACAGATCCTTTCTTGGAAACTACTATCACTTTGTACACTAGAGCTGCACTAGACATAGCTTATGACTACTCAAGTGCTTCTTGGCAACCTCTCACCATATCTAAGATACAGACCTGATATACAGGTAAACTCAGCAGTTCCTTCAGTCAAAGGACTTGACCTGTACTGTCGGAACTGGGAACACACATCATACCTAGCCGACCCTACTCAAGGTCCTCCGTAAGACGGTTCCCGCGAGTCACCTCAGTCAGTTGCTCCCTAGCAGGCTAACCCACTAACACTGCTTAGACGACCTTCGTCACCCGTCGATGAAATACGACAGCAGATGCTTAGTGAAAGTCTCAAGGGGAATCTCGGTACCCATTTTCGAGATTCCTTGACTTGGAGATTTCCAGACTGATTCGGGGGGACTGATTTCATGGACCTACCTCCAAGCGTAGTCCCAGTCCCCCGAAATACGTTTTCAGTCCGTGGGCTTTGTTTGCGTAGTGAGCAGATATGTAATGCAGATAAAGTGCACACAAACAAAGTAATGTCAAATGAATTTCACTTCTTTATTCATTAATGATTTTCAAATCCCTAAAATTGTCTAGACATAGGTTACATTTTGCCTGCCAAGATTGGCTACATGGTCACCTATTCTAACAGGACTTCTTGCGTTTAGGATTTCTGTCCCTGGTGGGTTTGTACCTAGCATCTCCACAAAACTTGCAATATTCCAAATCAATATCGTCCTTCCAGTACAACATGCAACCGTTTTTGCAAGCATCAATCTTCTGAACTGGTAAACCCAATTCTCTTATCAATTTCTTCGTATTGTAATAATCGGCGGGGAAAGTGTGATCGCGGGGCATTATAGTATCAGCCCACTGGCATAACCGATCATATGTATGCTCGAAAAAAACCCCTCCGGCCTTGATATTCACCAAAGAGGCAATTGATGCCAATTGAGAGGTGGTACAGTCATTCCACAACGATTGGTCCGCAACATAAACTACATAAAAAAAACGTTAGACAAGCCAGACACATAATCATAGGGCCTCGAATTATAATATGAACTAGGACCCACATCAGATGGACAATACCGAGTACCATCATTAGCCGGTCCCTCCTGGTTGTACGAAGACCAAAAAGATGGCCCCGCGGTATCGAATATCATCCTCTGCGCCCAATCCATCTGAGCCGCATCACCCCAATTCGAACACCCTCCTCCTGAACGGGTGGCGTTTGCTGCTGCTACACATGGGGCGCTATCAATGCTTCAAAGTATTCCTACACCCTCTCCTCACCATGCGAAGTCCAATTATAATACTCTGGCATAAACCCTTCATACACAAATCAAAATATACCTCGTCTGGTGTTTTGAACCATTCGATTTTGCACTTTCGGCAGGGATACTTAATCTTCTCCCCGTCCATATATGCACGCTAAGACTGGGCTCATTCGAAATATTGTAACACCGTCCTCAAACTCCAGCGTCACACCCAGGACGTCTCGATCATACATCCATTTTCTTAACTGTCTTAACATGATTGGTCCTACATAATTCACAAATTTACGTAATTAAATGACGAGAATATATTATATATATAACTAACAATTACATAATTTCAACTTCCTATCTGAGCAAAACACCTATCAATATCAATGCAAAATTCGTGCAAATAATTGATTTGTTCGATTTTCCGTATAAAGAATCAACAGGTGGAGTTACAACAAAATGAGTTGGAGAGTAATTACAAGAACAATGAGAAAGAAGGGGGACATATATATAGAAAAATATTGGAACGGGCATTGGAATATTATTTGGAACATAAAACTAGCCGTTGAAATATAGTCGAATTCTAGCTTTAGGAATGGTCTCAGGCACGGATATAGAAACGGTAATCTTACCGTTGTAATATAGCCGTTATGGCATATTAGGAACGTTATTAGTCACACACAATATGACCGTTCCTAAATGGAGCACAATTGGGAATGGTAATTGTAACTATTAGTTTCACGTAAACCTCGAGATGTTAAATGCAGCGGAAATTAGATTTTAAATTACAATACAATATTGTAATTAGCGATCAAATCACCCGTCTCGTTGCTACTACGATGTGGATCTCATGCATAAAGGAGTCAGTTGAATGGTTTAGGATACTAACCTTGGTGTCCGTCAATTGATGTAGATGACATAAACGTTCTCAAGAACGATCCCCATCTAAGCAATGGTAGAAAACGGCTACTAGTCCTTCGGTACGGTAAAATCGTTCCGATCATTGTTCACAGTAGAACACATATGTCTTCCCTCTAAAGATAGTTCACATCACCTATGATGGAATCTCCAATAACCCTATGCTATTAGGTATTAGAGGATTTCGGTAGATCAACGATTGATCAACGGAGAAGACAAGAAACTCGTTTCTTGTTGAGACTTGAACAAATGCAAGAGTGCAAGAGAGCAAAAGAGCAAAGGGAGCAAAGAATTTTCAAGGATTCTCAAGAATTCTTTTGAATGGCAAAGGTCTCCTATTTATAGACCTTCCATTGGAGAAGCCAAGTTGAACTTGTTTTCTTCTTCTTGCAAAGAGGAAGACAAGTTTGATTCCTCTTATTACAAAATGACAAACTTGTTTTGTCATATTAAGAAGAGAAGTTCAAACTTTGCTTCTTCATCTTGCAAAGAGGAAGACAAGTTTGATTCTTCTTCTTAAAATATGACAAACTTGTTTTGTCATATTAAGAAGAGAAGTTCAACTTTGCTTCTTGTTCTTATAAATGACAAACTTGTTTTGTCATATTAAGAAGATAAGTTCAACTTTGCTTCTTCATCTTATGAAGACAAGTTCGACTTTGATTCTTTGTCTTCAAGAAGACAAATCCAACTTTGCTTCTTCGCCTTTCAAGACGACAAATCCAACTTTTCTTCTTCGTTTTTAAGAAGACAAATCCAACTTTGCTTCATCGTTTTTCAAGAAGACAAATCCAACTTTACTTCTTCATTTTTAAGAAGACAAATCCAACTTTGCTTCTTCGTCTTTCAAGAAGACAAATCCAACTTTGCTTCTTCGTTTTTAAGAAGACAAATCCAACTTTGCTTCTTCATAAGAAGACAAATTGAATTTTGCTTCTTCAAGAAGACAAGTTCAACTTTGCTTCTACATAAGAAAACAAATTGAATTTCGCTTCTTCATCTTCTCCATAATTAATCCAATTAATTATTTTCAAGAATTCCATCATGGATTTGTGTGTGACCCTTTACGTTCACTACTCATCTAGACTTGGGCTTGTATCACATATACAATTTAATTAGCAAGTTATTTGCGTTAGATTAATTAGATCATATCATAATGAATCACCCTCAATTAACTCCTTGGAGGGTACCCGTTACATGGGTAGCCACCTAGCAGTAGTGCATGGCACTAGAGAATAGGTGAATCTACGTGAACCTGTAAGTTACGAGTTCCATGCAAATACAGTCCTTCTATCAAGCTAATATCCCGATCGAAGTCTAGGGCAAGGAATTGCAATCGGTTCCCATCTTGGATTTCGATATCTATGTATAAACTCTACACTTTGTGCTACTCATTTATCAACATAGGAAACTCCTTTCCTATTTGATCAACTACCGTGGCCACGGATTTTGGAGAACAAAATGTAGAGAACATAGGAGATTCTTCATCATCTCATGATGAGCGATGGATCCTATCCTGGAACTCACCAACCTCTATGCATGCTCTGACTATGTCTGAAACATGAATTTTTAAAAACTATAGAAGAAACCATAGTTGTGTCAGATATGATCAAGTCATAGCCGTCCTATGCACATGGTTACTGTGGAACCTCAAGTCAAAGGACCACTTAATGCACTATCGTAACAAAGGCGAATCAAGTCATACCGATCATGCCCCACAAGGCTTCCATATGACATCTCCTACGGGCTAGTTTAGTGAACTTGATAACTCTTTATCAAGCACCCACTAAAGTGCGTAAACGTCATACATCATTATTTATGAAACGCAACAATCATCATATGAACACATCACTTAGTGCAAGTCTATAAGGAATCATGGTCGATGCCCCATCTCGACCGGTTCATCGACTTGGAATATTTTAGATCATTGTCGCCATCATATGCGTGACCCAACCCCATAGCACTATGATCTAAGGGCTTCAACCAAATGAATACAAATATTGTATTAAGCATAAGATGAAGATGGCGAAAGAGCGATTCTTAATATTAACATTTTATTGAAAAAGATCATTTAGAATGGTAGACAATGAACCAAAAATTAGCTTGACAGTCACCAATTCTAACAATCTCTTACTTGACCTAAAATCCAATTGCCCATAAGCTCATGCCCATCTTCTCAAGATGCTGAGTATGTGCAATCTAGAATCAGGCTTAGGCAGCGGGTTTGCTATATTCTATATTAATCCAATGCGATCCACTATCAACACATTTGTGTTTGTATCTGTAATGAGGTCTTGGTATTCACGCTTGCGTGATTGCCCTGTTTGTTATAACAAGGTATAACTATGGATTCAACAATGCTAGGTACTACACCCAACTCTTGGATGTAGTTTACATCCAAACTACCTCTTTTGCAGCTTCATAAGCTACAATATACTTGGCCTGTGACGTGGAATCACCATCTAATTGACAGCTACTCGATTTAGCCAAAATACATACCCAGATTTGGATTTAGCATTGATAATATCTATTCAGCTCCCACTGACCTCTTAATACACTAATGAATCATATTCATTAAAGACACAATCATACAACTTTATGACTATGAAAAATTATTCAACTTTGGGATACCTATTTAAGTCCATAAATAGGCCAGTTGGAGTTTACAAACCTTTTGTTTCTCCTCTTCCAAATATAACGCCTTGAGGTTGATCCATATAGATCTCTTCCTCAAAAATTCTAAGGAATGTTGTCATTACATCTACTTGACATATCGCGTAGTCATAGTACATGACTGACAAGTTGGATGGATTTGGCCATAGTCGATGGGAAATATGTTATCTCAAAGTCCACATGGTTTCTTTGAGTGTGACCTTTCACCGTAACCTTTCACCATTAATAGGGCCATAAAGATCATTATCTTTCGATCAACTCCAAGCTCAAGCTTGTAGACCCATTTACATCCAACGGGCCTAACTTGCTTAGGTGGGTCTTCCATACTTTGTGGAGTATATGGAGTCCATCTTGGATTTTTTTGGTCTCAAGCCACTTTCCCGAATTGTCTCTTTTAAGGTCATTTGGATCATTATCCAATTTACTAGTCAAAGGTAGTATATCAATAAGGTCAATATGGGATGCTATGACCATTTTCATTACCATAGGTCGTGCATCACTCGACTCTTCAAGCTGCAAACCTATCTATTTGAGTATCGATAGAAAATCCTTCTTTTAAGAACACTGAATTTCTCGAAATAAATACTTTTGTATCGAGAGATCACAAAATTCTATCCTGCAGTTTCTTTTGGATACCCAACCCAAGGTGGATCTAGTATCCAGCCAAACTCCCACTAGTCTCTCGACGTACGCAAGACACCCACATATCGTAAGATATGTGTGGGAGGGTGACTTGTCGTGCCATATCTTATGTGGCATTTTGGGTACAACTTTAGATTATGCCATGTGCCATGTTCAATAACTTGGCAACCATTTCTAATACACAGCCCCAAAATGAAAGAGGTAATGTAACCAAACTCATCATGGACTGAACCATGTTTAATAAGGTTTGATTCCTCTTTCAGCCATGCCGTTAAGTTGTGGCGTTTGCAGGAGACGTCCACTGAGAGAGAATCTCATTCTCTTTCATGCAATCTAAGAATTCTGTATTTAAGTACTCAATACTTTGATAGGATCGAAGGTTGTTAATTTTGGTGCACAATATGATTTTCTATTCCTAATTTGAACTCTTTGAACTTTTCAAACATTTCAAACTTGTACTTCATTAAGTACACATAACCTAACCTAACCGTGAGTGATCAACGATGAAGGTTATGAAGTAAGAAAATCATCCTTCAGATTTCGGGTACATGACAAACATTTGTATGGATCAAATCCAAAAGATTCATGGCTTTTTGCTACTTTGTCCGACAAATGGCTCAACAGTCTCTTTTCCCTTCACAAAAGATTCATAAGTGAAAGAGCATCCAAATAATCTATTTCTAGATTCTTGGAGTCAATCTATCTCTTCATCTTATCCTTCGAAATGAGGCATAGCCTAGCATGCCATGTTTGTGTATATTCTTGGTTCCTCCAACTTTCTTTTATGTTGAATATCCACAGTCAAATTATGGTCATATCACAATTTACGAGTGCACTAGAGAATAGGTGAATCTACGTGAACCTGTAAGTTACGAGTTCCATGCAAATACAGTCCTTCTATCAAGCTAATATCCCGATCGAAGTCTAGGGCAAGGAATTGCAATCGGTTCCCATCTTGGATTTCGATATCTATGTATAAACTCTACACTTTGTGCTACTCATTTATCAACATAGGAAACTCCTTTCCTATTTGATCAACTACCGTGGCCACGGATTTTGGAGAACAAAATGTAGAGAACATAGGAGATTCTTCATCATCTCATGATGAGCGATGGATCCTATCCTGGAACTCACCAACCTCTATGCATGCTCTGACTATGTCTGAAACATGAATTTTTAAAAACTATAGAAGAAACCATAGTTGTGTCAGATATGATCAAGTCATAGCCATCCTATGCACATGGTTACTGTGGAACCTCAAGTCAAAGGACCACTTAATGCACTATCGTAACAAAGGCGAATCAAGTCATACCGATCATGCCCCCACAAGGCTTCCATATGACATCTCCTACGGGCTAGTTTAGTGAACTTGATAACTCTTTATCAAGCACCCACTAAAGTGCGTAAACGTCATACACCATTATTTATGAAACACAACAATCATCATATGAACACATCACTTAGTGCAAGTCTATAAGGAATCATGGTCGATGCCCCATCTCGACCGGTTCATCGACTTGGAATATTTTAGATCATTGTCGCCATCATATGCGTGATCCAACCCCATAGCACTATGATCTAAGGGCTTCAACCAAATGAATACAAATATTGTATTAAGCATAAGATGAAGATGGCGAAAGAGCGATTCTTAATATTAACATTTTATTGAAAAAGATCATTTAGAATGGTAGACAATGAACCAAAAATTAGCTTGACGGTCACCAATTCTAACAATCTCTTACTTGACCTAAAATCCAATTGCCCATAAGCTCATGCCCATCTTCTCAAGATGCTGAGTATGTGCAATCTAGAATCAGGCTTAGGCAGCGGGTTTGCTATATTCTATATTAATCCAATGCGATCCACTATCAACACATTTGTGTTTGTATCTGTAATGAGGTCTTGGTATTCACGCTTGCGTGATTGCCCTGTTTGTTATAACAAGGTATAACTATGGATTCAACAATGCTAGGTACTACACCCAACTCTTGGATGTAGTTTACATCCAAACTACCTCTTTTGCAGCTTCATAAGCTACAATATACTTGGTCTGTGACGTGGAATCACCATCTAATTGACAGCTACTCGATTTAGCCAAAATACATACCCAGATTTGGATTTAGCATTGATAATATCTATTCAGCTCCCACTGACCTCTTAATACACTAATGAATCATATTCATTAAAGACACAATCATACAACTTTATGACTATGAAAAATTATTCAACTTTGGGATGCCTATTTAAGTCCATAAATAGGCCAGTTGGAGTTTACAAACCTTTTGTTTCTCCTCTTCCAAATATAACGCCTTGAGGTTGATCCATATAGATCTCTTCCTCAAAAATTCTAAGGAATGTTGTCATTACATCTACTTGACATATCGCGTAGTCATAGTACATGACTGACAAGTTGGATGGATTTGGCCATAGTCGATGGGAAATATGTTATCTCAAAGTCCACATGGTTTCTTTGAGTGTGACCTTTCACCGTAACCTTTCACCATCAATAGGGCCATAAAGATCATTATCTTTCGATCAACTCCAAGCTCAAGCTTGTAGACCCATTTACATCCAACGGGCCTAACTTGCTTAGGTGGGTCTTCCATACTTTGTGGAGTATATGGAGTCCATCTTGGATTTTTTGGTCTCAAGCCACTTTCCCGAATTGTCTCTTTTAAGGTCATTTGGATCATTATCCAATTTACTAGTCAAAGGTAGTATATCAATAAGGTCAATATGGGATGCTATGACCATTTCCATTACCATAGGTCGTGCATCACTCGACTCTTCAAGCTGCAAACCTATCTATTTGAGTATCGATAGAAAATCCTTCTTTTAAGAACACTGAATTTCTCGAAATAAATACTTTTGTATCGAGAGATCACAAAATTCTATCCTGCAGTTTCTTTTGGATACCCAACCCAAGGTGGATCTAGTATCCAGCCAAACTCCCACTAGTCTCTCGACGTACGCAAGACACCCACATATCGTAAGATATGTGTGGGAGGGTGACTTGTCGTGCCATATCTTATGTGGCATTTTGGGTACAACTTTAGATTATGCCATGTTCAATAACTTGGCAACCATTTCTAATACACAGCCCCAAAATGAAAGAGGTAATGTAACCAAACTCATCATGGACTGAACCATGTTTAATAAGGTTTGATTCCTCTTTCAGCCATGCCGTTAAGTTGTGGCGTTTGCAGGAGACGTCCACTGAGAGAGAATCTCATTCTCTTTCATGCAATCTAAGAATTCTGTATTTAAGTACTCAATACTTTGATAGGATCGAAGGTTGTTAATTTTGGTGCACAATATGATTTTCTATTCCTAATTTGAACTCTTTGAACTTTTCAAACATTTCAAACTTGTACTTCATTAAGTACACATAACCTAACCGTGAGTGATCAACGATGAAGGTTATGAAGTAAGAAAATCATCCTTCAGATTTCGGGTACATGACAAACATTTGTATGGATCAAATCCAAAAGATTCATGGCTTTTTGCTACTTTGTCCGACAAATGGCTCAACAGTCTCTTTTCCCTTCACAAAAGATTCATAAGTGAAAGAGCATCCAAATAATCTATTTCTAGATTCTTGGAGTCAATCTATCTCTTCATCTTATCCTTCGAAATGAGGCATAGCCTAGCATGCCATGTTTGTGTATATTCTTGGTTCCTCCAACTTTCTTTTATGTTGAATATCCACAGTCAAATTATGGTCATATCACAAACTAATTATGAATGTGGATAATACACAAAACCATTTGTGTAAGCACCAAGTGAAACTTTAAAGAAAATATTTTAATAGTAAAATAACCTTCACTTGGCACAAAATACTATCCACTAACATCCTTGCTAACTACCAAGTAAATTGTTCCTATGGCTTCATCAGCGAACTTACTTGCCACTTCATAAGCCTTAGGATCACCTTGTTTTTTACTCAGTCATTCGCTTCTTATTTCGTGTTGCAACTTTTGCAAACATAAGCTCCATATATCTTGCAATCATATTGCCAATATGAGCTTCAAGCTTGGCATCACATATCCAGGAAACAATGTTAGCAACCATGTTAAATTTCAACATTAAGGATACTTCGGGGTGTAACAAGACCCTTCTTGCAATACCTCTTTCAATGGCTAGTTTTCATGGCAGTATAAATACTTATCACTACTTTGATCATTTTGGTTCATTTTCTGTATGACCATTAGAACTTCCTCTCACGTGTCGTATCATATATGCTTATCTTTCACTCCAGAATAATTCCTTGTGAGTGGGTGTAGATTACACGTGTTCTGATTGAGGTGTCCGTATTATTGTAGTAAACACTTTACTTAGTGATGTTACCATAACATCTAGTTTGTAAGATATCCTTTTATCCAACAATTGAATGTCTCACATTTCTTGTTGGCGAATTCCTCAAATGGGTCAACTCAGAGAAAATCTTTCCGAAATATATAGGTTTCTTGGAACCAAAAACAATTTTAAAATTCCCAAACCAATCAAAGTAGTGATGCTCAATTAGTGAACAAGTCACAAAAAAATGGTTATGAGTGGTTTTATACATCAACAAAAATATAAGCATTCTTTCAACCAATGTTAATTTTTCAATTTATGATATGGTCTTTAATCATAAATTGCTCCCACTATTTCTTCAAAATTCCATAAACCCTCATATGAATTTTCAGGAAACCTTTCCTAGTGGGCTTGAGGTCCATAGAACTATCTCCATGCCCCGCTGTTACGATTCGCATGGAAATAATTTTATGGGAGTTGACTTTCACCATTCTCATCCCTATGAGATCCCCAAGATGTTTTGCCTCATTTTTCACATAATCCCAAGGACTCCAAGTGAATTATGCTACTCCATGTTAAGCCCAACCGATCAACAAAAAGGACCCCCATACTATCGCCCCCTACGACTCGTGAGACAGGGAAAGAGCAGGTAATCTACTTGTTCACAGTGGCAGTACAGCTTTTCACTACTTCCAAATCATTCCACGACTCGTGAGACAATATGGTGAAAGGTGATAGCATCTCATACTGTGACACCCAAAAATTTTTATACATAATTATGGGGTTCATTGATAATTATTTAAGAAATTTAATTAATTGGTAGATATATTATAGATTAAATTGTGATCATATTAAGACTTGAACGGAGTGAATTGTAGCTTTATATAATATTTGGGAGCAAATTATATTAATTAAGAAATTAGAAAGGACGTAATGGATATTTTGAAAAAGTTTATTAAAATTTAAAAAAATAAATAAAGAAAAATGGTGGATAAAGTTGGGTGCTGACGCACCCATCTTTTTCCTTTATAAAACACATACACACACACACTATAATAAACACATACAACACATTAATCATACACACACACCTTTGGCGAACAGAAGGTAAGTAATTAATTTATTTTAATTAGTTTTAATTTATATAATGATATTATTTAATAAGTGGATTTATTAAATGTAGTTTATACTATTCGATTTAGTGTTTAACCGGAGAATTTTATGAATTTGAGTATTTCTAAATTAGTGTTGGGTTAAATGTCTCAATTGAATTAGGGGTGTTATAATTAATGGCTTAAACTGCTTAATTTACTAAATTTAATAATTTCTACAATTGATTGGCTTAGTTTAATCGGGTTGAAAATTTTATTTGAGAAATATTATAGAATTATATATGAAAATATTATATTTACTCAAAATGAGTATGTTTTGGTGATAAATGAAATCCAAAATGGTTATTCAGAATGGTAGTTATAATAGGATGAGGGGTTTAATGAAATATTGAGAGATTGGTGAAAAATATATAGACATACTATTTAATATTTTATTTAGAAATTAACATTTTAGATATTAATTATGCGCATTATACCTTATGATAGGACACGGGGATAAAGTAGATGATCGTACGACTTCATATCTGCTAACTAAATATGGATAAGATCGAGGTAAGTAAATAATTAGTGCTGCTTATATATGTTCCTTTTTCCTATTAGTGTTGTGTAAGTAAATAATTAGCACGATCTGTATATGTTCATTTTCCTATTAGTGTTGTGTAAGCATATAATTAGTGCTGACTATACATTCCTTATTTTATATATGTTGCATTTCTTGGTGATATTACGTTTGTGTATGTCTATGATTGTGCTGGAACCGGGCTATAGTGAATTACGTGAATGATTCATGGTTATTTCGAATGATTATATCGTGAAAGTGAAATAACAAACTTTATTGAAATATTCTATTTGTGAATGATGTGTTGTTGGTGCTTACAAATGATAATGTGCTGGTAAGGTCTATTACATGACTAGTTGGCTTATAAGAACGGTAATGTGTAGAATCGAGGGAGTGATGGAAATTGAATGTAATTATGATATGAATACCCCTTGATGTTGTTGAATAGCCTATGTAGCGAAATGAAATGAAAAGAACTATGATGCGATGTGAAAAGAGCTATGATGCAAAATGAAAAGAGCTATGATGAGAAATGAAAGAGCTTTGATGCAAAATGAGATTGATGAGCCTGTGTGGCATGCCAAGGGGATTCATGTATATGTGTATAATGTCTAGTGAGGTTGAGTTGGTGGAGAAAAACACAATATCACCTTTCTGGCAAACCAACTAGGATAGTACGGGGTTGATTGATTGTCTAATTATGAGATGATGACATGGAGTAAGGAAATAAAATGTGCTTGATCAAATTGATTATATATTATATACGTTGCTTATTTTGTCTTGTTGAAATTATATTTGAGGTGCGTATATAGTTGGTGCCGATTAATCTACTTATTGAGTTGCAAGCTCAATCCTCTGCTAACATTTTTCAGGTATAAATTTTGCTGTGCCTACTCACGACAACTAGGTCCACATTTTGCATTCCAGTCAGGTCGGGCCAGTATGCAGTTTTTTCCTCATCGTAAAGAGATATAGCCGTCTCATTTTGGATTAAAAGCGAGAATGACATGTGAACTAACCATAACGGGTTCCATTTTTGTTGTACTTGATATACGTATATATGATCTTGTGGATGAGATGATAAATATTCTTGTTGTGACGATGAGACTATGTGTATATATACTCAACAGGGACTAGATTATGTGCCTAATTATATAAATAATCAGGGTTTACATTAAGTGTGATATTTAGGGAAGATATAGTCGTAGGGGTTGGACCATCCCAATTTGCACCATGAGCCACTTGGCAATACCATGTTCAAATACATTACAAAGTCGGAGAATTTTTCCGAAAGTCCCAGTTCTTCCTAATTTGCCAGATTTTCTTGATTTCATTAACATCAATACGTGCACCATGATCAACTTCAGCTTCCTCACCTTTAATCCATTTGATGGCAGTGGCAGAATCTTACTCAAATGTGGAAAATTCAGCATTTGGTTCATTCATCCTCTCCACGGCAAGTCTAATTGCTTTAAGTTCAGCAAGAGTAGCATCATATGTTATGAGTCTAATTATACATATGCATTTCATATAGGATGGAAGCGTCAGGTGAAAACGCTGCTGGCCCAACTGAGTCATTAGAGTCTGTACAGGGTCATGATCATGCATCTGAACATCAGGGGTTAGAAGCCCAGAATAGAAACGTCCCCCAACCAGAAGTACATCCTTTTATGCAACAATATCTAGATTTTATGCAGAGGATGGCTCCACCAACCGAACCCCAACCACAAAATGTAGTCATTGATAAAAACTATAAGATAGTTGGAAGGCACAGTGCGATGGTATTTGCTGGTACAACCGATCCTGCAGAAGCAGAAGAATGGTTGAGAAATACGGAAAGAGTTCTAGACTAAATTGAATGCACTCCTGAACAAAAGTTGAGGTACGCGGTGTCTTTATTGGAGAAAGATGTGTTGGATTGGTGGGAAACTGTTCCAAGGTGTAGGAATCGACCAATCACTTTAACATGGAATGATTTCTTAAGGGAATTTGCGGAGAAGTACACTCCACCGGTCTACAGAAACAGTAAGAAAGTTGAATTCCTTGAGTTAAAGAAAAATGACTTATCTGTTGCCGAGTACGAGCTACAATTTGTGAGGTTATCCAAGTATGCTCCAGAAGAGGTAAGTACTGATGAATTGTGGAGAGACAGATTTGAAAGAGGCCTGAGACTTGAGATTCGAGAGAAGATAGCAATCAAACCTCCGAGTTACAGTGCACTTCTGGAAGCAGCATTGAGAGCAGAAGAGACATCACAAGAAAGGAGTTCTGCAGAAGCTAAACGGAAGAAGTGGACAGGTAATCCTAACTTTACAGGTGGGCCAAGCGGTGCAGTTTCTTTTAAGGGTTCTGGTTTTCAGAGAGGTGGGTACAGAGGTCGAGGAATGAGTCAAACTAATAGGTCTCCATCAATGTCTTTGAGTAGAGGCGGGTCTACCTCAGTCGGATTTGGGGGAAGACAAGGTCAAACCAGATCGTTTAGTGGAAGGTCTATTCCCTTGTGCACGAATTGCGGTAGAAAACATATCGGTGAATGATGGGGAGTTCAGCCAGTCGTATGTTATCACTGCCACCAACCAGGCCATATTGTCAGGAATTGTCCTACATGGAAAGTTGATGCCAGTGGATCTCAAATTTCAGGACCAAGTAGTGTGGGGGAAAATTTGCAACGGGCTAGTACAAGTAGGGGTCGAGGAAGAGGTGGTCGAGGCAGCGGGAATATTCTACAACATCAACCGGACAAAGTAGTCAACCCTAGCCACAAGCAAGGGTTTATGCCATCATCAGAGAGCAAGCTCCTACTGCACCTGAGGTTGTTACTGGTTCCTTTTCTTGCAATTCTAGTGCGCATGTGTTAATTGATCCGGGATCTACGTGTTGATTTATATCATATGATTTTGCATCACGTGTGCATGCTAGTATTGAACAGTTGGGGCATGACTTATGTGTATCTATGCCTGCTGGTGGGGTTATTTGTTAATACTATAGTGAGGTCTTATCCAGTAGTAGTGGCTGGTGTTACACTCTATGCAGATTTGGTTGTGATAAACCATAGGGAGTTTGACGTTATTCTGGGGATGGGTTGGTTATCTAATAATCATGATTTAGTGGATTGGCAAACAAAAGAAGTGGCTGTAGAGATCAATGGGCAAATGAAGACGATTATAGTGGGAAAAAGAAAAGTTATACCTAACTGCTTAATTTCTGCTGTGACTGCTTTTAATTTAATTAAAGGAGGGTGTGAAGCATATCTAGCCAGTGTACTTGATACTACGAAGGTCAGTCCAGGTATGTCAAATGTTCTAGTAGTTAGGGAATGTCCTGATGTTTTTTCAGAAGAATTACCTGGGTTACCACCTCATCGAGAAGTGGATTTTGAAATAGAAACTATTCCTGGGGCAGCACCTATCTCGATTGCACCATATAGAATGGCTCCACTAGAACTGAAAGAATTAAAGAAGCAATTAGAAGAATTACTGGATAAGGGGTTTATACGACCAAGTATTTCGTAAAGAAGAATGATGGGAGTATGAGATTATGTGTTGATTATAGGCAGTTGAATCAGATCACAATTAAGAATAAATATCCTCTACCACGGATAGATGATCTACTTGACAAAACTAAAGGGTGCAACAGTGTTTTCTAAAATTGATTTGAGATCAGGTTATTGGCAACTGCGGATTGAAGAAGGGTCTATTCCAAAGACAACTTTTTGAACCAGGTATTGCCATTACGAATTTGTTGTTATGCCATTCGGGTTAACAAATGCCCCTGTCGCTTTCATGTCATTGATGAACAAACCCTTACAACCATTCCTTGATCAATTTGTGATTATGTTTATTGATGATATCCTGATATACTCTAGCAGTCATGATGAACATGAACAACATTTAAGGACGGTTTGATAAATCTTGAAAGAAAAGCAACTGTATGCTAAATTTAGTAAATGTGAGTTTTAGATGCAGGAGACTGCTTCCTTAGGGCATGTTGTTTCGAAGCAAGGTGTACAACTAGATCCAGCAAAAGTTAAGGCTATTTTAGAGTGGGAGCCACCAAAAAATGCATCAGAAGTTCGCAGTTTTCTTGGATTGGCTGGGTATTATAGAAGATTTGTGAAAGATTTCTCTGTTATTGCAAAATCTTTGACAAATTTGTTAAAGAAGAATGCGCCGTTCAATTGGAACAACATGCGTGATCAGAGTTTTGAAGAGTTAAAGAAAAGGCTTACCTCAACACCTATTCTAGCATTACCATCTAGGAATGGAGGATATGTGGTATATACTAATGCTTCATGGCAAGGACTTGGATGTGTCTTGATGCAACATGGAAGAGTTATAGCTTATGCTTTGAGGCAGTTGAGGCCGCATCAATTGAACTATCCGACCCATGATCTGGAATTAGCAGCTATTGTACATGCACTGGAAATCTGGAGGCATTATCTGTATGAGGAGACATTTCAAATATTTACAGATCATAAAAGTTTGAAGTATATTCCAACACAGAAAGAGTTGAACTTGAGGCAGAGAAGATGGATCGAGTTGTTGAAGGACTACGATTGTACTATTGATTATCACCCAGGAAAAGCAAATGTAGTTGCAGATGCTTTGAGTAGAAAAACGGTGGACCAATTAGCAGATATGATTTGCTATAATGTGGAGTATTTAGCTGCCCTCAGAGCAATGAACGTGAGTTTTAGCATTGGTGATGATCTTTTACTTGCCACTCTTCAAGTGAAGCCCTCCCTTAGGGACAAAGTTAAGAATGCACAGAATAATGATCCGTACTTACAGAAAATGAAAGCCATGGTACAAGAAGGAAAGAATGATCAGTATGTAATACAGGAAGATGGTATCTTATTAAATGAAAAGCGTATGTGTGTGCCGAATGTAGAGGAATTGAGAACGGAGATTATGCATGAGGCGCACTATGCACCGTATGCGACGCATCCTGGCAGTACCAAGATGTATCGAGACCTGAGACCCTATTATTGGTGGCCAACCATGAAGAAAGATGTTGCAGAGTTTATGGCTAAATGTTTAACTTGTCAGCAAGTTAAGGCAGAACATCAAGCACCAGCCGGTAAGCTTCATCCTTTATCTATACCTGAATGGAAATGGGAAACGATTACTATGGATTTTGTCATTAGGTTACCACATACATTCAGGAAACATGATGCTATTTGGGTGATTGTGGATAGATTGACTAAATCGGCTCACTTTTTTTCCAATAAAACAAAATGATTCTTTGGATAAGTTGGCTGAGTTGTATGTTTCGAAAATTGTGAGATTACATGGAATTCCCACATCTATAGTCTCCGACAGAGATCCTCGGTTTACTTCTCATTTCTGGAGAAGCTTGCTAAGGGCATTAGGTACCAGATTGCACTTCAGTACAACATTTCATCCTCAAACAGATGGGCAATCAGAAAGGACCATTCAGACGTTAGAGGACATGATGAGAGCCTGCGTAATTGAGTTTAGAGGAAACTGGGATGATCATTTACCATTGATGGAATTCGCATATAATAACAGTTTTCATTCTAGTATTGGTATGGCTCCGTATGAAACTTTGTATTGAAGAAAATGTTGAAGTCCACTTTGTTGGGATGTTGAGGGACTAAGGCAACTTGAAGGGCCTGAACTAGTCCAAGAAATGGTAGATAAGGTACAAATAGTTAAAAAGTGTCTAAAGGCAGCACAAGATCGTCAAAAGAGCTATGTAGATAAACATCGCAAAGAGATGGAATATGAGGCGGGCGAAAAGGTTTTTCTGAAAGTATCACCGTGGAGGGGAATCTTAAGATTCGGTAAGCTAGGAAAGTTAAGTCCGAGATATATTGGGCCGTATGAAATTATCGAGTGAATCAGACCACTAGCTTATCGATTAGCATTACCAGTAGAGTTGTCTCAGATACATGATGTGTTCCATGTGTCCATGTTACGTCGATATCGATCTGATCCTAGTCATATCTTGCGTAAATCGGAGATAGAAATATCTGAGGGATTAACGTACGTAGAGGAACCGATAGAAATATCAGATCGGAGTGTAAGGAAGTTGAGAAATAAAGAAATACCAGTGGTGAAGGTAAAGTGGAGTCATCACTCTCCCAGAGAAGCCACTTGGGAGGTTGAGGAGAGTATGAGAGAGAAGTATCCATATTTATTCTCTGAGCCGGTACGTTAATTAAATTTCGGGGACGAAATTTTTATTAGGAGGGGAGAATTGTGACACCCACAAATATTTATACATAATTATGGGGTTAATTGATAATTATTTAAGAAATTTAGTTAATTAGTAGATATATTATAGATTAAATTGTGATCATATTAAGACTTGAACGGAGTGAATTTGAGCTTTATATAATATTTGGGAGCAAATTATATTAATTAAGAAATTAGAAAGGACGTAATGGATATTTTGAAAAAAGTTTATTAAAATTTAAAAAAATAAATAAAGAAAAAAGGTGGAAAAAGATGGGTGCGTCCTTTACAAAACACACACACACACACACTATAATAAACACATACAACACATTAATCACACACACACCCCTTTGGCGAACAGAAGGTAAGTAATTAATTTATTTTAATTAATTTTAATTTATATAATAATATTATTTAATAAGTGCATTTATTAAATATAGTTTATACTATTCGATTTAGTGTTTAACCGGAGAATTTTATGAATTTGAGTATTTCTAAATTAGTGTTGGGTTAAATTAGAATCGAGGGAGTGATGGAAATTGAATGTAATTATGATATGAATACCCCTTGATGTTGTTGAATCGCCTATGTAGCGAAATGAAATGAAAAGAACTATGATGCGATGTGAAAAGATCTATGATGCGAAATGAAAAGAGCTATAATGAGAAATGAAAGAGCTTTGATGCGAAATGAGATTGATGAGCCTGTGTGGCATGCCAAGGGGATTCATGTATATGTGTATAATGCCTGGTGAGGTTGAGTTGGTGGAAAAAAATACAATATCACCTTTCTGGCAAGCCAACTAGGATAATACGGGGTTGATTGATTATCTAATTATGAGATGATGACATGGAGTAAGGAAATGAAATGTGCTTGACCAAATTGATTATATATTATATACGTTTCTTATTTTGTCTTGTTGAAACTCTATTTGAGGTGCGTATATAGTTGGTGCCGATTAATCTACTTATTGAGTTGCAGGCTCAATCCTCTGCTAACATTTTTCAGGTGTAGATTTTGTTGTGCCTACTCACGACAACTAGGTCCACATTTTGCATTCCAGTCAGGTCGGGCCAGTATGCAGTTTTCTCCTCACCGTAAATAGATATAGCCGTCTCATTTTGGATTAAAAGCGAGAATGACATGTGAACTAACCATAACGGGTTCCATTTTTGTCGTACTTGATATACGTATATATGATCTTGTGGATGAAATGATAAATATTCTTGTTGTGACGATGAGACTATGTGTATATATATACTCAACAGAGACTAGATTATGTGCCTAATTATATAAATAATCAGGGTTTACATTAAGTGTGATATTTAGGGAAGATATAGTCGTAGGGGTTGGACCATCCCAATTTGCACCATGAGCCACTTGGCAATACCATGTTCAAATACATTACAAAGTCGGAGAATTTTCCGAAAGTCCCAGTTCTTCCTAATTTGCCAGATTTTCTTGATTTCATTAACATCAATACGTGCACCATGATCAACTTCAGCTTCCTCACCTTTAATCCATTTGATGGCAGTGGCAGAATCTTACTCAAATGTGGAAAATTCAGCATTCGGTTCATTCATCCTCTCCACGGCAAGTCTAATTGCTTTAAGTTCAGCAAGAGTAGCATCATATGTGAAGAGTTGGTGGGCTACCATTTCAGTAATGCTTCCATTCTGGTCTCGGATAACAAAAGCAGCAAAATAGAGATCATCTTTAAATGTGACATCAGAATTAATTTTCAACCAGCCTGCAGGTGGTGGGTGCCAACGACAATTAGTTTCTGAATCCTCACATCTCGTTTTCAAGACATTGCAGTGGTCCGCTGCTTTTGTTGCAGTCAGTTTTGCCATACCAATTGACGTCTCCCGCTTTTTCCCATGGTACTCTCATTCTTGCTTTCCTAATGGCTTCAAGTGTGATAGTCCAAGATATGATGAATTCATGTTGAGTCTTGTGATACTGGAACATGGGGCTGTCTTTGTTTGAGATATGCATGAACCACTCTCTAAGTGACAAGTGAGACCAACGAAATAATCTCACTTGTCATTTAGAGAGTAATCAAATCTGCTCGGCAAACGGGCAATGCAAAAAGAGGTGTGTTGCGTCCTTGACCTGAAAATCACAAAAACAAACAATTAGAGTCTTGAATTTGAAAAATGATTAGAAGTTTACCTCGTGTGGGTAAGACGTCAAACATCACTCTCAAAATAAAGAGGTTCAATCTGTTGTGGAGTTTAAGGCCCCAAATTCTTTATCCAATCGGTCCGTCATCCGCGTTCAAATTTTCAGCATTGTCTTTAGTCATGAGGTATGTTGTTTTGGTTGAGAATTTCCCTGACTTGGAGGGTGCCCAATACAGCCATTCGGGTTCCAAAGAATTTGGATTTTACGAACTTCACGAACCGTTTCTGGAGAGAACATTTGCTCAATTAAGTTGAGTTTCCACTGATTGCATTGATGATCAATAAGACCCGCCATCTGAGTTGGCCAATCAGGGTTTGGAACTGTCAATCCTTGCGGTGAGTAGCCCGGAATTGATGGGATCCACGGGTCCTCCCAAATTCGGAGCTTAGAGTGAGCTGAGATGGAAAAGCATGCTCCTTTTTTGATAATCTTCACGGATTTGATGAAATCTTGCCAAATCCACGATGGATTATGTACCTGCATCTATATTTAATAAAACAGAATCATTGAAACTATCCACTTAAGCGTCACGTTTGCGTAGATGTGGATAGCGTCAATGAGCTCTAATCAATATTACATGTTTATATAATTATTTGTAAGTAAATAAAAACATCTTTATCCAATGTATATGTATTTATCTTATAGATAACATTCAATAGTTTATCTACAAAAGAATAGTATTTTCTATAAAATAATTAAATAGAACTATATATAATATATTCTTTTAAATATAAAAATAAGTAAATAATAATTATATTAAAAATTAAGTTAATAAGTATAAAATATGAAAGTATATTGAACATAAAAATGAATTTGGATTATTTTACTAACTATTTACCTAAAAAAATGATTGTATCTTTTGGATAAACAAATAATGGTACACTTATCTAAATTTAAATATAAGATAAACGATATTAAGTTCCAAAATAACTAAGTAAGTATAAAATAGAATCATTGAGACTACGCACCTAAACACCACGTTAATTGCGCAAATATGGATAGCCTCAATTAATTATATTCTACCAAATGAAATTTAATAACTTTTTAGATAAAAGAAAAACAAAAATTAGTATTTATCCAAAAGAATCTAATCAATATTATATGTTTATATAATTTTTTTAAGTAAATAAAAACATGTTTATCCATTATATATGTATTTATGTTATAGATAATATTCAATAGTTTATCCTGAAAAGAATTGTATTTTCTAAAAAATAATTAAATAGAACTATATATAATATTATTTTAAATATAAAAATAAGTAAATAATTAATATATTAAAAATTAAATTAATTAGTAAGTGTAAAAATACCAAAGTCTATTGAATACAAAATTGAATTTAAATTATTGTACTAACTATTTACCTAAAAAAAAGGAATGAATCTTTTGGATAAACAAATAATCGTACACTTATAAAAATTTAAATATAAAGTAAATGATAATTTTTCAAGTGGAAAAATAACCAAGTAAATAAAATTACAAACAATTCAAACTTTAAAATAAAATGAGTAATCTATATATAATAAAACAGAATCATTGAGATTATCCACCTAAGCGCCATGTGTTGCGCAGATTGGATAGCCTCAATGAGATCTATTCTGACAAATGGAATTTAACAACTTTTTAGATGAAAGAGAAAAAAATATTAGTATTTATCCAAAAGAATCTAATCAATATTATATGTTTATATAGTTTTTTTAAGTAAATAAAAACATCTTTATCCAATATATATATATTTATCTAATAGATAACATTCAATAGTTTATGCACAAAAGAATTGTATTTTCTAAAAAATAATTAAATAGAACTGTATATAATATATTATTTTAGATATAAAAATAAGTAAATAATTAATATATTATAAATTAAGTTAATAAGTATAAAAATATGAAAGTATATTGAACATAAAAATGAATTTGGATTATTTTACTAACTATCTACCTAAAAAAATGAGTGAATCTTTTGGATAAATAAATAATGATACACTTATCTAAATTTAAATATAAGATAAACGATATTAAGTTCCAAAATAACTAAGTATATAATAGAATCATTGAGACTATGCACCTAAACGCCACGCTTGCGTAGATGTGAATAGCCTCAATGAACTCTATTCTTCCAAATGGAATTTAACAACTTTTCAGATAGAAGAGAAAAAAATATTAGAATTTATCCAAAAGAATCTAATCAATATTATATGTTTATATTTTTTTAAGTAAATAAAAATATGTTTATTCAATATATATGTATTTATGTTATAGATAACATTCAATAGTTTATCCAGAAAATAATTGTATTTTCTAAAAAAAAATTAAATAGAACTATATATAATATTCTTTTAAATATAAAAATAAGTAAATAATTTATATATTAAAAATTAAATTAATTAGTAAGTATAAAAATACAAAAGTATATTGAATACAAAATTGAATTTAAATTATTGTACTAACTATTTACCTAAAAAAAAAGGAATGAATTTTTTGGATAAACAAATAATCGTACACTTATCAAAATTTAAATATAAAGTAAATGATAATTTTTCAAGTGGAAAAATAACTAATTAAATTAAATTACAAATAATTCAAACTTTAAAATAAAATAAGTAATTTATATATATAAAAATAGAATTATTGAGACTATCCACCTAAGCGCCACGTTTGCGCAGATGTGAATAGCCTCAATGAGCTCTATTCTGCCAAATGAAATTTAACAACTTTTTAGATAAAAGAGAAAAAAGTATTAGTATTTATCCAAAAGAATCTAATCAATATTATATGTTTATATAAATAATATGTTTATCCAATATATATGTATTTATCTTATAGATAAAATTCAATAGTTTATACACAAAAGAATTGTATTTTGTAAAAACATAATTAAATAGAACTATATATAATATATAGTTTTAAATATAAAATTAAGAAAATAATTAATATATTAAAAATTAAGCTAATAAGTATAAAAATACGAAAGTATAGTGAACACAAAAAATGAATTTGGATTATTTTAAACTATTTACCTAAAAAAATGAGGGAATCTTTTGAAAAAACAAATTATGGTACACCTATCTAAAATTAAATATAAGATAAATGATAATTTTTTAAGTTCCAAAATAACTAAGTACGTATGAAACACAATCATTGAGACTATCCACATAAGCGCCATGTTTGCACAGATGTGAATAGTCTCAATGAGCTCTATTCTGCCAAATGGAATTTAACAAATTTTTAGATAAAAGAGAAAAAAATCTTAGTATTTATCCAAAAAAATCTAACCAATATTATATGTTTATATAAATAATATGTTTATCCAATATATATGTATTAGCGTACAACCCGTGCTATGCACGGTTATATATATAATTTTTTTTTAAATATTAAACAATTTTTCTTATAATATATTGCTTAACATAGATATCTTTTTCATAAAATAAAAACTTTTTATTTTTAATAGGTAAAATATAGTAATTTTGAATTTTTAATCTTTTTTATATTTTCTTACACATACAATATATTTTACTAACCAAAATTTGTATTTTTATGAGGATTATTTCAAATAACTATGATATTCTATTGAATATATAGATCACTATTTTTTTTTTACAAATATCCAACTCTAAGAAAAATATAAAAATAAAGAATTAGTTATATGTATTTTTTGTTATAATTTATTTTCTATCAAAATCTATATTAAAGAAAGTAAATCTAAAATGCTCTTACATTGTAAAAAATAAAATAAAATATATAGCAAAAATAAAAAACTTACTTTTAATATGTTATAAGAAAGATAACTGCAAGAATAAGAACATTTCATCAATTAATTTGAATAAGAACAAAAAATAAGGATAAAGTTATCATGAAATGAGAAAATAAAATGGGTACATATAAAAATAAAATAGCTACATTCAATTAAATCATAAATGTAGCAACATTATCGTTGGTATGAAAGAAGAAAAAGACTTTCGTCGGTATAAGATAAGATTTTTTGGAATAGATTTTGTTAAAAGGAGCTCGAATTACACACACATGAAAATACATATATTTACATGTAAAGGTCAAAAATTACAAAGCATATAATCATAGATTTAGGTTAATCATATTTAAATAGATAGAGAAGCAAATTATATGTAAATTAAATTCTGGTGATTCCTTCCATCTTGTAAAACATCATTTGAAGGAAAATAATAATAATAATAATAATAATAACAATAATAATAATAATAATAATAATAATAATAATAAATTACAAAAGAACAAAAAATTAAAGTATAAAATAAAAATTTAATAGATGAAAATATAATATATAAAAAGAAACAGGTGTATAAAAAGATAAAAAGAGTAAATATTTAAATATATATAAAAATTAAATGCCAAATTAAATAGTGCATACAAATAAAATATGTACCTATTAGCACTGAAGGAATTGATTCCTTTTTGTTGAAAAAAAAATAAAGTAGAAAAGAAGTGTGAAAAAGAACAAAAAAGTTAAACTATAAAATAAAATTTTAATGGATGAAACTATAATATATAGATATATATATAAAGAGTGTATAAAAAATAAAAAGGTGTAAATATATTTTTAACAGAAAAAAAATGATATTTTGAGTAGAATTATACAAATAAATATTAAATGAAATATGTACCTATTAGCACTAAATGAATTTTTTCCTTTTTATTGAAAAACAATAACAAAACAGATAACAAATATGAAAAAGAACACAAAAAACAAAACCTATAAATAAAAAATTAGTTGATAAAACTACAATATATACAACAAAAATGATGTATTAAAAATAAAAGAGATAAACATTTAAACAGAAATAAAAACTAAATGATATTTTAAGTAGAAGTATACAAAATAAATTAAAATATAATGGATATAATTATAATATATACATAGAGTAAATAATTTTTAAAAATGAAATATGTACTTATTAACATCAAATAAATTGATTTCTTTCTTGTAGAACAAAATCAAGCACTCACTATATAAATCTAAAAAATAAACACCAAAAGATAAGTAAGTACTCAAATTTAATAAGGATAAAATAAGAAAAGGATAGAGATTGTTAATTTCTTAAGTATCATGAAAAATAATATATAAAAAATAAGATAATCATTATAATAGTAAACATCAGTTAGCTATAGCATATAAGTGTAAAGACAAAAAATATTGAAATTTAATGCACAAATATATGAGTAAGGGATAGAATTTATTAAGTACATAACTTCAAAAATTATGAAATAAAAAATAAATAAAATAAGATTGTGAAAAGTGTAAGACATCACTTCATACACAGAAAAGCAATGAAAAATTATATACAGAGTGTTAAGTTTGAAATAATTTAATGAAGAATAAAAAATTGACAATATTGAACCTATCTAATAAATGAAGAGATGCAAAGTAGACTTTGTTCTATTTAAATACAAATATGATGGAGACCATTATTTATAGGTAATCAAAATTTTTTGTTTGGATACACACGAATAATTTATCATTTAAGAATTTGATTTGGTTTGGATATTTTAAGTGTTAATAAATAAAAATTAATCATAAAAATAGACTCGGTTAAGATAAATACATCTTGAACTAATATCAAATAAAACTTAATCTTAACATATAAAATTATTTAAGATAAATACAAATTAGATTAGTATTTTAACATTGGAGATAAATTCTCAGATAAATACAAATAAATATTTAATATATTTAAAATAGATGATAATTCAAATAAATAAGATTTTTTTCTTGTCAATTAAAAAAGTCAATTGTAATCTCGGAGATAAAATTTCAGATAAATACAAAATAAATATCTACTATATTTAAAATAGGTGATGCTTCTAACCGGTGTTTTATTGAAAATTTAAAAATTCAATTATAATATTGAAAATAAGATTTTAGGTAAATACAAAATAAATATTTAAGCCATTTAAAATAAATAATATTTCTAACCAATATGGTTTTCTTACAATTAAGAAAATCAATTACAATCCTAGAAATAAAATTTTGGATAAACACAAAGAATATATTTAATATAGATAATTGGATAATATTTCTAACCAATGAAATTTTTTCTTAGTAATTAAAAAACTCAAAATTCTAAGAATTGAGAATTGAGTCAAAATTGGCTTAATTGTGGTCAAACTTCATTTTGCTATATATATGTATATAGACTAGCATGAACCCCGTGCTATGATGGAAACTTATAAGCTCTATATTTTCAGAAATTTTGAGTTATATAAAGTTGTGTCATATTTTAATGATTTTTTTAATATACGCAGTAGTTGTAGTACAAATTTAATATTGAATTCGTCACTAAATTTATAAATTGAATATTTTGAAAATAATCAAAGCATTATCATATTTTTAGATTTTATGGAAATTGTAAAAAGTTTCAAATACAATATATATTTTCATATTCACTTAATATAGTTTTAGTAAAATAAAATATTAATATTTAAATACATTATATAAAAGATATATATTATCATATCTATTCTATGATATAATTAACAAATCTCGACTAAAATAATACATTAAGAAGTATTGAGTTTTTTTCAAGTAAATATGTTTAGATAATAAAGTATATAGGAAATGAAACGGCAAAACTAATGGCAAGATATAAAAGTAAAATGAAATTGAAAACTTCTAAGCACAAAACAATGAAATGAAAATGAATAAATAAATTCTCCCTTGTCATTAAATAACGATAGAGTTATCCAAATAAAAACTATGTCCTAATGAAATTAAATTCAAGTTGAAGAGGAAAATCAATAAAAATATAAAAGCATAATTAAGATAATTTTAAAATTATGAATTAATATAATTCAATTACAATATAAATGTCTATATGTATATGTAGTGATAAGAAAATAAGAGATATATTGGAATGGAAAATCAATAGGAGTTATCATAAATATTGTTGAATACTAAAATGGGCGAAAAAAATTGGTGGAGAAAATATCAGAAAAGTTCTTAGTCTATATTTATCATTCAATAAGAATTTTAAATAAATAAACGTAAAATTTAATAAATAAAATATTGTTGGATAATTTAAAAAACTGAAGAACTTTAGTACAAATAAAAACATACAAACTAATTTAAACAAAAAATTCAGGTCCAAATTTCCACACTGGAAACGAAGGCAACAAATGCAAGATTTCAATTGATTTTTCTAATTGTAATTGCCAAAAAAAGTAGATATTTGTGAATCATTGTAAGATAAAATTATGTATTCAATAGTGATTAAGTAGAAGCGTTCTCTTGTTTGTTGAAGGAGGCCGAGAGTAGGGGAAAATTAAGAGGGGTGGCTGTTTGTGCTCATGCTCCACGGGTGTCCCATTTACTGTTCGCCGATGACACGTTGCTGTTTTATGAGGCCACGGGGGAACAGCTAGATGAGATACAACGTATTCTGATGGTGTACGAATGGGCATCCGGTCAAATGGTAAACTTCTCTAAGTCAAGTATGGTGATAAGCGGCAGGGTTAGTTAGGAGATTAAGCGTGGATTGGCGAGTAGATTGGGACTTCGTTTGGTGGAGGCTCATGATCGTTACTGGGGCTTCCAGCGATGGCAGGGAGGTCAAAGAGCGCGCTATTCCATAACATTCGGGATCGATTCTTGGGCAAAATCCATGGCTGGAACAGCAAGCTTCTTTCTCAAGCTGGTAAAGGGATATTGATTAAATCTGTTCTTCAATCCTTACCAACTTTTGTTATGTCCTGTTTTATGTTTCCTGTTGGTTTGTTGAGGGGTTTAGAGTCGGCTCCAGCAAATTTTTGGTGGCATGCTAGGGGGAACGGAGGGTGCATTGGGTGGCTTGGAAAAAAATGTGTCGGGGGAGGGAGAAAGGGGGTTTGGGTTTTAGGAGTTTGAGAGCATTTAATATTGGGTTATTGGCAAAGCAGGGGTAGAGGTTGGTGCAGTCCCCTACCTCACTATTGAGTCGAGTGCTCAAAGCTCGTTATTATCCAATTGTTCTTTTTGGGAAGCCCCGATTAGAGCTCGACCCTCCTTGACTTGGCGTAGTATGTTAGCCGCTCGTGGGGTGTTGGAAAAGGGTTGCTCGCTGCAGCTGGATAGGGATAATCCACACGTGCCCAAGTTGGTATGGAAGCTGAATAGGAATGGTCAGTTTTCATTAAAAAGTGCTTACAAGTTGGTGATGGAATTAGAGGAGCAAAGGGTTGCTTCTTCGTCTAGGTCATGGCCTGTTGAAGATGGGGACTTGAAAGCGTTTTGGAGTAAGTTGTGGTCTCTTCAAGTGCCACCGAGAGTGAAGGTGATGGCGTGGTGGTTCTGTTTTAACACTGTTCCTACTTTAGAAAACCTGTCAAGGAGGAATGCGGGAATCGTCGTCGGGTGTGCTCGATGTGGGGCTGGTGTAGAATCATTGCTTCATATTTTGGCAGAGTGTGAATTTACAAGAGTGGTATGGGCACTGTCTAATATTCCATGCGTGCTCTTGCAAATTGGTCCGAAGGTGTGGTGACGTGGATAGTTCATCTCTCCGCTAACGTGAGTAAAGAAGAGTTTGAGTGGTTCTTGACAATTTGTTGGGCATTGTGGCATAGTCGGAATAAGGTGGTGATGGAAGGCATGTCGTCTAGTCCGCTTCGTGTTATTCAGGACGCTTTCTAGTATTTGAACCAGTTTAGGGAGGTTCGTGGAAAGATGAGATGCACTGTAAGCTGATACTGTCATGGACTATTGGTGCTGTGTTGTGGAGCAATGTGGCTGAGCCTGTGCTATGTTCTGTGGTCTGTGAGGTGCGTTCATTATTTCAGTTTCTGGTTTTTAGCTGTCTCTGTTTCTTTGAGTCTTATTCCCGTTTAGTTTGTTTCTGTTTTGTACTCTGTTTCTCTGTGGACTGGGTGTGTGCTTTGTTTTGCTTGGTTATATGAAAAATTCATCGCTTATTCCTCAAAAAAAAAATAGTGATTAAATAGAGAAATCATGACTATTTAATTGAAATAATACGAATAAATTATTGTAGCTAAAGGTAAATATTTAAATAAAAAATCATTAATCGATGAAACAACAAGAGCAATTAATGGAATATGAAAGCTAAAAAATAACTGAAAAATAAAATTAGAAAAAGTTGAAGTAAATACTTCGAAATTAGTAATAACAAATATAAAAAAATATAAAATCGTAAAACTTTTAAGAAGTAAAGAAGAACACTTTATGGTAGATTCGCAAAACAAAACATCAAAATAAGATTAACCAAAACACATGGGAAAATACCTAAGAGACTTGAAATTGGGTAGAAAAATGAAAAAGATAGAAAATCTATTTGGTAATGCACCAGGCAAAGAAGCCAGCACTACTATATAATTAAGTTTGCTTTTACATTAGTGAAAAATATACTATTTACGAAATATATGTAAAAGACAAAAGAAAAGACAAAAAAGGACAAAATAATTATGAAGAAGAACTAAAAGAAAAATGAAATAACTCAGTGTAAAGAAATATTTGAAAATTATAATTGTAATTTTCAAAATAATGGATTTGAACTAAACACAAAAAATTATAATGTATGTACATTGAGAAACCTTGTTACTTTCTAAAAACAATTATAAGTGAAAATTAAAATTGGAAAATTCACATATTTGTCAAGTATGAACATCCTTTTCATTGTAATGCATGCAAACCAATGAAGCGCACAATATATTTTATGTTTTTATTTTATTTTATTTTATTTTTTTTACACAATATATTTTATGTTATTTTGATAGATGAACAAAAATAAAATTATTCATTGAATAAAAAATGATATTCATACTGGCGAATATGTCAAAATGTCTTTTATAACATAATATAATTGGATTGTTGTAGTACGAGGAATCGAATTAAGAATGTTTAGAAGATAGTCTATCAATTTTTAAACAGGTAAAACTCATTTTGATACCCTAGTTATGTTATTAATATCATTTTGGTACTTAAGTAATTATAAAATTTTTAATTGGTACCGAGTTTTACCAATAATATCCTTTGATACCCATGTGTTCATTTACTTTTTCTATCATTCCTTTTATGTAATTGCCATTTCACTCTTAGATATTAAAAAATAATAATTATAGCAAATAAAAACTTGCATAAATTTCTATCAATATATTTTGTCTTTATTTAAACCATTTTACTCTCATTTTCATATTTGATTGTCAAAATTATTATATTTTATTTTGACATCTTTTACTATCTTCATGCCCAATATTTACCAAAAAAAAAAAACTCATTATTAAATAAATTATATTAATAATCAAGTCCATCAAGAAATATATTTGAAGTAGAAATTTATTCTTATATAATAAAGAATAGGACACAAATATTTGTTCTTCATCAAAGATATTATTGCATTTAATAGAGGTAGTAAAGTTTGATTGCAAAAAATTAAATTTAAATTCAAAAGTTTAAATTATATTACAAATTTTCAAAAATTACAATGCATATTGGATTTTGTGATTTTGCAATGCATTTTGTAGGTTACTTGTAATATAATTAGTTACAAAGTAATGGATTGTCTTATAAATATTAATAGATAAAGTGAGTAGAAAATAATAAAATAAATATAATAAAGATATAGGAAATAAATATTTATTCTTAGTCAAAATACTATTGCATTTAATCGAGATATTAAAGTTTGATTGAAAAACCTAAATTTATATTCAAAAATTTATATATTGTGTTACAAATTTTCAAAAATTAAAATGCTGATTGAATTTTTGTGAGGTATGCATTTTGTATTTTACTTTAATATGATTAATTACTTAGTAATGGGTTATCTTATTAATAGTAATAGATAAAGTGATTATAAAATAATAAATTAATAAAATATTATTATCAAACATAATACTACAATGTCAAAAAAATCAAATTAAAATTGTTCAAAAGACAAAATATATTGATTGAAAATCATTAAAAATTTTCTTTAGTATATTTTATTTATTTATTTTTTGTATTATCTTTTTAATGTAACGGCCATTTTCTCTTAGCTCATAACTCAGAGAACAAAAATAATTTTACCCATTTAAAAATTAATATAGTGGTGGTCTTTAAGTTTTTAATCCTAAGTGATAATGGAGATTAAAATAAATCCGATAAAAAAAACTGAGAAAGAACCAAAAAAAAAAAAATCAATTTGAATGACGTTGGAAAACTTACTTTATCAATGTTAGTAAAAAAAAAAATATCTAAAAAATATGATAATGGTAGATTTCAATTTAAAAATAACAAAAGTTAGCTGATTAAATTAAAATTTACTACATATAGTAAGAGATTTATATAAGTTTGGTGCATGAATGAAAAGTATATGATTAAAATAAAAAATAAATAATTTCTGATAAGATACATAATTTTTTTGGATGGATATTTAATTTTAATTTTGAATTTGTTTAAAATATATATGAATTGGATGAGTATCCTAATTGTGAAGGTGGAATTTAGTATAGATAAACACTAATCTTGAATATATGATTCTTTTTTCTTACATAAATACAAATTTACAATAGATGAGATCTTCTAACCAATGAAATTTTTTCTGGACAAATAAAAAACTCAAAATTCTAAGAATTGAGAATTGAGTCAAAAGTAACTTAATTATGGTCAACTATCGTTTTGCTATATATATATATATATATCTATTTATCTTATAGATAACATTCAATAGTTTATCCACAAAAGAATTATATTTTATGAAAAAATAATTAAATAGAACTATATATAATATATTCTTTTAAATATAAAATTAAGTAAATAATTAATATATTAAAAATTAAGTTAATAAGTATAAAAATATGAAAGTATATTGAACACAAAAATGAATTTGGATTATTTTACTAACTATTTACCTAAAAAAATGAGGGAATCTTTTGGATAGACAAATAATGGTACATTTATCTAAATTTAAATATAAGATAAATGATAATTTTTTAAGTTCCAAATAACTAAGTAAGTATAAAATAGAATCATTGATGCGCAGATGTGGATAGCCCCAATGAACTCTATTCTGTCAAATGGAATTTAACAACTTTTTAGATAAAAGAGAAAAAAATATTAGTATTTATTCAAAAGAATCTAATCAATATTATATGTTTATATAATTTTTTAAGTAAATAAAAACATGTTTATACAATATATATGTATTTATCTTATGCATAACATTCAATAGTTTATCCACAAAAGAATTGTATTTTCTAAAAAATAATTAAAATAGAACTATATATACTATTCTTTTAAATATAAAAATAATTAAATAATTAATATATTAAAATTTAAATTAATTAGTAAGTATAAATACAAAAGTATATTGAGTACAAAACTGAATTTAAACTATTGTACTAATTATTTACCTAAAAAAAGGAATGAGTCTTTTGGATTAATAATTATATAAAGGGTTAATTACATTTAGAACCCCTCTGAAAATGCATAATTACACTTTCCCCCAAAGAATCTAATCAATATTATTTTTTATATTTTTTTTAAGTATATAACAACATGTATATACAATATCTACCAAAATAGATACTGGATAAAATCAAGAAAAAAAGAAATCAAATTGATTTCTAAAAAGTCAATAATGAGACCATAAATATATTTCTATGTATTAAAGAAAAAAATAAATCAAATTTATTTTTTAAAAATTCAAATCAAGACTAAAAAATATATTTTATGTATTTTCAATTATATATATATATATATATATATAAATCAATTTAATCTAAGATAAATATGTTTAGTAAAAAACTGAGAAAATGTGATAAATACACTAATAATTTATACACTACAAGAAAACAGGGTATCAGAGACGGAAAATTTCGTCTCTGAAGCTCTGATTTCGGTAGCTGAAACTAAATAGCAACGGAAAAATCCGTCGCACATTCTATGGTTGAAAGCCCTGTGGCTGAAAGTGAGAGACGGAATATTTCCGTCTCTAAATTGGTGACGGAATAGTTCCGTCTCTGATTCTGTCGTTAATTAACAATAATTTTTTGACTAATCCGTCGCTATTTTCGTGGCTAATCCGTCTGTGATTCCGTCGATAAAGAGAATTATACTTCGTGTCTAATCCATCTCTGAACGAAATTTTTTTGTTGTTAATTTCCGCCTTAATTCCGTCTATAAATCACTACATATTTCCATCTCTGATTCCGCCTCTTACACTCAAAAGGTTTCTGTCTCGAATCTGTCTCTAATCCGTCTCTAATATATTTTTCATTTTTTCACAAATTCTTGAATTTTTGTATCCAAATTAATATCCTGCTCATTATGTTATACAAATACACTCAATCGACATCAAATCCTGAATTTCTCAAACCAACAACAACAAATAATAACCAAAATGAAACTCATAATCCAATCAACAACAACATAACCAACGTCATAACACCATCCATATCAAAACGCAGTCAAATAATATCAATGTGTAAACTCCCCAAACCAACAATGATAAACCTTAAGTCACTACACCATCCATACAGAATCAGATCATATGAACGTCTGAACTCCCAAACCAACAACCGCCAACAATAACATTAGAGTGTTAAGTCATAAACAATCAACAAAAGAAACTAACGATTTTCCTTAGAATGTTGTTGCTCCTGCTGTCCAGACCCACCAGCAAATTGGTGGTTTGTGTATCCCACATCTTGAAGCAATTTACGAACTAATTCTTGTAGGTCTGCCTCCCTCTTTCGAGCCTCTTCCTCCCTCTTTCGAGCTTCTTCCAGAGCAGTTTCAAGCAATTTTCTATTTTCTTCTTCTCGTATTGAAAATTCTTCTTCTATCTTTGTAGCATTAGAGCGCATATCCTCCACTGCTTTTGTTAACTCATTAAGCTTTTCCTCAGATGTTTTAATAGTAGAACTGACCGAACTTGCACTTGTAGATGACGAGTTACTCCCAAATCCATAGAGACATTCTTTAGAAGGACCTCCAGTTACATCATACCAAGTTGAGAGATCAAATGAAGACTGGGAAGAAACATCACTACAACCCGTTTTTGCAAGTATTCTTCCTGTGCAAATACATTAGATATAAAAGAACATTTATGTAATAAAAGTCTAACAAAAAAAATTTCATTTTATCTACCAACCAATATTTAAATACCAATGATAAATGATACTTACACTAATTCTTTTGGATTTGTTGTCGATGAACTCTCCACTTCCTTTGTTTTTTCTGTGACATCTTTGAAATAGCTCAATTTCTGTCACTTCTCTACAAAGATCTTTTTCCTATAATTTTCTAAACAATATTAGCTCACATATAAAAAAAAATTACATAAAAGATATCTAAAAACTTTATAATTAAAACTTACCATTTTCTGCCTATGCGCCCCTAACGGAATAGAACCACCCGTGTGTTTTGTGATTGAACCATCTTTTTCAGTCAAACGATTTTTTCGGACAGTTCGACATTTTTCTACATAATCTGCCGAAGACCAATACTTCTAGACTAGCTCATTCCATAACTGATTAGTCATCCAATAAGGACCTCTATCAATCATATCCCTCATATCTGGCTCTCTACGTAACTGTTGTTGAGCATCATTTAGTGCCTTTTGCTTAGCTTTGTACATCATCTCTTTAAATCGATCACTCGCATTTTCATTCCACACCTTTTTCATTTCCTCGTCAGTTAGGTTATCCCACCAGTACCTCAACTATCACATTTCAAAACAATCAATCACACTAAATAATTACAAAATTATGTTTATCTAATTGAGCAGTTAATAAATTGACTTAGCCTAAAAATGGTATACATTACCTTGAAGTTCTCTCATAGCAAATCTTTAGAATGTTTTGGCACTGCATGCCATCTTGGCCATGCCTCAATAAGAATTCCTTTAATATCATTTGTGAGGTTTCTTAGCTGAACAGTGATCCTAAAATTATTCTTATAAATACATAACAATCACATTAAGAGGAAACGGGGCTTCTAAAACCAAATACCATGCCACCCCCAGTAATTAAACACTGTAGAAGCAAACATTTCGAATACTATGCTCATTATCAATCCAAATATCTAATTTAGAAGACACGGTTCAAGAATAAGGCAGGATACATAATTTAGAACATATCCTAGCAGCATCCAGAAGCTGCCGAATGCACAACTTAGTTTACAAAAATTCCCTCAAAATACCATATAAAAGCAATGAAATCAGCAGCGTAATCGACATAATCTAAATTAAGGCTTGAAATAGAATGAGATGGAGCAAAACCTTCTCGAATTCATTCACAGTCACACATATGTCATTACTCGAAGATGAATGGTGGGAACAAATCATCTCAGGCATTCACCAATTTCTCACCCGGTTACATGGTCATACGATAGAAAGATCACAACAGAGAAAAATGGGAACTGAAGCTTTAGGTAATCATGCTTGCTACTTATGATCTATAGCAACTACCTGGTCACCAAGAAAAACTTCCCTTGAAAACCCAAGAGAAGGGGCTATAGAAACAATAATAGAACCCCATTTTCAGTTCACAATTATCAAACATTTCATGAAGCTGTCTACACTTATACCATGTGGTCATTTCAAGAACTGTCCCAAAAGCACAAATGGTTCTAAGTTCTAACTAATTTTCCCCTACACTCTTCAACTGATTTCAAGCGATTGTTCAAGTACCAAACTCCAAATGTCATAATCTGAATTATCATTCACTCTGACATATTTATTTATCATCCATATTATAACACAGATACAGAAGCAGAGGAGCGCACGCACCTTCCAGATTCCAACACCAACAGTAACAGCAATGTAAAACTTAAGCATACCTGAATTCTAATGAACTACAGCAAATAAAATTCACAAGCGGAAGCATGCGAGGAAGAGAAAATTGTATGCTAAGATAAACAGACAAGACTCAGAGAACAAGGTAGAAAGCACAAAACAAGAAGCAGACAGATGAAGTACAGAGAATTTTTTACAATGAGTTGAAAAACCTGCAAAAGGGGTTTTTGCTCCCGCTACTTGGCCGGGCAAATGGAAGCGACGGTCGAGAATTTCACGTAACTAAGATACGCTGCTTTGTTTTGGCGACGACAGTGCGTGAGAGAAGCGGCGGCGATTAGCAGCGGTGGAGAGAGAGAGAGAGAGAGAGAGAGAGAGGAAGAGGAGGAAGAGGAGGGTTTTATATAAGAAGTAAAGTCTTCTTAGGTAGCTGAGCATTACTCATATTCTCCTCTTTATATTTTTCTTTTCCTTTTCTTTTTGTTCTCAAAAGCTATAATTGAAAGTTGCGGTTGAATTTGCAATAGCTTCTGCTTTTATGATAATAATAAGTTATAATAAAATAAAATTTGTTTCTAACAAAAATTGTAAGTTATCATATACGACTATTTTCCCAATCAATTTTCTTTCAAAAAACATCACATACAGTACACATGTAAAGCAAGTTAAAAATATAATTTTTTAAATTTTTTATTATTATTTAATTAAAACTAACATATTTAAAATGTTATATTTTTAAAATATAATTTATTATGAAAGAATTAGTAATTGAATTTAATTAATAATTGAATAAAATACAACAACTCAGATTTAGAAACGGAAATATTTCGTCGCTATATTTAAATTAAAACAGCTACGGAAATACAGACAGAATTTATGAAAAAAACTAAATTTAAGACCACCCGGACATGTGGCACTTTCATTTTATAGTATTAGAGATGGAAATAGAGACGGAATTTACTTTCTTTTAGTGGAATAATATATCCGTCGCTAATTCCGTCTCTGAAGTAAATTTTTTACAAATTTATTCGAAAAGAAGATTTTCTGTCTCTAAATCCGTCTCCGATAGTGACGGATAAAATTCCGTGGCTAATTTTTCATCTCTAATACCCTGTTTTCTTGTAGGGATATATATAGATATGTACTAGGCAAGTGTGCATTCGAAGATTTAATAAGTCAACGATACCGGTTACAAATATTCATGTTTACACACGAGGGCAGATGTAATATTTTGGCATTTAAAAAAGTTATGATAAAAGATAGATCATTCAAGTGAAATTATCGATCAAAAAGTTGAACATTAAAAAGTTTCTCAATAATGGATGGCTAAAATATTTCCTACACTTGCATTTATCAAGGTAAAGAATAATTTATACAAGGAAGACTTCAAGTGTACATTTGTAATATTATTTTTTGGATCGTCATGTTTCTTTTGATACTATATATGATGTTTTTGAAGATCTATTAGAAGATCTTCAACAAATTATTTGAAGATCTATTTATTTATTTAGTTTTCATTATTTGTGATAGATTTCAAATGTACTAGCAATTTAACAAAAATTAGCTTTGTTTGTTTCTTAATTATTCTACGTTAAGCTTAATCTTTGTCCATGTTTTAATAATTCTAGGCTAAGTTTAATTTCACTGATGTTTTTCAAATTGCAATGATAAAAACATATTCAAACTATACTTTAGCAAATATACTTATATGCTTTAAATATAAAATCAAATAAATGACTAGATAATTTATAATGAAATAATTAATTGAAAATCAAATCAATCTCTCCTCACAAGCAAATAAATACTTACATGCTTAAAATATAGTTGGTTTTTATGGAATGAACTTCATCATTTTAATAACTAATTAATGTTGGTTTATTGGTTGAGATAGCATAAATTGTTGCAGGGGTGTGTCAGTTCTTATTCTTTGCACTAATTGAAGCAGGAATGGAATAAAAAAATTAAATGCATATATGTTATTATGAATAAACTAGATTTGGATGTTGGTGCCAAGACCACATACTTAAATTAAGGATTATTTATGAATAGAATAAAGCACAAAATATATTGTTGTTGAAAATTTAGAATATGTCTTTATCTGCAGCCAAGGAGACATAAATTAAGTAGCTCATATCAATGTATTGACACTTATAGAAGATCAAATGTATAAAATGAACCGCGGCTATACTCCACCAATAATACTATAACATAAGCAATTTATAATCAAAGTGATTAAAAAAATATAAGAATCTATGATTATATGGATATATTTCCAAATAATTAATGATAACTCACTCAATTCAAGAAAACTTATATTTTATATCATGTTTATTAAGACTAATATACAAAAATAGATCATTTTTGTTAAACTTTATAAGTATATATTTTTTAATATTTATTATTATAGTCACGATTTAAATTGAAAATACTCCCTGTGCCTTGGCACGGGTTTTGGAATTGTTTCAGAAAATAAATTGGAGTCATTCTTCTTTTTTGGGTTTAAATTGGAGTCATTCTTCTGGTATTTGGCAGAAATGATAGTAAACCACAGTTTTTCAGTTTTAACAGCAATATTTCATGCAATATTTCCCAGAAGTGCTTTATTCAAATTAGAAAATTTCCGGAACCCCAAACCGCTGGCATTTTTTGGTTAACAAAGTGAATTCCATGATTTTAATGCCATGACTCGGTTATTGGTTTCCGACCACTCAGTTTGCCACCAAAATCTTCTCGTGATCGAGGCCATCTTGTTACAAATTTTCTTTGGAATTAGGAAAGTAGACATTTGGTACACCGGGAATGATTGAGCAACGGACTTGATGAGCACTAAAATTCCCGCTTTTCGAAAGGTTTTTTTACTTTCCAAGCTGATAGTTTCTTGTCATTTTTTTCCACCAAGTCATCAAAAACTTGACTACGAGGTATCGACTTTCAGAACGATAGTCCTAAATGTTTGGCTTGGTGGTTGCATTCAGGCATGCCGAGAATGTCAAGGATAATCCGCCTTTCTCTGTTAGGTACATTCCTACTGAAGTGGATGAATGATTTCCGAGCATTGGCGTTTTGACTGGACCATGATTCAAACTTCCCAAGGCATTCTCGGACAGCCAAAGCATCTCTTTTTGCAGCCCTGCAAAAGATAGTGAGATCATCAACATAAAAGAGGTGTGAGATAGAAGGAGCATTTCTCGACACTTTAATTCCTTTAATATTTCCACAGCATTCCTCTTTCAAAATAAGTCGAGATAAAACCTTAACAAGGAGGATAAAGAGGTAAGGAGAAAGGGGGTTCTCCCTGCCGGATTCCTCTCGTTAGCTTGAAGAAACCAAAAGGGGCTCCATTGATAAGAACTGAGAAGCTTGGAGATGAGATACATTCAGAGATCTATCTTATCAGTTTGTTGCAAAATCCGAGCTGTTCCATTAGTTTGATCAATGCCTGCCATTCAACACGATCATAGGCTTTAGTTAGATCGATTTTAATTGCCATGAATCCTTTCTTGCCTTTCTTGTTATGAAGATAGTGGATTAGCTCATGTGGAATGATGGAATTTTCATTGATAGTTCTTCCTATGACGAAGGCCATTTGAAAGGCGAGCTGATTTGATCAAGCATTGGTTTGATTTTGTTCGCCAAGATTTTGGAGATGATTTTGTAAGTTGTGTTACACAGACCGATGGGTCAGAATTGGTCAACCGTGGCTGCCCTCAAGTTCTTTGGAATGAGTGTGATGAATGTGTGGTTTAAGGCGGGAAGTAACCGACCATTATTGAAGAAATGCAGTATAGCTTTTGTAACTTGTTCTCCAACAACGTGCCAAATTTTTTATAGAAGCAGGGGGAAACCCATCAGGTCCTGGGGTTTTAAGGGATGCCATTCCAAACACAAACTTCTTTGATCTCCACTGGTGAAGGTATTCTCTAGATCTCCTGATTATCACAATCTAAAACTAGACAAGGCATCAAATCTTGCAAAAAAAACAACATCGGTATTATGGTGGTGAGGAATTTCAGAAGTAAAGAGTGAAGAAAAGTATTGAGTGAATTCCTTACTGATGAGTTCCCACTCGGTGACTGCATTACCTTGGCCAGTTTGGATTGAGTGGATGAAGTTCGCCTTGGATTGGAGGATGGTCGTTAGGTGGAAGAATCTGGTGTTTGCGTCTCCATCCTCCAACCATTTTTGTTTCGCCTTCTACCTCCATTTTGTTTCAATCCATTTGTATTGCTCATCAAGTTCGCGTTGGAGATTTTGCTCAATTTCCAGTATGTCCATGCTTTCGTCCATCTGTTAGATCTCCCCAATTTTCTGTTTCAGTTGGTTGATTTGGTCTTGGCACCATCCAAATGTATGCTTATTCCACTGTCTAAGGTTCCCCCTTAATTGTCGAAGGAGATTATGCAACCGAACACTAGGGTCACCTGCAAAAGACTGTATCCAAGTATCAGCAATAACCGTTTCACAAGAAAAATGACGACACCACATTTGCTCAAAAAAGAAAGGCCTTGGTCGGTTTGCATTGTTAGGGTGTGTATCAAGTAGGATTGGACAGTGGTATGAAGAGATAGCAGGAAGGTGGAAAATAATGATTTTAGGGTAAAGTAAACACCATTCTGCATTAGCAACAACCCTATCCAGTCTAGATTGGATATTAGCAATACCAGGACATTTATTATTCCAAGTAAATGTGGGTCCCAAGAATCCAAGATCAATAAGGCTACAAGCCTCAAAATCATCGCTCAAGCTATTCCTAGATGCAGAAGCAAAAGGTCTTCTTCCCCTCTTTTCTTCTTGAGACAAGACAACATTAAAATCACCCATTACCAACCATGGTCCATCAAAAGAGAAGGATAGATCATACAAAGATTGTCAAAATGCTGGTTTACAAGTAGTCACAGTAGGGCAATGAATACCCGTAAATTGCCAAGGTCGTGGTTCAGCGTTAAGAAAAATAAGCGCAAATATAAGCCACGAATTTGTAACAACAATATTGATATTTAAACTAGGATTCCAGGGAAGGCACAGCCCCCCGGCTTTATTAACAGCAGGAACAATTTCAAAAAGAGACAAATTACAGTTTTGGAGAAGAGAGAAAAGCTTATTAGTGTTGGAGGTTTTTACTTCGCAGAGAAAGAGAATGTCCGGTTTGTGATCTTTCAAAAGGTCCCATAGTGTTCTCCTTGCCGCCGGCCGGGCCCACCCACGGAAATTTTCCAAATAGAATCTTCATGTGTATCACTCCCGTAGCCCCTCTGTGCCCTCGACAAAGCAGGTGTTGTTAAGAATTTCCATCTGAGAAACATAATTGGTTTGGGTGCAGCTTGGGTGATTTTATGTACCAGTCCTTCGAATCAGTCCCTTTGCGTACTTTCCTTATTCCTTGCCATCTCATGCATTCTGATTATTATCTTTTCTTTATGGACAATAGTTTTTTCTTGGACGAGCTCAAATACCATTTTCTGGTTTCCATCTAGTGTGCATAGTGTTTTCGGCCATATCTGATTTTACGGTGGAAGGGTGTTCTCAGTGAGGTGCTGAGTATTTTTGTAAAGGCTAAAATTTATGGTTTTTGTGCGTTTTGGGTTGTCGACTTCATTTAGGATGGTGAGTGGGGGTCTTTTGGTTGATAGATGTTGACTTGAGCCTATTTTGGTACGACTGGGTTGTTTAATTAGTGGGTCACAACTAGCCAGGAAGGGTTGAATGTTGTTGACAATCTCTTGGTGGGCTTGGTAATTAGGTGGGTTCAGGTGGGTTTTGTGTTTGTTTATGGTCGGGCCAAAGGGGATGAGGTTGGGGGAGTTTGTGAATGGGGGTTGGATCACGGGTGAATGGGCCGAAAGATATGGGCTGGGATGCTTCCAAGAGGCCTGTTGGACTGTGGGGGGGGGGGGGGGCCAATTGTTTTTCCAGTGACAGTTGGCGGGAGGGGTTGAAATATTTTTGTGTGGTTTTTGTGAGTATTCAACACATTGGTCAGAACTTTGGTAGGTTCATTAAATTCCAAACAGGCCCATTTAGGGAAAGAATTACCATTCAGGGTCAATGATGGGGGATTTGTTTCTGGACTTGTGAGATTTTCCGCGGATAGAGTTTTCGGCCAGCTATTTTGGTAATTGTGAGGGTTTGATTCTGTTTGCTCTGGCTTGGTTCTGCCGTCGGGGATTTGGTGGTGATTTTTTTGCCGGATAATTTAGATTTGTAAAGAGCGATGAAAGGGTTCAGGATGACTTGGTTTTCCACTTTGAGCCAAGGACCAAAGCGGAACTGAGGTTTGTTTTGAGATGTCATAGGCGTAGGGGTTGGGGTTTCCAGCTTGGTCGGAGGTGTAAGGCAGTTAGTGTGTTTATGGCCGATCACACCGCACACATGACAGAAATCTCCAATTTTTCATACCTGAGCTCAACACTGGATTTTCTGTTTCCCTGTCCTTTGATGATAAAATGATCCTTCAGCGGCTCGTTGATGGCTTCTTCTATTCTGATGCGGAGAGCTTTCCTCCATCTTTGATTTTTTTATTCAAGGTCAGTGTTGACAAACTTGCCGATTGCATTTCCTATTTTTTGTGTAGTTTTTTCGATTGACGAGCATGACTGGCAACCCAATAGCTTGTACCCAAATATGAACTTTTGTGAGATCAATATCGTCGAGGGCTTCCTCCGAGAGCCAAGGTTTTGATACAACGAGATTCCCTCGGAATGACCATGGACTTTGGCTCCAAATCCGGTGTCTGTCGGCTTCATTATCAAGGAGAGACACAAGGGTGTTTTGAGCAATTGTGTTGACGAGGGTTTTGGGTGGAAGTTTCCAAGCTTTGGACAATGTGGCTTTAATGGCATTGGAGTTGAGGGCTTTATCACTTAGGCCATCTTTACTTTTGATGATTAGTCAGGATATCAAGGATAATCAGTAATAATATTTTGTTTACTTCAATTTAAGCAAGCCCATGATTAACCACTTGGGCCTGGCATAAGTGGTGATTATAGTTTTGATTGCAGTCTCAGTAAGATGTGCAATCTTATACAATCCACATGGCCCACTTGATGGTGAATAAATTTTTGCCTCCCAATTATGTCCTCAACTTTATGCAAAATAACCAATTGACCGCGTGATTGAAGGCATATTTTTTTAAGAAAGAAACAAAAACTCCCAAACTCACAATAGCGTTTGACCTCAACTCTTGATGAATGCGGCTGTTTTGAGAAAATCTGCAGATTGTACTCGTCATTCGAGATCCATTTCACCGTAGAGTTTTCTTGTTCGATTTGTTTTGTTCTATGTTGTTGGTGAGGAAGGGGTTGGCGTCTCGTATTTTCCGGACTAGGGCGGGATCGGGAGGGACATGAGGGTGCACTGGCGGCCGCGGAGAGAGGTGGCCTAGATGTCGGCGGGGAGAGGTCGGCATTATTTTACGAGGAAGGAAGAAGACGATGTTTTCAGGGAAGAAGCTGATATTACTTACAATAATTTAATACAATATTTGAAAGATTGTGGATCGTCCCGGGAAAATAGCGCGAATGCGGAAGCGCGGTATAAAATAAAATTGCGGAATTAAAACATGCTTTAATAGAAATTAAAGAACACGCTCAAGGGGTGTGCCCTTGAGATTCCCAGGTGTTCGTGTATCTCATGACATAAAAAAACATACAATAATCATGGAGGCCATAGGATTGAAAAAATAAAGAGGGAGGAAAATCTTAAAACGAGACCTACCCGTTGTCGTTTTCGTCTTCAACGGCTACTCGCGTTGTTCCCCGTTTTGCACCAAGACCTCATTCTTGAGATCGTCCAAATCGTGACACACGATCCACCCACGTATTCTTGCACGTCGTGCTAGCAACGAACAAGTATTATTTTGGAGAGGATAGATCAACCACGCGTTATGAATTAACGGGATCGATCTTCCTTAGTTCAATTGTTCCAAGAACAAAAGAACAAGAAAAATAATATTTTCTTGGTGAGAGAGAGAGAGAGAGGGGCGGACGAGACAGGAGAGGAGAGAGTGTGTGTTGTTTTTGTGTTTTCAAGAATCATCATCCTCCAATTGTAGAAGGCTAGGGGTTTATATAGAGGAGGAGTTTAATTCTCTTCAAACTCCAACTCTAAGAACTCTATTTTGACTTGGATTTTGACCTAGTCAAAGTAGCATTTGACCAAGTCAAACCAATCCTAGCCATCCATCTCTCCTTTCCATCTCAACCGTTGATTTTATTTAATGGAATATTTAAAACATATTTAAATATTCCAAGAGGCCAAATAAATATAAATATTTATTTTAAGCCCATTAAATAAATTCCCTTAATAAATCTAATTTATTAATTTAATTTCTTTTTATCAAATAGAAGGAATTAATTCTCCAAGAAAAATAAAGGACCCAATTAAATCCAATTTAATCATTCCTATTCTCCAATATTTAATTCTAAATTAAATACTAAATGTGTGTGTGGATAGTGTGTGACTCTTTAGGTTCACCTTTCAGCTAGACTTGGTCGGATTTTTAGAATCCGTCCGTTACCATAGGTGGCCATCTAGCAACGGTCCATGGCACTAGAGACTAGGTGAAATATTCGGGGATGAACATTTAGGTTCTAACAGTACACTTGTCCTTCTGTCCACGGTCTCACCACTTAGGGTCTAGGGCACGGAAAATGCAGGTAACCATTTTGGACCTAAGTGTCGGTCTGTCTTTACTAAACGCCGCAAGGGAATCCTTCCCTTCTGTTCAGTTACTGTGGCCACAGATTTTAGGGACAAGACACAGAGCATATGTGAGACTCAACTGTCAATGCCTTTTGACAGGAGACAGATCCTTTCTTGGAAACTACTGTCACTCTGTATACCAGAGCTGCACTAGACATGGCCTATGACTACTCAAGTGCTTCTTGGCAATCACTCACCATATCTAAGATATAGACCTGACATACAGGTAAACTCAGCAGTTCCTCAAGTCAAAGAACTTGACCTGTACCGTTGGAACCGGGAATACACGTCATACCTTGCTGACCATACTCAAGGTCCTCCGTAAGACGGTTCCCGCGAGTCACCTCAGTCAGCTGCTTCCTAGCAGGCTAACCCACTAACACTGCTTAGATGGCCTTCGTCACCCGTTGATGAAACACGACAGCAGATGCTTAGTGCAAGTCTCAAAGGGAATCTCGATACCCATTTTCGAGATTCCTTGACTTGGAGATTTCCGGACTGATTCGGCAAGACTGATTTCATGGACCTACCTCCAAGCGTAGTCCCAGTCCCCGAAATAGATTCTCAGTCCGTGGGTTTTGTTTGCGTAGCGAACAGATATGTAAAAAGCAAGTGGAAGTGAACGCAAACAAAGTAATGCCATATGAATTTCACTTCTTTATTTATAAATGATTAATCAAAACACACTGAAATTTTCTAGACATAGGTTACATTTTCCTGCCAAGATTGGCTACATGGTCACCTATTCTAACAATCTTCCACTTGACCTTTAAAGCCAATCGCCCATATGTCTAATCCCCATCTTCTCAAGATGTTGCGTATGATCGCTCTGCGACATAGGCTTTGTCAACGGATCTGCTGTGTTGTCTGCTGAGTTGACTCGGTCCATCCGAACGTCACCTCTTCCTACCATTTCTCTAAGAAGATGGTAGCATCTAAGAATGTGTTTGGAACGGTGATGAGATCTCAGTTCCTTTTCTTGCGCTATTGCACCGTTGTTAGAAGATGACAACAGGCTCGACGACGCTAGGTACCACACCCAACTCTTGGATGTAGTTTCTCATCCAAAACGCTTCCTTAGCAGCTTCTGAAGCTGCTATGTATTCAGGCCTCTGTGGTGGAGTCAACAGTGGTTGCTTGCTTGGAACTTTTCAAAGCCACTACCCTCCATTGAGCTTGAATACGTAACCCTATTGAGACTTGGCATCATCGTCATCAGACTGGAAGCTAGCGTCGCTAAAGCCTTCCCGGAGTCGATGTCAGACATCGCTTCTCCATATGTCTCAGGATCGTTATCCAAAAGATCGATCGCTCCTAGAAAGCCATATCTCACTGGAGGTCTGGACTCTCTAGTGGACCTACGGAGAACGGGAACGTTAGTGGTGACTGTGGGCGCTGACTGTATCAGAGCCGGCGGTTCAGGAACCGAGGCTGGCTGTTCCTAAGGCTGTCCTTCATGCCTAGCATGTTGGACTTCTCGAGGTTGGTCAGCCCTTCGGCTGTCTATCCTGAATCCTCTGAGTGAGGGTTCCGCGGCTACCTCTGATGGCTGTACTCCATCGCTTGATTCCTCAAGGATCAGCTCATCAGGTTGGACATCCTCTGGGAAGCCTTGTTCCAAGAATACTGCATTCCTTGAAACAAATACCTTTTGTTCCAAGGGGTCATAAAAGTAATAACCCGCACTTTCTTTAGGGTATCCAACGAACCTGCATAAGCTAGACCTAGATTCTAGCTTATCTCCCACTAACCTCTTGACGTATGCGGGGCTACCCACACTTTCAAGTAGTTGTAGGATGCAGGCTTGCCGTGCCATATCTCATATGGCGTTTGGGTCAATGCATTGGTAGGCGCCAAATTCAGTAACTTGGCCGCCGTTTCTAGTGCATAGCCCCAAAAGGATAAGGGCAATTTGGTAAAACTCATCATGGACCGAACCATGTCCAACAGGGTTCGATTCCTCCTTTAGAGACACCATTCAATTGTGGTGTTCCGGGAGGTGTCCATTCTGATATTATACCATGTTCTTTTAGATAATCTAGGAACTCGGTACTAAGGTATTCATCGCTTCGGTCTGACCGTAGGACTTTAATTTTGCAGTTGGTATGATTCTCCACTTCAAGTCTGAATTCTTTAAACGTCTCAAGAGCTTCAGACTTGTACCTCATTAGGTAAACATAATCATACCGTGAGTGATCATCGGTAAAGGTTATGAAGTAGGAGAACCCACCTCGAGCCTGTGTCCTTAGTGGTCCACATACGTCTGTATGGACCAAGTCCAACAGACCTGTGGCAAGCCTGCTTTGTCCTACAAAGGGCTTCTTGGTCATTTTCCCTCTTAGACAAGATTCACAAGTTGGTAGCTCACTCAAGTCCCCTACCTCTAGGTTCTTTGAGTCTGCCAACTTTTTCATCCTATCTTGGGATATGTGACCTTGCCTAGCGTGCCACAGTCGTGCATTCCCGTTATTATCTATTTACATTTGTGTTGAGCGTTAAGAACGAAGTTTGTTTGTTGCAAGATATAGAGCCCGTTATTTAATGTACCAAGTAGATGAGCAATTCCACACCTCATCACATAAAAGCAATTTTTATTGATTCTAAACTCATAACCACTATTGTCCAACAATGGAATGAAAATGATGTTTTTAATCATACTAGGTACAAAATAAACTTGCTCTAATTCTATGCTAATGCTATCACTAATCACTAGAGTGGCAGATCCTACTGCTTCTGCCGAGATGGCCTTGCCATTCCCAAGCTTTAGGATCATGTCCCCGCTACCCAGTTTTCTGCTTCTTTTCAGCACCTGCAAGTCATTGCAAATGTGAGCTCCACAGCCGGTATCTAATACCCAAGAGGCAGAATTAGTGACCATGTTAACCTCAATCACAAAAATACCTTGGTTCGAGAAGAGTTTGGGGCACTCTCTCTTCCAATGCCCTTTCTCACGGCAGTTGATACATATGTCATATGTCTTTGACTGTTGCTTGGAGACAACCTTTCCCTTTCCTTTGCCTTTCCCCTCTTTGGCAATGGGAACACTCTTAGCGTTCGTAGCTGCTTTGACGGCCTTTCCCTTCCCTTTCTTCTTTTTCCAACGTCCGGCACCCTTGCCTTTCGTCTTGGAAGTCGAAGCACCTCCAAACAATACTGAAGGCGTGGACTTCTTAGTCGTTGTCTCGTATTGCACCAACATATTAATCAACTCATGAATGCCCTTCTCACGTGCGTTCATGTTATAGTTGACGATAAATTGGTCGAAGGAGGGTGGGAGTGACTGAAGGATCACATCTATGTACGTTTCATTATCGAGACCTGCCTTTAGGTCCTCGAGCTTTTCCACCAGGGTAAGCATTTTAACCCCGTGCTCTTGTACAGAGGATTCTTCTGTCATTTTAGTTCCAAAGAACTCCTTGGTCGCGACATACCTAGTATGTCGGTCCGGGACTGCATAGCAATCCTTAAGGCGAGCCATAATGGAAGGGACATCGTCTAGCCTTTCATATTGCTTCTGAATTTCATTCGTCATTGAAGCAAGTATGACGCTACGGACCTTCCGGTTATCCTTATGCCAAGTCTCACGTCTCACGTTCTTCTGGCGTGGATCCTTTCGGTAAGGTCCTAGGGAGAGGCTCGTCCATTACGTAGCCTTGGTTCTCATAATCCAGGACTATCGTGAGATTGCACAACCAGTCGTTGTAATTGGTTCCATTGAATTTGTTTGTCTCAAGAATGGTTGAAAGTGGGTTCTTAGACATTTTAAAATCTACATTTTAAAAACAGTATGTGATCAGCAGAAAATAAAGACGGTGGTTTGACAAAAATAATTAAATGCTTGGACTTTAGTCATTTAATCCTCCCACTATTTATACAAAAACACGGTACTCTCAAACGTGATTTTCGGGAAATCCTTTCCTAGTGGGCTTGGGATCCACAGCGATTTTCCCATACCCCGCTTTTACGATTCGCATGGAAAAGATCCTATGGGAGGTATACCATACCATTCTCGTTCCACGAGATTCCCAAGATTATTGGCTCACCCTTTCACATGATCCCGAGGACTCCAAGCGAATCATGCTAACCGGGCGTTAGACCCAACCTAATCGACCGAGCCACAGACCCACTGCTACCCCCACGACTCGTGAGACAGGTAACAGCAGCCGGTTTTTTCGTTCATCACATAGTGCAGCTTCTTTTTAAGTACAATAACGTGCCACGACTCGTGAGACCACGCTATTGACCTAAAACAGCTTCCTCACTATGCCATGGATTGGAAGGCATGAACAAACTCCTAGAGTTCATGTTCATTCTGTCTAGGGCCTAATATTTAAACATTGGTCCAACCAATGTGAGAGTAGTAAATGACCTAGATCTCATAATATAAAAACATCTACATTCATCCATAATGCGTAAGTAAATCCATTCACAGCAGTTATATGATAAATAAAGCACCATTCATCCATCATAATAACCACATGCAAAATTAAAGGCCTAGTACGCCCCTGTTGGATGATCACGAGCCCGAATCCTATGCGATCCACCGAGCCCGCAGTGGATCTATGGTAGGGTTGGTCCTATACTATTACATTAATAGTAACCCAATCATCATTCTGATGGGCCTTGGTCTCTTTTATCTTTCTTCACTTCATGGAAAACGCCTTGGAACCTCCAGTCTGGGCTCTCTATGTGGACCTTCTTTCTTCTCCATCAATTACATAAAATAAAACCTCATACCTATTCTACTCTCATTACATATTAAAAAATAGAAACCCCAGCGAAAATCCGGGGGGAGTACATAAGGAGGGAGATAGAATGCCTTATTATTCCAAGGCAACTCGAAAGAGAAAGAGGAGAAAATAATAAAAGAGGCACACAGGCCCAATAGAAAATTAAACCATACATTCGGTCTAGGGCTCGTGATCATCCTTTTTCCATCCAACACACATAATCACATGATCTAATCACATAATTATAACATACCAATAATTCATGAATATCCAATCATAATTATCCATTATAAAAATAAATAACCAAGTGCGTAACGTGTGAAAATATACCATAATTGTTGGTAACAATATTTTCTCGTTTTAGGAAATTCCTTCCTCATTATTTCTAAGTAAAATATCCCCGGGATTCCAAATCCAATATATTTTACTCCCAAAATAATGTCTTGGAAATTTAGGCAAAATTGAACCAAAAAATGAATTTTCAGAATTAATTAAAAAATTAAAAAAAATTGAAAAATAAAATAAAAATAATACTAGGGTTTAAAACCCTAGCAGCACCGGCCGCCGCCCGCCGCCAGCGGCAGCAGCCTGCCGGCGTGCGCGCAGGGCAGCAGGCCCAGCCTGTCGCCCCTGTCTGCGTGCACGCGCGCCTGGTTGGCATAGCTCTGCGCGGCCTGGTGTTCCGGCAGGCCGTCGCACGCGCAGGCTCCCCTGCCTCGCGCGCGCGCTGGCCTGCTGGTCGCCAGCCGCGCACCTGCGCCTGCGCAGTGTGCGCGCAGACGCGCACTAGGCACGCCTGCCGGGCGCGCGCGGACAGACACCTCCGTCCGTGTGCGCGCGCGCCTGGCGGCGCTGCATGGTGTCCGTCCGCGTGCGGACTCTTTGCCCGCATCCATGCGCGCGCACGCAGACACCCTCGTCTGCGTGCGCGCGCGCCTGTGGCCGCGCGACCAGGCGCGCAGACTGCCTGCACGCTAGCCGTGGCGTGCGCGCGTGGGCTCCCCTGCCCGTCTGCGCGCGCGCCAGGCCAGCGGCCAGTCTGAGGCCCGGCCGCGCTGCCTGCCTGGATGGCAGCGCGCGGCCCTGCGCGTCCGACTGGGCGGCCGCACGCAGGCTTTCCTTGCCTGCGCGCGTCTGCCCTGCCTGCAGCGCACGGCTACGCGCAGCCAGCCTCCGGCTGGTCGGCTGCGGCGTTCCTCATTTTTCCGTTCAATTTCCACGCCCTGTTTCCCAAGAAAACAGAAAATACCAAATATGCAAAAATCACACGAATTAAAAGCAATAAAACGACATGCTTCAGTAATCAAGAAAATCAAGAATTAATTAAAACATGCAAAACACGTTTCATGCTTAAAACACGCATAAAATCCTAGGCCTATACACCGAACCGGGCTCTGATACTACTGAAAGATTGTGGATCGTCCCGGGAAAATAGCGCAAATGCGGAAGCGCGGTATAAAATAAAATTGCGAAATTAAAACATGCTTTAATAGAAATTAAAGAACACGCTCAAGGGGTGTGCCCTTGAGATTCCCGGGTGTTCGGTGTATCTCATGACATAAACAACATACAATAATCATGGAGGCCATAGGATTGAAAAAATAAAGAGGGACGAAAATCTTAAAACGAGACCTACCCGTTGTCGTTTTCGTCTTCAACGGCTACTCGTGTTGTTCCCCGTTTTGCACCAAGACCTCGTTCTTGAGATCCTCCAAATCGTGACACACGATCCACCCACGTATTCTTGCACGTCGTGCTAGCAACGAACAAGTATTATTTTGGAGAGGACAGATCAAACCACGCGTTATGAATTAACGGGATCGATCTTCCTTAGTTCAATTGTTCCAAGAACAAAAGAACAAGAAACATAATATTTTCTGGGTGAGAGAGAGAGAGGGGCGGACGAGACAGGAGAGGAGAGAGTGTGTGTTGTGTGTGTGTTTTCAAGAATCATCATCCTCCAATTGTAGGAGGCTAGGGGTTTATATAGAGGAGGAGTTTAATCCTCTTCAAACTCCAACTCTAAGAACTCTATTTTGACTTGGATTTTGACATAGTCAAAGTAGCATTTGACCAAGTCAAACCAATCCTAGCCATCCATCTCTCCTTTCCATCTCAACCGTTGATTTTATTTAATGGAATATTTAAAACATATTTAAATATTCCAAGAGGCCAAATAAATATAAATATTTATTTTAAGCCCATTAAATAAATTCCCTTAATAAATCTAATTTATTAATTTAATTCCTTTTATCAAATAGAAGGAATTAATTCTCCAAGAAAATAAAGGACCCGATTAAATCCAATTTAATCATTCCTATTCTCCAATATTTAATTCTAAATTAAATACTAAATGTGTGTGTGGATAGTGTGACTCTTTAGGTTCACCTTTCAGCTAGATTTGGTCGGATTCCTAGAATCCGTCCGTTACTATGGGTGGCCATCTAGCAACGGTCCATGGCAGTAGAGACTAGGTGAAATATTCGGGGATGAACATTTAGGTTCTAACAGTACACTTGTCCTTCTGTCCACAGTTTAGGGTCTAGGGCACGGAAAATGCAGGTACCCATTTTGGACCTAAGTGTCGATCTGTCCTTACTAAACGCCGCAAGGGAATCCTTCCTTCTGTTCAGTTACTGTGGCCACAGATTTTAGGGACAAGACACAGAGCATACGTGAGACTCAACTGTCAATGTCTTTTGACAGGAGACAGATCCTTTCTTGGAAACTATTGTCACTCTGTATACCAGAGCTGCACTAGACATGGCTTATGACTCAAGTGCTTCTTGGCAATCTCTCACCATATCTAAGATACAGACCTGACATACAGGTAAACTCAGCAGTTCCTCAAGTCAAAGGACTTGACCTGTACTGTTGGAACCGGGAATACACGTCATACCTTGCTGACCATACTCAAGGTCCTCCGTAAGACGGCTCCCGTGAGTCACCTCAGTCAGTTGCTTCCTAGCAGGCTAACCCACTAACACTGCTTAGACGACCTTCGTCACCCGTCGATGAAACACGGCAGCAGATGCTTAGTGCAAGTCTCAAAGGGAATCTCGATACCCATTTTCGAGATTCCTTGACTTGGAGATTTCTGGACTGATTCGGCAAGACTGATTTCATGGACCTACCTCCAAGCGTAGTCCCAGTCCCCGAAATAGATTCTCAGTCCGTGGGTTTTGTTTGCGTAGCGAACAGATATGTAAAAAGCAAGTGGAAGTGAACGCAAACAAAGTAATGCCATATGAATTTCACTTATTTATTCATAAATGATTTATCAAAACACACTGAAATTGTCATGACATAGGTTATATTTTTCTGCCAAGATTGGCTACATGGTCACCTATTCTAACAATATTAGTAATAAGTTATAATTAATTAATTATAGTTCCTATACATATGATAAAAATTATTTTAAATTTTACTTTATTGATTTCAATTAGTATGTAAATTTAAAATTAGAGAATAACAAATAAATAATATATAAATTTTAAATACCAAAATTTATTTTGATGTTAAACTATTTTAATAATTTGTACAAGTTAGATATATACATTTGATATATTCATATTATATAAATAATTTTTTTTATTAATATTGCCATTAGATATATACTTTATATGATTATATATTAATAAATATTATTTTTTATGAAGATGAATATGATGGCAATTGGAAAAATAATATAGATATAAGACGTATATATATATATATAACAGTTTAAATATTTTTAAATGTGTGCTATATTTTGTGAAGTAACCTATTTTTGTCCTTTTATGGGGCAAATTTGTAAATGTTAAATATACATACATATTTCAGGAGTTTGATGTCTCCCAAAATTGTGGTTAGGGAGGACTCCTTTTGAGTAAAGAGTTTGTAGTCTCCTAGACTTTACATTGGGATTGAACTCCTCCTGTGCACACCTATAAATAGGGTGCTTCTATGGAACCAAAATGTGAACTCAATTCGATGTATATTTTCTCAAAGCCTCACACAAATAGCTCTCTCTATTATCTCTTGGAGAATTACCAAAAGTCTCTGAGGATTTAAGGTGTGTAAATGAGTGGCTTACTCTGGTAGTAATCCACCGTGGCGAGCAAGACGTGTTTGTGGGCTCTTCAATATTTGGAGCAAGGTTCGACGTGAAAAGATCTTGAAGATGTTCGTGGGAATCTTGAAGATGTACGTGGGGTAATTTTCAAGAACAAGTAAGACGATGTGTTCATAATCCAATCGAGGCATGAGCTTGTAGACGAGTCAGGTCCGGATACATGGATCGAAATACTTTCCGCTGCTACAGGTTTAATCAATCCACGATTGTGTGCTAATGTGTATATTTATTACATAACGTGCACATAGAGATTACATATTCTATGCGAGAATTTTTGTTTTATGTATTAACCATTTTTATTTGCCAACAGTAGTATCAGAGCCACTACAGCTTAGTCTCGCTTGATTTTCCTGATTAATCGCGAAAGTTTTTTGCATGCTTGTTTTTTTTTCAAATTCATTTTTACCATGAAAGCATGAGTTTTTTCGTTGATATTTTCACCATATGTAGATCTATTTGTGGAGATCATGTGGTTAAAATTTGGTGAAAATTGGATGGGTGGTTTTTTGAGAAAAATCAAACCCTAGTTTTCAAATTTATTTTCTTTGAGCAGAAAATCGAACCCGATAATGTGTTTTTTATTAAAGTATTTTTATGCTATATTGTGGATCATGAAAAGAGGTTCGAAATAGTGTTTGAATCGTTGAAAACGAATTTGAAATGCATTAGATATGAATTTTATAAGTTTTCGCCGAAAAATTTATTCCCACCGGAAATCGGCCGGCGAGTAGCCAGAAACGTGTCCCGTCGCCGGAGAGAGGTGGTGGAGTTCAACAATGACTATATGCCAACTAGGCGCGAATCCGATGCCAACTGGCGTTGACTGTATGCTGACCGTGCTTTTTGACGCCAACTGGGCGCCACTTGGTATTGACTCAAAAATTATTTTGGGTATTTGCATAGCTTGAGTTTTGAACTTAATATGTCAAGTTGAAGTGTGATACCTCTACCACTAGGCCAAAAGACTTGATTTGGCTATTTGTGTTTCAGAATTTTTTCTATAAGTGTTTTTATGGAAAAAAAAGGGTTCTTTTTGAAAATTTATATTTGATGGGGCGACCTTTCTGGATAGTCGAAAAAATTATTTTATTTTTTTTCTAAGTCTAAATATTTATATTTTTTCCTTTTTTGTGTTGTAGAAAATTGGAGCATAACTTAGAAAATAATGTGTCTTTATTTATTGCAATATTTGTTATTGCAATTTATGACATGTTGATTATTTATTATTGCATTTGTGATTGCAATTTATGCCATGTCGGTTATTGATTATTGCAATATTTGTGTTTGCAATTTATGTTATTTTTATTATTTATTATTGCAATATATATTATTTGATTGCAATTCCTAAGCATGATTATTTTAGTTGCAATGTTTTTTGTGATTGCAATTTGTGCTAGCATATTTTTGTGATTCAAATATGCTAATAAGTGCTCCTATTATATTAGTTCATGCCAAGATAATTGCATAATGATATATGTTTATTGCAATTTTATTGAATATGTGCAATAAGATTTTGTGCTATGAATATATGGACATTAACATTTGGGTGCTTATGTATTATGTGAGTATTTTATTATTTGTGGAGATAATTTGTGACATGGTGGTAATTAATGCGGTATCCCCATTTTTTTTTAGATTGATGTAGTAGGCCTTGGAAGTAATTTTTTAGCATAATGTAGTAGGCGTTATATCAATGTAATTATATTTTTTTGGAAAATGTATTTTTTTAGGCCGATTTTTGGAGGTCATGTATTATTTTTTTTGGGGATATGTTTCGCTATTTACCACCATAGGGCCAAATTATCTCAACATGATGCACCAAATGGTAATGTAGCCCATGCAGGGCTATTTATTGTTTTGTTTTATTCATATCGCATATGGCACGCACATAGCATTTTTTTTTTGGACATAGAGTTATTTTATTCATAATCAATAAATAGTTTATTTATGACTTTATACTTAGTGGGAGATGATTAATAGCCGTGTTGCGAAATTTTCGATTCTGCTGGTATAAAGAAATAATAAATAATTTACTTGGACCTAGAATAGAATATAAGATCAATACTATATTTTTTTATTACACCTAGAGATCTTAGATTAACTCGCCATTTTTTTTTAGTCTATTAAATGTTGAGATGGATAATTGCCTAATGTTATCGTGACTTGGACGCTGACAATAAATGGTGGATCAAGAAAACATTTGCTCTTTTATTGGTTAAGCTGCAAAAATCTTATGGGAGAGTTGTCAAGCTCTATTCTTGAATATGAGCTCACTCATCCTTAAGTTGTTAATTGAGTTGACTTTATCGATATTTATGTGTTCAACTAAGGAAATCACCAAACTTGATGTTTGATTCTGTGGAAACACAAAAGTGATGCACTTGTTGCTCAAGTTGGACCAACTAAAGTGTTGTTGGATCAAACCAAGAGTAGCACGACAAGTGCAAGACTGAAAAAATTTGATCCACGAGGTGATAATCGTATCATATTTTTCTAAAGCAAGTGACACCAACAATTGTCTTAGTGCTATGAAAAATTAGTTACTCCACTCGTAATTGAATTGAGAGGAAGTTTGACTAAATAAATGCTCTCTCATTAACTTTGCTAGGGTCTCCAATTCTCTCCTTAGATGGATGGTAAATATGGCAAGACCTAGCACATGTAATTCGAGATTGAGCAAAATGACTATTATCGGTATAGTGCGCTAGTATAGAAATATTGTGTCATAGCGCACACACAGGAGGCATTTTGGAAGTGTCACCCCACGCTCATTAATTGATATGAGTTGTACTCTTCAAGAGTCATCCAAAAAGCAATGGAGCTACTCTAAAAGAGTTGTGCAAAAGGCATTAGTTACCCGATATAGTCTAATTGTGCTAGAGCACTCTTAAGACATTTTTTTGTGTGTTGTGGCTTATCCATCTTAAAATGCATTTTTTATTGTCATGCATTTACATTTCTTCTTTCATTTCTTATGGCATGTGGAATTTTGAGAATGACCAAGTTAGCTAGAACAAACTATTTGGTTTAACTCGCTAAAATCAACCTCTCCGAGGAAGATTAAGTTAGCTAGAGGAGGTCACTTGGTTCATTCGCTAAAGGTTATTCTTCCTTGAGATTGACCATGTTAGATAGGAAAAACCACCTGGTTCACTCGCTAAAATCAACCTCTTCGAGGAAGATTATGTTAGCTAGAAGAGGCCACTCGCTAAAAGGTTACTCTTGATTGGAAATTTTTCCTAGCAAAAAGAGTTCGCTAGAAAATAAGGAGGGTTTATCAAACCACTAGAACTTGTCCAATAAATGAATGCGGACTTATGAGTATGAGTCATGAAATGATGTAATAGTATTTCTCACGCTATTGATCAGTGCACCTTTCTCACTTGTTGAAAAGCGCTATTCTCAGCGATTTTTGACAAGGGTAGAGAATAAAGGATGTGAACATTATAGTTCCATGTACTGACAAGGAACGAAAGTGACATGTCTGATTATGTTGGAAAAATACTAAGGAATATAAAACTGCAAACGAATCATGATTCTAATCTCTTAGCAGTTGCATGGGCTTGCAAGAGAAAAAGAATCTAACATTTCTAGAAATGTCTAGAACTTAAATGGCGCAAAAACCATTTTGCATTTCACTTGGGTAGATGCAATTTTCGAATGCAGCCTACAACATGATAAAATGCCTCTACGAAGTTCTCCAACTCTTGTTAATATGGTAGCAAGCATATGGCATGCACCTATTGAATTGGCAAGATATGAACAAATGGTTCATGGAGAAATAAGTCGCGCAATATAAATTCCTTAAGAAGGAACCTTTTTGAGATCCGTGAGGTCAATAGAGTCTTAACTATGTGAGTGAAAGATTCTTAAGAGAGACGCCCATTTCTCTGCAACGATGATATTTTATTCATCTTTAGTTGCAAGAGATAATCGAAGCGACTCAAAAGTCAGTGGAAGTGTCTGACTAGAGAAAGGATTTCAAATTCCACAAATAAGGAGTCAACATTATAATGTTCCCCCATGTCTATATGGGACTGAATGGGTATCCTCCACAAGTATTTTGATTGATATTGGTGAGTGAAGAATTGACATCACGTAACACTTCCAGTGGACAAGTGCTTAAAAGGAATTAATCAGCCTAATGACTAAGAACATGGTTGATCTTCTATCTATGTGCAAGATCATTTTGAAACATGTGGTTTCTAAAAGGTTAAGTGCAAACTTGATAGTTTATTATAAGTATAAAGGTCAACTGACGGCGAAATAGTTACGCCTATGAGGGGTGTAGTTCAGAGACATTCTCTTTAATGGTGAGATTTGTCTTAATTCGCCATAGCCACTATCGCCACTTTCACCTAGGTGCTCCTAGCTGATGATAGTTGACATATCCAATTAAGTAGTGGAAATGATGATCATGTGAATCTTCTAGTTAATACAAGCTATGGGGCAAGCGCAAGTTTGGTGTTTGCAAGCTCCATTTATAACTTAAAATTATTGTCCAGGTAGTGATAATATCGATTCCATCGAGCTATCATTGATAGGCTTAACGATGATCACTAGATATGTCAAAATGTGAGAGAATTAGCTCTCATCCGATGCGGGTGAATAAGTTTGATGGCTAAAAGTGGTGTGGAGATATCGCCAAATAGAGTGGCAGTATTTCGCATGGACATAGGAGCAAGTATGATGTATACTTAGTGTTCAGATACTATAGTTGTATACATATCATACTATCCTAATTGATACTCCATAACCACAGTGTTCTTAGTTAAAGGAGATGCCTTAAATTGAAAGAATAAAATAAATGTTGTGCTCGTGGGAGCTGTAGAATGTTTGATGCGCAATATGTGTGAACAACTAGTCCTGTGCTCAATAATTAGAATGGTGAGTAGATATCGAAGTGATCCTTGATGCACATATCGTGATGCAACAAAGTGATCTATGAAAGTAATCTAAGATCAGACTAAAGACTATCTGGTCATGATGTATATGTGATGCACATAGCAAAACTCTGTATATTTTTGGGTGCCAAGTATTGTTGGAGGACCTAGTATACAGATGCCAGATATTATTGATGAGACATGCACATAATCAAATTGTTCTCCAACATATTCTACGAGCGGTATGAGCGCTCATCCCTTTTACCAAGCCTTGGTTTTGTTGAAGGCATGTTAGTGGTAAAGGATCATGTAGAACTTGATTCTTATGGCTTGTGAGAACATTAGATTGGTACTGAATTATGAAATGTCACTAGGCCCTGATTGGCCCTCTCACACGGGTAATCGCCCTGGCGCTGCGATAGCGAGCAGAACGAGACTTGAAAGATCATTTCGCACTAGTGAGTCATGCGATGATCACCTTCGCACTTGAGAAGTGGGGAAGGACAATGTATGAATAGGCGTCTTGGCTAGAGAAGCTAAGATGAGATCACATATTTGATCGATTATGAAGTATGTCCGAACTTCATAAAAAGCCTATTTCGAGCTGAATGTGCGAACTACTAGAAGGCATTAAGAGAGTGATTGTCTAATAGTGCACAAATTAGGCGCTTGGATAGCGACTGAACTTAGGTTCATATGATGTTGAGAGCGGTGACATGCCCAAGTTGAGTGGGAGCTCCATCATAACATGTAAATCATACTACATGTGCTTTATGCTGACCTCTTATGAGGAGTGACTGAATGGGTCCCTACTTCGTCACTGTGCGAGCCCATATTATTTCCTGTACCCTTTGAAACTCTAGACCATGTGATGAGGTGGAAGCTTGATGATGCTACTTTAGCATGTTATCCAATGGCCAAGTGTGATTCGGCCTGTCAGAGCATGTCTAGGAAAGCTGTAAGGACCAAGCTGATTGATATGAGAGGTTGAGAAAGAATGAAGTTGGTAACGCACTTGTGTTCTATGGTTCATAGCCCGGGCGACTGTGTTGGAATATGTTCAACTAGTCATGAACATAGATACATACTTGAGTGAGTTAAGCATGCTCTATATTTTGAGGGATCTAGAGATGCTTGATCAAGTGCGACCACAAGGTTTGGGGTACATAGCGAGTTTTTTTGAAGTTGAAGAGTTATGTTAGTTTTGGTGATGACTTAATATAACTCTCCTCATATTTCGTTCTTCTCGCTTGGTCGCACGCCTTATGCCCTGTATGAAAGAGGGGATGAGAGATGAGAATTTTTCGATTGAGGAGGCAATGTCAAATATGTATGAGTGGGAGATGTTAAATATACATATATATTTCAGGAGTTTGATGTCTCCCAAACTTGTGGTTAGGGAGAACTCCTCTTGAGTAAAAAGTTTGTAGTCTCCTAGACTTTGTATTGGGGTTGGACTCCTCTTGTGCACAGCTATATGTGACGCTCACAAAATTTTATACATAATCATGGAAATAATTGATAATTATTAAGGAAAATTTAATTTTAATTATAAATAAATTACAGGCTGAAATTTGAATATATTAAAACTTGAATAGAGTACATTGGAGTTTTATAAAATATGTGGGGGTAAAATTGTAGAAGTTTAAAAATTAAGGGATTGAATCAGAGTCTTATGAAGTTTTTGTAGTCAAATTTTATAAACTTAAAAGTGGAGAGACAAAATTGTGATTTTCAAAACAGAAAAAAAAGTAAAGTAAATAAATAATGAAATAAAGATGAGGTTGGAAATAGGGGTGGCACATGTCCCACCCATCAGTTCAATGCAAGACACGAATTTTCTTCTTGGTTGTGCCAACAAAATTTATACGTAAATGGATGATCACCCAGAAAACGACTTACCAGCATTCTTATCCCTAGCACGGCTTTTGAAATACATATTTATTTATATATATTATATATATACATAATGGATTGATTGGCATGCATATAAATACATTTGAAACTCCCACATTTAAAATGGTGATTCTCTCGTTCTCTTACAAGGAACTGGTAATAATTTATCCCTTTAATTTATCATTTAATTTGTGTATTATGTTATTTACTTAATAAAGTTATTACATGTAATTTCCACAAGTCATTTCATTATTTAATCGAAAAGTTTGCTTGATTTAGTTATTCATAAATTAATTATTGATTAAATACTCTATTTGAAATAAGGGTGTTATAGCCATTAAATTCAAGTACTTAATTTGTTGGATTTAGTCACTATAATGTATTTGCTCAACTTAATTAAATTTATTAATTAAGGAAATACTTATGTATATTTGTTCAATTAATGTAATTATGTGATAGTTAAGGTTTAATAGAGAGATTGATTGATTGCTAATTTCTCATTTAATTGCTTTAAAATAAGGAGATAACTTAACAGGTAGTTATTTTAACCAGATTTTAATATATGGTTATTTAATTGAACTAGCTAATAAAAGTTATTAGTTAAGGGTAATTTAGTTAATTAATTAGAATAATTTATTCAAATAGTTATTAGTTAACAGATTTTTTTAAGTAACTAATGATTAAATAGTGAGGAATACTCGTTCATAACATTAGTTGGTTCTATAAATAGTTTATTTTGATTTATATATATATATATATATATATATATATATATCCAGATTAATCGATCTATATACTTAATTCATTGCTATAATTGTAAGGAACTGATGAAAAATTAATAGAAATATTTGAGAATTATATTTTAGAAGTAGTGTGTTTATTACAGAGGAATATGAGATTTTTTTAGATAATTTAATACAGAAGTATTACCAAGAATTGTAGCTACAAAGATATGAAGGGTTTGATAAAACAAATTCTTCTGAGCTAATTAATAAATTATACATATATATCCGTGGGAAGCTTAGGATATCTAGTCATTTAGAAGAAATGGAGCGGGGATATGAATTTTGATAGAAATAAAATATTAAAAGATTGGTGAAAAATGTACGTATATCATTTAATATTTTATTTATATTAGAATTTAGGGCATTATTGATATACATTGATTATACGTATTATAATTTATAATAGGACCAAGATAAAGCAAAGGGTTAAACAACTCCTTTCATTAATTTAGTCGTTTGAGATTGAGTGTAGTGACGGAGGGGGTGTTACAGTAGAGGACTGCACAACTCCTTATCTACTGACTAAATCGGTGTAAAATCGAGGTAAGTAAATAATTAGTGACGCTTATATATGTTCTTTTTTCCTATTAGTGTTGTGTACGTAAATAATTAGTATTATCAATATATATTTCATTTCTTGGTGATATTACTTTTATGTGAACCTATGATTCGTGCTAGCACTAATCTATCTTGAACTGTGTAAGTGGTTGATGATTACTTTGAAATGACTATGTCGTGAAAGTGAAATGAGGAAACCTATTGAGATATGCCATTGACTGTTTGATATCACTGTTATGTGTTTGTATGTGAAATATGTTGCTATGTGGTTTTATGTGGCTAGTTGGCTGACAAGAACGGTGATATGTGGAATCAATGGAGTGATGGAAATTTAATGCAATTATGATATGAATACCTCTGATGTTGTTGAATAACCTATGTGGCAAAATGATATGAAAGAGCTATGATGCAATGTGAAATGAGCTATGATACGAACTGAAAAGAGCTTTGATGCAAAATGAAAGAGCTATGATGCGAAATGAGATTGATGAGCCTGTGTGGCATGTCAAGGGGATTCATGTATATGTATGTAATGAATAGTGAGATTGAGTTGGTGAAGAAAAACACTATATCACCTTTCTGGTAAGCTGACTAGGTAAAGACGAGTTTGATTGATTCTATGGTTATGAGATGACTCGGTGGAGAAATGAAACGAAATGTGTTGGAATCAAATTGATTATATTTTATATACGTTGTTTATTTTTGATTTGAAACCTCTATTTGATGTGCATGCGGGGGTGGTGCCAGTTATTTACTTACTGAGTTGCAGGCTCACTCCTCTACAAATATTTTGCAGGTAGATCTTGTTGTATCCACTCTAAAGGAATAAGTCCGTTTTGCGTTCTAAGTCAGGTTGGGCCAGTATGCGGAGTTCTCCTCACAAGTCAAGAACGTTAGATAAAATGTTGAGAATGTTATTTCATATTAAAAGTGGGGGTGAGATAAATATGCTTACTGTGATGATGAGACTACGTGTATATATATTCAGCAGAGACTGAATTATGTGCATAACTACATATATAAACAGGGTTTACATTAAGTGTGATACTTAGGGGAGATATAGTCGTAGTGCCGTTAGAGGGTGCTACATTTGGTGGTATCAGAGCAAGGATTAGATTCTCTGAGAGTATTAGATGAATATGGTATTATACATAAAATATATATTATGAGTAATCATACATGTGCAGTTTATATAAGATGAAAACATCAAGTGAACACGCTGCTAGCCCAATTGAGTCATTAGAATTTATACTTGATCATGTAGAACCATTACAACATTATGTATTTGTATTGATGCCCACTGGGTTTATATTTGGTAATATAGTAGTAAGATCTTGTTCGGTGATAGTGCATGGTGTTATGCTACATTCGAATTCAATTGTGATAAATCTTAATAAATTTCCTATTATTGTGAAAGTAGATTTGGTTATCGGGTAAGCATGCTATCTTGATTGTCGACCAAAGGTAGTGGCGGTAGAAGTCATCAATGGGCGATGTAGATGGTAATTATATGAGAAATGGAAGTCATGACCAACTATTTAATTCATGTTATGGTTGTCTTTGAGTTAATTTAAGTAGGACATGAAGCATATTTAGGTGATGCATATGACACCATGATGTTTAGTTCGGGTATATCAGGTGTATCCCAGTAGTTAGAGAAAATTCTCGAATATTTTCTTGAGTATTACTTGGGTTACTATCTCATTAAAAGGTCGATTTTTTTTTTTTTTTAATTTTGAAACTAATCTTGGGCTACACTTATTTTTGATTGTATTACATAGAACAACTCCAGTAGAGTTATAAAAGTTTAAAATCCAAAAGGAAGAATGATTAGAGAAATGATTCATTATATTGATTATTTAGTCGTGGTAGCACTAGTGTTGTCAGGAAAACGAAGGTTGGTTTTATGGGATTGTGTATTAATGATGTTAATTAAATAGGATGATAGTGAAGAATGAGTACCGATTAGTAGGAGTTGATGATATGCTAGACTAGTTGAAGGAAGCTAAAGTTCTATTTTAAAAGAATGGTTTGAGGTCTAGTTATTAGTAAGCAAGGATAGTTGAGAAAGACATGCCTAAACATATTTTTTTCATCCGTTATGATAACTTTGAGTTTTGGTGATGCCTGCCAGATTAATAAATGGATAAGCGATGTTAAGAACATTGATGAATCACATATTTCATGAGTACTTAGATTAGTTTGTGATAAGATGAATTTTGCGTACATTGAGGTGCAGGAGTAGTATGAACAACATAACTGTAGATTTTGAAAGAGAAAACCTTGTACGCTAGGTATAATAAGTGTGAAGGTTGGTGAATCATGTAGTTTTTCTAGGACTTGTGATATCCAAAAATAGGGATATGCCTGACCTTATGAAGGTGGAGCAATTATAGACTAGAGCAATTACTACTGTGTGAGTAAAGTTCGATTTTTTTTTTTTTTTGGATTGGCTGGGTATTATAAGAGACTTATTGAGGAGTTTTTCATAATTGTCGGTCTTTAATAAAAATTATTAAGGAATGAGACAATATTTCACTCGATTGAGCAATGTCAACAAAGTCTTGATGAGTTAACGAAAAGATTAATATTAATTCCAGTTCTGGGTTTTACCATCTGGTAGCGGGGGATAGTGGTTTATTTAAATGCTTTGGAAAAAAAAAAAACGAAGAAGATGTAAGGTGTATATCAATGCAAATAGGAAGGTGACCTCATAAGCATTTTTTTATTAAGGACCCACTAGTTAAATTACCTCACCCATGATTTAGAGTTGGCTATGGTTTTGCATGCATTAATTATTTGGAGACACAACTTATATGGGAAAGATTTCAGATTTTTAATGACCATAAGAGTTTGAGGTATATTTGGAGACATGAAGAGTTGAAATTAAGACAGCACATATGAATAGAATTGTTAAGGAATTATGGGTATTCTATCAGTTATCATCATTGGAAGATGACTGTAGCAACGGATGTCTTGGGTCGAAAAGCTCAATCATCTTAGCTAATTTTAGAAGTTATAATATGACATTGTTATTAGAATAAGACCAATAAATATGAAATTAGCGGTTGATCGTTGATTTGTTAGCAACTTTGCAACTTAAATCATCTTTAATTTTGGCTATAATAGGATAAAGATCTTTGCACATAAGGTGTAAATTAATTACTGAATGAAAGTCGAGGTTTTAAAGGTCTATGTTATTTTTGGAATTTTTGCATTTGTTTGGTGCTGAAATGTGATGGATGACTATTAGGCGACTGACCAATACATGATTTACTATAATTGGGGTATTAAGCGGGGAAATTATGTCACTCATTTTGTTGTGGTAGTTTTCTTTAAGTTGTGATAATATTAAAAATTTGGGTCAAATAATGGTTCTCAATCGATAGGAGTTTTTGGAGACATACTATATTTGATATGTGGAAAGGGATGTAAAACATATTTTATTCATTGTTTGACAAAGTTCAGATATTAGTAACTATCAATAATAATTTCAAGTTGTACATGGGTGACTTGGGATTTACTGATTACGGGTAAAATGTTGCGAAAGTACTATTACTAGGATACCTTAAGAGATGACTGGAACTTACATAGTATCTATTAGACACATGAGATGACATTGTTGGTGCTCAACTAATTTTACAATGCCAATATATATGAGAGATATTTATGTTTAGCGATGATAATTTTGACATAATTATATTGATGAGATTTAAGTAAACAAATGGTGATTTTGGAGCTAACTAATAGAGTACTAGTTCATGGATAAGTTTTGGGGTATGAGAGAGGAAATGATGACGTGGTTTTGGTTGCATATAACATCATTATCATACTTTGTGACTAAACTAGTATACTTGAATAATATGTTGTACGTGTTGCTTTGATGTGTTAGGAAGAATATCTTGAAACTTGATAGTGGTGGAAATACTTAGCGACAAAGCTATTACGGTCTTGTTAGATCCTTTCCTATTACGGACGTTGGATAAAATAAATCAAGGTAAGATGCTCATTTCTTCAATAAAGACTGATAAAGTGATAGTGAATGAGAGTCGAGTTATGTACCTCAATGTGGTGATGCAGGAAAAATGATAATGCACCATTTGGAATGCCTCGTTGTACGGTAAAAACGTATTATAATTTAGGATCCTACTATTGGTGGTAGATGATGAAAAAAAAATGTAGCTTAATTGTGTTTAAATGTTAACTTATTGGAGAGTGAGGGCAGAACATCAGACACAAAAAGATAAGCTCCAACCTTTATCTATGACTGAATGGAAATAGGATAAGATCATTATAGATTTTGTTGTTGGGTTATCAGATTCATTCATAAACATGATGCTATTTGGGTAATTGTGGTTAGATTGACTGAATCAACTTATTTTCTTACCGATATGATAAGGTAATTCTTTAGATAAATTAGTTGAGTTGTATGTTTTAGAAATTGTAAGACTATACAACGTAGTTGTTTCTATGCCACGATGATACTATTCTGATCCTAGTCATGTGGTGCCTATACCAAATATAGAGATTCTAGAGAACTTGACATACCTAAAAGAGCCAATAGAGATTTCGAATAAGATGACAAAGAAATTGAGGAATACAGAGATATCAATGGTGAAAACGGATCCGAAAGAAGTTACTTGGAAAGTTGAGAAATATATGACTGAGAAATATCTCTCTTTGTTTCCTTGAACGGGTAAGAAATCAATTTCGAGGACAAAATTTTTATTAGGAGGGGAGAATTGTGACGCCCACAAAATTTTTATACATAATTATGGGAATCATTGGTAATTATTAAGAAAATTTTAATTTAATTATAAATAAATTACAGGCTGAAATTTGAATATATTAAAACTTGAATGGAGTACATTGGAGTTTTATAAAATATGTGGGGGTAAAATTGTAGAAGTTTAGAAATTAAGGATTGAATCATAGCCTAATGAAGTTTTTGTAGTCAAATTTTATAAACTTAAAAGTTGGGAGACAAAATTGAGATTTTCAAAAATGAAAAAAAAGTAAAGTAAATAAATAATGAGATAAAGATAAGGTTGGAAATAGGGGTGGCACGTGTCCCACCCATCATTTCAATGCAAGACACGAATTTTCTTCTTAGTTGTGCCAACAAAATTTATATGTACATATTTATTTATTTATATTATATATATACATAATGGATTGATTGGCATGCATATAAATACATTTGAAACTCCCACTTTTAAAATGGTGATTCTCTCATTCTCTTACAAGGTACTAGTAATAATTTATCCCTTTAATTTATCATTTAATTTGTGTATTATGTTATTTACTTAATGAAGTTATTACATGTAATTTCCACAAGTCATTTCATTATTTAATCGAAAAGTTTGCTTGATTTAGTTATTCATAAATTAATTATTGATTAAATACTCTATTTGAAATAAGGGTGTTATAGCCATTAAATTCAAGTACTTAATTTGTTGGATTTAGTCACTATAATGTATTTGCTCAACTTAATTGAATTTATTAATTAAGGAAATACTTATGTATAGTTGTTCAATTAATCTAATTATGTGATAGTTAAGGTTTAATAGAGAGATTGATTGCTTCCTAATTTCTCATTTAATTGCTTTAAAATAAGAAGATAACTTAAACAGGTAGTTATTTTAACCAGATTATAATATATGGTTATTTAATTGAACTAGCTAATAAAAGTTATTAGTTAAGGGTAGTTTAGTTAATTAATTAGAATAATTTATTCAATTAGTTATTAGTTAACAGATTTGGTTTTAAGTAACTAATGATTAAATAGTGAGGAATAGTCGTTCATAACATTTGTTGGTTCTATAAATAGTTTATTTGATATATATATATATATATATATATATCCAGATTAATCAATCTATGTACTTAATTTATTGCTATAATAGTAAGGAATTGATGAAAAATTAATAAAAATATTTGAAAATTATATTTTAGAAGTATTGTGTTTATTACAGAGGAATATGAGATGTTTTTAGATAATTTAATACAGAAGAATTACCAAGAATTGTAGCTATAAAGATATGAAGGGTTTGATAAAATAAATTCTTATGAGTTAATTAATAAATTATACATATATATCCTTGGGAAGTTTAGGATGTCTAGTCATTTAGAAGAAATGGAACGGGGATATGAATTTTGATAGAAATAAAATATTAAAAGATTGGTGAAAAATGTACGTATATCATTTAATATTTTTTTATATTAGAAATTACGGCATTATTGATATACATTGATTATACATATTATAATTTATTATAGGACGAAGATAAAGCAAAGGGTTAAACATCTCCGTTCATTAATTTAGTCGTTTGAGATTGAGTGCAGTGACGGAAGGGGTGCCACAGTAGAGGACTGCACAACTCCTTATCTACTGACTAAATCGGTGTAAAATCAAGGTAAGTAAATAATTAGTGCCGCTTATATATGTTCTTTTTTCTATTAGTGTTGTGTACGTAAATAATTAGTATTATCTATATATATTTCATTTCTTGGTGATATTACTTTTATGTGAGCCTATGATTCGTGCTCGCACTAATCTATCTTGAACTGTGTGAGTGGTTGATGATTACTTTGAAATGATTATGTCGTGAAAGTGAAATGAGGAAACCTATTGAGATATGCCATTGACTGTTTGATATCACTGTTATGTACTTGTACGTGAAATATGTTGCTATGTGGTTTTATGTGGCTAGTTGGCCGACAAGAACGGTGATATGTGGAATCGAGGGAGCGATGAAAATCGAATGTAATTATGATATGAATACCCCCTGATGTTGTTCAATAGCCTATGTGGCAAAAAATGATATGAAAGAGCTATGATGCGATGTGGAAAGAGCTATGATACGAACTGAAAAGAGCTTTGATGCGAAATGAAAGAGCTATTATGCGAAATGAGATTGATGAGCCTGTGTGGCATGTCAAGGGGATTCATGTATATGTATGTAATGAATAGTAAGGTTGAGTTGGTGGAGAAAAACACTATATCACCTTTCTGGTAAGCCGACTAGGTAAAGACGAGTTTGATTGATTCTATGGTTATGAGATGACTAGGTGGAGAAATGAAATGAAATGTGTTGAAATCAAATTGATTATATTTTATATACCTTGCTTATTTTTGTTTGATTTGAACTTCTATTTGATGTGCATGCGTGGGTGGTGCCAGTTATTTATTTACTGAGTTGCAGGCTCACTACTCTGCAAATATTTTGCAAGTAGATCTTGTTGTATCCACTCTAAAGGAATAAGTCTATTTTGCATTCTAAGTCAGGTCCGGCCAGTATGCGGAGTTCTCCTCATAAGTCAAGAATGTTAGATAAAATATTGAGAATGTTATTTCATATTAAAAGTGGGGGTGAGATAAATATGCTTTCTATGATGAAGAGACTACGTGTATATATATCCAGCAGAGACTGAATTATGTGCATAACTACATATATAAACAGGGTTTACATTAAGTGTGATACTTAGGAGAGATCTAGTCGTAGTGCCGTTAGAGGGTGCTACACTATAAATAGGGTGCTTCTATGGAACCAAAATGTGAATTCAATTCGATGTATATTATCTCAAAGCCTCACACAAATAGCTCTCTCTATTCTCTCTTGGAGAATCACCAAAAGTCTCCAAGGTTTTAAGGTGTGTAAATGAGTGGCTTACTCTGGTAGTAATCCACCGAGGCGAGCAAGACGTGTTCGTGGGATCTTCAATATTTGGAGTAAGGTTCGACGTGGGGAGATCTTGAAGATGTTCGTGGGGATCTTGAAGATGTACGTGGGGTAATCTTCAAGAACGAGTAAGACGATGTGTTCGTGATCCAATCGAGGCATGAGATTGTAGACGAGCCAGCTTCGAATACGTGGATCGAAGAAACACTTTCCACTGCTACAGATTTAATCGATCCACGATTATGTGCTCATGTGTATATTGATTACATAACATGCACATAGAGATTACATATTCTATGCGAGAATATTTATTTTATGTATTAACCATTGTTATTTTCCAACAGCAAATTACACATTTTATCCCTTATAATAATTACAAAATTAAATACAATATTAACACAATAATCATCCAATAATTCATTCAAAGTAAATAAACTACTAAATTATCATCTTACCAAGTATCACAATATTAATTATGAACCTATCTATCCTACTTTAATCTCATTCAAAAAAGTAAAGGAGGCCTTAGGACCTTGGCTAGATGGGAAACTTATTTGGGTGGTTGGCTTCATATGTGGAGTTGTCTCATCGTCAGAAAAATCAAGTTGCAAAGTTTTGTCAAAAAGGTGATGTACAGGTTCAAAGTCTTCCATAATAATGTGGGTTAAGTAGACAGTTGTGGGGGTGGGAGTAAATGCTGGTGCTGAGGTGAAAGAAGGGTGGGAAGGGAGGATATGTAGACAGTAAGGACCACCGCTGGTAAGAGGCGACTTGCCGCCGTTATCTTGCTGAAACTCAGGGGAAAGGAAGTTCCTTCAGTTCCACATGGAAGTTCTACTCCCAGAGAGAACACTTAATCTGAGTATTTATAAATTATTTATAAATTTTTAGTTATATTGATGTATTGATTGAACTTATATATTGTTCATTTAATCGATATATTGATATAATCATGTAATTATATATCACTAAAAAAACCAAAAAATCGAGGTCTTAAAGTACTTATCTTGATAGCCCAGACATGAATTATCTAAATATTCTTATATATTCTATTAATTTCTTTATAAAATCATTATATTTTTAATTAATTAAATGTTGATATTTTTTGTTTATGCACATTTCAAGTTATAGAGCTAATATTATGCATACACATTAATTATAAGTATACTCTGAATAATTGCTTAGCTAACCATGAATATTATGTAATACTGTTTATAATTGATTAGCATCATTTAATCATAAAAAAAAAAAGATTAGCAGCATTTTAATATTTTGGTATGTCCATAACTATATTATAAGATAATCTTTTCTCTTTAATTGAATCCTTCTCGAACTCCCATGTTCTTTTCATTCTCTCTCTCATTTTTTTTTCTCTATCTTAACTATTACATATTATAATTTATTTTCTTACAAAAATTTAGGCTTAGACATATTATTGGTCTTGTAATTTTGACACTTTGGTATTTTTATTCTTTATTTTTCTATGATTGCAAAAGAATCCTATAACTTCTTGACATTTTGCAATTTTGGTCCTTTCGTTGCTAAATTTAGCAAAAGTCGCCGGAATAAATCATGTGCGCCTCACGTGGTTCATTTTACTTGGGGCGTTTATTTTTATTGGTTCACTTTTCCCAACATGAACGAAAATTTAAAAAACACAAATAACGTGGCAGATGATTAATTCCGGCAATTTTGTCAAAATCCGGCGCCGGAAGGACCAAATTGCAAAAACGTCAAAAAGTTACAAGACTCTTTTGCAACTCGTAGAAAGATAAAGGACAAAAATACTAAAAATCGCGAGGGGCACATGATTTGTTTTTGGCAACTTTACAAAGTTCGGCACTGAAAGGACCAATATCGCAAATATTAAAAAATTACATGACTATTTTGCAACCCTAGAAAGATAAAGAATAAAAACACCAAAGTGTTATATTTACAGGACCAAAAAAATATTTAAGCCAAGTATTTATTTGTTTTTTCCCTCTTAACCTGAAGCAATTTTTTATTGATGTCATTAGAAAAAAATTAACATTTCATCATGGTTAATTGTCATGATTAAAAGTAAATAATCGTAATAAATAGTCATTCACCAAGGTCGCTGTAGACAAATAAATTTTGCGCCCAATCAAATGACGACAAGTGGAAAATATATATTATTTATCAATTATATTCTATTTTTCTATTTATATTTTGGAATTTACTAAATTAATTCTAAATATAAATAGTTAAATTAATTGATATTTTAATATATAGTTCGTCATCAAATCAACGGTCGACACGTATCAAATTGAGGTGTTCCGGCCAATCAAATCAAGACAAATATTTCTATATTATCTCTTTGAAAAAAAATACAAAAATTAAAGCGATAATATTGAAATTGACCAATCATGTCTTCCCAAATATTTAATGTATTTATCTCTTTAAATGAAAATAAAGGGATAATACAAAATAAGTGTTCAAGTTCACCACAACTCTACCTCTTTGACAACTATATAAAGGGGTCATGGGAACTCATTCAAAAACACACACACACACACATATACAAGCAAGAGAGCATTCAAGAAGTCTCGAAGTCCTCTCAAGCAAATCAAGGAAGATCCACGGCGTTCTAAGCAAGATCCAAGGCGTTCGTCGCGGAAATCGTCCAAAGTCAGCGTTTGATTCGACAAGAAGTCTGAAGACCGGCGAATTAACGTTATCAAGGCAGAAGTCCACCTTGGCGGAAGATCAAAGTCTCAAATCCACCAAGAACATCCCAAATTCAAGTCAAATATCATCAAGTTTATAGCGTTTGATCCGGGAATAAGTCAATGACCCCCGAATTAACGTTATTCAAAGTCAAAGTCAACGTCAAAGGAGATCAAACGTCACAGTTTCACCTTCGAAGTTGCCGAAGTCAAAGATCACGTTCTTGAAGAGAAGAATCAGAGGTTTTCAAGTAGAGATTTCGCACCCACAAAATACTCAATTCAATTCAAGAATTTATTTGTAATATTTTCGTATTTCGTTAAATTCAGGAACACGAAAATTTATTTACAAATTTTGGCACGCCCAGTGGGACCACTCTACCTCTCATCTCTTCCCTTCAACGAAGTCTGAAGTATTTCAATGGACACTCAAGGAAAAGTCATGAAGACGGTGAATTCCAAACTCACCACAACAAAGTCTTCAAGTTCAAGTACCAAGAGTCTCAGTGTTACTACGAGGAGCATGTCAAAGAAACTCAAGGAATCTTCCCAGATGACTCCTCCAATTAAGTCTGCTCAGAAGGACATATCCGTGCCTAACCACGCAAGCGAAGATGACGAAGATAAATCTCCCCCGTCCTCTCCTCACTCCGAGTCTAGCTACTCCTTCACAACGAATGTGGCCCCAGTCATGGTGACGAATGCCACAACCTTAGAAGAGCAAATCGCAAGCCTGACAAGAGCTATCGAGGGACTCGCCAAGCATGTCCAAGAGCAAGATGCCCAAATCGCTAGGTTAATCAACAAGCCAGACAATGTTGAGACAAGCCATACTCGGGGAAAGCAAGTCGAGGCTCACGATGAAGTAGAGATATCTACAAAGGAGAACTACGCCGAGAAAGATGAACCCGCAAAGGGGCTTCAAGTCTCGTCCAATGGATTGATCCCTGTGGACCAATTGAAAGAATTCATCGAAGGGACCATTAGGAGCAAGATTGAGGGAAGCTCAAGGTCATCCTTTACCTACTCCAAGCCCTACACTCCAAGAATTGACAGCTTAAAGATGCCAATGGGCTACCAACCGCCGAAGTTTTCAACAATTTGACGGCAAAGGCAATCCTAAGCAGCACGTCGCTCACTTCATCGAAACGTGCAACAATGCCGGAACATATGGCGATCATCTAGTCAAACAGTTCGTTCGATCACTGAAAGGCAACGCATTTGATTGGTATACTGATTTGGAAGCCGCTTCAATTGATGGATGGGACCAACTAGAGCAAGAATTCCTGAATCGCTTCTATAGCACTCGGCGCACTGTCAGCATGATTGAGCTTACGAATTCCCGCCAATGGAAGGATGAGCCAGTCATCGATTATATCAATAGGTGGAGGAATCTGAGCCTCAACTGCAAAGACCGATTATCTGAAGCTTCCGCCATTGAGATGTGTATTCAAGGGATGCATTGGGGTCTTCGGTATATTCTTCAGGGAATCCTACCCAGATCATTCGAAGATTTGGCCACTCGAGCACATGACATGGAGTTAAGTATGGCAGCAAGTGGAGTAGAAGGACCACCTGTCCAAGAGCCCCGCAGAACCAAGGAAAGGCAAGAAATCAAGAAAGGGGGCAAACCCTTTTCAAAACCTCCAAGCAAGGAATCGATGGCAGTGAATGTAGCGCCACTCAAACTTAGGAGCGCAGCAAAAGACAACATTACCCCGAAGCAAAATACTCCTTACGAAAGACCGCAAAGAAAGCTAACTTTGAAGGAAATGCAAGCAAAACAATATCCTTTCCTTGATTCCGATGTCCCCGGAATATTTGATGACTTGTTGGAGGCCAATCTCATCGAACTACCTGAATCGAAACGACCTGAAGAAGCTGAACGAACAGATGACCCAAAATATTGCAAGTACCACCGTTTAGTCGGGCATCCAATACAAGATTGCTTTGTGTTCAAAGACAAAGTTATGCAGTTAGCCCGCCAAGGTAAGATCTCTCTTGAGGAAGATACCGCCACAGCAAACACGACCTCGGTCAAATGTGGGTCTTTTGATAGTGAAGCCTCCCACAATACCACACACGAGAACGCTACTGCAATCAAAGAAGACACTCTGTCTGAAAAAGAAGATTTCTCTGATAGTGACGAATGCTTGTCCACCATTACCTTCACCGACGAAGATTTGCTTCTTGGGTCAAAGCCTCATAACCGCCCCTTGTTCGTCGCTGGATATGCACGTGAACAAAAGGTGAATAGAATATTTATTGATGGAGGCTCTGCAGTCAATATCTTACCCCTACGAACCTTGAGAGACTTGGGATCCCGATGGACGAACTCGCAAACAGCCGCCTCATGATTCAAGGCTTCAATCAAGGAGGACAAAGGGCTGTCGGCATTATCAGGATAGAATTGTTGATGGACGATATGGCGTCAACCGCGCTATTCCATGTTATAGACGCCAAGACTTCTTACAACATGCTTCTTGGCCGCCCCTGGTTGCATGAAAATTCTGTGGTCCCCTCAACATGGCATCAATGCTTCAAATACTGCCGCAATGGTATAGTGAAAAGGGTACTCGGTGATACCAAGCCTTTTACCGAAGCTGAGTCGCACTTCGCCGACGCCAAGTACTACGTTGAAACTGCCAAAAGAGGAAAAGAGGTTTCATCCTCTGAGAAACCAAGGTCACATGACGATGGAAGCATGAGGAGAAATAAGCAGCCCGTTGTCGAGGCCGGATTTTCAAAGAGTCTGACTTTACCATTGACTCAAGTCAACGCGAAGCAACCGTCGAAACCGCCACTCGAAGGATTTGTGTCCTCAACCCAAAAGGAAGAAGAGGGACATGAAACATTGGCCATAGACGGAGAAGGGTATGATCCTAAAGCCTTCAAATTGCTTGTTAAAGCCGGGTATAATCCACAAGAAAGGTTAGCCCTTGGAAAACTTCCTCCCGAAGCCACTGGCAAGAAGCTCCATGGACTCAACACCACCCAAGTAATGTTAAAAGAAAAAGGGCACGCAGTCCCAGATTCGCGTGTGGGTCTTGGCTTTATCGCTCCTAAGCCTATCCGCATAACCATAAAAAGGGCCAGCAGCAACCATGTCAGTGAAAGCCTCTCTTCAACAGAAGATAATCAAAGGAAAGAAAATCCACGGGAGCCTGTCTTCAATAGACTCGGCCCACGTAAAAGACTGGTGCACAGAAGGATCGACAATCAATCTGTCTTTGATAGACTTGGTCCACAGAAAAGAACGATGAACCAAAAGAGAGCCATGTCTAAGGTGGCTGCACAATCAAAGGAAAACATCACATCCTCACATAAACTTAGAAGTTTGGTTCCTTCCAGGATGAGACGCCACACAACTCTAGACATATCATGTGGCAGAATCTTGAAAGTTAAAACAAGAACAATGGTCTTCACACAAGTTCAACTTGATGACGAGGATGACAGAGAAAGCGTTGCATCATCCAACTATATTGACGACAATGCTGAAGAAGATATCGCTCTAGCCCATCACATCACCTTAATCGAAAATGAAGAGGTTGAAGAAGAAGATGCTGCAGACGCTCCTCTAGAACTTGAGGAAGGCATTAAAGCCACTGTTGACGAGTTGAAAGAAGTCAATCTAGGTGATGCCGAAGATCCCAGGCCAATTTACACAAGTGCTTCTCTAACCCCGGAAGAAGACAAGGCTTATGTCGCACTACTCAATGAGTATAAAGACGTATTCGCATGGTCCTACAAAGAAATGCCCGGGCTAGATCCAAAAGTAGCTGTGCACCACTTATCCGTAAAGAAGGGGGCTCGTCCTGTCAAACAAGCTCAACGTAGGTTTCGACCTGAGCTAATCCCATTGATTGAATGTCAGGTAAACAAACTTATTGAAGTTGGTTTCATTCGAGAAGTCAAGTATCCTACGTGGATCTCTAGCATCGTGCCCGTGAGGAAGAAGAATGGGCAGATACGAGTATGTGTTGACTTCAGGGACTTGAATAATGCATGTCCCAAGGACGACTTCCCATTACCTATCGCCGAGTTAATGATAGACGCCACTACGGGTCATGAAGCCCTATCTTTCATGGATGGATCATCCGAATATAACCAAATACGTATGGAACCAGCGGACGAGGAATTGACAGCATTTCGCACTCCCAAAGGTATATATTGCTACAAAGTTATGCCTTTCGGATTAAAAAACGCCGGCGCCACATATCAAAGGGCGATGCAAAAGATCTTCGACGACATACTCCACAAGAATGTAGAATGCTATGTTGATGACTTGGTCGTGAAGTCAAAAAAAACGAGAGGATCATCTCCATGACTTGAGAAAAGTTTTTGAACGTTTGAGAAGATACCAACTGAAGATGAATCCCTCCAAGTGTGCATTCGGAGTTACATCCGGAAAATTCCTTGGGTTCATCGTTCGTCAACGGGGTATAGAGATTGAGCAAGCCAAGATTGATGCCATTTTGAGAATGACAGAACCTAGGAATATCCATGAGCTCAAGAGTTTGCAAGGAAAGCTCGCGTATCTTTGGAGATTCATTTCCAATCTAGCAGGCCGTTGTCAACCATTCAGTCGCCTAATGAAGAAGGATGTGCCGTTCGAGTGGGATGAGACTTGTGATAAAGCGTTCAGAAGCATAAAATCCTACTTGACGAAGCCTCCGGTGTTGGTTGCACCCATCCCCGGACGCCCCTTAATTCTGTACGTTGCTGCTCAAGAGCGCTCCGTAGGAATCTTACTTGCCCAGAAGAATGATGAGGGGAAAGAGAATGCTTTATACTATTTAAGCAGAACGATGACACCAAACGAGCTGAATTATTCACCCATCGAAAAGCTATGTTTAGCGCTCATCTTCGCAATCCAAAAGTTGAAGCATTACTTTCAGTCACACAGCGTCCATCTAGTCTCAAAAGCAAATCCCCTAAAATATGTCATGGCAAAGCCAGTACTATCTGATAGACTCGCAAGATGGTATCTTCAGCTGCAACAGTTCGAGATCACATACGTTCCTCAAAAGGCTGTGAAGGGACAAGTTTTAGCAGACTTTTTAGCCGATCACCCCATGCCTGCCGAGTGGGAATTGTCTGATGACTTGCCGGACGAGGATGTCCTTCTGATTGAAGTTACGCCTCCCTGGAAGATGTACTTTGATGGAGCTGCCCATAGAGAAGGAGCCGGGGCTGGAGTTGTCTTTGTCACGTCTGAAGGGGAAGTCTTGCCTTATTCCTTCACCTTAACCCAGAACTGTTCAAATAATATGGCGGAATATCAGGCTTTGATCCTCGGATTGGAAATGGCAGTGGACACAAAGCAACGACACCTAAAAGTGTACGGAGACTCTCAGTTAGTGATTAATCAACTCCTCGGTCTCTACGAAGTCAAAAAGCCTGAGTTGCTTCCATACTATAACTACGCAAGAAGGCTGATAGGATGGCTAGGAGATGTAGAACTTGAGCACCTGTTGAGAAAGGATAATAAACAAGCCGATGCATTGGCCAAGCTCGCTTCAACCCTCTCGATGACCGATAAGGAGACGCGCATACCAATATGTAAGAATTGGGTCATACCACCGGTCTTCAGTGATGATGAGGATGACACATTCCAAGAAGAAGAAAACCATGTCATGGAAGTTTTCGAAATTGAGGAAGATGATTGGCGACAACCACTCGTCGATTACTTGAAGTACAAGAAGTTACCCGACGACATGCGACGAAGGGCTGAAATTCGGCGGCGAGCGTCTCGCTTCATCTACTTCAAAGACACGCTCTACAGACGTTCGTTTGATGGTATTTTCTTACGCTGCCTAAACAATGAGGAGCAAATGCAGGCTATGGAAGAAGCTCACTCTGGAGTTTGTGGTGCGCACCAATCTGGACCAAAGCTACACTTCCGTATAAAAAGAAGAATGGGTTATTACTGGCCCACAATGGTTAAAGATTGCATAGACTACGCACGAAGATGTCAAGCCTATCAAATTCACGCCAATTTTATCCACCAACCACCCGAGCCATTGCACCCTACTGTAGCTTCATGGCCCTTCGATGCTTGGGGTTTGGACGTCGTAGGACCCATGAGAAAGTCCTCCGGTGGTCACCTATATATCTTGGCGCAACTGACTACTTCTCTAAATAGGCTGAAGCAGTCCCCCTCAAAGAAGTGAAGAAAGAGAATGTTGCTGATTTCATCCGTACACACATCATATATCGCTACGGAGTGCCCAGGTATATCATCACTGATAATGGAAAACCCTTCCATAACAGCTTGATAGATAAATTATGTCAAAAGTTTGCATTCAAACAGAGAAACTCTTCTATGTACAATGCCGCTGCCAACGGCCTTGCTGAAGCTTTTAACAAAACTTTGTGCAGCCTATTGAAGAAAGTAGTGACCAAGTCAAAACGGGATTGGCACGAGAGAATTGGAGAAGCTCTATGGGCATATAGAACCACTGTCAGAACGCCTACGTAAGCAACTCCTTATGCCCTGGTTTATGGAGTTGAGGCGGTCCTTCTACTTGAGCAACAAATCCCTTCATTAAGGATGGCGATACAAGAAGGGCTTACTGAAGAAGAAAACGCGCGAATACGGCTTGAAGAGCTAGAAGCTCTCGATGAGAAAGAGGTTGGAAGCACAACAAAGGCTCGAGTGTTATCAAGCCCGACTATCCAAAGCATTCAATAAGAAGGTCCACCTTCGCTCTTTCCAAGTCGGTGATCTAGTACTCGCAGTGAGAAGGCCTATAATCACAATGCATCGAACGGGAAACAAGTTCTTGCCAAAATGGGACGGTCCGTATGTTGTCAAAGAAGTCTACACAAATGGTGCATATAAGCTGGTTGCTGAAGACGGCTTGAGGATAGGCCCGATAAATGGAAAGTTCTTGAAGCGGTATTACGCCTGAAAAAAAAAAACAAAAAAAAATAAAAAACAAAAAAACCAAAAAAAAACAAAAACAAAAACAAGTAAGTAAAAAAAAAAAAAAAAAAAACTCTTGGCCCGCATGAGTATAAACTGTGAACGGCCCTCCCCTCTCCAAACAAATATTTTGTACCCCTGAACTACGAATTGACTTGATCCTCTTGATGAGGTACGTAGGCAGCTTAGATATTCTAAGTTCAGTCATAACACTTAAATGAGTTTTACTCCTCTTATTAAATCGTCAAGAGTGGAAGTACTTAAGCGTGCTCAAAGATTGCAAGATAGAAAGAAAAAGAAAAAAGAAAAATCTTCTATTACGTAATCTCAAGGAAACATTGGAGTTCATGACATGGGACAAAGAAAAGAGAAATCAAATGCGATAAAATAAAAGGTCCTAAGCTAATCTCAAGCAAAGGGACGCAAATCCTTCAACCCTTCCTTGAGGGCTTCCAAGTGTGTCCTTGAAGCCTCCAAACTCGCAACTACTTCATCGTTGAGGGGGGTAGTATTCTCAAGCGCTGCAATTTCCTCCACAATTTCACAAACTCCAACTTGGGCACTATGGAAAAGCTGATTTTCTTCCTTTAGAGTGGCACACAGGTTTTTCTTGCGCTCTTTCAAATCCGAAAGCTCCTTCTCAACACGCTTCAACTCGTCCGTAGTAGATTGGACCTTGGAAGCTCCCCCACTTTCTTTAGCTCGGGCCTCTTGAAGACGATCGTTGGCTTCCTTCAACCTCCGGTCGAAAAGATCTTTTGGATAACTTTTCAGAAGACGATGACCTCGCCTCATCATAAAGTAGCAGCCTTGGCGAACAATGCATTCATTGATTCTTCCACGTTTGAGATATCAAAATTCTGAAAACTCTTCATAGACTCAAGAACGAAGTAAACGTCGTCTTCGATTGATGAGATGAAATCAATTGGGGTGTTTGATATCTTCACGAGAAGATCACTCCACAGCTTCTGAAGGAACTCCTTTTGATGATTAAGAAAGAATCTCTCGCCTTCAAATACCGACACAGCGGCTGGGCAGGAAGATTGTTTCCTCTTAAGCCCCATTCCAAGAGGACAAGTCGTAGCCAATAAAGTCGACGCTTGACTGTCTTGAGAAGTTTCATCATCTTCAACGGCTAAGACCTTAGTTTCAAGCTACGATAATGCATCAGCTAGAGTTAGAAACAAAATAAAATCTTGTCACCAAAAAAGAAGAAGAGGAATAAAAGAAAAAAAATAACCTCCTTGACAAAGTTCAGCGTCGATGGTCCATGGCTTGAGCCTTCATCATCAACGTTGATGTTTATTGGTTTCGAATCCCTCTTCGGCCTCTTCCAATGACGATCAGGGTTGCTACTCCCACTTACTTCCAAGGAACGAGGAGCACTTCGCTTCTTATCTACTTCAAAAGGTTCAACCACTTGAAAATTTTGCTTGGGAGAGGAAATAGCCGGCTCACGAGGTTGATCTTGGGTGACTCTTCCACCGCACTGCTTGCCTTTTAGAAAAGCTTGACTTGGGCCTAAAGCAAGTAACTTCATCATGTTTTCTTCAAAGTAGCCACCGTGAACTCCAAGCCACCACCTTTTGTACGCCTCGGATGAGAACTTCTTCATATTTGGGGGCATGAGAGGGAACAACACCTTTTCCATAGTTTTGGACAGAATGCACATACGCCAATAATGGATTCCACCCTCTAAAGAAGCTTCGCGAACATCTTGCGAGAGAATCCCCGGCACTTCTTGGAAGAAACCAAATTGACGACTAAATCGATGAGGGCTATAGGGCTCAACAACGAAATGATCGCCTTGTCACAAAGGAAGGTAGTTTGAACGGACGGCCATGAAATAGATTTCTTCAGATTCTTTGGCATGCCCGTCGTCTGTGAATAAAAAGTCTTTGTCCCTCCCAATCATGTTGCAAGTCCAAGAAATAAAGTCGCCTCTGTGTAGCCGCTTTCTCGCCTCCTGCGGATCGTAGTATTTTGCGCCTCCTTCGCCTGAAAAGAGCGTCATCTTGGGCCCTCGAATGCTTTGCACGAGTTGATAGTGAGTCTTGAAATAATAAGCTATCCAACTATAAACAAAATGAATCGGAAATGGAGAGTGTACGCGAGTTGGCCTTGGGGAGTCGGAAATCTTATTCAAACCTCTGTAGATACTAGTCAAGACAGGAACTGCAAGACCAATCCTTCGACCGGCTGCCATAGCACTCGCCACCTTGAAAACACTTGGGCGTATTGAACCAACATCTTGAGTAGGAAGAACAAAAGTACAGAGCCAACACGCCAAGTACGCCGCCAAGAATGTCTCTTCCTTTGAACTCCCTTCAATGCCAAGCCTCAGAACAATGCCTCGTCCGCCGTGGACCACTTGCCATGTACCCCAACGGTCCCGGAGGAGTTATGAGTTGACTTAGGACGAACGGTCTTCTTCTCTTTACGTGGAGGAGGCTCGCAGTATTTCGTCACCCTTCTAAGCCAAAACTTGACCCATTTGTCGATAGGAACTTGAGAGGGTTGACCATCATCATTACTCTTTCGAAGCAAATGGTAAGCATGGAGTAGGAACTTGCAAGAACGAGGCACAAGTCTCCGTCCTGTCTCGTCAACCCCGTTAAGCTCCTTGGCACTTGGAACAACTTCGTCATAAAGGAGTCCCGCCATAGGAAGTCCGGAAAGGGTATGCACGTCCCATAACGAAATAGACAATTCTCCAAAGGACGTCAGAAGAGTGTTGGTAGCTGGGCACCACGCTTCGCAAAACGCCTTGATGATATCGGAATTGCGGTCGTAGGTAAATAGTGAGGCATATACGGCATCATATACTTGGGCCGCGACTAGCTTGTCTTTGCACCGGCTAAGTACGTCTTCCGTCCACTCCCAAAACCCTTTGACGAAGCGGAACTCACCGGCAAAGTGAACGTTGTCACCCCACTTGGCTTTCCCTTCAATAATGCGGCGGCCTAACGTCGGTAGAAAGCATGGTTCGTCGGAACAACGGTGATGGGTCGATTGCAAAGACCACACCTTGGAGGTCTTGCTCAACGAAACTTCTCGAGACCATTGTTCCGTGTGAAGTGGAGTCGTCAACCTTGGCCATTGCTTCGCATATCGACCGATAAGAGGTGTGTGAGTCGTCAAAATCGTCCCTTTCTCTGTGAGTTGACTTTCATCGTCAATAATTACTAAGTTTTGTTGACCGGAGGAAAGAGGCTCGTCTTTGAAGTAAACCATGTCGCAACCTATCAAAGCACAAAGAATAGATTTAATTGAGTTAGTGAAAAAAAAAACTCAAATAAATCTATGACATACCATTGGTAAAGCACATGGGAATATGTCAAATAAAAGTTACAGTCAATATCAATTAAACGTTGGCTATTAACTTCTTGAATACAAAGTCTATTTCCTAGTTTTTTGCAGTATTGCGAAAAATATGCTATACCTTTTGATGGATCTCTCTTGAATGCAAGAATTGAAGTAAAAGCAAAAAAAAAATCAAATAAAAGAAAAGAGAAATAGCATATTTGCAGATCGAAGGTGGATCTATTGACTGAAGACGTTATGCTATAAAGGAGAAATAGCAAGAATAAACTAGAGCAAGAAACTTATGTTCACGTGCATCTCTTTATGCCTGCTTGGGACTGGAGTTCCTTGTTCTTTCTTGTTTAAATTGCAACTAACTATCAAAGCTGAGATGTGGGAAACATTAGCAATTAACTACAAGCAAGAATGTTAATCTATGCATGAATTCGATATACAAAGTCAGGCCAGCATATGAATCTCTCGGGTAGTAATGCCCTAAGCTAACAGACATGCTTGTATATAAAGAAAAAGAGAGGAACGATGCTCAACAAAAAAAAAAAAAGGGAGGTGCAAGCCAATTGAAGATAAAAACATAATAAAAAGAAGAAGAAGAAGAAGAAAAGAAAAGGGAGAAAGAGGGGATTGAAGCAATGATTACTGTGATTCGCCGGAGACAACTTCAAAAGAGAAATTAGAGCTTCAAGTTCTTCAAATCTCCAAAAGAAATTCTGCAGAAATTCATTAAAACATTAGCACGAACACCTTGTGAGCATGATGAAGAAAAAAAAAACCAAAAAAAAGAAAAAGAAAAAGAGAGCCAATAAAGCATACCACAGATTTCGCCGACTACAGAATTCGTGCTGCTAATCAATGTCAAAGAAGGTCCATATATATATACTTGATCAAAAGGTTGAGTTCTAATAGGATCTATGACTTGGAGTTATAGCTCAATTAGAACTCCATGATCAAAGGGGTGTTAGAATCTCATTGGCAAAAGATGTCTATAGGCCCATTATGGAAGATTGCCTCACGAACCATGAGAATCTGCTTCCACTGCAATTCACCCCCACAATACTTCCACTTTTGAAACTTTCCTAATCCAATTCAGCATGCCCATTTAGCATTCACACTTCCTTTTCCTACTGATAGGGTCATCATCGGTCGCCTGATCGTCAAGGCCGCCACCTTTTTCAACACATTTTCACTACGCAAGGAACCGATTTGAATTTCCCTTCAAACAAGTCTCTGATTTTGGAGATCCAACAAAATTCAATTCAATCTTTTTATTTTTTTATCGCGACTCATTCACTTCGAAAATTTATATTTTCAAACATATATTCGTGAACGAGTCTCGAGGGGGCATTTGTAGACAAATAAATTTTGCGCCCAATCAAATGACGACAAGTGGAAAATATATATTATTTATCAATTATATTCTATTTTTCTATTTATATTTTGGAATTTACTAAATTAATTCTAAATATAAATAGTTAAATTAATTGATATTTTAATATATAGTTCGTCATCAAATCAACGGTCGACACGTATCAAATTGAGGTGTTCCGGCCAATCAAATCAAGACAAATATTTCTATATTATCTCTTTGAAAAAAAATACAAAAATTAAAGAGATAATATTGAAATTGACCAATCATGTCTTCCCAAATATTTAATGTATTTATCTCTTTAAATGAAAATAAAGGGATAATACAAAATAAGTGTTCAAGTTCACCACAACTCTACCTCTTTGACAACTATATAAAGGGGTCATGGGAACTCATTCAAAAACACACACACATATACAAGCAAGAGAGCATTCAAGAAGTCTCGAAGTCCTCTCAAGCAAATCAAGGAAGATCCACGGCGTTCTAAGTAAGATCCAAGGCGTTCGTCGCGGAAATCGTCCAAAGTCAGCGTTTGATTCGACAAGAAGTCTGAAGACCGGCGAATTAACGTTATCAAGGCAGAAGTCCACCTTGGCGGAAGATCAAAGTCTCAAATCCACCAAGAACATCCCAAATTCAAGTCAAATATCATCAAGTTTATAGCGTTTGATCCGGGAATAAGTCAATGACCCCCGAATTAACGTTATTCAAAGTCAAAGTCAACGTCAAAGGAGATCAAACGTCACAGTTTCACCTTCGAAGTTGCCGAAGTCAAAGATCACGTTCTTGAAGAGAAGAATCAGAGGTTTTCAAGTAGAGATTTCGCACCCACAAAATACTCAATTCAATTCAAGAATTTATTTGTAATATTTTCGTATTTCGTTAAATTCAGGAACGCGAAAATTTATTTACAGTCGCGCAATGGTTTTTTACCATGATTTTTGCGAGTATAGCTAAAATATTTTTTATGACTAAAACTCATGCCAAAAACATTTGTTATAGCTCCCAATCAAGACAAAAATAGTTTCCCTGATGGTAATGGTTTTTGCCAAGGTTTTATTTAACTATGGTAAAAAAAAATTATTATTTATGGTTTTAGTCAATACCCAATAAAATTGTAGTGAATAGTAAATTTTCTTCTGGTGTTTTAACACATTGGCCTGAATAATAAAAAAGTATTCAATCAGCATTTTTCTTAATTTAAAAGGCCTCAAAATTGTATATGTCAGTAAAATTCGACCACTTTTTAAAATTCGGTAGTCGTAGTCCTGTAATCGTTTAAAAATTTTTAATTCTAGGATATTAATTTTCTCTACTTGACATACTGTTCTTATTTTGCCACTATCCCATATATATGGGGCAATAAATACAATTAACCCCTAATCTTTCATTTGTTTAAATAAATATATATGCACATGGAACAAATTTTCCCTATATAAATGACACCCAACACTTCACTACTTGTCAATCGATTCTCATACACCAAAAAATGTCTCAAGACCAAACTCCTAAAGTTCGCATACTATCAACATCCACAATCAATGCAGTACCTCTTCATGAATCAATAGATCGAATCAACTTAACGCCATGGGATTTGGAGCTTCTCTTTCTTGAATACAGTCAAAAAGGCCTCCTTCTTCTTAAGCCCAGCCCACAACAGGAAGCCACCATCCTCAGCAAAACCAACACAACTTCCTTAATCCATCACCTCAAAGGAGCCCTTGAACGAACGCTTCACTTCTTCTCGCCGCTCACCGGCCGCCTCGCAACCACCAAGTCTGACGATGGTTCCGCCACCTGTTTCTTCATTGATTGTAACAACAGTGCGAAAGGAGCACTTTTCATTCATGCAACTGCGCTGGAGACAAATCTTACTGCTGCTGACATACTCGACTTATCGACCTACGTTCCTGAGATTGTTCCTTCTTTCTTTCCGCTCACCGGAACCCGTAACCTTGACGGTGTTTCGCAGCCGTTGCTGGCGGTTCAAGTGACAGAGTTGGCGGACGGGTTGTTCATAGGCTGCAGCATTAACCACTTGTTAGTTGACGGGACGTCTTTCTGGCATTTCTTTAACTCTTGGGCTGAGATATCCCGTGGTGAAGACCTCGTTCATGATCCTATATCTAAACTACCTATTCTCAATCGGGATCAGCTTACTCTTGATCTGGTTGGCTCGAGCGACATCAAAATTTACGATGAATATCTCAATCTTGAGAACATCCCTGCTGCTCATGAACCACCTGCAGGCTTGCTGCGGGATAGAGTATTTCATTTCACCAAAGAAAGCGTAGCCAAGCTGAAAGCAAGAGCCAACCAAGAAATGGTGGAGAGTAAAGGCCAAATCTCTTCTCTCCAAGCAATCATAGCGCATGTATGGCGATCCATAGTGCGTTGCCGTTCTGCCATGAACTCAGGTACTCAAGAAACAACATTTGACATATCAATAGGCGCGAGACAAAGATTAAATCCACCTCTTCCAGAAGAATACTTTGGGAATTCAGTTTTTCCAGGAATTGTAACACTGAAAGCCTGGAAACTATTGGAGAATGGTTTGGGATGGACCGCGGGGCAGATAAATAAGATGGTGGCATCTTCAAACGGGCCTGATAAAGTGAAAGAATTTTACATGAGCTGGATAAAGAATCCCAGCTTTCTGCAATTTGATGGCCTTCCTAGTAATCACTTTTGTCCTCATAAATTCTCCAAGATTTGATGTATATAGTAATGATTTCGGATGGGGAAAACCTCTGGCGGCCAGAAGTGGAAGAGCTAACAGTTCTGATGGAAGGATAACAATTTATGGAGGGTTTGAGAAAGGGAGCTTGGAGATTGAGGCCTGTTTGTTTGCTGAAACTTTGTCGGCACTGGGGAAGGATGCAGAGTTCATGGAGTTTGTGAGATCAGACTCTTAATTCCTAGCTTGGTCTCGAGTGCTAATAATACCGCTCCATTCATTTTTATTTTGGATCAATTTGCTTTCGATATACTAGTTGGTGGGTTGTAAACCAGGGGAAATAAAGACTTTGTTTCTATTTTCATTCAAAATTTTTAGTTTTAATTTATTTAAAATGCAAGAAGTGGGTGTTTTTATGTAATTCCTTTTCAAATTACTTCACGGATAATTTAGGATCCTACTATTGGTGGTAGATAATGAAAAAAAAAAATATAGTTTAATTGTGTTTAAATGCTTAACTTATTGGAGAGTGAGGGCAGAACATCAGACACAAAAAGATAAGCTCCAACCTTTATCTATGACTGAATGGAAATAGGATATATAAGATCATTATAGATTTTGTTGTTGGGTTATCAGATTCATTCATAAACATGATGCTATTTGGGTAATTGTGGTTAGATTGACTGAATCAACTTATTTTCTTACCGATATGACAAGGTAATTCTTTGGATAAATTAGTTGAGTTGTACGTTTTAGAAATTGTAATACTATACAACGTAGTTGTTTCTATGCCACGATGATACTATTCTGATCCTAGTCATGTGGTGCCTATACCAAATATAGAGATTTTAGAGAACTTGACATACGTAAAAGAGCCAATAGAGATTCCGAATAAGATGACAAAGAAATTGAGGAATACACAGATATCAATGGTGAAAACGGAATAATCGCTATCCGAAAGAAGTTATTTGGAAAGTTGAGAAAAATATGAATGAGAAATATCTCTCTTTGTTTCCTTGAACGGGTAAGAAATCAATTTCGAGGACGAAATTTTTATTAGGAGGGGAGAATTGTGACGCCCACAAAATTTTTATACATAATTATGGGAATCATTGGTAATTATTAAGAAAATTTTAATTTAATTATAAATAAATTACAGGCTGAAATTTGAATATATTAAAACTTGAATGGAGTACATTGGAGTTTTATAAAATATGTGGGAGTAAAATTGTAGAAGTTCAGAAATTAAGAGATTGAATCATAGCCTAATGAAGTTTTTGTAGTCAAATTTTATAAACTTAAAAGTTGAGAAACAAAATTGGGATTTTCAAAAAAGAAAAAAAAGTAAAGTAAATAAATAATGAAATAAAGATGAGGTTGGAAATAGGGGTGGCACGTATCCCACCCATCATTACAATGCAAGACACGAATTTTCTTATTGGTTGTGCCAACAAAATTTATATGTACATATTTATTTATTTATAATATATATATATACATAATGGATTGATTGGCATGCATATAAATACATTTGAAACTCCCATTTTTAAAATGGTGATTCTCTCATTCTCTTACAAGGTAATAGTAATAATTTATCCCTTTAATTTATCATTTAATTTGTGTATTATGTTATTTACTTAATGAAGTTATTACATGTAATTTCCACAAGTCATTTCATTATTTAATCGAAAAGTTTGCTTGATTTAGTTATTCATAAATTAATTATTGATTAAATACTCTATTTGAAATAAGGGTGTTATAGCCATTAAATTCAAGTACTTAATTTGTTGGATTTAGTCACTATAATTTATTTGCTCAATTTAATTGAATTTATTAATTAAGGAAATACTTATGTATAGTTGTTCAATTAATCTAATTATGTGATAGTTAAGGTTTAATAGAGAGATTGATTGCTTCCTAATTTCTCATTTAATTGCTTTAAAATAAGAAGATAACTTAAACAGATAGTTATTTTAACCAGATTATAATATATGGTTATTTAATTGAACTAGCTAATAAAAGTTATTAGTTAAGGGTAGTTTAGTTAATTAATTAGAATAATTTATTCAATTAGTTAGTAGTTAACAGATTTGATTTTAAGTAACTAATGATTAAATAGTGAGGAATAGTCGTTCATAACATTAGTTGGTTCTATAAATAGTTTATTTGATATATATATATATATATCCAGATTAATCAATCTATGTACTTAATTTATTGCTATAATAGTAAGGAATTGATGAAAAATTAATAAAAATATTTGAAAATTATATTTTAGAAGTATTGTGTTTATTACAGAGGAATATGAGATTTTTTTAGATAATTTAATACAGAAGTATTACCAAGAATTGTAGCTATAAAGATATGAAGGGTTTGATAAAATAAATTCTTATGAGTTAATTAATAAATTATACATATATATCCTTGGGAAGTTTAGGATGTCTAGTCATTTAGAAGAAATGGAACGGGGATATGAATTTTAATAGAAATAAAATATTAAAAGATTGGTGAAAAATGTACGTATATCATTTAATATTTTTTTATATTAGAAATTACAGCATTATTGATATGCATTGATTATACATATTATAATTTATTATAGGACGAAGATAAAGCAAAGGGTTAAACAACTCCGTTCATTAATTTAGCCGTTTGAGATTGAGTGCAGTGACGGAAGGGGTGCCACAGTAGAGGACTGCACAACTTCCGATGGAATTCCAAACGAACACGCATTTTTGTCAGAATATTTGTAACGGAGTTCTGATGGTCCGTTAGTACCGTTGAAAATTTCGTCATAGGATGAAAAAATAAAGTTTTATTTGGAATAAAATTTGGGACGGATTTTGGGACGAAAATTGAGTATTTGCAATGATTTTTGTGTAGGAAATTTGATATATTTTCCCAGAAAAATCCGTCAGAAAATTTTGTTCAAAAATTAGTCGGAAAAATTGTGACGAATTTTTTATCGTGATTTGCAATGATTGTCATCTCAAAGTCCATCACTAATTAGAATAAGCCGTAATATGTGATTAGGATGACATTTCTGACAGTTTTCGTCCCAAAATCCATGCCAAAATATTTATTATGTTTTATAAAAAATATCATTTTACATTTTTAATATTTTATTAAAAAAAAATTTTAGGGACCATAGTTTGTCCAGTAAAATTATAATCAGTTAAAAAAAGTAAATAATATCATTTTACACAGCGCATAAAATAAAAATTAAAATAAATCCTACGGTAATGGCTCATCGGCTTGCTCTGGGTCTGCAGCATCCTGGCTACCGATTGCGTTGCTCCCTCGATTGGGGCTCAGTAGCCAGTTGCACCTCAAAAAATATTTGTGACATCCCCACATTGTCCCACAAGGCACTCAAGATCAACATTATTTTATCGAGTTTGGTATCGACGTCCGAGTCATTCTGCAATAGGGCAGTAGGTGAAGGAAGATGGTCGGGCATATGTAGTCCACGGTTAGGGGATGTCTGACATGAACGCATTGGACCAGTACCTGCTACCTCCCCCCGGCAGCCTCAGCCCACAGGTGGTCCTCTTGGACAATTGAAGCACTGCTAGCTGATAAGGCCACCTCCCCCAGTGTGGGCTAAGAGGCACGCACCTCGAGCAACCTCTGGTATGTCTCCTGAAAATAATTAAACAAATTTTATTTGTCAACAAATAATAAAACTTATTAGTAAATAACGAATAAAATTTATTATTAAAATAACTAAAATTTACTCTTTTAAAAAAATATTGAAGAACTTACTACGACCTCCTTGATCCGCTTCCCGCTACAGGTATCATCCGCCTTCTTTTTGTAATAGTCAGCCAATACCTCCATTCATTTAGGCGGACGACTGAGTTCAGCCTCCTGCATAGATATTTGAAAAAGTAAGAAATTTGTAGATTTACAACACTAATAAAAGCAATTAAAATTGTAAAAATTAAACTTACTTACGAGCTTTCTTTTATACATGTCAACCGAGAAGGACCCCCGCAGTAGACGGTGTTGGCCGCTGCAGAGTTGGCCACCCGGTTACCTTATTCTTCGCTGACTTTTCCCTTGAACTCTTTGAAATCCCAGTACACCTGGAGGTCATGCCAAATGTCGTCCGCCAACCATTTGGGTTGTGTACCCTTCTCCTTGGCCTCTGAGAATCTTTTACTGAAGCAGGAGCCTGCGTAGCTATTGAAAAAATCTTGCATCAGTTTGTTAAAACCGGGCAATTCCTCCAATATACGTGCTGCAAGAAAAGAAAGCAATTCAGTTATTAGCACAACAAAATTAAATGTAATACCAAATTCTAGTATAAAAACATGTAATATCTATGTACCTTCAGCTCCTCAAACCATAAATTCTTTTTGGATCGGGGATCCTTTTGTAATGGTGCCACGGCTCTGTGATGTGGCTCGAACTACTAAGCCAATGCAACAGTGGAAGTTCCCATCATCTCTATCCTTGGGGAGGTGCTGACTCGATGCTTCTAGAGCATCAAAACCATCAGGGGTAGGTGGTCAAACCACCCTACCACGTACACGGCCACAGCCCCGACTACGGCCCTACGGCAATGGAGCAAACCCTCGAGTTATGCCTATTATAACACCTAACTCCAATACTATACACAATTAGGTAAAATACACATTACATGAACACAATTTGGAAATGTTGTATATTAACTTAGGAACAGTAATTTATAATAATAACTTAGGAACTATTCATGAGTACTTATAGGAACGCTCTGTTCTAATGCGATGCATGAAACGGTTGAAAATAAAGTAACCGCTCCAAAATTTGATTTTTCCACCATAAGGAGCCAAATCAAAAATTTGGACCTACAACTGGAACAGTCACTGAAACATTTGGACACTTTGTAGTTTCAATATTTTTCTACCTATTTTTTTTATTGGGCGCCTATGTTAGAATAGATGACCAGAAAGCCAATTGGGTTGGTGGTTTTTTTGGAACTATTCGTCAATCTTTATTAACAGAATATTATCCTGATGAATAGAGTAAGTATTCATCATTGGCGTTTGTATTTGTTATGCTTACTACTAACGTTGAACGACGTTTCAACATCATAACAAATGCACATAGATCAATTGAATAACCCATGTAGTTGGGTTGCGCATTGGATGACGGCTATGAAACCAACTTCTTAGGGTTGGTCTGAAACGTTCCTAAACGAGGAGCTCGAGACTGGACATCGAGTGTCCTATTGAGACTTGCACTAAGTATTGCATTCACTAGGTGAGTGCTGAGTTTCATTGGCAACAGACGAAGGTCGTCTATGCAATTTTAGTGGGTTAATTGAGAAGGTGGTCGACTGACTCAACTGACTCGCGGGAATCGTCACATGGATGCCTTGGAGGCTTGGTCAGTATGACTGGAATTTTCGGTTCTGATAGTACGGGACCTTGGACTTGAGAAATCATGGCAGTCACATGCATATGAAGATTGTATCTTGGATCTGGCAACAGTTGACCATTTTGTAACATGGTCATTACAAGCCTTGTCCAGTGAAGTCGGGGTATATAGCAAAGACAGTAGATTACAAGATAGGATCTGTCCCCCTTTAATATATGACTGTGATGTCTCCTATGCACTCTGAGATGGTTTAGACTCTGAAAGTCTATAGCCACAGCAATTGATTGAGTGGGAAAGGGTTTCCTACATCGATTGATAGCGTAAACGTATCTTGAGTATGAAGCATAGTTGCCTAGTCCAGGATGGGAACCGAAGCCCAATTCCATACCACTAAGGCCGGGAGACTGTCGACAATAAGACCATACCCGTATGGAACTCGGAACCTAAATGTTCATGCCATTATTCACCTAGTCTCTAGTGCCATTGACTGTTGTTAAACGGCCACCCATGATAACGGGCTATTTCCGATTATTGGTTAATTGAAAATAATTGTGTTGGACACAAGCCCAAGTCTAGCTGAGGTTGAACCTAAAGAGTCGCACACAAATCACTAGAGAGTAATGGAATTCATTTGGAATTAATTCCGAAAGAGGTGAATTAGTTTAATTAGATTAAATTAATTCTTAGAGAGCATAAATGATTGGATCATTCATGCGGAATTATCCATTGGATGGATGATCCAAAATATAGTTAATTGGATTAATTGAGTTTTGGATTTGACCTTTTAAATTAAAGGGATTAATTTAAAAAGAAGCTTGGGCTAATTAATTAGTGGATTGGATTCACTAATTAATTAGTAGATAGGCTTGTCTAGTTAATGGATTGGATTCATTAATTAGTAGAGATGAGCTAGAAATAATTAATTGGATTAATTATTGTATTGGGCCTAATTAATAAAGTGGATTGGATTCATTTAATTAATTAAGTGCATTGGGCTTGTGAATTATTTAATTGGATTAAATATTCATTTGGGAATTAAAAGTGTTGGATATTTTATTTAACTGAATTAAATAAATAAGTCCAACAAATTTAATAATTGGGCTCTAATTAATTTGTAAGACAAATTAATTAAGCCCGGTCCAAATGCACATACCTAGCCCACAATTTACTTTCCTTAAGTCAAGGGTTGACATTTCTTGTAGAGAAAAAGCCAAAAACCATCTACATACAATGAATGTTGGATTGTCCACATTCAATGTATGTAATTGAGGAGAGGTTATGGGAGATTGAAGAGATATGTGGAAGTTGCCTTATGGCTTAGAAGACTATGTCTTCCTTCCATATTTCATACAATTATTCCATCTCCTAACACCAGACTACTATGGCCGATTTTACTCTTTTCTCTCCATGGAATTTTCGCTCATATCTTCTCTCTACATGCTTAGCCAACTTCTCCTCTATCTCCTACCTTGTGTTCTTCTTGGTTTAGAACCAAGTGAAGAACAAAGGAAGATCGAAACACACTAATCGATAGTGTGGTTCAATTTTCTCTTTCATGGATTCATTCCTTGCTAGCATAAGAATGAGTCTCACGACTACAGTGTGGTGTGGACGTATTTAGAGGGTATCTACATTGAGGCCTCGCATGGATGAACGTCGGGAATGGATCAACGTGTGTAGCCAATCGGAGTAGAAAATCAAGAAAAGTGTTTCACGTTTATGTTCTCGTTTTTCTTCTTTTAGTACATAGCCATGATCGCTTGTTTTTATATATGTGTTTATATTATACGTTTATACATCGATAGCCCGGGAATGTTCAAGGGCACACCCCTTGACCACGATTTACATTCCACTATTTTGCATGTTATTATCTCCACCGCGCTTCTGTTGCGTTCTCGGGCTGATCCGCTAAGTGGTATTAGAGCCCGAATTGGTCTATATTGTTATGGATTACATGTTTTACGTGTGCAAGCATGTTCAACTTGTTTAGATCGGCTTTAAAAGCATGTGTTTATTGCTTTTAATTTTCATAATTATTTATTGAAATTTGGATGTTTAATTATGTTGATTAATCATGGATATTTGAGTGATTTTACAAAATTGAATTTCTAAATTCTAGATATTAGTTTCAGTTTTTTATGAGTAGAAATAATAAAATAAAATATAATAAAATAAGAATTCAATAGCAGGAACAACCGTTACCGGTTGGCAGCAGGCTGCTGCTGCAGCGCGCGCACAGGGTTCCAGCGTGCCCAGGTGTGTTTACAGGGCATCTGCACGCGCCTAACACGCGCGAACATTGGGAGTCCGCACGCGCGTGCGCTGCCTACCTCGCAAGCTGCCCCATCACGTGAGACGCACATACATTTTTTCAGCGAAAATGGTGAACTCTAGCGAAAAGGATTAAAATCATGAAAATTAAAAAAATGGAGGATCAGAATGCTACCCTAAAAATTTAAAGAAGAAAACACCAAATAGACAGCTAAGTTATGGGATCGAAAATACATATAAGCTATTTAGCCTTTTTGACCCCACAGGATAGAGGATTTATAGTTTTTGTCTTTGACTTTACGCGATTCTTTAAATGGCCCCAACATTTCAATTTTTTCTCATATTTCATCTCAAGAGTCACTTTTGGTTAAAACATAACGACTACATACAAAACACGTAATTTTATTATTAATTATAAAAATGATAATTATTTATAATAAAAAGTTATATTATTTTTTATACATTAATTATATATGGATATTTGAGTGCGCCACGCACACTACTAAGAAAAGCGTAGGCCTTCCCTCTATAATCATTTTCAAGGCAAATAAGGATACACAGACCAAAGTGAAAAATCATAATTATCTAAACAGATATTGTATTTCTCAATCCCATCTGTTGATAGATGTCCCCCAATTATTTCTGAACTAGTGTGTAACTCGTGCTATGCACGGCAAAGTTTATAAATTATGTGAAAGTAGTTAAGAATTTTTTTTTAATGAGATTAATAATATAAAATTATTTTTTCTCCAAATTACAATACTTCAATATGGATAAAATTTACAGACGTTAAAAGAAGAATAAAGAGATATACATCCAATAAAACTAAATTTTTTATTACTTGTTAAGTCTTATTGACATGTGATCTTCTCCCTCTTTATTTGTTATGGACTTGGAATTTAGTCAAAAAATTAACACTGACTACAGAATCATAAAAATATAATTTAAAAATTACGAAATTATATCAAATAAGAAAAAATTTCAATAATTCTTGTAAAAGTTGCATAATTAATGAATCTTCATCATGCCTCATAATACAGGTAATGGTTTGAGCATAAGTAAAAACATGAAAAAAGTTAAACATAAAAAAGAGAAAATTGCATGATACGAACAATGAAGAAAATGTGTTAAGAAAACTTTTTTTATCAATTTATATCCAAAAGTAGCAAATGCTTTTTATAAATGTTGTTCTCTAATATTTACAATGCCTTAACAGAATTGTGCATTTATTCAAAAAATATATCAAACTATTTTGTTTCGATATCAATTAATAGATACCGTATAATATTAAAAATATAAAGTTTCTATTCATCCTTTTAGAAATTGTTTTATCCTATTTTTTGTTTTATTAGATTATAATGATTTATCTCGTGTTTTAATTTTTTTTATATGTCTACATGCTTATTATAATTCTATCCCTCTCTGTCTATCTTATGTGGATCATGAGGTGAACAATTGCTTGTTGTTTATATTTTCATGTATGATATTTTCCATATATGTGTGTTCTCACAATTGATATAATGCATTAAAACTATAGGGTATATTTTAAAACAAACTTTATAATAATTTAATTGGTATTAAAAATTTTGTTTTATGTTATTAGTTTTTATGAAAATTTTATTTGCACCTCTCTTTCATTATTTACTTAGTGAAATTAGCCAAATTTGATTTTATTTAATTGCAATACAAAATATTTCATTTCCAATAAATTGAAATACATTAAAAAACTACTTTTAATAAATTAGATCCAAAAGTAGCAAAATAATAATTTCTATAAAAGTTCTTCTCAAACACTTGCAACTCCTTATCTATATTGTCTTTATCTAATTTTTTTATAATCGTTAGCTTATTTATTATTGTGTAAACTTTATTCTTAATATTTAAAATTATCGTATTCGAAACTATTTTTGAAAATTTCATTTCTATTGAATAAGTCTTAACTAAACAGTGTCAATTTTTTATTCAAAATGTATCTTAATATACTTTTATATTATTTTATTGGTATTTAAATTTTTACAATTTATGAAAGACAATTTATATTTTTATAATTTATTCTGAATTATTTAATCTGTTGTGAGCATAACTTTTGTCAAGTAAATTTATATATATATATATATGTCATGATTTCTTTTTTTTTTTTTCTATTATTCTATATTTTTGTAACGAATTTTTATGGATGAAAAAATATAATAACAATTGATACCAAAGTAATTTCGAATAATTTTAAAGGGTTCAGAATTTTGAAAAAAATATTCGAATCAAAAATATATATCATGTGAAATTCAAGTTGACATTTATAATATCTTTTAAATTTATTTTTTTTTGATATAATGTGAATGAGAGAATAATTTTTTATTTGATAGATTTTTCAGAAAAAATAAAATAAATATTTTTTCTCATGATATAAATTAAAAATAATAGATATAATTGAAATTAGTTTTCATACAAAAAGTTTGTCACCGTGCGTTGCACGGGATAAATGCTAGTAAATATAAAAATGAATGCTACATGCAAATTAAATATATGATATAATTATTTTATTTTAGGCAACTTGTGACAATCGATTTTTACTTTGAGATAAAATAAAATAATTAGCATTATTACATATTAAATTCTTATTATTAGAAAAGTATGATTGTAAATAAATAGATCTAATTATGAGAAGGAAATTACCGAATTAATATGACAACAGAAAACATTACAAAAGATATAACTTTTCACATAATGTAGTTTACTCATAATGAATAACTAAAAATTATGTATCAATCACATACACATTCATGAACTTAATAAATAAAATACTTGACAATCATTTAAAAAAATACAAAAGAATGAATACTCACTAATGAGAAGTATTAGCAAGATTCATCATCTCTACCCAATAATATCAACAAAATAATCGAAATAAACATGATAGAAATATGAATTAAGTAACAAAAAGGTTATAATTAACACATGATTTACTCCTGAAATAAAATAATTGATGATAACACTATAAAAATTCAATGAAAAACAATTGTACAAACCTTCGGTATTTTCTTAATTTTTTAATTATTTCAACTTTCACGTGCAACATAGAAAGGTACAAATTTTGAATTGAATCAATTTTTTTCTAAAAAATTAATACTTTTAGGTTTTTATTTATCTTTTAAATTCTAAATCAATGGTATATATCGCATCATTAATAAAATAGTCAAAATGCGTATGATAATAAATATAAATTAAATAAAAAATATATAATTAACACAAAAAATCACACATATTCAGGAACTTATAAAATAAAATAATTGATAATAAAATATATTAAAAACAAGGAAAGAAAAAACATAATACCTTGACTTATGATCTCTTTTTTCTATTTATTATGGACTTAGAATATCTTTTATTATTTAAAAACGATAGATAATACAAATTATACAAAAATAATTATAATTAACACATAAATTATATTCATGAACTCATGAAACAAAAAATTGATAACAAAGAAATTAAAAAGCACTGAAATTTTTTTTTTGACCATAAGAAATTTGATTAACTCATAAAAGTATGATATTATATTCATAAACTCATGAAATAAAATAACTAATTATATAAACATTAAAAGAAACGTGAGAATTTTTTCCCCCATACCTTGGCTTATGAAAGTCTCATTTTCTTCATATATTGCCTATATATTCGTGTAAGATTAACTTCCACCAACCCAACAAAGCATGAAATAAAATAATATATATGTATATATATATAATCCATAAACCTAATATAATGAAAAGACATTAATAAAGCACCAAATTTAGAATTTAAAAAATAAGGAAAGAGCAAGATGTCTTATATTTTTCTAAGAAAAATACATCATTCTTCTTTATTAAGCATTGTTATTTACCATAAATATGTTAACAATGAATAAATTATGGAAACTAAATACTGAAAGTTTGAAAATCGGAAAGATGGAGTATGAAAAATAGGGAAACTAGTTTATTGCAACATAATCACTAATTAATATAGAATGAATAATTCATGGTAACGTAATCAAGAATTAATATTTATTGTCTAAATTAATTTAAATTCTGTATTAAAGAAATAGTTATTAACTTTAAAGTAACCGATAGGAATATTTATTACAATAAAAAAATTTAAAATTCTAAAAAATTAGAATTGAATCAAAATTGCTCAATTTTGGTCAAAAGACCTCCTTCAAATATATATATTAATAGATTACTGCTAGAAAATATGTACAGATTAATAAATTATATTTAATAAAAAAATTTCATTAAGTAAAAGTAATTTTGATTCAATGATTTCAAATTATTAATTTTTTATTTATTCATGCATTTTTTACATAATTAAATTGTTGTATATGTATCTTCTCAATTGCAAGAAAATAAAAATAGACACCAACTACTAAAATCATGATATTCATAGTTCTATTATTATTATTATTATTATTATTATTATTATTATTATTATTATTATTATTATTATTATTATGATCTTTGGGGGGGGGGATAATATTAAAAATATATGATTACTTATGGTAAGTTTTAATCAGAAGTTAATTATTTTAACATAAAACTCATTTAGAAACTAAAATGGAAGTAATCATTACCACAAATATATATTAGGGGGTGGGGAATATATGTATATATATATATACATATATTAGAATCGACATTTTTAAATTCATAAAATATAATGAAAAATAGGGGATGTAATTTAAAGAGATCAAATAAATGGAAACTATTAACATTGCCATTAATGCTTGCTATTAATGTTAACCTACCAGCTAAAGCATTTTACAATTAAAAAAAATTCTAAAATCTAAAAATTCATCATTTGGTCAAAATTGAAGAATTTGATCAAAATACTACCCTCAAATATATATATTAATAGATTTCATGCAAACAGGTTCATTTTCAATACAATCTACATCATTAGAATTCAAGTAATAAACGGGAAGGAAATAATCAAAAACTGCCAAATGCGTTTAGAAAGACAGCCGTGAAAGATTTGTACTCTTTGCAGATGGTGTCTGAGTTACGTGCATGTAATTTACGCTATTCATTAAAATTCAAGATCTTAAAAGTAACTATTTTTTAATCGATAAATATAAAAAAAATAAATTATTCATATTGGATGCCAGCTTCTATATAATTAAAAAATTATTTTGAAAATTTAATTATTTGAAATTTACATATGCTATGTTTTATGTTGTTATAATATATCTAAACACTTATATATGCGCATAATATTTTACAAAATGTGGTCAATGCAATTTTAGAAACTATAAATATACAAAATTATATATCTAATTAATCTATGATATTCGATATTTTTGTGAGTAGTTAATGATATGATAAATTTTAAACATCTTTTCAAGTTTAACAGAATATAATTTACTCATCTTTATATATTATTTTTATATAAATAACTTATTTATATAATATAGTCATAGATATTGAGTTTTTTTTCTTTTTTTTTTTTTTTTGAAATTCTTCATTCCCCCTAGTCATATCATATATAAATGACCCCCATCACTTCATTAGTTCTGAATCGATTACCATGCACCAAAAGATGTCTCAAGAACAAACCCCCGGAATTCGTATACTACCAATATCCACAATCAATGTGGCACCTCTTACTGAATCAATAGATCGAATCAACTTAATGTCATGGGATTTGGAGATCCTTTTTCTCCAATACAGTCTCCTTTTTCTCAAGCCCAACCCACAAGAGCAAGCTGCCACCAGAAAAAATATAAATTTTTGCTAAGGTTAATTACTATGATCAAACAAAAAAAATCGTGACGGATACAAATTAATCACGATTTTGTAATGGTCATTAGTCGTTATTTTTGCAAGTGTGGCCAAAATATGAGTCATGACAAATGTTTTGGCTATGGTTAAAAGCCATAACAAATATTGATTACCCGTGATTAATATTTAAGTCTTTGCATTGATTTTATACAACTGTGGTTAATAGTATTGATTTATCATGATTTTTGATCCATCATGTAGTAAAAAGACATTTTTTTGTTTTGCACCATGATTAGCAAACACCAACACAACTTCCTGAATATATTACCGGAAAGCATCCCTTGAACGAACGCTTCACTTCCTCTCGACGCTCGTCGGCCGCCTCGCAACCACCAGGTCTGACGATGGTTCCGCCACCTGTTTTTTCATTGACTGTGACAACAATGAGAAAGGAGCACTATTCATTCACGCAACCGCGCTGGACGCGAATCTTACTATAGTCGACATGCTCGACTCGTTATGTTCCTGATATTGTTCCTTCTTTCTTTCCGCTCATAGGAACCCGTAATTACGACGGCGTTTCTCAGCCATTTCTGGCGGTTCAAGTGATTGAATTGACAGACAACCTATTCATCATGGTTCAAAGTCGCGGTATCCATGATAATATTGACATGTATTATTTTGCATCGATCGTGATGCATTGGGATATTATTGAGTGGTACGAAACAAATATATTATATACTTGAAGAATTCTAAAAGAAAATAGTAAAATTATAGAAACTAGAAGTATCACAAATTACTATTTTATATTACAAATAAAAACTTTTATGTTATAAGCATTGTTAAATTAATCATAGAAGTACTAATTAAGAAATTAATTCATATATTAAACTAAATAGAAGCACTTAAAATATACTGCATCAGGGTTGTCTTAACTACATTATTTCTCAATTCAGTAAGAATTCAGTAAAAGTTCAATAAAAGTTGTCTAGGAGTCACTGGAAAAAAAAAATTACTATTGCCTATGATTTTTATCGGTTATGGACTAAAACCATGATAAATAACTATTATTAACCATGGTTAAATAAAAATCGATGCAAAATTAGTTTATCCACTATGAGAACTACTTTTGTCATAGATATGAGCTATAACAAATGCTTCTTGCCATGACTTTAGTCATGACAAAAGTACCAGCCCCACCCGAAAAAACCACAACCAACAACCATTGCTGTGACCGTAGTCATTGCTTTTTACTATGACTATTTATTTTTAACCATGACAATCAATCATAATTAAAAGATATGTTTCTTCAAGTGAGTGTATGTTTCATAATAATGGCAAGAGGCTCTTTAGAATGTTTACTTAGTTCATACAATTCGTCTATACATGTATCTTCAAGCCTGATGCCATGAACCAATTTCATATATATTAAATCTATGCAGCAAATTAGCCAATATTATTCGAACAATCTTAAGTGCATACAAACTTTTTCATATTTATTTAAAAACTAATTTTTCCAACACTCCAAATGTCCAAAATAAACCACAAAATAACTTATCTATTGTTGAATTTAAGAGTGGTTGGGTTTTAGGAAGAAAGTGGCCATGAGTTTTGGGAAGAAAATTTTTACTTTTTGTATCGGTGATAATATCGAATATTATCAACGATAATATCGAATACGAACAATAACTCATTATATCAGTGATAATATCGAATGATATTAAATAATAATAATATCATTTATACATAATAATTTTGAATAATATCTAGTATTCGTCGATTTTCTCATATCCAAAAAGACCGATCAATCGATACTTTGAACCACAATGTTCATAGGCCGCAGCATCAATCACTTGTCAGTCGACGGGACGTCTTTCTGGCATTTCTTCAACTCTTGGGCTCAGATATCCCGTGGTGAAAACCTCGACCATGATCCTACATCTAAACTACCAATTCTCAATCAAGATCAGCTTACTCATGACTTAGTCGGCATGAGCAGTATCAACAAATAAAATTTAATATACCAATCGGTGCGAGACAGAGATTGAGTCCACCTCCTCCGGAAGAATACTTTTTGTATTCTCAATTTTTATTTCTGATTTATCTAGAAACGCGAGTGTGTGCCTTTTTGTAATTTCAGTAATAAATGTTTTCAGTAATTACATAAGAACACCCTAATAAAGGGAAAACAAAATTTAGTACACTAATTTAGCTCTCGTTCAATTTTAGTACACTAACTTTGATAATTATCACATTTTATACATTATGTTGTAATTTTACTTCAATTAAGTCCAATTAACCGGAATTTGCTAACGTGGCCAATTTTTGCTTATGTGTCCGGCGAAATTAACCACGTCAGCACATGACGTGGCCGGCGACTGACGTGGCCGGATGACTTGGATGTATTTTCTTCCATAAGGATGAATTTTAGTACACTAACTTTAGTATGGTTTAATTTTAGTCGAATAACTTTGAATAAGGTGAAATTTAAGTCCCCTGTCATTGTGTGTAGGGGTTGTCACTGCCCATTTATATTTATATTATTAAAAAAATTAAATATAAGTGTACCGCTGAAAACGGTACACTTATATATTTATGACTGGTCGCTAGTTGCGAGCTGCACTCACGACCAACCCTCAAATTTTTTTAAATTTGTTAATTCTTTATAATTATTAGTTAAAGTTAAAATAATGATTATTAATACTTAATTAGATATAATTAATTAATAATAATTTGATAATTGTTAATATAGCTATTAAATTAATTAATTAGAGAATAATAAATTTAATAATATAGTTGTTAATATTAATTAATTTGATATATATATTAATTATTGAAAATTTGATAATATAGTTGTTAATCATAATTTAAAAATAGATAATTATATATTTTATAATTTATTAATAATTTGATAATATATTTGTTAATTATTTATAATTATTAATAGAGTTGATATTATTATAGCCGAGATCTTTTCCTTTTTACACTTATCAGTGCAGTTGGATCATCTATTTTTTAAACTATGATTAACAACTATATTATCGAATTTCTAACAATTAATTTATATCAAATTAATTAATATTAACAACTATATTATCAAATTAATTAAAATTATCTTAATAATATTGCATTCCGTATGAAAAAAATAAAAATATTATATCATTATTATAATTATTATTCTGTACTTAAATTTAACCTCATTCAAAGTTATTGGACTAAAACTAAACCATGCTAAAGTTAGTGTACTAAAATTCATCCTTATGAAAGAAAATACATCCAAGTCATCCCGCCACGTCAGCCGCCTGCCACGTCATATGCTGACGTGGTTAATTTCGCCGGACACATCAGCAAAAATTGGCCACATTAGCAAATTCCGGTCAATTGACCGGAAAATTAGAACAAAAACCCTCAATTGGACTTAATTGAAGCAAAATTGCAACATAATGTATAAAATATGATAATTACCAAAGTTAGTGTACTAAAATTAAACGAGAACCAAGTTAGTGTACTAAAAAAAGTTTTTTCCCCCCTAATAAATGTTTTATATGTCGATCTTTTACGCAAACACCTTTTGTAAGCATAGAAAGATCTCACTTGCATGCTTAGATGTTTGTGTTGTTTTTACAATTTATTGCTCATAAATGCTATAATGGGTCTGAAGGTCATCATCGACCCAACGGTTAAAAGTCGCACGTTATTCGTCGGTCGAACCCTCAACAAGCTCATTGGAAAAAAGAGCGTCCAACACACAAGAACACTTCTCGAAGTCCAAAAATATTATTAAATTTCTAAACCAATCAACATAGTTGGTTCCAACAAGTTCATTTGTCTCAAACATGATGGTAAATGGACTCCTAGACATTTTCAATCTACAGCAAATAAATACAATGGAGAGTTTAGTATGTTTTCAATCAAAGTTAATTAACAATTTATGATTTGGTCTTTGATCATAAATCGCCCCATTATTTCTTCAAAACCTCCCAAAACTCTCATATTGATTAATTGGGAAAAAATTATCTAGTGGACTTGAGGTCTATAAAATTATTCCCATACCCCGTTGTTATAGTTCGAGTGAAAATAATTCTATGGAAGTGACCCTCACCTTTCTCGTCTTTTATGAGATCCTCAAGATGTTTTGCCTCATTTTTTCACATAATTCCAAAGACTCCAAGTGAATCATGTACTCTATGTTAGGCCCAACCCATCAACGAAAAAAAAAACTCCACTATTGCCCCCTCACGACTCGTGAAATAGGAAAAGAACAAAGAATTAATTATTCATGGTGAAAGTACAATTTTTCAATACTTACAAAATATTTCACGACTTGTGAGACAATGAAATGAAAGGTGATATCATCTCATACTTTTTCATCATGAATGAAAGACTTGGATTATCAAATCTAATTTGATTTTATCCATTATGGACGTAATATTTTTAACTTTGATATTCCAGTGAGAGTTTAAATTATGTTTATGCAAGATTTTGTCACAACATTTTTTATTCTTATTTACTCATTTATATCTTATATAAATGAGTAAATAAGAATCAAAAATATTGTGACAAAATCTTGCATAAAATATAAATCTGCTTATACATAGGTGTGGGTTTACTGACACAACATATACACAAAAAACACATGCATCACACAAGAAATAAAGTCTAGCACACCCGAGCCCTATCCTATGGTATCCACCAAACTCGTGGTGGATCATTAGTCAATCTAGGGCGTTTTAAATGCTAATAGCTTATCTATTACATGTTGTATCCCATGCATTCATGGGCCTTCTAATCTTCCACTTTGGGCGTTTCCTTCTTGGGTCTCCACCTCAATGGCGTCTTCTTAATATCCATCAAAGAAATTAAAATAAAACTTTTTCACAACCTAATTCTATCCTCATTGCAAAGAAACCTTAATCAACAATAGAGGCGAGGTACATAAGAGGGAAAAGAATTTTATAACCAAGATAAAAACAGGAAAAATGGAGACTCGCATGCCTGATTTAAAACAACAAATTATTAAAAACCAATCTCAAAAGTCTAGGGCTCCATAAACCATCTTACACATTTATCACATTAATAAATATATCATATATCACATATACAAATGATATATATCTCATATATATATATATATTTAGGATTAAATAGAATTTTCGTCCTGTATTTTTTTTATTTTGGCATTTTAGTCCTTTATCTTTTTAGGGTATCAAATAGGTCCTGTAACTTTTTAATTTTTCACGATTTTGGTCCTTTTGTCGCTGGAGTTTGCAAGTTTTGGCCGGAAATTTTTTGAATTTGGGGCTTTTCTTCCCATTGGTCAATTTAATGGACCAAAATTACGAAAATTTAAAAGTTATAGGACTTATTTGCTACCCTAGAAATATAAAGGACTAAAATGCCAAAATATAAAAGATACGGGACGAAAATACAATTCCATGCTGGCAGGAATTGATCAATGTGAAGAAAAGCCCCAAATTTTAAAAAAAATTTGGCAACATTTCCAAACTCCGATGACTGAAGGACCAAAATCGCGAAAAATTAAAAAGTTACAAGACTTATTTGCTACCCTAGAAAGATAAAAGACTAAAATGCTAAAATGTAAAAAATACAGCACGAAAAATACATTTAACCCTATATATTTATATCTGATACAACAACAAAATTCAATTTCATATATTAAATCAATATCTTCCAAAGATTGAATTAAAACTTAATTCCTGAGCACTTCATTTATAAAATATTTTTTTTTTTTTGAGTTGGCTTGGACTTTCCAAGCAAGAGTCCGAATCAAGTTGGAGAAAGAATCCAAATTCTTCCAACAACTTGTATCCTAATAAAATTAGATTACCTAAATTTTATGAAATTAAAAATATGAATTTTAATCAAATTAATTTTTTTAATTTTTTTAAAATTTTATCAAAATTATTACAATTTTATATCATAATATAATTAAGAATTTTAAATTTTAATCAAATTAAAATATTACTAAAAAAGAGAAAATAATTTTTTTTTTTGGAAAAAGAAGAAAATAGGGAAGAAGTCCCACTGTTGGAAACCGATTCCAGCATCGCTTGCAACTTTTGGGAAAAAAGAAAGAAGTCCGTCACAAACTCCGTTACTTCCACAATGTTGAAAAACCCATTTTGCAACGGGTAAGTTTTTAAAATGAATGAAAATATTTGATGGGGATTTTGCCACCAAATCCACGCACACTTTCCGAAGGATTTGAGACGTATTATTGCTCTTATTTTGGGATGGATAAGGCGATTCCAAAATCCAATATTGTAAGGAATTTTGTTATTATTTTTTATGTTAATTAATTTATAAATTGAGGTAAATAATAAGAAATATTAATATTTTTGTAATAAATTATAAATTGCAGTAAATGACAAATTTGAATAAAAAAATGCAGTACATTAGAAATTTACGGCATAAAAAATTAAATTGAAATCAATTTGTTTGGACAATATTGTTATTTACAAAAGTTCTAATTTACACAAGAAAATTAAAAACAAAAAAAAAATGTCCTAATCTAGGTGCTTTGCATACTGGTTATTATTAAGGGTATGGTTTGTTGTATCGGGGGCTAGGTCAATTGGAGGCTCATTAACTGGGACGACTGGAGTGTTTGCTAGAGGTGTGACAATTGTTTGAGTTATTACCAAATTCTGCAACGTGAGGCCCAACATCTTTCGAAGGTCTAACCTAGTGCTACAACACCTGCATTACCTGCTTATAGGGGTGTTCACAATTCGAAAAATTGGACTAATCGAACCAATACTGAACAGTACATACCAAATACCTTACTGAAAATTCAGCAGCAGTCTATATTGGTGGTGTGGAATAAGCCACAACCAGGATGGATGAAACTTAACATTGATGGGGCTTTTGTCTTTGCCTTCTATTCTTTTTGTAAGGTTGTGCACATATGGATTCTTTTGTGCCGTTGCTAGAGATCTGCACTTTTTGATTTACATTATTTTTTATGGATATTTATCTCATTGTATTTTCATTATGCCTCGTGATATGCATGTTGTGATTGATTCCACATTCATATACTATTCACGGTATAATTTTGGTAGTATTCCGTTGGGCTCTCTAATGCAGGTTACTGTTTGAGTGTTGCATTTTTATACTGTTTGGAAAGAATTTTCGACATGCAGGTTCATCGCACCTAAAAGGGAGCAGTATTCCTTGTTTATACTTTTATAAGAACGAATCGTAACGGAGTAGTACTCCTTATTTATGCTTCCATTATCAATTGTAAGGGAGTAGTACTCCTTATTTATATTTTCTTAGGAAATTTCATGGAATTAGTACTCCCTGTTGTATATTCTTTGCCTTCTTGATTTTAATGGAGAAGGGATGGGGACCCCGAAAATCTCCCCCCACCTTCGGGTGGTTTCCTTAAAAAAAAAAATACCCAACGGAAAATTCAATTTGGTATTCAGTATAAGATTTTGTAGAAATTTTGTACTCAGTTCGGTACCAATATATCGTACCAAACTGAATATCACAATTTTGAAATATGAATTATAATTATATATGTAAATATAATAGATAGATAGTTATATATATAAAATAAATACCGATTTATCTAATTAAAAGAGGAATAAATGCAAAAGACCTACTCATGTTTTACTGAAAGTGCAAATAAACCCCTTTTCATATGAAAATAACCTAAAACCACCCTTGTGTTAAAAAGAAAGACTCTGCACACTCTCCACTTTCGCTATCTTTCGTTAACGACGTTAAGTTTTTAATTAAATGGACCATTATGCTCTTTTTAGTATTTATATTTTCTTCTTTTAATAGTTGTTGAGTTTTGATGGATAAATGAGAACCGTTAGATCTCAAGATTTTACAGATTAAGGGCCCAGATTTTTAATTATTTAAACTTTTGTTTTATCACTAAAAAAAACAGACCTATAGCAACGGATTTTTGTAACGGATTTCGTGAAAAATTCGTTGCAAAACAAATTTGCCACGGACTTTTGCAATGGAAAATTTTTCGTTGCTATGGTACCACTGTTATATAGCAACGACTTTTTTGTTCGTTGCAAAATATTACCACAGTTTTTTATCCATTGCAAAATTCCATTGCAAAAGTTGATTTTTTATATTTTGCAACGACTTTGCGATGGTATATTCATGGCAGAGTTGATGGCAATTCGTTGTAAAATTGAGTTTGATGTACAACTACATTTGCAAACGAAATGTTGTTGCAATATTGCAACAGAATATTTGCAACGTCATCCCGTTGTAAATTTTGCAACGAAATATTTAGCTATAATTCATTGCAAAATCATTTTATTTGCAACGACATTTGCGATGGAAGTCGTTGCAATATTGCAATAATTTTTTGCAACGACATTCCGTTGCAAAATTTGCAACGACATAATTTACTACAATTCGTTTTAAAATAATTTTCGTTTACAACGACAATTGCAACGACAACCTGTTGCAAATTTTACCACGATAATTGCAACGACAATCTATTGCAAAATTATTTTCGTTTACAAAGACAATTGCAACGATAATTTCATAATTTATATTCAATAATAAAAATATATTTAATTTAACTTTAACAAGAAATTTCAAATATGACAATATATTTAAGGCAAAATACTTACAGTAAAGATAATTCAACATTCCAATCCATAAAATAAAAGTATTCAATTTTAAAGCATACAAATCTAAAGAGAGGGATCAAATTCATTTTCACAATCTTGTGAAGGTGGGTGGTCGGGTGGGATATCACCCGGACTATCTTCAGAGTCGCTCCTTGATGACCTCTTGAACTTTCGAATTCCTACAAAGTATCAAATAAATAATTACTAAAACAAATATAATATAATATTTTTAAAATATTTTTAAAACAATCAAACCATTTAAATTTTCTTACATGATATCTGCCGGAGTTAACTAAGTTAAATTAGTTTAGTTATAGATTTGGGGAAAATACTAGTTTAGTCCGTTAACTTTACCATCTATTAATTTTAGTCCTTTAAGTTTCTCTGTTTTAATTTTAGTCCTGTAACTTTCAAAAATGAGTAATTTTAGTCCTCTGGCAGTATTTTGGACATATTTACCCTTTTGCAACTTTTCTTGAACAATTTAGTCCAAATTGTGTTCCTTGGCAAACCAAATGGTATCAGAGCCAAGGTTTATTGAAGAAATATTTGTTTATATTACATATTGATGTTTTATCCCTAACGGAGGAGAACTTTAAAAGCATGGAACCGAGCGAAAGTTCGAGTTACACTGAAAACAGGGAGTATTTTCAGATTCTGAAAATACAAAAAACAGAATTTCTTATGGAAATTCTTAGAAATATCACCAACAGTCCGAGGTTGGTCGATGCGTCATTTCTTCCAAAAGAAAAAAGAGAGGAATGGCATAGACATCGCCATGTTCGAGAGACGTTACCGGGAAATGCAGTAAGACGTCTACAGGGAGCTGAGATCCATGGAAGAATCCCAGCCAGGAGATCCGGAACAGGTAGATTCCTGAAAAAATACAGTTCTAAAAATAATGATTAAAGGAACTGATTGGAAGGAACTCGAACCGAATACCTCGAAGTATTCTCAGGACCTTAGAGAGGTACAAAAGACAGTTCAAGACTATGGACATAGGCTAATCCATATACCTATGAAAATAGACCTCTTGAACCAAAAGATGGATGAGATCTTAAAAATCCTACCAGATCTACAGAAGGATCTTACAGATCTGAAGATTGAGGTTACAGATCTGAGAAGAAATCAAAGGAATACCCCTGAGACATCCAGATCTCATCAGGAACGCATCAGGGACGCCCTTGGACCAGTATCTTTCCTACATCAGAAAGGAAAGGCGAAGGAGATCTCGAAGCCAAAGACACAAGAGGAACAAATCATCGAGATCATCAAATCCATAAAATAATGGAGATATCTAGAGTGGATCTATCGGATCTACAAGAGTTAGCTGAATCCTTTTCCCAACTAGGGATTGTGGATTTAGTTAATATTCAAACCAATGAGGTCGCTCCAGCTTTACCACCGCCGGAGGGAAGCACAGGCTCAAATGATCCACCACAGGATCAACCAATGAGAGAAGGTACAGATTTTCACACCAATGCTACCCCTACCTTCGTGGGGACAAGATTGCGAGAAAATCCAGGAAGAAATCCAAAACGAGTGCCTGAGAACACACCATGGGCAAGGACCATGCTCCAGCCCTTACACCCATATGGCACGGTACTCAACCTGGATGTTATCGACTTCCGAAACATCGAGAAGCTGATAGATGAATGGGTTGCAGCCATGAAAATTGCAGCAACTACGTTGGAACTAGACAAGGATAACTTCATAAAACTTTTGGAGTTAAGCTTAGAAGGGTCGGTAAAGATCGGGTGGGATAATACCCCAGAAGAGACCAAAGCAAGCATCCTTGAAGGGGAATCTAAAAGTGCAATCGCGGATAGGCTCGGGAGGCTAATCAAAATCCATTTCATCGGAGATGGATACTTCGAAGGAAGCAGAACGGAAAAGGCTAGGGAGTATGCACAAGCTCTCTTTGGTCTCGAGTTAAGAAGTATCTGTGCTGTAGACGAATATATCTATTGGTTCAGCAAATACTTCTTCCAGAGTGGGGTAACAACCGAAGTAGCCGCCCCAATGTTCTTTGCAAAGATCTGCAGCCCGTGGAGGGAAATGTTGATACAATCTTACAAAGTACCTGCAGGGCAGCTGGATTCAATTGCAACGAGGATGTCTTTTCTTAAAGACAAACTGAAGGATTGGTGTTACCAAGCATCCGTCCAAAAGAACATGAAGAGACTGAGAGGTAAATTCAAAAGAACCCCTCTCTGTTGTGATAATAATGATTTTCCAACTATTATAGGGGAATCAAGCGAGCAAAAGAAGAGGAGAAAGCAAGATGGTGACTCTTATTCCAGGAGTTCCAGAAAATCCTCTTTTAGAAGAAGATCATGGTGGTCTAAATTAAAAGCCAGATCATACAAATCTGGACAAAGAACAGGACCAACAAGGGTTTCATCCCAAGGATCTAGACGATCAGAGGCGAAATCCACAGGACGAACCCCTACAAGAAGAACTTTCAGAAGAGCCCATACCCGAGCTAATGAAAGTTTTAAGGATTGCAACTGCTGGACGTGCGGAGCAAAGGGACATATCTCCCCAGATTGCCCGCAGAAACGTGGTGAATTACGCCAGTTTGAAGCCACAAACGACATCCTAGATGCAGTCTACTATGGTGATTTGGTACCAATCTACCAATTCGAATATCTTCCCTCAGATGAAAGCATCTACGAGGAAGAAATAGAAAGTGATTCGGATGGATCTTCAACCGAATCAGAGTAATTACAACGAAGGAGATAGGCTCCAAACCTCAGATAGCCTATCAGGATTCTTTTCAAAGTTGACGGTATCAAACAAAACCATGGAAAGAATCATGAGACAAGACTCTAATCTTTGCCCATATGACGGATTTAGGATTGGAGGAATCGGAAGAGTCCTTAACCAGATAGGACTAAACCAGAGGAAACATCATATCATCTACAAAGTAAGTTCAGGTGAGTTTGCAATTCCTATGGAACTTACTGGTAATGTTATGGAAATGCAGCTTATTCCTAAAGAAGAAATTCTTGAAGAATTAAGTAAACTTAGAGAGGAAGTAGCGGTTACTATGAAATGGATCCATATAGGAGCTATTGAAGTAGTAATAAAAGCAACTTTTAAGGAAGGAATTGATTCAGAAATACATCTGTCAATAATGGATAGAAGAATCAATAACTTAAGAGATGGTTGTCTTGGGACGATGATAGGAAATTTGTATGCAGGAAAATTGATGTTTGATATTCATCCTAGGATAGCATACAACCTAGCAGACCAAGATTTCAGTAGAGTCTTAACCCTTCATCAGGATTTTAAAAGAAAGGATCTTATGAAAGATGGGAATAGACCATATTCTATAACATATAGAATAGCTTACGCCCTTTCCAACACACATCATTCTGATTTATTTCTTAGGAAAGAGTATATTGAAATTCCTAGAATTTTCAAGGAATTCGCTAAGGTAATGACACCAGATCCTATTAGAATACCTAGAATAGGTGGTGTTGATATCTTGATAAAAGATCACCCGGTTTTAGATCGAACCCTTAGTTCTAAAACTGAATTTAGTAGCAGGATGTCCTTTTCAGAAGATAGGATTATGGCCTATAAGGGAAAGGAACCCGAGTTGTTAAAGCCTCGAGCTATTAAGGTGGATAACGTAAAACTTAGGTGCCCTGAAGGCTGGAAACAAATCCAAGTTATATTTGACATCACTAGAACAGAAAATTGTTTTCCTTGTGATGACTTATACCATCTACAACAACCTGTTGTGGGAAAATATGAAGGTATGCTAGAAATAGCAGGCCATGAGATTATTGTTACAGGTGTTGCAGGACGAGAAAAATGGGATAATGACTCTAGGAATAAATTTCCTTGAAGATCATAAACCATGGGGAAGGAAAGGTAATGGTATGGAATTCAGTTTGGATGGTTATACCATTAGAATTGAATGACGAGCCCCTTTTCTATATACATATCTGTTGGTATGTTGTATGAACAATATAAGTCAGAATATTTTGCAGCTTATATTGACTCAGGATCAGGGATTTGCACGGCAAAACCTGGTGTATTCCCTAGCGAAGCTATGGAATCCTTACCCATTATTGCAGGAAGAGATTTCTCACAAAAAATTCTTGTACTCAATAAGGGTATACGAGAAGCAAAAATCATGATTGGAGGAGCATTTGGAACACCTTGGTTCAAGGTAAAAACGCCTCCTATTTACTTTCATGATACAGGAGCAGATATTTTGTTAGGTAATAATTTCATCCAAACCTTTGCAAAATATGTCCAGGATAACCACAAAAATCTGTTGATTTTTACTACTAACTGTGGTAGCGAGATACAGGTTTTGCGAAGAGAAAAGGCATTTAACAGGATAATGCCCATAAATTTTCGCAGCAAACGTGGTGATGATGCCAAATTAACCCATCCAAAAATGCAGGATAAAAGAAAATTTGGTAAGGCTCTTTTGTCTTTCAGGCAACAGGGCTTTGATGATGCTTCGGAAGAAGATCTTAGGATCTTAAAGGAAGCTATACAAGAATGCAGGTCGATGGACACGGACATCGACCATGGGTGGCCCGATCTTCACGACGTAGGCTTGAAATGGATAAAGAGGTCCGTGACCTGAGGAATGCAAATAGCCAACCAACGTTATTGGAACGTGACCTGCTATTTAGAACATTCAACCAACCACGAGCACGAGTAAACCAATCCACACAACGACACACTTGGGTCGAGCACGAATTGGGGGCTTTGTGAATTTGAATCACCAACCTAATATGCTAGATTGACAAAGCAAGGTTTCACTAAAGCTGAAAATAGGATATAAACTCTTCAAAATATGAGAACTCTCTCTCAATATTTCTTAAACTTGGATAAATCTTGGTTGTTCTCGTTTGTATGCTGATACATGCCATTTATAGGCCTAAAACACTTCCAAATTGACCACACATAACCCCAAGTGACTCCTTGGTGGATGTACATTCAATAATTAGTCAAAATATGACTAAAAACTATGCATTCTTGGTCAAAAACGAGTAAAAACTATGGTCTTCCATGTGAATCCGAAAATTGGTGCATTGTATGTGATAAATGCACTTTGAATGTGATTAAGAAGTCTTCCTTGACCACTTGGCTGCACTTGGACGAATTTGGGCTCTTATTATGGGCTTCCTTGGGCTTGAATTATTGAAATTAAGCACTCATGTTGGGCCTCCAATTGTGACTTGATCCCATTAGCAAATATTAAGTTGGATTGGGCTTGAATTGCTTCTTGCATTCTCTTCAACCTTCCTCTTGTCATTGGCCCACTTCCAATTGTTAAGTCTTGGTGCAATTGATCGTGAACGCCTTTAGCTCGTTGGATGCCTTAGTGTTCTCATCATCCTCCCCCTCTTGAAAAGGAGTCGTCCTCGACTCTTCATTATCTGTATCATAAAAAGGAGAAAGATCAGAAACATTAAAAGTAGCACTCACTCCATACTCACCGGGCAATTCAAGCTTGTAAGCATTGTCATTGATCCTTTCAAGGACTCGAAATGGTCCATCCCCTCTTGGCATGAGCTTGGACTTCCGTTTGTCTGGAAACCTCTCTTTTCTAAGATGCAACCAGACTAAGTCCCCTGGTTCAAAGATAACTCGTTTTCTTCCCTTGTTTGCACGGTTCACGTACTGTTGAGTCATCCTCTCAATATTACTTTTTGCCTTCTCATGGATTTGCTTAACAAATTCAGCACGTTTCTTTCCATCCATGTTTATTCTCTCCTGCAAAGGCAAAGGAGTTAAATCAATAGGTGCAAGAGGATTAAAACCATAAACAATTTGAAACGGCGAAAACTTAGTAGTAGAATGGACAGCCCTATTGTAAGCAAACTCGACGTGCGGTAGACACTCTTCCCAACTCCTCAAGTTCTTCTTCACAATTATTCGCAACAAAGTTGAAAGTGTCCTATTGACCACCTCGGTTTGCCCGTCAGTTTGAGGATGACAAGTAGTAGAGAAAAGTAACTTAGTTCCAAGCTTGCCCCACAAAGTTTTCCAAAAGTAGCTAAGGAACTTGGCATCTCGATCAGACACTATAGTCCTTGGCATACCATGGAGCCTCACAACTTCCTGAAAGAAAAGATTAGCAATATTAGAGGCATCATCAACTTTATGGCATGCAATGAAGTGTGCCATTTTGGAAAATCTGTCAACAACAACAAAAATAGAATCTCTTCCCCTCTTAGACCTAGGCAATCCCAAAACAAAGCCCATTGAAATATCTTCCCAAGGTACACTGGGAATAGGGAGGGGCATGTACAATCCATGAGGATTAAGTTTGCCTTATGACAAACTATGCATTTCCCCACAAATATCTCAACATCTCTACGCATCTTGGGCCAATAAAAGTATTCACTCAAGACTCCCAAAGTCTTAGAAATACCAAAGTGACCCATCAAACCCCCAGAATGTGCTTCCTTTAACAATAACAAACGAGTTGAACAATTAGGAACACAAAGCTGGTTGGCTCGAAATAAAAACCCATCATGCAAATAGAATTTGTCCCATCCGTTGCTTGGGGTGCAATTTCCAAATGCTTCACCAAAATCAACATCATTAGTATACAGATCTTTGATGAACTCAAAGCCAAGAATTTTAGCATCTAACATTGAAAGTAAAACATACCTTCTTGAAAGTGCATCAGCAACAATGTTCTCCTTACCTTTCTTGTGTTTGATCACATATGGAAACGACTCAATAAACTCTATCCACTTTGCATGTCGTCGGCTAAGCTTGCTTTGACTTTTAATATACTTGAGTGCTTCATGATCAGAATGTATCACAAACTCTTTTGGCCACAAATAATGTTGCCAAGTTTCTAATACTCTAACCAATGCATAAAGCTCCTTGTCATATGTGGGGTAGTTAAGTGTCAGCCCACTTAGCTTCTCGCTGAAATATGTAATCGGTCTACCTCCTTGCAAAAGAACTCCTCCTATGCCAATCCCACTTGCATCACACTCAATTTCAAAAGTCTTACCAAAGTCGGGAAGGGCTAGCAAAAGGTGCATGAGTAAGCTTCTCTTTTATGGTTTGAAAGGCTTTCTCTTGTGCTTTTCCCCACTTGAATGGAACATTCTTCTTTGTTAACTCGTTCAATGGGGCTGCCATGGTGCTAAAGTCCTTTACAAATCGCCTATAAAAGCTTGCAAGTCCATGAAAGCTCCTCACTTCTCCAATAGTGGTGGGGGTTGGCCAATCTTGGATAGCTTTGACCTTTTCTTCATCAACTGTGATTCCTTCAATACTCACAACAAAACCAAGAAAAACAACTTTGTTAGTGCAAAAGTCACACTTTTTCAGATTTCCAAATAACTTTTCTTTTCTTAGAACCTCGAGGACTTGATTTAGATGTGCTACATGTTCTTCCAAAGTCCTACTATAAACAAGAATGTCATCAAAGTAAACTACCACAAATTTGCCTAGAAATGCACGCAAAACATGATTCATCAATCTCATAAAGGTGCTAGGTGCATTACTAAGTCCAAAAGGCATAACTAACCACTCATAAAGCCCATGTTTTGTTTTGAAAGCGGTTTTCCACTCATCTCCTTCTTTCATCCTAATTTGATGATAACCACTTTTTAAATCAATTTTAGAAAAGATAGTTGAACCATTTAACTCGTCAAGCATATCATCTATCCTAGGAATAGGGTGACGATATCTTATCGTTATGTTGTTAATGGCTCGACAATCAACACACATCCGCCATGTGCCATCCTTCTTAGGCACGAGCAACACCGGAACTGCACAAGGACTAAGGCTCTCCCTTACATAACCTTTGGCCATCAGCTCTTGGATTTGCCTTTGAATCTCCTTAGTCTCCTCAGGATTGGTACGGTATGCTGGATGATTTGGTAAGGATGCTCCAGGCATGAAATCAATTTGATGCTCGATCCCACGAATTGGTGTTAAACCTGGTGGCATCTCATCCGGAAAGACATCTTCATAGTCCTGCAAAAGAGATGTAACAACACTAGGTAGAGAAGATGTTAGGTCGTTAGAGTTCAACATAGCCTCTTTGTACACAAGTACAATGAGGTTTTGTTGATAAAACAAAGCTTCCTTGATCTCACTCTTCTTAGCAACTAGTAAACTCTCTTTCTCTTCATCTTTTTCCCTCTCCTTTTTCTTTCCTCTTTTGCTTTCTTTTTCTCCATCTTTTGAATCCCTCATTTTTTTATCATTCTCATTTTTACTCTCTTCTTTTTGTTTCTCTTTCTTTTTCTCACACTCTCTTTTGTTTTCTCTCAAAATCTGATCTTGCAAAATCTGCTTTGGTGTCATCGGATTGAGAGTTATGGATGCCCCTCGTAGCACAAAAGAGTAACGATTTTGGAATCCATCATGTGTCACATGCCTATCAAACTGCCATGGTCTCCCTAGCAATATGCGGCATGCTTTCATTGGCACAATATCACAAATAACCTCATCTTTGTATCTTCCAATTGAAAACAATACCTTTACTTGCTTGGTCACCTTCAACTCACCACACTCATTCAACCATTGAAGCTTGTATGGCGGTGATGCTTGATAGTAGGTAGACTTAATTTTTTGAACCAAGTCAGTACTTGCCACATTGCAACAACTACCACCATCAATAATCATGCTACATACCTTTCCTTGAACTTGGCAGCGTGTATGGAACAAGTTTTCTCTTTGGCAATTGCCTTCCTCCATCATATGGGCACTAAGAGATCTTCTAGTAACAAGCAACTCTCCTTCTTCGGCATACTCTCCATCACCATCTTCTTGTGATGATTCCTCTTTCTCGGTGCTTTCTCCTTCGGTTTCCAACTCTCCATGGTTGTTGAAGATCATTGTACGTCGGTTAGGACACTCACTTGCTATGTGCCCTCTCCCTTGGCACTTGAAACACTTTATATCACGGTTCCTTGAAGAATTAGGCTCGGGTTGTACCTTTTTTGCAGCAACTTTGTCACCATGTTTAGGATCGGCCTCCTTGAATTTCGATGTGGAAGGGGTGTCTTTCTTGGGGTTGTTCTTCCATGGACTGAATGTAGATGAGTTAGAACTCCTCCGCATAAGTCCTCTCCGCTTGAGTTGTTGTTCAACCTTGATGGACTGGTGTACCATCTCTTCAAGTTCTACATAGTGGTGCATCTCCACAACATCAGCGATGTCACGATTGAGCCCATGCAAGAAACGAGCCATAGTTGCTTCATCGTCCTCTATGATGTTAGTTCGAATCATGGCAATCTCCATCTCTTTGTAGTACTCATCAACACTTTTAGAACCTTGAGTAAGACGTTGGAGCTGGTTGTGAAGCTCACGACGATAATAAGATGGAACAAACCTCCTCCTCATGATTGCTCTCGTCTCTTCCCATGTTGTGATAGGACGTTCACCATTCCTAACCCTTTCCTTTTGCATCTGATCCCACCAAACAAGAGCATAATCGGTAAACTCAAGGGCTGCGAGTTTGACCTTTTTACTCTCCGAGTAGTTGTGGCATGAAAAGATTTGCTCAACACGCATCTCCCATTCCAAATATGCTTCGGGATCACTCTTTCCTTTAAATGAAGGAATTGTGACCTTAACTCCTCCTAGGCCACCATCTTCATCTCTAGGCCGTCTCGGTCTATCTCTTGGTCTATTCACTCTCCTTGGCCGGATGTCCTCATATTCATCTTCACCACTTGGATCCTCCAAATACTCATTATGAACATGATGTTGAGGCCGTGGATTGGGAGTTTGTCTTTGATTTGTAACTCTTGGACCGGCAACTCGATCCTCTACTTGATCCAATCTTTCATGAAGACCTTCCAACTTACGGTCAAGCAACTTCTCAAGGTGGCTCACCAAGGCTTGCATATGGAATGCATCGACTCCGCCTCGTAGTGTTTCTCCCAAGTTGTTGTCATCACTTCCTTCAACAACTCCTTTATCTCGATTTTCTGCCATTTAATAAAATTATAGGAACCTCACCAAATCCTTGCCACACTCTTTTTTTCTCTCTTTTATTTTTCCACTCGTGTTTCACTCTTTTATTTTTCCACTCGTGTTTCACTCCTCACTTAATAAGCTCACAACTCTTGACTCTCAACGATAGTCTCACTACACTTAACACTCTCTACTCTAAAAACTTATGAAACTCGATGCTTTTATCTAGCAACTCAAAAACAAATGCCAATTATTTCCTCAACCAAGTATGTGTAGATGGACGATTCAAACTTACTCGTAGCAAGAGAATGGTCTAAAGAAGCTAGGTACAACTTGGGAAATCAAGATCGGTTGGCTTACAAGGATAGTAGCAAAGTATAGCTAGGAAACAATAACACAATCAGATTTTTTCTTTCTTTTGTTTTTTTTTTTTTGAACGAATTTTCCTTCTTTTTTTTTTTTTGGCTGCTCGTATGCTTTTTTTTTTCTTTCGAGCTTTTCTCTTCTTTTTTTTTTGAACGAATTTTGTCCTCTATTTTTTGTAAAGATAAAACAAAAGATAACAATGGGGTACGGAAGCTTGGTGGTGTAAGATAAAAGATAGGTGGAACTTGGGGACCTACCGTGTCAACCGAAGGCTCTGATACCACATGATATGGTATCGACCATGGGTGGCCCGATCTTCACGACGTAGGCTTGAAATGGATAAAGAGGTCCGTGACCTGAGGAATGCAAATAGCCAACCAACGTTATTGGAACGTGACCTGCTACTTAGAACATTCAACCAACCACGAGCACGAGTAAACCAATCCACACAACGACACACTTGGGTCGAGCACGAATTGGGGGCTTTGTGAATTTGAATCACCAACCTAATATGCTAGATTGACAAAGCAAGGTTTCACTAAAGCTGAAAATAGGATATAAACTCTTCAAAATATGAGAACTCTCTCTCAATATTTCTTAAACTTGGATAAATCTTGGTTGTTCTCGTTTGTATGCTGATACATGCCATTTATAGGCCTAAAACACTTCCAAATTGACCACACATAACCCCAAGTGACTCCTTGGTGGATGTACATTCAATAATTAGTCAAAATATGACTAAAAACTATGCATTCTTGGTCAAAAACGAGTAAAAACTATGGTCTTCCATGTGAATCCGAAAATTGGTGCATTGTATGTGATAGATGCACTTTGAATGTGATTAAGAAGTCTTCCTTGACCACTTGGCTGCACTTGGACAAATTTGGGCTCTTATTATGGGCTTCCTTGGGCTTGAATTATTGAAATTAAGCACTCATGTTGGGCCTCCAATTGTGACTTGATCCCATTAGCAAATATTAAGTTGGATTGGGCTTGAATTGCTTCTTGCATTCTCTTCAACCTTCCTCTTGTCATTGGCCCACTTCCAATTGTTAAGTCTTGGTGCAATTGATCGTGAACGCCTTTAGCTCGTTGGATGCCCTTAGTGTTCTCATCAGTTTCATCCCAAGGGTCTAGACGATCAGAGGCGAAATCCACAGGACGAACCCCTACAAGAAGAACTTTCAGAAGAGCCCATACCCGAGCTAATGAAAGTTTTAAGGATTGCAACTGCTGGACGTGCGGAGCAAAGGGACATATCTCCCCAGATTGCCCGCAGAAACGTGGTGAATTACGCCAGTTTGAAGCTACAAACGACATCCTAGATGCAGTCTACTATGGTGATTTGGTACCAATCTACCAATTCGAAGATCTTCCCTCAGATGAAAGCATCTACGAGGAAGAAATAGAAAGTGATTCGGATGGATCTTCAACCGAATCAGAGTAATTACAACGAAGGAGATAGGCTCCAAACCTCAGATAGCCTATCAGGATTCTTTTCAAAGTTGACGGTATCAAACAAAACCATGGAAAGAATCATGAGACAAGACTCTAATCTCTGCCCATATGACGGATTTAGGATTGGAGGAATCGGAAGAGTCCTTAACCAGATAGGACTAAACCAGAGGAAACATCATATCATCTACAAAGTAAGTTCAGGTGAGTTTATAATTCCTATGGAACTTACTGGTAATGTTATGGAAATGCAGCTTATTCCTAAAGAAGAAATTCTTGAAGAATGAAGTAAACTTAGAGAGGAAGTAGCGGTTACTATGAAATGGATCCATATAGGAGCTATTGAAGTAGTAATAAAAGCAACTTTTAAGGAAGGAATTGATTCAGAAATACATCTGTCAATAATGGATAGAAGAATCAATAACTTAAGAGATGGTTGTCTTGGGACGATGATAGGAAATTTGTATGCAGGAAAATTGATGTTTGATATTCATCCTAGGATAGCATACAACCTAGCAGACCAAGATTTCAGTAGAGTCTTAACCCTTCATCAGGATTTTAAAAGAAAGGATCTTATGAAAGATGGGAATAGACCATATTCTATAACATATAGAATAGCTTACGCCCTTTCCAACACACATCATTCTGATTTATTTCTTAGGAAAGAGTATATTGAAATTTCTAGAATTTTCAAGGAATTCGCTAAGGTAATGACACCAAATCCTATTAGAATACCTAGAATAGGTGGTGTTGATATCTTGATAAAAGATCACCCGATTTTAGATCGAACCCTTAGTTCTAAACTGAATTTAATAGCAGGATGTCCTTTTCAGAAGATAGGATTATGGCCTATAAGGCAAAGGAACCCGAGTTGTTAAAGCCTCGAGCTATTAGGGTGGATAACGTAAAACTTAGGTGCCCTGAAGGCTGGAAACAAATCCAAGTTATATTTGACATCACTAGAACAGAAAATTATTTTCCTTGTGATGACTTATACCATCTACAACAACCTGTTGTGGGAAAAATATGAAGGTATGCTAGAAATAGCAGGCCATGAGATTATTGTTACAGGTGTTGCAGGACGAGAAAATGGGATAATGACTCTAGGAATAAATTTCCTTGAAGATCATAAACCATGGGGAAGGAAAGGTAATGGTATGGAATTCAGTTTGGATGGTTATACCATTAGAATTGAATGACGAGCCCCTTTTCTATATACATATCTGTTGGTATGTTGTATGAACAATATAAGTCAGAATATTTTGCAGCTTATATTGACTCAGGATCAGGGATTTGCACGGCAAAACCTGGTGTATTCCCTAGCGAAGCTATGGAATCCTTACCCATTATTGCAGGAAGGGATTTTTCACAAAAAATTCTTGTACTCAATAAGGGTATACGAGAAGCAAAAATCATGATTGGAGGAGCATTTGGAACACCTTGGTTCAAGGTAAAAACGCCTCCTATTTACTTTCATGATACAGGAGCAGATATTTTGTTAGGTAATAATTTCATCCAAACCTTTGCAAAATATGTCCAGGATAACCACAAAAATCTGTTGATTTTTACTACTAACTGTGGTAGCGAGATACAGGTTTTGCAAAGAGAAAAGGCATTTAACAGGATAATGCCCATAAATTTTCGCAGCAAACGTGGTGATGATGCCAAATTAACCCATCCAAAAATGCAGGATAAAAGAAAATTTGGTAAGGCTCTTTTGTCTTTCAGGCAACAGGGCTTTGATGATGCTTCGAAAGAAGATCTTAGGATCTTAAAGGAAGCTATACAAGAATGCAGGTCGATGGACATGGACGGAGAAAGTAAACTCTCTCTCGAGAATGTCAAGAGACTTATTCAAAGGAATTTCAGTGAGAATCCTTTGGCATGGTGGGATAAAAACAAGATCGAGGCTACTCTAAAGGTCAAAGAGGAATGCAAGTACGAGTATGTCCGATACAAGCGCATCCAAATGAACATGGAGGATAAGAAAGATATGCAGAAGATCATCAAAGAGCATATCAATCTTAGACTCATTGAGCCTGGAGTCTCTGCCTATAGTAGCCCTGGTTTTCTGGTAAGAAATCATGGTGAGATAAAAAGAGGTAAACCCAGGTTAGTTATTAACTATCAAGGCATCAATAGAATATTACAATTTGATGGTTATTATATCCCAAGTAGAGAACACTTAATTGATTGCATTAAAGGTGCTAAAGTGTTTTCTAAGTTTGATTGCAAATCTGGATTCTATCAGATTAAGATGGAAAATGACTCAAAGAAATATACTGCATTTTCCACACATCATGGACAATATATCTGGAATGTACTTCCAATGGGACTTGCCAATGCACCCCAGATATTTCAAAGAAAGATGGATAATCTTTTCAAAGACTATCTAGAGTTTATGTTTGTTTACATAGACGATATCTTGATTGCATCTAAAAATATACAGGATCATATTAGACATCTTGAAATATTTTCCGATGCATGCCATAAGGAGGGACTAGTGCTATCCGAAAAGAAAGCCATTATAGCTGTCAATAAAATTGAATTTTTAGGAATTCTTATTGACGAGGCAGGTATTGAGTTGCAGGAACACATTGTAGAGAAGATTCGCAATTTTCCTGACACTCTTAAAGATAAGAAACAACTCCAAAGCTTCTTAGGAGTTGTCAATTTTGCAGGAATCTTTATCAAGGACCTTGCAAAATACAGAAAGGATTTCCGTCCACTCCTGAAAGAAACAGAAAGTTCAAAGTGGAAATGGGAGGAAATACATACGCAAAGGGTCCGGGAGTTGAAACAGATTTGCAATAGCCTGCCAAAGCTTGCAATTCCCCAAGACGAAGATGAGTTGGTAGTTTACACGGACGCCAACGATTACAGATGGGCAGCAGTGCTCATGAGAAAAACGGCTACTGGCGAAGAGCCATGTAGATACTCAGGAGGGTTGTTCACCGAACAACAAGCCAAATTATGGTATATTAACGAGAAGGAATTCTTTGCAGTTTGGAAGGCTTTCAAAAAATGGCCTTTGTTCTTACTAGCCAAAGAATTTACATTAAAAGTTGATAAAACGAATGTTAAGGCTTTCTTAAAAAATAAACTTGAATCAAAGATTGAGAAAGCTCGTATTATTAGGTGGCAGGCAGAATGCCAATATTATTGTTATGATATTGTCATTATCAAATCTCATGAAAATGTTCTTGCAGATTTCTTAACAAGAGATGGAGGCAGCTGAAGCAGACTCCGTCATCATCAGGCTCAGACACCTCAGGGAGAACCTTGAGGAAATTGATAAGAGATTTGGACAGCTAACAATTAAAGCCCAAATAGCTGGCCAAGTCCAACGAGCTGATCTGGACACCGTCCAGAGCGCCATCAGGAGTACCAAACTTGCTGCAAGCTCGTTATGGGACGACCTACTGGAACCAATTCGAAAGGCGTCATCTTCGGTGATAGCCCGAGAATTAAGAGAGCAGGGCTCTAAACCTGCAATTAGAGAACAGGGCTCTAAACCTGTAGCGGCAGATTCAAGTACTGCTTGCACAAGGCCATCGCCAGACTCTGGTGAACAGGCAAAAGTTGAGTTACAGGAAGTGCAAACTCCTGATAATTCAAGTCAACCCAGCACCTCTGGGGTAAAAGAGGAAGAGATTAACCTTAGGCCAATGACGGGCACCTCTAAGGTTAATACTAACGAAGCTTTATCTTCTGTTTCCGCTTGGCAGGATTATCAGAAATCATGGGAAAAAACTTGTTTCCCGTAAAGGTATAAGCCCAGGCAAGACCATCGTAGACACATCTGGAAAATATAACAGAATCTGGATGATCGAAGGGTCTAAACCAGAAGAGGTACGAGAGTGGTATGATTTTGGAGCCCTTGCTTCAGTTCATACTACGTCACCAAGCTTTCCGAAAATCTCAAAGCTTCCGGAATGGATTAGTGGGGCGGTATATGACGCATGGCAAAACAATCCCCACCTTAAACGAGGAGATATTTTGGAGCTCAAGTTCATTTTCATAGCTCCAGAAATCGCAGGAAAAGGGTCTCACCCAGCATTCCATTTCATCAAATTGCAGAGACCAGACATGGTAGCATTCAACCGAGTCAAGGCTGCCACAGGAGAGGCTCCCCTGGTGTGTTCCCTTAGTGAAGATGACATATCCACCAGAAGAGCATGGGGATACTGGGTCTGTCTCACAGAGATGGATAAAGTCAAATATCCATTTAAAATATTTTTCAATAAATTAAATGGATCATTCCTGTTAAACTCCATGACAGGAAAAAGCACTGAGTTTGCAGAAAGCTTGTTTGAAAAGAAAAGAATGCTTATATGGAAAAATAAGTTGCCTGCAACAGAGAACACAAGGAAGAAGGCATGCAACATGATGCATGTAGGACAATGGCATAACCACTTATGCCCTTGTTGTGAAAACAGGAAAAGCCCTTGTTCGGAACAAAGATTCGGGTAACTCAAAATAAACCCGAACCAAGACCAGAGAAGGGCAAAAGAAAGGATTTTTACAAAGGGAGGTAAAACCCTCAAGATGTAAAAAATCAAAAAGGAGACTGTCGGCAGACGAAGACAAAAGGGCCAACAGTCAGAAAGACAAATGACACCAGCTGGCAAGCACATGGCCGACAAGGCATAATGACCACAGCTGGAAAGATGAAAGACAAAGTTGGTGACGAACGCAGTGACGACACCCAAAAAACAAGATTGAAGTCCGGGTTTGAAGTCCACGGACTATTATAAATAGAGAGCTAGGAAGCAGATGGGGATTATCAGAAAAACTTCTCCAACTCTTCAGAAAAATAAAATTGTGTCTTTAAAATTTTCTAAGTATCAGGTTATCTAGTGTATGGGGTTATCTCCAACCAGTCAAGTCCTCTCCCATATGAGAGGCTAAATAGTTCTCTCATCCGATAGGGGGCTAAAATGTCTATGTAATATTCCAAATATTTCTTCAATAAATTATTGGCTTCTATTTAATTGGTCTACCCAAAATATTATTAAGTCTCCATTATTGGAATACTTTTACGCCCTAAGGTAGGAAACGAAATAGGGCTGTGCTGATTACTGCTGAAGGAGCCAAGGATCCACGAACCATCTGCTGCGGTAGTGTGGTTGGAGGAAGTCTGTAAAACCGAGGACTTGGAATCCCGGCAGCAAGGCGGTCAAACAAGGTATGAATTTATAGAGGCTTAATTTCATTTCGGAAGCATGTTGGGCCACTTTGAGAGCATGAGGAGGGACTAATTGTGTCTTAGCCTCAAAAGGGCAAAATGGTCTTAATTGAGCTAAAGGACCGAATCTACGCAAAATTGAAAGATAAAGGACTAAATCTAATACTGTCAAAGTTAAAGGACTAAAAGGAATTTTGGGCAAAGTTAGAGGACGAAAATATTCTTTTTCCCTATAGATTTTAAGTTGAAAGTTAACAAAATTACATTAGTGGAGTTAGATTTTTAACTTGTGAGTTAACTAGTAAAATTAGTTTAATTGAAGATTTTAACATGAAAGTTAACTAAGTTACATTAGTTTAGTTGCATTTTTAACTTGTGATATAACTAAGTTAAATTAGTTTAGTTAAAGATTTTAAGTTGAATGTTAACAAAATTACATTAGTTTAGTTGAGTTTTTAACTTGTGAGTTAACTAAGTTAAATTTAGTTTAGTTAAAGATTTTAAATTGAAAGTAACAAATTACATTAGTGGAGTTAGTTTTCTAACTTGTGAGTTAACTAAGTAAAATTAGTTTAATTGAAGATTTTAACTTGAAAGTTAACTTATAAGTTACATTAGTTTAGTTGCATTTTTTTAACTTGTGCTATAACCAAGTTAAATTAGTTTAATTAAATTTTTAACTTGTGATATAACTTAGGTACATTAGTTTAGATGAGTTTATGTTAGTAAAAATCCTAATCTACAATCATAACCAACAACACTCATCCAACCTCATCAATACAATTATCATTCCCATCCACCTCAATATACCAACCACATTATCAATATATCAACCAAATATTCAATATATTACATTGTCATACACAATTTTATATTAAACACATACTTAATATACATTTTATACCAACATATATTCAATATAACATATTCAATATGCATTTTATAACAAAATAGAACAAAATACTCAATTTTGCACATGAACAAAATATGACTTAGTCAATACTCAATATAGCATATATTCATGTAGGGAATTAGAAGTTTTTGACATGAAAAATTAAACAAAACTAAACAAATAAAAGGGTTTTGGACATGAAAAACTAAACAAAACTAAACAAGTAAAAGGGTTTTGAACATGAAAAACTAGAAGAAAGTGGAGGACCTCGGCGGCTGTGGCAGCGGCGGCGGCGGCGGCGGGCGGCTCTAAAAATAGTCAAAAACTGAAAAAATAAAATATAAGAAAGAAAAGAGGAGAAAGAGAAGAGGAGAGGAAGGGAGGAGAAGCATACCTCGCGGTGGCGGGCAGCTCTGAAAACTTTAACAAAAACTGAAAAAAAAACAATAGAAGAAAGAAAAGAGGAGAAAGAGAAGAGGAGAAGAAAGGAGGAGAAGCATACCTCGTGGTGGCGGCGGCGGTCAAATCTAAGGAGAGAAAGGAGGGGGGGAGGATTGTGGCTAAAATGTATGGGTAAGGGGGAGCGGGAGAGGGGGAAAAAGGGGGGGGGGGGATTAGGTTATAAAAAATGGGGAGGGAAAGGGAGGGGAGGTGGGGGGGGGGGGGGAGAATTTAGAGTTAAGTAAAAATGGGGAGGGAAAGTGTATAGTAAAAAAGTTAAAATATTTTTAAAATTAATAATTATTTTTAAAATTAAATGAGATAAATGATTTAAGATATATCATTCAATTAGTAAATGAAAAAAAATAATTTTAAATTAATAATTATTTTTAAAATTAATGGGATAAATAATTTAAGGTATATTTTTAATTAATAAATGAGATAAAATATTTTATAATTAATAAATATTTTTAAAATGATGTGAGATAAATGATTTAAGATATACTCTTCAATTAGTAAATGAGATAAATGATTTAAGATATACTCTTCAATTAGTAAATGAGATAAAACATCATGAAAAAAGTCATCAAAATACATTATGTTCAATTAATAATAATCATCATCATCATCTTTCGTTTCATTATCCTCATCAAAACAAATTTGTGTGCCGTTGATGTCATCTGGAGGTTGAATTTCATTTTCAATAGTAAGCACTGGAACGGATTCGACTTCATCTTCCTGAAATGCAGCATCAATCCACCTTGACTCAATAGTTCGTCTAGCTTTTGTTCTACATACAGCCATCCAATCAACTTTATCACTTCTTAAACTAGATATTGAGCGTAGTACACTAGATCTTCTCACACAGACCCCGATGTTCATAGTATTTTTCCCTTCTCCATGGGTTAAAGTGTGGAAATTGTATTCATTGACAAAATAAGCTGGCCATGTAAGTTTCGTAGATAACTGAGAGTGAGTTTCGCTCCCATCATATAATGGCTGATCAGCAGCACGCACGACATCAAAAAACTTTTCAGATAGTCCTCCTAAATTGTCAGCCTCACATAATTAGAACTCGGACCAATCTATAAACCCAGTGACCCCATTTATAAATTCTTTTGTAAGATGATGATTACTGGGTACATTCTTCTCATACATCTATTTTCTCAATTCTCTCAACATCTTGTTCTAAAATCAACAAATATTATACATATTCATTAACATACATACATACATAAAAAAACTACAAATTTCAAGAATAAAATGAATATATATATATATAAATAAACTAATAAAAAATTTGTACTACCCTTAATGTAAGTCGGCTAAATGTCCAAATGTGTGACTCGTTTCACTAACGTGATCATTAACGGTCTAATGCAAAGATTGATTAAAAAATCAGTTGTGTGGATGGAAGGAGAGAAGAGGAAGAATTTGTTGGATGATTATAAAAATAAGTGTGAAATAGAATGAAATTTTTCTTATATTACGCAAATCACAATATTCACTTTGCAACGACACGTTTTCGTTGCAAAGTCCGTTGCACATATTTTGCAACGGATTTAACTAGATTTTTTGTTGCAAAGTATGCAACGAAAGATTTTCGTTGTAAAAAACCGTTGGAAGTTTGCAACAGAATTGGTCGTTACAACATTTTGCCACGACTTTTACAACGACTTATGTTGAATGTGGGACATCTTAAAGTTGATCAAATTTTGCAACGGAATATTGCAACGGGTGGTCCATTGCAAAATATCATTGTTAATTTGCAACGGAATTGGCAACGAAAATATAAAAAAAATAGATTCCGTTGCAAAATCGTAGCAAAAGTCATTGCAAATTTACAACGGATTGGTCCGTTGCAAAATGTCCGTTGCTATAACCCTATTTTTTTGTAGTGTATGTTTATAAATGAATATATTTATGTATTATATATGATAAATAAATAATAAGTATAATAACATCCATGTGATCAAAAAATTTTAAAGATCAAGGGTCCATATTTTAAATTTAAATGTATATGTATATAATATGTAATAAGTAAATAAGATTAATTATGGTATATTCATATATATACATATATATACATTACAATATATTAAATTAAATTAATAATAATCATAGTAATAATATATAATATATTACTACTAACATAAATGTCGAGGCGGGTTGCTACAGTCCCTTTTTGGTCCAATACTTTAATTTTATTTTATTTTTTGTGTGTAGATGAAACGAAGCTATTTTTGAGCCTCACTCATTTCAAGCACGGTCATTTTAGTTGTTTTGCTTCTTGTTGCGATGTCTTTTCGCTACAGTGTCTCTTGGTCTAATTACTATTGCTTTCCCATGTGCATATAAAACAACGATATTTTATGCCTTGCTGGTTTGAAGCGTGGTCGTTTTGACCTTTTGTGGCAATGCCTCTCTGATACAGTGTCGTTTGATCTAATACTATAGTTTTGTGATGCGCTCGTTCACTATTGATTGGTTGTTAGGTTGGTAGTCACACTCAGCGTGGTTGTGCTGGGTTGCCATGGTGTATTAAGGCTTTTTCATTTTTGCTTTTGGGTCTTTTGGTTGTCGTTATAAAATTCATTTTCTTCATGTTGGAGATGGTGGGTGTGTGTTCCAGTGGATGATTTATGTGGACGGCCGATTGGTGCAACATGAATTCATTCTGATGCTTCGAGCTTTTAATATGTTTTGCCGCCCGCCCGCGTTTCAAGCGACTGTGGTTTGAGCATTGGTATTTTGGTTGTATGAAATAAAAATAATGAAGGAAACATATAAAATTTTACACTTATAAAAATATATCATATCCTTATATCGCATTTTGCTTTAAATCCAAAACTATTATATGAAATACAAAATAGGATAAATTACGATCACCTGTCATGAGGTTTGACATAATTATAAATACCACTCGTTGTTTGAAAAATTATAAATACCCCCTGAGGTTTGTAATTTTTAACCAAAGGCCTGAAATTGACCATTTTGCTCTTGAATTTTTTATTAAAACTGTAGAAAAATTAACCGAGGCAAATTACATTATTGCTCCCCTGTGTAAAAAATTTAAAACCTCTCTCTGTGCATTGTAGTTCAAATTTTTTTTTTAGAATTAAATAAAAAAATAATTCAGTGCATAAGGACATTTTGGTCAGTTTACTCAAAAAATGGATGGAAATGAGTTATTTGTTATACAGTTACAAACCTCAGTGGATATTTGTAATTTTTCAAACGACGACGGGGTATTTGTAATTATGTCAAACATCAAGGGAGGTAGTTGTAATTTACCCTAAAAAATAATGAATAAAACATCACATAAGAGGAAAGAAACCACTTACCACACCTTACAGATGAGGTGAACGAGGAGTATGGGGAGGGGTTGTACTGGGGTTAGTAGCCAACCTAAGTGATGGTGCAGGAATTTAACAAAGGGACCAAGACGTAATTACCCAGAGAAGTATTATGAAATTATCGAATTGCCCATGGTGGTTGGCGGTTACATCCACTGACTTAGTGGAGTTAGTGGGCGGTTGGGGGGGGGGGGGGGGGGGAGCACGGGGGCGATATTGTCTTTACGCCCCCCCCCCCCTCCCCCCCCCCCCCCCTCCCCCCCCCCCCCCAACTTTCTAGTATATAGTCCTTGAATAAGTATTATGATGGGGGGCTGGAGATGAATTTTGAACAGGAGAATTGTGGAGCAAAAATGCTTGTATTATATTGAGAGAAATATTTTTGTACCATCACTAAGAATGAACACATGTGTGGCGTCAATGAATAAGTTTTATGGACAATATTTTTTTTTTGGAATTACTTTCCCTTTTGTTATAATAAGACTTGATACTAGAGTTAAAACTTTCATATTTATGTTTTCCACTGCAAATAATATTTTAGAATTTTATTGTTTATATTAGATCCATTGTTCAGCAACGAGGGCTTCATGCTATTAAGGCCGTAGACTTGGTGGCATGGTTGTGTCATAACCCCTTGTTGGGGGCCTGATCTTGAGTGGTATTAGAACTCAAGTTATGATCTTTAGGATATGTATCATTATTCTATAGGTTTAGGTTACAAACCTGAATTATAGGTTTGGATTACTGAACTAAAGAGTATGGATTTGGACAGACTCAAGTTAGGGATTAGTTGAGTAAATTTGACTTCGTCAAACGAGGCAGTAGTGTTAGACAAGTGAGTGCGGCTCGAACTATTTTTAAACATATAAGATGGATATGTTGGTCTTTGCCAATCTTAAATTTATATGTCCGAGAAGTTTTGGTTTGACATTTTAGGTCTTTGGTTTTCTATAGATTTGTTAAGATATGTTTAGTACGTTGCAAGTCCAATGTAAGATTTCTTAAATTTTGAGAGATGATAATAAGATCATTTTGAATAGTTATGAGAGGGTATTTATTTCGGTGCAATGTGTTATGGTCGACAACTGAAACATTAATGGTTCAGTTATAGATATAGTTCAATATAAGTATCTTAAGTTAACCTATCAAGTGGTGAGTTGTTTGTCATTGCAAGGGATTTTGGTTTTCAAGATGACACCCATAGATTTACTTTAGTTCCTTAATAATGTAAGGTCGGGAATATGAATTATTTTCTAATCAATAGACATTGAAGTCTTGCTAAATTTCATAGTTGCGTTGAGGTCTTTTTCTAAGTTCCACGGTTGTATTATGGTCTTGTTGAGTTTAAAAATTATAATGCTTTTTCGCAATAAAACTGTTTTGTCGCAATGCTTTTTCCTCTTCTAAGCTTTAACTTAGTCTAAATGTTGAAATCTTTGACAATGGGCGGGAAATTGGTACCACTATAAGCATTGATCATATTCTAGATTATAGGATGAAACATAATACTATGATGTTGAGGTTATTGAAAACAAAATATTGAGTAAGTTGGGGCTTAAATAAGGGTTAGACATGTGAATCACAGCGAATTTGAACTATTATTTAGAGTCAAGTAATATTTTGACAATAATATAGGAGTTTTAGAAAAGTATGTTTAAGGGGTGGTATATATATTACTAAAAGTGAAACATATTATACGTATAAGTCCAAATAGTAGTAAGGATTAGAATGCCTTTGAAGGCTGAGTAAGGGATATAGTAGATGTACGATTGGAGAAAACTAAACTATGATGAGATATTGCAAGGAGCAAGATAGAAGGTTAATATGATAATGAAAAAAGAAGGAAGTTCATTACTAATCAATCAATGAGGTTGTGATTGTAAGATGTCCCCATACTTTGCAATGGAAACTACAAATAAGGGACAAGACTCTCATTAGAAAATAATTAAGGGGTTAAATGCAATTTGCTTCCCTGTGTTAATCGAAAAGAGCAATTATTCCCTATGAAAAAAAAACTAGCAATTTACCCTCTTATGTTATTCAAAATGCAACAAACAATCCCCTCAGAAGGGGTTTTTTTGCTCCATTTTTAGGGGGTTTTTTGCTCTATTTTTAAAATATAGAGGGTAAATTGCTATTTATTTTTTCACAGGAGTTTTTTTGCATATTTTGCATATCATAAGGGGGTAATTCCATTTTTCCCAATAATTAAGTGTGGTTGTGAATTATTTTGGGTAAATTACAGCCACCTCCCCTGAGGTTTGACATAATTATAAATATCCCCTTCTTGTTTGAAAAATTACAAATATCTCCCTGCGGTTTGTAATTTTTAACCAAAGGTCTGAAATTGACCATTTTGCCCTTAAATTCTTTATTAAAATTGTAGAAAAATCAGTCGAGGCAAATTGCAGTATTGTTGCTCTGTGTAAAAAACTTAAAAAACATCTCCCTCCGCATCGTAGTCCAAACAAATTTTAAGAATTAAATAAGAAAAATCATTGCATAAGAGCATTTTGGTCAGTTCGCCCATAAAAATGGATGGAAATGGATTATTTGTTAGACAGTTACAAATCTCAGGGGGATATTTGTAATTTTTCAAATAACGATGGGTATTTATAATTATACCTAACCTCAGGGGTGGTAGCTGTAATTTACCCTAATATTTTTAAAAATATCTTTGACATTTTATAGATACTTGAAATTTTAACTAGAAGGATATGCAGACCTTGGGAATTTACTGATTCAAAAAAGGAACGTGACTATTTTGTTCCGATGAGAAATATCAAGTGATTTAAATTTATTTAAATTGTACATACATTGATAATGTTGGTACCTTACCTTTCATTTTTGGAATTCCGGAGAAGCCTCTATTAGGAATTGCTTTATAAATCATGATTGATTATTGAGAGAACGAATTTTAGATTATTGAGTCAATAGATAATTTGTCTGGGTTTAAGGCTATTATGTTTATGGAAAAACTGATTGACCAAATCAGAAAGCCACATCTAGTTTTTCATACGGGAGGTTTAGATTTTTAACGATAAGCAAAGGCTTCTCGCTATGCCTGATGTTGGAATTGATGTTTGCTAGTGCTATTTTATCAGGAAAAGAAGTCAAGCCTCCACTCAAAGTCCAATATTGTGTTGGCTAATTGTCCTCAAGTCTGAACCAACTGCTTTTTTGTTCTCTCTGCATGAGAGTCCTTATGTTCTCTTTGCATGAGAGCCTTTTCGATTTAGGACTTTGGCTTTCTTCGTTTCTCGAGTGATCGGAGTGCTGCGTTTTTCTTATTTTTTTTTTTTACCGTAGAGTTTTTGCAGCCACCGCACCAGGATACAAGGCTTTACTGGCGTTTCACTTTTCTATTCGGCGTCTTTCATCGTTTGCGCAGGGGTTGTGCCTCCCCGATTTTTCTTGTTTTCTCGTGTCTAGGTCTTTTTTCTTGTTTTAGGGTTGTTGTTAGGTGTTCGTGGTCTCTTTCTTTCTGATTTTTGTTTTTTTCTTTAGTCGTTGGTGGGTTACACCTTTATTTTTCTGTTTTGTGTCTTTTTTCCTATTATCTGGTGTCGTGTATCTTGTTTCTCAGTCCTTGCTGCTGCGTCCTGTTCTTCTTTTTCAGGTGTGTTGATGGAGAATCTAGCGTACATTCCTAACTGGACGTTCACAATATTATGTTGGGTTTCTTGATTTTATGGCGACTAGGGTTACGGAGTCCGAGTTAGGGCGCTTCGGCAGTAGTATCAGATTACGGGACGATGAGGAGAATGGGATATAGTGATGTCGGATAGGCTGTGGAATTTGGATACTGAGACGTATCATCTGTGCCTTGTGTGGTGCATTTACGAGAACTTTCAATGGGTCTTGATCCCTCTTTAGTTCGCGGCAACAGGCCTTAGCTAAAATCACCTACCAAGCGACGACCACGAAGGCCTTCTCTCAAAACGAATTCGGGGTCTAGGAAAAGGGGTCATGGGATATTTTATGAAGAGTTTAAATATGTAAACCAAAGAATTTTAGACAGTAAATTAAAATTTATATATTAGTATAAGATCAATCATTAATTAGGATATGAGTTCAAGAAAAGATCTACATATTAAACTTGAATCATATTGACAATTTATGTTATCCTTTTCTGAAAACTTAAATTCCAAAAATAAGCGCCATTAATTAAGTTAACGATCTAACTAAATTCATGTCAAGTGGACCTTAATGTCAAATTCCTTATTGCGTGAGTAGCAGGGAGAGATCTGTCACTAACAAAACAAGTTCAAATTGAAGCATGCATAATAAATATCATAATAAAACTTAAGATTATTTCCAGTCAAACTAATTAATATCAGAAGAATTGCTAAGTGTCTAGCTCATGCTGGCTAATTTTCTAATACCAAAGTGCATTCAGTCAAATATCTGATTGCAGAACAACAAAGTAGGTTGCTTTACAAGGAGCATCTATAAACAAGCCATTGTTGTTATGAAGATATGCCCCACGCAATAATTTATGGAGCATATGGAGCAGGGGTACCAATGAACACCAAAAGAACAATTTTTTTTAATTCAGTTTATAATATTAAAATTCGCAAAAAACATCTACACAAAACCATTACAACTGATTAAAAGAAAGCAAATAAATGAATGGAAAAGTTCAATAATACAACAAGGCAAATTTCAATAATTACTGGATGCACATCAATACTTCAAATGATTTTGGAAAGAATAAAAAAAAAGGAGGCGTATAGTCCTCAATACTGCAAGAAGAACATCATGATAATTTCAACATCAAAATAATATGCCAAATCTTACCAAGGTGAAACAAATTATCAGATTCCTTGAAAAATATGATAAAGCAAGCCGGAAGTAAATTTTTCAGAAAATTTGGAGAAGTGACGTTTAAAAAGTCCTTTCAGTTTTGGAACAAATTATGAGAATCCTTGATAATATCTGATAAGAGAGTATGTAGAAAGGTGAGAAGTCGGATGGCAAGAGTCCTTTCAATTCCTGATTCCTTGTAGTATTTTTATTGAATATAATAATTATTTTATACTATTAATTATTCATAATAATAGTAGAAGGGTAATTTAGAAAAATTAAAAATAGAAAGAAACTTGTGGACTGATTCATGCTTTTAGATATAGATAAATAAATAAATAAATAAATAAATAAATATTCAATTAATGTATACATTTTGCATAAACAACAATATATAATATAGGGTTAATTACACTTACACCCCCTCTGAGAATGTATAATTACACTTTCCCCCAAAAAAGTTTTGAAATTACACTTACACCCCCTCCGAAAATTCTCTGTTTACACCTGACCCCCATCCGTTAGAGTTTGGACGAAAAATATTCACGTCAACAAAAATAATTACACAAATTTTCAATTTTTTCCATCATTTAACATTCTCTTGTATATTTTTGTACTTATAAGAGGATAAGTGTAACGTATATGTATGGAGTGAGGCCAATATTATTATATTTTTCCTTATAAGTACAAAATAATTGCACGAGAATGTTAAATGAGAGGTAAAATTGAAAATTTATGTAATTATTTTTGTTGGAATGAACATTTTCCGCCCAAACTTTAATGAATGAAGGTCAGGTGTAAACAAAGAATTTTTAGAGGGGGTGTAAATGTAATTTTCAAAACTTCTTTGGGGGAAAGTGTAATTATGCATTTTCAGAGGGGGTCTAAATATAATTAACCCTATAATATATTTTTTTTTTATAGGTCATTTTACTTGTATGGTTGGATATATAGATGCTTATCTATAACCAATTATTGGACATAAATTCTTTAAATACAAAATATGAGACATTATTTTGTCAATTTTTTAAATATTTGGAACAAAATTACCATGTGGTTATTATATTTTATACATCAAAAGACACCTATGTCCAGAAAAATGTATTTTTTTAATTTTTTATTAATTCAATATGAACAATTAGTTGAATTCATTTACCCATACGTATTTTTTAGTTTAACTTTTTTTGAAAAAATTAAAATAAATAATTAGCTGAGACATTTTTTATAATCGTATCCATTGAAAATTCGTAACGTAAAAATGGCACTTAGCCATTTCGTAGACATCTTCGTCTTTCTTCCCTTTCTCATCTCTCTCTACCGAAATCACTTTCCAACCCCGCTACCTGTCTCCCCCCTTCTCTCCCCTTGCTGGCTGACCCCGCCACCACGACAACTCTTTCTCTCTCTCTCTCTCTCAAACTTTCCCACCCCAATTCCTGACCATCCCAAATCCACCCAAATCTCTATCGCCGTTCCCCCAACGTTGCCACCACTCTAAAGTCGTTTTTTTTGCCTATGAAGTCGTTGTTGTCCGCCTCCGAAACCGCCGTTGTCCACCACCACCACATAGGGAAGCATTATGGGTGTGTATGGATGTGTTTCTTAATTTAATAAAAAAGAAATAGACGAAATGCAGCAACAAGAAAGGATAATAGTTATTATCCATGTGATGAATTTTGGTACGATACGTGGAAACAAAACGTTCGGAGCATTTCCACTAAAAAAAAACTAAAATTCGTCGCAAAAGCCATTGAAAAATCTATCCCAAATCCATCTGAATTTGTTAATTTCATTTTTCATTTATTGGATGCATTTTTCGATGGTCTTTTATTTTCGTCAGAAATATTGCCAAGGACCTTTTAACGAAAGCCATCAGAAATTATTTCTGACACCTTGTCTTTGAACGGAGCTTTTCCATCGGAAAAATGATTGGAACTTATAAATTTGTTGTTGATAGTGAAAGAGGCCAAACTGATCAAGAGAAGGTATTGAAGGAAATTGAGCCCACTAAGAAAAAATCTGTTGCAGGACCAACACCCCTTGAAGAACCAAATACTGCAAGTGGGCTGACCAGCCCAGGAATTAGAAAATCTACCCGTCAGTCTGTAAGGTCCGTTTGGCTAATGGACTACAACTAGAATAAAAATAGGGTGTGAACATGAGACAAAGTTAGTTAGTGAATTAGTACTGGAAGCTAAGAATTGTACGCTTGGCTGAATGTTTGTTTTCGTACCTGTATAAGGTATGCGACACTAATGAAAAAAGAGCAGAAAATCATTGCAAATTTTTCTTCTTTCCTTTTTTTCTCTATATGGAGCTATCCCCACTCGAAGAGGGAAGGTTTCTGCTAGCAAGCCCTTAACATTGGTGCTTCCATTGCATCATGCCTCCAAAGCAAGCCATTGAGGAGGCTATTGTGGCGCTTTTCAAATGGTTGACAGAAATCCAGGCCTCCATGGAACGCCGCAATGAAACACAGGACCGCCGTCATGAGACATTCGTGAATGCTGTTACATCACCATCTTTTCACTACTCTTCTATCCGCTGCAGCCTTATCTCCATCGCCTAATCCCCAGCCTGGGCCTTCCCCACAAATACCACCTCCACCCACACCTCCCTACTTCTCTCAACTCGCTGCCCCAATGCCCATCAAGCCCTAAAAACATTACGTACAGCCCTTTGATGGTGCAGCCCCTCTCAATTGGATATTTAAAGCTGAGCAGTACTTTCTTTGTCATCAAATTCTGCCGCCGCAACGTCTGGAAATGATCTCCTTTTATATGCAAGGCAATGCCTTGAATTGTTTTAAGTGGATGTATGCAAACAAGCAACTCTCTACGTGGGACAACTTTATTAGGGCACTAGAACTATGCTTTGGGCCGTCGACATATGATAACCACCAATCTGCCCTGTTTCAGCTACGCCAACGAGGCTCGGTATCTGACTTTCAGGCGGAGTTCGAACGATTGTGCAACTGCATTGTGGGGATGTTACTTGAGACGGTTCTGAACTCCTTCATTGCCGGGCTTAAACCGGAACTACAACACGAGCTGATGATCCTGCAGCCCACTTCAATCAGTCAGAACATTGGCCTCGCTAAACTTCTCGAAGCAAAGGCTCTCGACACTCGGCACAGCTCTTCTTTTCAACCTCGGGACGGAGGTCAGGCGCCTGCAATATTATCACCGCCTCCTGCAAAACCATCATATTCGACTCGCCGTCTTTCCCCGGCTGAGATGCGAGAACGCCGAGCTCAGGGACTCTGTTTCAATTGTGATGAGAAATTCGGTCCGGGCACGTTTGCAAGGCTAAATAGTTTTTGCTCATCCTTGTCGATGATGACGAGCCTCTTGAACTGCCTGATCCTCTCGACGAGCTACAGAAGGCTTCCGTACACCCTCCGCAACCTTCGCCGCAATTTCTGTCAACAGAGAAGCCTCTAGATTAGGTTCACTTTCAACTTTCACACTCAGCCCTCTCTGGTTCGGCGTCTCTTCGGACCCAATGTTTGTACAGTTCGGTCCGAAAGCATTGCATCTTAGTTTCTTGTCGGTTCTGGCAGTTCGCAAAACATCATTCAAACCCGCGTGGTGGAGTTTCTTGGCCTAGCTATCAGCCTACTCTCCTCATTTTCCAGTCATGGTGGGCAACGACGCCTTTATTCATTGCTCAGGTGTATGTGTTGTTGTGCCACTCACCATTCAATCATACCGTTGCTCTATTCCACTCTATGTTTTACCAATCCATGGTGCCGATATTGTATTAGGTGTTCAATAGCTTCCCACCCTTGGCCCCTTCCTTTTGGATTTCTCTGTTCCAAAGATGCAATTTTACCACTTCGATCAGCTCATCACCCTCACGGGATCACTCTCCGCCATTCCTCAATACGCTTTTGCTCAGCTTCGGCGCTATGTTGCTACTAATGCCATTGCATCCCTCTGTTTACTATCAGTCCACCCAATACACGTTTCTGCCATCCCACAGTCGGCTCCATCACCCACAGACTCCCTCATTCCCACAAACACTTATCCCACCGATATCGCACAATCCTAGCAACCTATACCAAAGTCTTCTCTATTCCTCGAGGCCTTCCTCCTCCCGTCCCCAAGATCATCACATACACCTCCTCCCCAATTCTACCCCAGTCAACATCAAGCCCTATGGCTACCCTCATTAACAAAAGGAGATCATGGCCTGATTAATTACCAAGATGTCGAACGACGGTGTTATCAAGCCCAACACCAGTCCCTTTTCCTCACCCGTGTTACTGGTTATGAAAAAGGACGGGACTTGGCGTTTCTGTGTTGATTATAGGGGGCTCAACGCTATTACTATGTGGGACCGTTTTCCTATCCCTATTATTGACGAATTACTGGACGAGTTACATGGTGCTACAGTGTTCTCCAATATTGATTTGGGGGCTGGGTACCACCAGATTCGCGTCGCTCCTGCAGACACCCATAAGATGGCGTTCCGAACTGTCGACGGGCATTTCAAGTTCTTGGTTATGCCTTTTGGCCTCACCAATGCCTCATCCACATTTTAGTCCATCATGAATGATCTTTTTTGCCCATATCTACGCCGATTTTTCTTGGTATTCTTTGACGATATACTAATTTATAGTCCTACTTGGAGCGCCCATCTCTCCCATCTTGAACAGGTCCTGCAGGTACTTCAGACCAATTCATTCTATGCCAAGCATAGTAAATGCACATTTGGTGTTTCTAAGGTTGACTACCTGGGCCACATGATCTCGGCCGAAGGGGTGCAGGTAGTCAACAGATACAGACCCCTTCGGTCGAGATCATGTGGCCCAGGTAGTCAAAAGATACAGACCCCGGCGCAACAGAAATGGCTTACCAAACTGCTTGGCTTTGATTTTGAAATCCATTACACTCCCAGCCATGAAAAATGTTGTTGTTGATGCTCTCTCTCGGCATCCCTTATCCTCAATTATGTTGGCAGTCGCCTTCACGACAGCCACTCCGACCTTGATTGCTCAACTTTGTGAATACTATCAGCCAAATTTAGCCAGACAGTCCTTGTTATCTCATATCTCGCGCTCTCCTTCTTCACCCCTGACTTTCTCGAGTCCGCAGGGCCTGGTTTTCTTCAGGGATCGCCTCTTTGTTTCGGAACATGGCAATTTTCGCCAAACTTTATTAACTGAATTTCATACCTCTCCGATGGGAGGGCATTCAGGCAGTCGAGCAACTTATGCGCGGAATGTTGAGGGACGTCAAGCACTTTGTGTGTCGCTACACCACCTGCCAAGCCACAAAATCACCAACTCAGAAACCAAGGGGGTTACTACAGCCATTACCCATTCCTCGGCAGGTTTGGGAGGAGTTAAGCATGGGCTTTGTCACTCACTTACCGCCTTCGAAGGGCAAACTATTATTTGAGTCGTCATCGATCGACTCTCCAAATCCGCCCACTTGATCGCCCTTCCGACCAAATTCACCGTTGTTTCGCTTGCTAACGTATTCTCAAAGGCCATTTATCGCCTTCACGGCCTCCCTCGAACGATTGTGAGTGACAGGGACTCTTTATTCCTTAGCCAGTTCTGGCAAGAACTTTTTCGACTGAGTGGTACCACCCTCGCTTACAGTAGTGCGTATCACCTACAAGCGGATGGCCAAACCGAGGTGTTCAACCGAATCTTGCAGACATATCTTAGGTGCTTTGTGAGAATCCTCATCACTAGAGTCAATTCCTTCATTTGGCCGAACACTGGTACAATTCGACGCACCATACCTCGATTTGAATGACGCCCTTTCAGGCCCTCTATGGTCGCCCCTCTCCAACAGTCTCGGCTTACGTTTTGGGCTCAGCCACTGTCGACGCTGTGGACGACCTTTTTTCACCGCCGAAACAATGTCTTGGCCTCTGCCAAATATCACTTTGCTCGCACCCATCACCGTATGAAAATGTAGGCAGATCGACATCGGAGGGAGTGTACCCTGGCTCCGGGAGATTAGGTACTCTTGATCCTTCAACCTTATCGCCAGCAATCCATACATAGACGTACCTCTCAGAAATTGGCTCATCGATTTTATGGCCCCTTTCGCATCAAACGCCAAGTTGGAGTTGTGGCTTTCGAACTTGAATTACCAGAGGATGCGAAGATTCATCCAGTGTTCCACGCCTCTCTTCTGAAACCATTTCATGGCAATCCCCCCCCTGAGAGCCCCCTCTACCAGCTGAAGCGCTGGAAATTTTCCCGGCCAAAAACCCCATCGGATTCTTGGCAAATGACTTCGACTGTCTAATTCCCAAGCTCAGCTGCTAGTCCATTGGGAAGGTGAAAGTGAGGTTGATGCCTCTTGGGTTTCCCTCTTTGAATTTCAGAAAGCATATCCCCAATTCGACTCTGAGGCCAAGGTCATTCTGGAAGGGCCGGGTATTGATAGTGAAAGAGGCCAAACTGATTAAGAGAAGGTATTGACGGAAATTGAGCCCACTAAGAAAAAATCTGTTGCAGGCCCAACACCCCTTGAAGAACCAAATGCTGCAAGTGGGCTGACCAGCCCAGGAGTTGGAAAATCCACCCACCAGTTTGTAAGGCCCGTTTGGCTAATGGACTACTACTAAAATAAAATAGGGTGTGCACATGAGGCAAAGTTAGTCAAGGAATTAGTACTATAAACTAAGAATTGTACACTTGGCTGAATGTTTGCTTTCGTACCTGTATAAGGTATGCAGCACTAATAAAGAAAGAGCAGAAAATCATTGCAAAATTTTCTTCTTTCCTTTTTTTCTCTATCTGGAGCTATCCCCACTCGAAGAGGGAAGGTTTTGGAGACGGTTTTGAGTTACAAAATCAGCAATTGGATCTTCAGCTAGAAATTTATTGATGACAAATAATTGCTTCATTTTGAAAAACACATGAGGGTAAATTGTTTCATTTTAAAAAATACAAGAGGATAAATTGATATTTATTTTTTCATAAAGAGTAATTTGCATATTTATAATATCACAAGGGATTGCTTGCATTTTTCCCCCAAATTTAAGAAGAAAACTATCTTGAGATGTCGAAAAAGGGAAATTTACATCTTGAATTAAGTTCAGAAATGAGAATAGTGCTTCCATTCAAACACTGTTAGCTGGCTCATAATGTACGTCTATCTTAGATTTTTTTGTTTTTTTCTTTTCTTCAAATATATAATAACTAGCATCAACCCTGTGCTATGCTCGAAATCTTTATAAAGTTTATAATATTTTATAAATTTTAAATTGCGTAATGCAAACTTATTTGTACAAAACTTAGTATTGAATTCATTACTAAGTTTAGTTATGTAACATTTTGAAAATAAAAATGACATATTATCATATTTTTACTCATTCACAAAAATTATTTTATAAATATTATATATATTTTCTTATCCAGTTAATATATTTTTAGTAAAATAAAAACATTAGTAGTAAAATATCCTATTATCCTGTGACATAAATCTTCCTGGAAAATACGATAATTAAGAAATAAATGCTTATTGGAATAAAGTTTTCAAAAGTAAGAATAAACATAATTTAGTAACACTTTTATTTTCTTAATAAAAAAATATCTTAAATAAATAAAAAGTAAAGATATGTATATATATTTGTAAATTATATACTAACATACAGATATACAATAAAAAAATTCGAAACAGTATGAACATAACATATAATAGCAATAATGCACACAATGAAAAAATTTTAGTTGATGGGTTCATTCCCATTAATTATCATAAATACTATAAGATAATCGAGTTAATTTTTAATGAATAATTCCTTTTATCATATTGAATTTTCAAGAAAAATTACTCTTTTTCACTTGATATCGAACTTGTAATTAATTGTCTATAATTTTTATCTTCTTGTCAGCTTCATTTGCTTTTGAACAACCAAAGAAAAAAAATAAAGGGTTAATTACACTTAGAACCCCTCTAAAAATGTAAATTACACTTTTCCTCAAAGAAGTTTCAAAATTATACTTACACCCCTTCCGAAAATTCATCGTTTACACCTAACCATCTTTTGTTACTGTTTGAACGAAAAATGCTGATGTTAGCAATAATAATTACATAAAATTTTAACTCTACCCCTCATTTAATATTCTCATGTAATAATTTTATACTTAAAAAGGAAAAGATGTAATAATGTTATCACTCCATATATATACATTATATTTATCCCCGTATGAGTACAAATATACACATGAGAATGTTAAATGAGGAAAAAAAAAGTAAAAAATTATGTAATTTTTATGGCTGAAATAAATATTTTTTTTCATTTAAACTCTAACGGAAGGGGGTCAGGCGTAGACGGAGAATTTTTGGAAGGGGTGTAAGTGTAATTTTAAAACTTCTTTGGGGAAAAGTGTAATTTTATATTTTTATAGGGGTTCTAAGTGTAATTAATCCTAAAATAAATAATTTATTCATAAATTTAATCTCTAGATACATACTTTCACAAATCATGATTTTTGGCACGCCATCAAAGACATAAAAGTATGGCATATTCTAATGACACGCTAATTACTATCACTAGAAGAAAATTCACTATTGGCTATAAATTTATTGTCTACGGACTAAAATCATGGTAAATAATTATTATTAACCATGGATAAACAAAAATCGTTGCAAAAGTTCAATTATCCACCATGAAAACTCTTTTTGCCATGGTTATGAGCTATAGCAAATGTTTTTGCCATGGCTTTAGCCATGGCAAATGTTTTAGCCACACTCGCAAATACTACGGCCACTAACCGTTGTATGACCGTGGTGAATGACTATTCACTATGGTTATTTATTTTTAACCATGGCAATTAGCCATAGTTAAATATTGATTTTTTTCTAGTGTATGTATAATAGTGCAAACTTATTCATACATATCTGAATATTGAATTCTTACTAAGTTTATTCACAAAATAGTTTAGAAATAACCATAACATATTATCATATTTTAGACATTGAAAAAAAATTGGTTTATAAGTTTCAAGTTTTATGTATATTTCCTTATTCAATTAATATAATTTTACTAAACTAAAAAATATTAATATTTAAATACATTATGTAAAATATACTATCGTATTTTCCTACGTTATAAATAGATTTCTCTTACAAACAGTATGATACATAAAAAAATGTCCCTTTTCTAATGAAGTTTCTGAAGGAAAAATAGAAGAAGAATATGCTAGATCAAATTGTGATTTCCTCTATAAAAAAAATTAAATTTAATAGGATTAGATACTAATAAAAAGTACAGATATTTATATTTTTAAATTATATGCTAAGAATACACATATACAATAAGTAATATCTTAAGCTATAAACTTAAAAATATCATAGCGATATTATACATAATAAAAATATTTCTATTATATGGGTTTGTGCTCATTAATTATCATAGATATTACGTTTTAGTGAATAATTCCTTCTATTAAGTTGAATTTCCTATCCTGAATTTCTAAATTAGAAGATAAGTAGATAGTGAGAAAATAATGGATACCTACGAACAAAACATTAATATGAAATTATATGTAAACATCACTAAATACTAAAATAGAAGAAGAAAATTTGGAGAAGAAATATCACAAAAAAATTTAATCTTTACAAACAATTCAATAAGAGTGTTAAATAAATAAACATCAAATTTAATGAACCAAACTTGAAAAATTAGAAAACTTTTATACAATAAATACATAATACCTAATTTAAGCAAAATATTCACAACTATACCTAAAAAATTAATCATAAGAACAAATAAATAAATTATAAAATTACAAAATTTTTAGAAGTAATATAAGAATACTTCATAGTAGATTCATCGTAAAAAAGTAAAAAAGTAATACTTAAAAGATGATAAAAAGAAGATTAACTAAAACACGAAGAACTAAACATAAAAAAAACAAAAGAATAAAAAAAATCATTTGGTAATGCATCAGCTGAAGAAGCTAGCACTCTTCTATCAGGTTGACATTTACATTAATGAAAAATATACTATCATGTTATATATTGATAAGCTTTTTATTTTCTAAAAGCAATTATAAAGAAAAAATTGAAATTAAAACATCCATACATTTATCAAGTATAATCATCCATTTGTATCGCGATAAATACACACTTATGAAGCTTACAATATAGTCCATGTTAAAATTTTGATAAAGCAACGTATTAACATTCACAAAATTATTTTACTAAGGAAAAAAACTATTCATACAGGAGAAGATGTCAAATATATTTTATAACATAAATTTTTAAAGCAGTGACCTATGATTTTTTTAAACCTGAATAACAATGAAATTAGGGTTAAAAATTAAATCTACTCAAAAAGCTAAGAAAAAGAAATCATCAATTTGAATATAAAAACTTACTTTAGCAGTACTAATGAACAAATACAAAATTATCAATAAATATGTTAATGTAAGATATAAATTGTAAACCATAATAATATTACTTGATTAAAATTAAAAGTTTACGGCATGAGATATACTAAAATTGATATGAGTTCAGTGATTGAAAAGTATATGATTAAAATGAAAACAAATTATTAGTGATAAGATTAATCAATATTTTTTCTGAAATAAAATTAATCATAAAATTTAAATTTGTTTAAAATAAATACAAATTGGATTAGGATCCTAATTTTTAAAGGTAGAATATAGTATAGATGAACACTAATCTTGAAGATAGGATTTTTTAGATAAATACTACTTTAGTTTTTAATTTAAAATATATGAGAATCTAACTAATGAGATATTTTCTTGATAATTAAAAAATTCAAAATTACCATAAATTAGTATTTGTTCAAAATAAACTTATGTTAGTCAATCATCGTTTTGCTATATATATAGACTAGCGTGTGCCCCGTGCTATGCACGGCTTTAATTTAATTATGATTAAAATTATATCTTATAAAATTTATAAATTATGTGAGAGTTAGTTAAGAAATTTTTTTAATGAAATCAATAATATAATATTATTTTTTTCTTTAAATTACAATGCATCAATATCAATAAATTTACAGAAGTATACGATCATTAAAATAAGAATGAAGAGTTATACATCCAATAAAATTAAATTTTGATTAATTGTTAAGTCTTATCCATACGTGATCTTCTCGCTATTTATTTGCTATGGACTTGAAATTTAGTCAAAAAATAAAATAAAAATAACTAACTAAAGAATCATAAATAAAAATAAAAATTACAATACTATATCAAATAAGAAAATTAAACTTTGTTAACAAATTGCATAATTAATGAATCTTGACCATACCTCCTAATATAGGTAATGGTTTGAGCAAAATAAAAGTATGAAAAAAGTTAAACAAAAATAAAGAGAAAATTGGATGATAAGAACAATGAAAAATATTTGTTAAGAAATTTTTTTATTAAATTTAATCCAAAAATAGCAAATGTTTTTTACAAAGGTTGTTTACTAATATTTACAATGCCTTAACAATATTGTACATTTATTCAAAAAATATATATAAATATTTTGTTTCAATATAAATTAAAGTCGTGCATAGCACGGGACACGCACTAGACGGTGTCGGTGAGGTGAAAAAAATAATATTATATTATAATGAACAGTGATATCAACACTAAGATATTATCATATATGCCCAACAATTTAATTTAACTATAATTAAAATTATATCTTACAAAATTTTATAAATTGTTGGAAAGTTAGTTAAGATATTTTTTTAGCGAGATCAATAATATAATATCATTTTTTCTCCACATTACAGTGCATCAATATCAATAAATTTTCCAAAGTTTACAATCATCAAAATAAGAATAAAGAGATATACGTCCGATGAAATTAAATGATTCATTGTTAAATTTTATTGACATGTGATTTTCACCCTCTTTATTTATTATGAACTTAGAATCTAGTAAAAAACAATTAACACTAACAACAGAATCATAGAAAAAATTATTTAGAAATTACAAAATTATATCAAATAAGAAAAAAAAACTTTGAAATATACATTATCATGCATCTACCACCAAAATTGAATGATCCCAATATTGAATAATAAAATAAAATATTAACAAATCAATTATTGCTTGGATTGGAACGAAAATTGTGATGAGGAAGGGGGAAAAAATTAATTAATGTGAAAGAAGTAAACTATTATGTAACAACCAACAAACGATTAGAATGTTCAATATACAATACAACAATATTTTCAAATTTACCAACAATAACTGCAAAGAAAACAAAGAAATATTATACACATACTACTATGAAAGTAGACTCATAAGTCTCTAACTCACGGCCTCTTGGTTGTAACACCTCAACCCCATCGCTCAGGAAGTAAACTACTATTTCACTCCATTATAATCTATATATAGATTAGGACTTGTGTGGTACTGCAAATCTCTGTACCAAATATTATTAATAAAGCAGTCAAAATACATATGATACCAAAAAATCTATAATTAACACAAAAAATCACATATACATAAACTATAAAACAAAATAAGATAATAACATAACACTAAGAATCAAGTAAAAGAAAAAAATTTCATACCTATGATTACTTGTAATCTATTTTGTCTTTAAAAAAAATCTATAATTAACTCATAGGAAATTACATGACCTATAAAATGAAAAAAGATAATAAAAAAAATTAAGAATCAAGCAAAAGAAAAAAATTCATACCTGCTTGAGTACTTGTAATCTCCTCTTTTTTTTTGAAAAAAAAAATCTATAATTAACACATAAAAAAGTACATATACATGAACTATAAAATAAAATAAGATAATAAAAGAATATTAAAAATGAACCAATAGAAAAAAATTCATAACTGATTGAGTACTTTTTTTTTTGTCTTTTCTTTGTTTTTTGTGGAGTTGAAGATCATATTAACACATAAAAATCACATATACATGAACTATAAAATAAATTAAGATAATAAAAAAATATTAAAAATCAAGCAAAAGAAAAAATTCTTACCTGCTTGAGTACTTTTTTTTTTCCCCCTTATTTCTTGTGGACTTGAAGGTCCTATTGAAAACTATAAAAATTGCTAATTCTCGTTGCATTTCTGGTGGAGTCCAATAAAACTTAGCAACATCTATTGCTAACCCTTTGAGTGGAAGATTGTAGAGGAAACTAATGAATTTGTAGGTTGATTTCAATTATTATTCAATAGTTAATATAGAATGATTAAGTAAAATATAGTAACATAATCAATAATTATTTTAAATTATGTGTTAAAAAATCAGTTATTAAGGAAAATATGGTAATATAATGTTAACTAATTTAGGAAACTAACGGAAATTAATTTAGGAAACTAATTATAATTAGCCACTTTTAAATGGAAAATTGTAAAGGAAACTAACGAATTTGTGGGCTGATTTAATAACTTAGCATTAATAGATTAATGTAGACAATCATAAACTTAGCAATATGATTAATAGATTAATATAGAATGATTAAGTTTGAGTGGAAGATTGTAAAGGAAACTAATGAATTTGTGGGCTGATTTCAATAAACTTAGCAATATGATTAATAGATTAATTATGTGTTTGAAAAATATTATTAACTTTCAAAATTTAAAATAGAAATATTTATTATAATAAAAAAAATTAAAATTCCAGAAAATTAAAATTTTGGTCAAAATTGAGCAATTGAAGTCAAAAACTTCCTTCAAATATATATATTAATAGATTAATAGATAATAGAATAGATGGGGGTGGGGAATACATATATTAGAATCAATATATACAAAATCATAAAATATATCATAAAATATAATAATAAAATATGGATTGTAATTTAAAGAAGCCAAATTAATTGAAAACTATTAACAATGTAGAATATAAAATTACGGACCCCTTCAAATATAAAATTATAAATTAGAAAATGATTATGGTTATATATGATAGAATAGATAGGGGTGGGGAATATATATATTAGAATCAATATATTCAAAATAAAATATAATAAAAAATAGAATGTAATTTAAAGATGCTACATTAATTGGAAGCTATTAATGATGTCATTATTTCTTGTTATTAATGTTAACTTACTAATTAAAGTATTTTATAATTAAAAAAAATTATAAATTCTAAAAATTCACCATTTGGTCAAAATTGAAGAATTGAGGTCAAAGGACTTCCTTCAAATATATATATTAACTAGCAGTCGCCGCATGCTATCCCCGCACGCATAATTTTTTTTTTTTTTTTGGTATAATTCAGTAATAATATATATTCTTGAATTTATTGTATCAAGTTCTGATTACATGGAAATTTTTGAAGTAATTTCTACATTAATTTTCAGTTTAAATATTTACGACAAAAGAGTCAGATAATACATAACATTTCTATTACTTAGAATAATTGTATCTAATATTGATTGAAATAGTAGTAAAGTAAGAATACAAATTACATCAAGGAGAAATTACAAAATACAAAAAAAATTCTAATTATAAATGGAGTAAAATTAAATATTTCTAATTTGAGTACACAATTTCATGTTGTAAATTCTTTAATTCTAACTCATTTATTGCAACAAATGTATCATGATTTGATATTAAAAACATCTGTCAACTATACCTGCATATAGAAATATCAGATAACCTTTAAGATATAAAATTAATATATAATTCGTAATATAAAAAATTTCAATAACTAAATAAGAGACGTAAAAGTTAAGATAATATAACATTATTCAACATTGATGTAGTCTTCAAATCAAAATTGTATTTTTAAAAAGACATCATTTATACATTATTATCTAAAAAAATGCCCCAGTAAAAGTAGAAATGTTATAATTTCTCAACAGCACACTCTGGTGCATCAAAAAAACAACTTTTAGGTTGTTACCATTTATCCTTTTCCATTATGTCAAGAACAATAATTTTTCTAATTGTAAATACAATAAAATTGTATATTTTTAATTTAACTTTACACAATTTACATACTCATAATTTTATTTTATTTTTAGTTATAACTCATTTGGCAACTAATGTATCATAACTTGATCATACTAAAAGAATATTCTAAATTACACCTACAAAATTAGTATGTAATATATCACATCTAGTAAAAGCACTAAAACATTAAAACCAAACAATAGAGAATGAAACCACGGTCTCGCCTATCACATTCCAGTTGTTATTTTCCTTCCTTTTTTTTTGGTCGGTTTTCCCTCTTGGCCGGCCTATTTCAAGAGCTGCTTCATTTTGTTTAATTGGGAAGTGGTTGAGTTCTGCTTTGCTCCCAAAACACATGTAAATGAAAGAATTAGGATTCTTGGAATGAAGCCTTTCCATACATTCTTGCTTATCAGTGGATGCTACTTTGTCCCCATGAGCGTTCTCGTTCTTCTGTTGCATAAGAAAAGAGGCCACACTTTTTTCCCAAAATCTTCTTGTAAAACTATTGAAAATTACCCCGTAGCTTCTCTTCACTGATTCAGTAGATTCTTTCATTTCTCTTGCTTTTGGAGGCCGGGGGCAATGGAGTTGTGGGGCGGGGAGTTGTGGTGTAAACACGATTACGATAATGGATGGATTGGGTAGTGACAGGAGAGAAGTTAAAACAGAGACCTCACTGTATTCTTTGATAGTTGGTTTAGTAGGGATAAATTTGGAAATCAATATTTTGGTACGAGAACTGTCAAATATTATATGATTTTTCGGTTTAATCCTTTACTCTTTATTAAATTTTGAATTGTGTAAAGAATTTAAGGGCAATTTGAGTAAAAATACCTAAATAATTTCCATCTAAGAGACAAAATAAATTTTCTTTTTATAATAGTATAGATAATAGATTTGACTTCAACAAAGAAATTTATCACTGAGACATGGAACCGGTAATTAAGCTTCTTCTAATATTTTCTTTTCTCAATTTAAGACTATCCAAAGAAAAGAAAGTATTTATCCAAATTTCTTCAAAGTACTACTCATTCAAAGAAATTGTTCTTTAACCAAAATCACTCCTTTTTCCTTTTCTCCCATGTTACGAAGGAGCATGACAATAAAAAACTAAGTCCGAACATTACAGTGGTTCTAACTAGGGGTGGCAAGATGGGTTAAGACCCATGGGTTCCACCCAACCTATAATTAATTTTGGTTTGGATTGGGTTGGTTATATTTTAAAATGAATTGATATAGGTTAGAATTAAATAAAATCAAATATTATATGGGTTGGATATGAGCCCAATATAGATTTTAATGGGTTCAACCCATAAGAGAAAAAAAAAAAAACCCTCACTCCACTACACTTGGCTTCACCAGACACACACACACACACCCCTCAATTTATCAATTTTTAACTTGAATTTAGCCCATTCATTTGACAAACGATAAAATCTTATTTTGTGATGCACTTTTTTTTCAAAGGAAAAAAGAATATAATCTAAATATTAGTAAATTATTACATTTAAACTTCTTAGTTCACTTTAAAAGATGAGCTATAAATAATTAACTTGAGTTTTCATGGAAATAAAGTTATATTTTATCCTTCAAAATCCACTATGAGCTATACTATTCGTCGTTTTTTATATATAGTGTTATATTGCTCCCAAGAATATCAAAACTGAATATAGATCAATATGATTTACAATTTGCTATAAGCCTATAGCATAGCAAATATGACCCATTGTTTTCTTTTGTATTAAAAGAATAGCAGTTATGACTTACTTATACATTTATATTTTTTTAACTTTTGCATTGATGTTGCAAGAAATCGGAGAATAATTCAACAACGTGATAAAATGATAATCGTAATAATCGAATTATCTTATTAAAATCGGGCACAATCGCCAATACGTACAAGTCGATCCAAGGAAGTTGATCGAATAAGTATGCTAGTGGAATTCTTACAAGAGTCCAAGATCCCTCAAATGAAGGGGTTGAGTCCCTATTTATACAACAATTCTATTTATGGCAAGTATGGTGTATTATTTTTATTGTCCTTCGTCTTCATATTCTTGGATATAAATGGTAACGTCTCATGGGGACGTTGGGGTCTTTTCCTTGCTTCCTCATTAATGTAGGAGTTTCCATGGATCAAGCCTCCTTTGCTTGATTCCCTCCATGTCTTAATGGCCTTGGTCAACCTTCCCTTGATTTTCTCATACTTGATGGAGGAAAATAAATGCCTCTTGACTTGATTATTTTTTCTCCATGTCAACTGCCCCCTCAAGTTCCAAGTATTTGGGAAGAAAATAATTGGAACTTGGTAAATAGAATCCGCCTTGTTTGGAAAGTTCTTCTTCCTCTTCTCGATCGTAGTTTCAATGTCTGATAAGAACCGTGAGGGAATCATGAAGTTGCCTTCCAAGTCTAGTGGGGTTCAGCTCGACCATGGGGGGGGGGGGGGGGGGGACCAAAGCGGAGAAGGCGGTGTTGGCCGTGGTCATGAGGGCCTCGACCAACAAGGCGGTCGAGGCAGCCGAGGCATTGGCCTCTACCAGCCTGGTCGAGGCTTTGACCTCGGCCAGGCACCTGGCCGAGGCAGCCTCGACCGGTCCTCTGGCCGAAGCGGCCTCGAGCATGCTGGTCGAGGCGGGCCTGACCGTGGGGGCCGAGGTTCGTTGCCTTAGCTCGGCGGTTAGGGGTTCTCCTCTCGCTCTTCTATTCTTCCTTCGGGCGAGGGGTCTTCGTGTCTTCCTACTCTTAACTTTTCTCATTCTTCCGACGGGATAGCTCTAGATGATGATAATTTTACTGAGGCCATATGCAATCTTCTCGGTTGTCTGGCCAATTCCTTAGACGTCTCTTTTGAGTCTACTTCATTTTCTTCCAAGGGCGTAATTTCGGAGGTTTCCTTTTGTGATAATATTGGGGGGAATGCTCCCTTGCCCTCGATTCGATGTCGAGTTATAGTGTTTCGAGCTTTCATGAACTTCGTTTCTTGGAGGAGTACTATAATACTCAGTGGGATTCCTCCTTCTTGCCTCTGGTGATAGAGTTAAGTACAAGGATATTATTACTATGAAATCCGAGTGTTATGAAGTATTTGCTTTAAAAGCCACTTTTACTCTCTCAAATTTTATTTTAGTCCTCTTAGGAGTTTTTTCAATCTCTCAATGAGTGACGATTTTTTTTATATTCATTTACATGATGCTTTTTAGCTTCGGGGTGTTGTATTATGCACCTCGAGAAAGCTCGTAATCTTATAGCTCTGGAGTGTTGTATTATGCACCTTGAGAAAGCTTGCAATCTTAAACTCATTTGAGGGAACTTCTTATGAGTTCTCGAGTTTGTAAAGATTTTTGGCTTTTCGGTGTAGCATTATGCACCTCGGGAGAGCTTGTGATCACAAGTTATTTGGGGAACTTTGTATGAGTTCTCAAGTTGAAATAATTTTTAGCTTCGGGGCGTTGTATTATGCGCCTCTAGGAAGCTATTTTCAATTTTCTTAAAGGTTGAGCCTTTTACTTTGCCTATTAGGGGCGTGTTATAAGGATAATTATACTCATATGAAGTGAAGACAAAACTCAACCACTTTATTCCATTAACTAAAGGCGATGAAAAGGTAGAAATGTTACACTTAACATGTTTTAGCACTAATTAAGTGCTGAATATATAGTGATGTCCTTTTCTCTGTTCTACATTTTTTCTTACCTCATGATGGGAAAATGGAGAGACTTCCTCAGCTTAATCTGAAATTTTGGTGATTGGTTTAATAGATTCCTCAATCCGGATATATTTTTCCGCCCTCCTCAAGAGTTCGTCAAGGGTTGTCGGTGGTTTGCCTGCGATCGAGTCACAAAATCTTCCCTTGCGCAAATTTTGTTGGAGAATGCTGGCTAGTGACTCATGATTTAAATGAGGGACTTCTAGTATGGCCTCCGAAAACCTTTGAACATATTCTCTCAATCTTTCCTGCTCTTGTTGCACTACCGTGAATAGGTACGACGTTGTCTTTGGGCATTCTCCGTTGAAGGAGAAATGGTGCATAAATTGTTGGGATAATTGTTCAAAGCTTTCAATTGTATATGCGAGGAGCTGGTTGAACCACGCCATGGCATTCTTCGCCAATGTAGTACGGAAGACTTTGCAATATCCGACATCACTTAGGTCTAGTAAGTCTGCCTTTGCTAAAAATTCATCCAAGTGGTCTTTGGGGTCACTCGTGCTAGTGTATTCCTTTAGGTTTGGGATACGGATTCCTTGGGGAAGAGCTTCTGCTAATATCTTCATTGAGAAAGGGCTTCTTCTGGCAGGGGCAACAGTCAACGACGGGGGGTTGGGCGAAGCCTTTTCTCTTTGATTGTTTGTGGTGAGCTCCTCGCGAGTTTCATTTCTCTCGCTTCTTCGCTCTTCTCTAGCTCTCATTCTCTTGCTGGGGTGTGTTGTCGGGGGAAGAGCTTGGCTACTATCCCTTCATTTTTTCTTCAGCATATTTTAGGGATTGTCGTCCCTTGACTTGTTATCTTCGGGGGCCGAGGGAGTAGCTCGACCTCGGCGAGAAGAACGAGGTGGAAAAGGTTCCCGTGGGTGATTATCCAAAAATTGGACTATAGCTCTCTCAGCAGCGCGGGTGGAGACATCCTCTATTATCCTCTGAAGTGCCTCTTGAGTCATTCTAACCATGGAAGGTTTGAAGGTTGGAGGTGGTAAACTTCTCGCTCCTGACTTCTGTCTTTGCTTCTGGGGCGGATTCGTCTCCAACTCCTCATCAGGTTGATTTGCCTCCAACTCCTCCTCAGGCGGACTTGCCTCCAACTCTCCCTCAGGTGGAATCGCCTCCAACTCCTCTTGGGGTGGATTTGCCTCCAGCTGCTCTTCGGATGGATTAGCCTCCAACTCCTCTTGGGGTAGATTTATGTCCAACTCCTCCTCAGGCGGACTTGCCTCCAACTCTTCCTCAGGTGGAATCGTCTCCAACTCCTCTTGGGGTGGACTCGCTTCCAACTCCTCATAGGGTGGATTTGCCTCCAGCTGCTCTTCGGATGGATTAGCCTCCCTGTTCCTCCGGGGGAGGTAGGCTGGTTGAGAAGCTTGTATACTTCCCTCTTCCTCTTCTGTGGACATGTCCTGGGGGCCATCCTCCCTCGATTCGTTATCCGCGGGGGCGGAGGGCGTGCCTCGGCCTCGGCGGGGGGAACGAGAGGGAGAAGGCTCTCTGGGACGGTCGCCATCAAATGCATGATTGCTCTTCCGGCTGCTCTTGTCGACGCATCTTCAATCATCTGCTGCTGGGCTTTGCTGACTCCTTCCCTCTTTTCTTCATGTCCCCTCCTATGGTCCTGCTGAGGACCTAGGCCCATGTGTTCCAAGGGGGGGGAGCTCTTCTACGTTATTCTGTGGAGCTTTTGTTCTCTGCTCTTCATTTATTTCCAAGTCTCTGGCCTTGGATCGAGTTTGCATTCTCAGTATTGTGATTGTGGCGTTCCCACAGACGGCGCCAAGTTGATGTTGCAAGAAATCGGAGAATAATTCAACAACAACGTGATAAAATGATAATCGTAATAATCGAATTATCTTATTAAAATCGGGTACAATCGCCAATACGTACAAGTCGATCCAAGGAAGTTGATCGAATAAGTATGCTAGTAGAATTCTTACAAGAGTCCAAGATCCCTCAAATGAAGGGGTTGAGTCTCTATTTATACAACAATTCTATTTACGGCAAGTATGGTGTATTGTCTTTATTGTCCTTCGTCTTCATATTCTTGGATATAAATGGTAACGTCTCATGGGGACGTTGGGGTCTTTTCCTTGCTTCCTCATTAATGTAGGAGTTTCCATGGATCAAGCCTCCTTTGCTTGATTCCCTCCATGTCTTAATGGCCTTGGTCAACCTTCCCTTGATTTTCTCATACTTGATGGAGAAAAATAAATGCCTCTTGACTTGGTTATTTTTTCTCCATGTCATGCATACTTTATCATTTTCACTATTATAGCTTTTCTTTCCATGTGTTTTCTTTTCTCTTGCTATTTTTCATTAATGCATTTAGGGTTTTAGGATAATGCATGATAAATATATTTTTTGTTTTAATTGTTGATTTACTTTTTTCAATTCATTCTTTTGTTAGCATAAAAACTTTCATCTTCTAAATTTCTTTGCATCGAATGAAAGCTATTTTATTATTTCATTGTAATAATGTTATTGTACTTTTGTTTTAACTGAACTTAGACATTTTATTTTTATTTCTACTTTTTTGTTTGTTATTCATGATAATTTACTTACTATTTATATTTTTTTTGTTCAATTTAATGAAATGGTATTGAAATTTTGAAATAGTTTTAAATTAATTTTCTTTTTATCGTTCATATTTCTTTGTTTGTTTGTTTGCTTTTTTCCTTTCAAACTTTCTTTCTTATAACTCATTAAAAGTAAGTTTTATTCTTGATTTTTATTTTTTTCCCAATAAGTAAGATTATTTTAGATTTATATATTTTAATATATTTTTTTGTGAAAGATGAATAATATAATACAAACAATACATCTAATTAATTCTTTACTTTTTATATTTTTATATATATAGGACTAGATATATGTAAAAAGTGATTTACATATTTAATTGAATTAATGTCAAAATTGTTTGAAAGTAATACTCATATAATTACAAATTTTGATAATTAGAAACATGTTGTATGTGTTGGAAGATATCATTCAAATGATAATCATAATAAATTAAAAATTCAAAACTACTATGTCTTATCTATATTTAACGAGCAATATATTATAAAAAAGTACTCAATCTATATATATATATATATATATATATTTATTTATACAACCGTGCATAGCACGATTTCTACGCTAGTATATATATATATATATATATATATATAGCAAAACGATCGTTGACCACATATAAGTCAGTTTTGACCAAGTACTAATTTATGGTAATTTTGAATTTTTTAAATTATCAAGAAAATATCTCATTGGTTAGATTCTCATATATTTTAAATTAAAAACTAAGGTACTATTTATCTAAAAAATCATCTCTTCAAGATTAGTATTTATCTATTCTACCTTTAAAATTAGGATCCTAATCCAATTTGTATTTATTTTAAACAAATTTAAATTTTTGGATTAATTTTATATAACAAAAAATATTAATTAATCTTATCACTAATAATTTATTTTCATTTAATCATATACTTTTCAATCACTAAACTCATATCAATCTTTAGTATATCTCATGCCGTAAAATTTTAATTTTAATTAGATAATATCATTATGTTTTACAATTTATATCTTTCATCAACATATTTATTAATAATTTTGTATTTGTTCATTAATACTGATAAAGTAAGTTTTTATATTCAAATTAATGATTTCTTTTTTTCAGCTTTTTATGATTAGAATTGATTTTTAATCCTAATTTCGTTGTTATTTAGGTTTAAAGAATTATAGGTCGCTGCTCTATTAAAAATTCATGTTACAAAATACATTTGACATCTTCTCCTGTATGAATAGTTTTCTTCCTTAGTAAAATTATTTTTTTGAATGTTAATACGTTGCTTTATCAAAATTTTAACAGACTATATTGTAAGCTTCATAAGTGTGTATTTATCACAATACAAAAGGATGATCATAGTTGATAAATGTATGAATGTTTTAATGTCAATTTTTTCTTTATAATTATTTTCAGAAAATAAAATACTTATCAATATATAACATGATAGTATATTTTTCATTAACGTAAATATCAACCTAATAGAGGAGGTGCTAGCTTCTTTCACTGATGCATTACCAAACGACTTTTTTATTTTTCGCTTTTTGATGTTTAATTCCATATGGCTTATGTATTTTTCTTCTTGTGTTTTAGTTAATCTTCTTTTTATCACCTTTTAATTATTTTTTTTTACTTTTTTACGATGAATCTACTATGAAGCATTTTTATATTTACTTCTTAAAATTTTGTAATTTTATAATTTATTTATTTGTTCTTATGATTAATTATTTAGGTGAGGAGCCAACAAAGTTTACGCCTGAGAGGCATGAGACAATGACCGGTGAGGGGTTCACGCTCCCATTTGGAGCCGGAAGGTGTAAATGCCCCGGTGGAGGTATTGCCACCCGAGTGCTCGGATTGACACTCGGGACCATGATTCAGCTCTTCGTGTGGGAGAGAGTGAGCGATGAATTGGTGGACATGACACAAGGTATAGGATTTAGTATACCAAAGGTCAAGCCCTTGGAGGCTATATGCAGACCAAGAGAGGCTATAAAGAAGTTTTCTTTGGTCCTTCATTGAAATTGGTTTTGGTTTCTTGGCGATGTTCGTCATGTATGCTTCTTTATATTTGGTTACAAGCTAATGAAGTATGGTTTCATGTGCTTGATTCTATGTTAGCCGGGAAATTTTCAGAATATTGAGTTAGAGGGTCTTAGGGTATTTGTAGAACCTCTTCAAAAAAATTTATAAAATGTTTGAAAGCTTATAAGATCAAGGGTGTGGCAATTTATTTATGTTTTTTTTTTTTCTAAAAAGAAGTTTATAAGATCAAAAAATAATATGTTAGGAGTTTATAAGTTCTTTTAAGTAAAGCAAGAACTTCTTTACTTATTTCTAAAATATTAGGAAAATATCACGTGGGATGGATGTATATGTATAGAAACATATATTTGGAGATTAATATATCACTTAGTAGCTACAATAAATATTAAGTTTATAACTGTATGTTTATTTCTATCATTGAATCATTAGTATATATAATTATATTTTGAAAAAGTTTCATAATAATTGTTTTAATTGATGAGGAAACTACTATAATTTTTAACTTTAATCTGTACTTCTAAATAAAAAAACTAATCTTTAATATTGAATTTTGCACTTCATACCTATTAATTATTATCTTTCATGATCTTGTACTAAAATAGATGCGTTAAAAATATCACTACAAAAAAATGTGGAAATTGGGGGGATTTTAGAAATGATTTTTTTTTTTGGGATGCAAAACTAATGGTTGAATACTGTTGGGTTGGCATTAGTAACGGTCATGAAAGGGGTGTTCTTCCGTCGTAATAGATGGTGTGCCTAAATAATTGAAACGGTTGTCTAGACGGTTCCTATGTTGCAATGAATTTTGTACTACTTGTTCAAACACCGTCCCTAAATACGCCTAACCACCAAAAATGGAGTCCTTTTATTTGGAACACTTTTCCTATTTGGAACGATTTTTTTGTTTTTGTTTACACATTTTGAGACGGTCATTGTAACATGATCTACATAAATTAGAAACGATTTTGATTTTGCCAATTATATATTTAGGAACGGGATTAGGAACACAATTTGATCTTTCCTTTAGAATATATTTTGGCACGCTTGTTCCTTTTTTGGTATACATATTGAAAGTTTTGGGTCTATGTTGTAGAATGTAAATTGGAACAATGTTTGTACCACCATTTCTCACACTGTTTACGACACATTTTGAAACGGTTATGTTTGTACTTGTAGTATATATTAGAATGATATTTGGAACTTGAATTGATTCTTAGTTTTGGAATATATATTGGAACAGTCATGTCTATTTTTTTCGAAATATATTGGAACGGTATTTGCACCACAATTTCCCACTAGTTTAGTATAATTTTTGGAACTGTTCGTCGGATATTGTGGAATTAATTTTGGAATGGTGTTTATGTTGTTTGGACACATTTACTTACCGTGTAAAGCCCGTCCCTAAATAAATATTTATTAAAAATATATAATTTTTATATTTTTTAATAATTCTTTTATATTAATAAATAATTATGGAATTTAATAAAATTAATTAAAATTTCAAATTTTAATTTAATTTGATTAATTAAATATATATTGAATTATTAAATGCAATTAACATTAAAAATGGATAATTACGAAAAAAGTATTCTATTAATATTTAAATTGTATGTTTTCAAGTATTTAAAAAAAAAAAAAACCTAGTCTAGACCCCGGCCTATCGTCAGGATAGTCCATCTCCTCATCGTCCGGGGCAAGGGGATCCGCCGGAGGCTATGACGAGCCGACATTGGAGGTGCTAGGCTGTGACGGGTCGGCAGTCGAGGCGCTAGCCTGCATGGACCTCAGCATGGTCATCATATGTCAATCATCATCGCCTTAAGCCTCATCATCCGATCCTCCATGTCTGGGCATGGCGGTGGCGGTAGTGGTAGTGAAGGTGATGTGTACGTTGGGTTGAAGGTGTGGGCCTCAAAACCAAGACCGAATACACTGTCCTTGTTCTTGCCTCCGACCGCTACCAGCAACAACTGCTGCTCGATCACCGCCATCGAGAGCTTGGATGAGGCCGGATAATCCAACCCATTGGTTGTGGCCTGAGACTGGTGATCCTCCAGCAGCTTCTGGAATTTCTCTTGCAAAACAAACCAAAATGTTAGTATTACTTATGCCACCTGCATTGCCCTCGGACCGTATCAGCTGGCGTCGGCCTTCTTTTTGTACCATTTGCAGAATAACTCCATCTGCTTTACAGGCCGACCAAGCTCTGCCTCCTGTACAAGAAAATAATAATTAGCAAAATATTTAAAAATTATTAATAAAAAAAATTCAAACACGAGAAATACTTTTCATCTTTCTCTTATGCATGCTGATAGAGGATGATCCCCCACAGTAGGGAGTAGCTACCTCCGTGGGATTGGCCGACCGGTTGGCCTTTTTCATCGCTGACTCATCCTTGAAGTCTGCGTTGTCCCAATACACTTGCAGCTGGCGCCAGATCTCGTTGGTCACACCAGCTTGCTCAGCTGAGCTTTGGTGATGGTGAACCTTTTTTCGAATGAACTTTCCCGCCCACGTATGGAAGATCCGGAACATGGACTCATCGTCACAGCCCCACCAGTACGTCATCTTCAATATCACAGAAATAGCAAAACAAATGTTAAAATATTAAAAAAAGAAGTTATAGTATACGATAAAATTAAAATTAAAATTAAAGAAGTTAGCGGAACCTGTCGCAAACATCCACAAGGACGAGGATAGTGCCCTTGCACCACCGCATTATGCGCTCTAGGAATTTGCGATCAGACCTGAAATAACACGTTGATTAGTCATTTTAAGAAAATATCCAAAAAATAACAACAAAAAAAAAAAAAAAAACAAAACTACCTTGCATCATCGAGGCTGATATACTGACACGCTGATGGTGGGGGGACTACTGGTGCTGCTGGTGGTGCTAATGCACCAATGGATGGGCATGATCTGCCACTGATGCGGTAGTGTGCGTCCGATGCCGGAATAAACGGGTCTACCTCCGGTATAGTGTGCTATGCAACAACTGAGTGGTTAGCCGTTGGTGGTGAGGGTGGTCAGAACGCTACATCTGCAACCTAGGAAGCATCACTCGCCAGTGGTGGAACCGACGGGCCACAATTGGGGCCCGTGTCTTGGAGGAGGCGGACCACCACTAGACATGATCTATAAATTTATCAAAAATATTAGTTTATGAATTTTTATAAATAATGTAATAAATAAATGTTTTAATAATAAAAAAGTTTCTCAAATTTCATAATTATTCTAATTAAATAAAATTTCTAATAATTATCTAAATGTTCTAATAGTTATGTAATTAATCTAATTATTGAAAAACGTTTCTAAAATGTATATTAAATCCCAAAATTAATCTAATAATTGTTAGATTATTGAAAATTTTCTTAAAATGTATACTAAATCCCAAAATTCTATCCTAAATCCTAAATTTTCCTAAATTTTCTAAAATTACATGAAAATTTACATAAAATCCAACATCAACATAAATTCTAAAAAAATCAGAACAATACTTAAAAATTACAGAAAAAAATTAAAACACAGAAAAATTCTAAAAATTTTCAGATTTGTATTAAATTACTTAATTTTCAGAAAACAAAAACAAATCAGAAATTTTTTTTGTAAGTTTACAAAATATTTTTCTTAAATTACAGAAAATAAAGAAAAAATTAAAAACACTTTCTGAAAAATTAAACCAATCAATTAGAAATAATTTCAACCATCATCATCATAATTACAGAAATTACACACTATGCGTTCAAAAATTAGATAACATATATTATAATTAATTTCTAATGTGATTTAATATCCTAAAATATAACAATATAACTACAATTTCAGAAAATATAATTAGAGGAAATTCCCACTAATTTAACAATAAAATTTAACTAACAATTTCAGAAAACATAACAATATAACAGCAGAAATCTTATGCTAATGGAGAATGAATTGCAAGCTCCACTGGAGGTGGCCATGTTCTGCAGGCGTTTTCTTCAAGATTTTGACGCTGCAGTTCTTCCCAGTCCTTCCTTGGGTGATGCAGGGGCTGAGCATTCATAAGGTTTTTCCTGCTGCTACGTTGTTGCTTGATTGTTGGTAGTTGTATTTGGTTTCTATATGCTATGTTGTAATAGTAGTCAAGAATCCTTACTTCTGTTGGAGGGATTTTTGTCTCTGGACTGTGTTTGATATGGAAGTTGCTTGGTTATTGTCGAAAAAAAAAATTACAGAAATCCAAATATCATCCTCAAAATGTAACAATATCATCCAAATTCATCATCATCGTCATCCTCACAAGTAAAAAAAATTAATAAATTTTTTAACTAAAAATGTAAGAAATACACTAACCTCGGTTGTGGTGGTGGAGGCGGAGCAGCAGTGGTGGAGGGGGAATAGGAGTGGCCAATGGACGGGTTGGGGGTGATGGAGAGAGAGAGAGAGAGAGAGAGAGAGAGAGAGAGAGAGAGAGAGAGAGAGGAGAGAGAGAGAGAGGGGAAGAGATAGTATCAGAAAGAGGGAGAGAGAGGGGGAGGGGGATTTAGAAAGAGAGAGAAGTTGGGAGAGGAAGAGAGTGTGGAAAATTCAATATCTTCATAATCGAATGGGGATAGAATCGATCAAGTTATTGGATCATTAGTTCGATCGGTCGAATTGGATTAAAAAACTAATTGACCCGGACCTTATTATACATACATATATATGTAATATATCAATACAGTATATATCATCATATCAAATAAGTACAATTTATAACAATATTTATCAAAAGATACAATTCATAAATGAATACAATCTATAATGATTTAACAATAAAAATTCAACAAATCTTTTGAAGGAAACAAATTAAATCAAAATTCAAACTAACAAGAATTTAAAATTTAAAACCCCCGAATACATTATATATTAATTGGTAAAATGAATACAATTTATAACAATCATTGCCTTCATACATTTTTTTTAACAAAAAATTCAAAAAAAGATTAAAAGAACATGGAAAAAAGAAGAAAGAAATAGATGAAGAAGAAAAGCGGCTTATTGTCCATCCCACATTGGAAAAATATAGGCAAGGCTTAAACACTTTCCCATAGCTTAAGCACTTTCTCATTGTCCTACATTAAAAAAACAGAAGGCAAGTTTAAACAATTGAGACTATAAATATGGTGACAGTTTTTTTGAGTAATTATACATGAAGCAATTGCCTATCTTTTTTTTTTTTTGCATTTATTTTTAGTATTTCACTATATTATTGTTTAGTGTAATATATGTTTGATTAGTGAAATATATATTTTATTATATCATTAGTTACTTAAAAAAAAAATTAAAACTGAGTTGACCGATTATCAGGTCGGCTGATTTTGGTTGGGTTTGACCTGTTTTGCACTGGGTTTGACCGAGGAATTTTTACTCCATGAACTGGACTGGGAGCCTGGCCGGTTGTCGGTTGAATAACACCGGTCCGGTCCGGGTTTGAAATCATTGGAAAAATATGCTAAGTCCAATTTATATACTAAATTTATGGAATGGGTACCATTCCAAAATGTAATACAGCACTGTTCCTAATAAACAAAACTTTGTTGTTTTATCCCCAAAATGACACTGTTTTTTGAAAAGAAAAATATATAATATCATTTCAACGTATGTGCTTGTGTGCTCGTACATAACACTGGTCCTATGATCGTTCCTAAAAGGTATAAACAACGACAGTTCCAATGAGCATTTCCTATTTTCTAAAAAACCATTCCTAATAAAATTGCAAATGATCATTCATTTTTTAAGAAAATAAATAAAAATTAAAAAAAAAAATACGTAACGGGCATGTTAATGAGCAAAGAAAAGTATACAATGTGTGAATTAAGACAATTGAAAATATAAAATATTTTTTTGCCGATTGATATATGTACACAATGTGAAGTATATTTGTATATCCATAATTGCTAGCAACTAACATCTTATATTGTTGTGTTGCATCGTCCAATCGACCGTTAGATATGATTCAACAGACAAAAGAATACATTCGATGAAGTTTGGACAATTGTAATAGGTGGATATCGAGATATCGTATCTAGTCTACAATCTTATAGATTGAAAATGGTGTAACCTTCATTCATGCGATGTGATTGTCAATCAGACCGTTAGATATGAAGGCTTAGATATAATCTTATACGTGTTTGGCTCACGGATGTTGAGATATCGTCATCGGCATGGACGCTAGACATTTGTGGAATCGAATTTGGGATGGATACGCATTTAAAAATTGTCATGGATCATAATAATTTAGCTATTGGAATGGTTGGTGAATACAATTAGGAATGGTTATGTACAACTAAATTTTGGAACAGTTTACTATAACTTAATCGTTCCAAGATTTAATTTTTCCATCTATTTTTTAGAAGGAGCCATGCTGAAAATGTTGGAACTGTATTTGGTGCGATTGAATTTAACGTAGTTGTTCTAAGTTTTTAAATTTCTCACCTATTTTTAGAGGCGCCAATCTTAAAATATGATGGAACTGGGTTTAGAACGGTCAAATTGAAATTATCGTTCCTACATTTGAATTTCCTACCTTTTTTTCAGGAGGTGTCATAAAATAATTTTCATTGGACCAATTTTTGTAATTCACAAATTCAAATAACCGTTCCTAGTGGAAGTTTCTCAAAAATACCGTTCGAATTGGAACGATTTTTGTAGTCATATTATTTACATAGATAACCGTTCCAACATTGTACATTTTTTTTCAGAAGGTTTCATACTAAATTAAATTTGAACTTGCTTTGGAACACCAAAATTTTAAAAAATCGGTCCTATTGGAAATTTCTCAAAAATACGGTTCAATTTTGAACGATTTTTGTAAACACTGTTGTTTACATAGATAACCATTCCAAAATTATTTTATTTTTTTAAGAATATATAATTAATAAAAATTTTAGTCAAATCCCTTATTTTAAATTTTTAGTAAGAGATTCCAACTTTATGAAATTGATCATTTTCTATTTGTAATTTTTTTTAATTTTCTATTTGTGTATGTTATAGTTTTTCTACTACTATGTCTTTGATGTCTTAAATTTATTGGCATGAAAGATTTCAAACTAATTATTTATTAACTTTTGTTAATAAAAAAATAACATAATTCCACATATCCGTGCGTAGTATCAGTATTTGCATTGCGAGATTCTATAACTATGCTAATCATATTTAAATCCAATTTTTAGATATTGTTTACATTCTTAATTAATGTCTAAAATTTGAAATATTGTTGCATAAAACGTCATTTTGCCTTTATTTGCAAATTTTAATTTCATACTTTTAATTTTACAAACATAAAACCCGTGCTATGCACAATTATGTAGATATATATTTTTAAATTGAATAGTCTTTTTATAATACTAGAAAACATGATGTGCGATGCACGTGTACAAATATCTTTTTAGAAGTAAATATATCATTTATGTTAAGTTTATGATATTATGAATATTTTTTTTCGTTCAAACATTAGTATAATACAATTATATTTTCAAACAAATTGATAATAATTATTTAAATTGAGAAGAAAACTATTCAATTCTATTATTTGTAATTCACTTTCTAAATTTAATTGGTACTATTGAATAAAATGATATTCCCCAAAATTGAAATTTTGTATTTCATATATTTACTAATGATTATTTCATTATTATGTATCAAACCAATTAATATGAAAATATAAAATAATGATATTCGAAAATTTAATATTAAAATAAAAATAATTAGTCAAAGCTCCTATCTTGGATAGAAGAAACTCCAATTTAATAAAATAAATTGATCAATTTTATTTGTAGGTTTTATTATGCCTATTTTATGTTGTTTAATTTTGTTTTATTTTTTGTTACATTTTCTATGTGTGTGTTGTATATTTTCTTTTACTACTATATTTGAATGTCATTTATTTTTAATTTATTCACACTATTACAAACTAATTATTTATTGACTATTGTTATAAAACTATAATCAAATTGGACCATAGTACCAATATTTGTATTGTAAGATCCTATAATGCATGTTAATCATATTTCAGTATCAACTTTTTTATATTGTCAAAGCATTATTTACATGCTTTATTAGCTTCTAAATTTTGAAATATTATTGTATAAAATTTTATTTTCACCTTTACAAAAGAAATAATAGATGTAAAAGTAAAACATTCAGGATTTTTTAATATTAAAAAAATCAAGTGCTAAGAGATTCACTCAATAGTTCAATTCGTAAGCAATTTCAATTTAATAATATTATATCCATATATCAATTTTTATTGTCTTTAGTACTCATGCTTTCTAAACTTTTGAGTTATTTTTATAAATTTATTACTGGAAAAATATATTAATCTCATTAGCTTATTTATTTATCATCTTTTTTTCTAATTTCAACATAATTAACTCAGTTTTTACTTATTATTTTATTGTACTAAGTTTATTCTCAAAATTTATTATTTTTCTTAATATGAAAATGTAATTTTACTAATGTGTTAGTATATAATTATTTTAAAATTTTATACTTTTAATTGCTATTGTGTTTATGTTTACTCACCATTTGACTTTTTTTATTTTCACAAGGGGAAATAGCATTTTTTCAGTCCATAACTTAGGTCCTTTACATTTTAATTCGGTCCATTGATTTTGGGATTCTCACTTTCGATTCCGTAAATATTAAAAAGTAGCAATTTTGGTTTCATATCACCTTTCCCTCTGATACTAAAAGAAAATATCATGTAGGCGCTAAGTATATAATAATATAAGGGGACCAAATGTTACAACTTTTATGCACCTTTTAAAGCATAAAAATAGTTATACATAGCTCGTTAGGACCTACAATTATGTTAGTCAATAAGATAAGGTTTTAAATTATTATATTACTATTTATACCCTTCTTCAATGTCAATATTTTGGGGGTGCAAGGGGAGGAGGACATGGTATTTTTAGCCTATTAATATTGAAATAAAATCAACTAGTTAGCTCTTTTTAAAATTTTCAATAGCACTTTTAATTTAATCAGATTGATAATTTTTATTTGTAATTAAATTTTGATACTTATTCGTTATTCCAATTTAGAAGAAATTCCATTTTAATAAAATTGATCAATTTTTATTCGTAGATTTTATTGTGTCTCTTTGCTATTTTTTGATTTTGTTATTTTATGTTTGTGTATGTAATATGTTTTCTTTTACTATATTTTGAATGTCGTTGATTTTTAATTTATTGACACTAAATGATTACAAACTAATTATTTATTGACTATTATTATAAAATATAATTTAATTGGACAATATTATCAATATTTTGTATTATAAGATCCTAATGTTAATTATATTTCACTGTCAACTTTTAAGTATTGTCAAAGAATTATGTACATGCTATATTACCTTCTAAATTTTGAAATATTATTGTATAAAATTTTATTTTTTGCCTTTATATTGCAATTTTTAATTCTATATGTTTTTAGTTTAACTTCTTAATCTTATTTTCATATGCAGTGATTGGTATAATCTATTTCTTATTCAATAATATATTATATTACAACTTAATTTTTTATGTCACATTTGTTGTTGTAATACTTTTATTCTATTAATTAATATAAAAAATAATAGATGTAAAAGTAAAGCATTCAGGATTATTTAATACTCAAAAAGTCAAGTACTAAGAGACTCACTCAATAGTTGAATTTTCACAAACAATTTCAATTTAATAATATCACATCCATATATCAATTTTAATTTGTAATTAAATTTTGATATTTCTTCGTTATTATATATGTATATATTTAAGTTTAGATTAGTATTTTATATATTATTCATGTGTAGTTTATTTTAAATTTTAATGTGTCATGGTAAATTAAAACTTTTTGAATATAATTAAGATTTTTTCTAGCAAAGTAATTGTGTTGAAATATTATTTGACATATTCATTTTTTTTTAGTTGAATATGTTATGCATTCTCTGAGTAGTTTAGAGGAATTAAGAGTCTTAAGCATTTTTCTTATAGAATTTTATTTTTTCTATAATTAATCTTATAACATAATTTTCTGTTACTGTTATTAAAAATTTAATGTGTTACAGGTCTGTGTAATTGGGTTCATTCATGATTCATGATTAGAAGCAGGTTATTAAAATTCTGTCTAATTTGATTCATTCATGATTCACAATTTAGGTTTTTTATCCTAAATTTATTTGGAAGAGGTTTAAAATATTTAGAATTTGAAATTGTTAAAAAATCTAGAATCTGTAATATAACAATTAATATTCACATATTTATATGGAGTATAGATATTGCGCCATAAGTCTATGTAATGTTTTATATAAAATTGTATTTAAAGTATCAGCAATAGACTTAAGGGGCGTCTTGATTCCATAATTTCTCCTGCTCAGTCGGCGTTTGTGGGTAATCGACATATTAATGATAATGTTCTACTTGCGTTTGATGGTGTATTGTTCAATGGCAGCTCGAAAGTGGGCGTTGGCATGCTGGCGCGAGATTGGACCGAAATGTGCTTGCATGGCGTTCCCGTAGGTTTACTTGTGAAGGGTTGGCATTTTTAAAGTTACAAAATTAAATTGTGAAAATCAATTAGTACAGGACAAAAACTATCACCCCACAAGTTATAAAATTAAGAATGCATTTTCTATAAATTGCCCAAAAATTAAAATTATAATTGCAAAATTGCCGCCCCATAATTAATTGTTGCAGAAATGCGAACCCCATTATTATAAGACTAACATTAATGCAGTTTTGTTAAAATCTCAAATTATGAGTACTAGTAAGTGTGGCACATTCTAGTATGTGCATAAATTTAAAAAATAGTTAGAATAAAGTATTTTGATAAATTATATGATTTATTTTTGTAGAGTGAAAAATTACCTAATATATATAATATAATATATATAAGATAAAAATGCACGAGAAAGGGTATACATCATTTTTGGCCCTAAACTATGCCACTTATCCACTTTTGGTCCCTCATGTATCCTACTCATCAGTTTTGGTCCCTCAACTTTAATAATTTCATCAGGTTTGGTCCCTCTGTTAACTTGTCTATTAAAACTAACGGACTTTAAAAAAAAAAAATGAAATGGTGACCAACAGGATTTAAACTTGGGTCACATTTTTAACAAAATCAACTTACTACCACTGGGCCAAGTCTACAATTTATGTATTTTGCTAACTTGAACATTTACTTATTTCATTTCTCTGTAGCAGCCCCAAATTTTTTATTTTTTTATTTTTTAGTTTTTAAGCCTCTCAAATATTTTAAAACGTTTCTAAAGTCCTGCATTAGCCCCAAACAACAAATCGAATACAAAAATCATAAAAATTCCACAAGACTAATTTTCAAAAACTCAACAAAATACACAAGTCATAGAAATACCAAACAATGTCATAAAAGTCATAAACAATACATAAGCCATTCATTAAATACATAAAAATAGTCTTAAAAATTTCTCGTTGTCAAATCGGGATTCTTGTTTTCTGTTTTAGGATTGAACTTTGAATAACTTTCATGCAATTCTTCATCGGACCCCATCAGACTCTCGAATTCCCCACTATCATCTAACTCTTCTTCATGTTCAGCTTCACATGTCTCTTGTATCTCAGAATTATCTACTGATTTTCCCTTCCTACACCCACTAAATTCAACATCTGGATCAACAAATTTTTCAAACAGTCTATCATCCTTCTCCATATCATAATCACTATCGTTAAATTCTTCATTATCAGAACAATCAAGTTCTGATTCATTATCCAACCCCTCTGTGTTTGTACCCTCATCCAAAAATGAAAAAGTATACTGTTGGATCAAGCTCTCCAAGGTTTGAGTACACTTGAATTCGCATGTCTAAACAACAACACATAAGATAATCTTAGATTCAAAATTTTCGTACTCAACAATAATATCGCAACAATTCTTAGCAAATTGTAAAAAAAAATGTCAATAATTTCCCAACATTTAACAGCAAGTTCTCAACAATTTCTCAGCAAATTCAGCAATAATTTCATAACAATTTCAGTAATAATTTCATAACAATTCTCACAATTTCTCAATAATTTCAGCAATAATTTCACAATAATTTCTCAACAATTCCAGCAAAAAATTCTCAACAATAATTCTCAAAACACTCAACAATAATTCTCAATAAATATTAAAATTTCAGCAAAAAATTTCTCAAAAATTTTGGCACAACTCACCCTAATTTGGGGTTTGAGGATGTGAATATGTCTTCTTCACCATGGCTCTCCTCTCCGGAGTCGCCGAGCTACTGGAATCGCGCCGCTGCTCTTCGAATTACAGTTCTGCTTTTGAAATCGCCGGCGCAACAGAGAAAGGGTTTTCAGCCCTTTTGTGATTTGAAGGGGCTGATTTGGGGATATAACACATACTTCAGAGGGAAAGACAATAACTAATTTTCGGGTTAAGAAATACTTGTAATATAGATTTGGCCCAGTGGTAATAGGTTGGTTTTATTAAAAATGTGACCCAAGTTCAAACCCTATTGGTCACAAATTCTTTTTTTTTTTTTTTTTTTAAAAAAAAGTTTGTTAGTTTTAACAGAGAAGTTAATGGAGGGACCAAATCTGATGAAATTATTAAAGTTGGGACCAAAACTGATGAGTAGGATACATGAGGGACCAAAAGTGGATAAGTGGCATAGTTTAGGGACCAAAAGTGATGTTTACCCGCACGAGAAAAAAAAAACTACCAAAAGATAGTTATGGAAGATTATGATGGATGAAGAAGTTAAAAATAATTGTCGATGAGGCTTAGTTCAGTTGGTGAAACTGAGGCCCCATGATCTTAGAGGTCATGGGTTCGAACCCCTGTGTAGGATGATGTTCTACTGCATAGTAGGTTTGTTTGTACACTGTAATAGTAAGGTGTTGTTTAGATTTAATTTATGTGATATTGTTGATCCGATTAAGATTGTTGTAATTGTCTCTATTAGATATTAATACTCAACAGGACTGATTGTAATCGGTTTATTTCAATTAATAATAATTTATCTCTTTCACTTAAAAAAAAAGAAGTTAAAAATAATTATTTAATTTATTTTTCTTTTTAAATGGCAGACCAGAATAATTTGGACACCAAAATATATCCCTCTCCAATAATATATAGTATTATTTAATTTATTCTTTTAAAAAATGGCAGGCCAAATTAATTTGGACATCGAAATGACAATCTCTAATAATATATAGTACTAGTATATGTGGTACACTTAAATGTGTGTGCCTAATTAATTTAAATTTAAAATAATAATTATTATTTAAAAAAAAATATATATTAATTAAATAAATAAAAAATACTCAAAAACTATAAGAAAGTTTTTGAAAAATTATTAAAATTTAGAGAAGAAAAAGGGATGGACAAGTTGAGTTTAGAAAATAGGAAGTTGAAGAAAGAGAGAGAGATTTTGAGATTAATAAAATAATTAAAAAAATGACAGACCAAATAAATTAGAAACATCAAAAGAGTGTTCTCCAATTATACTAGTATATGTGGTATACTTCAAATGTGTGTGCACAATTAATTTAAATTTTTTAAAAATAATTATTTTTTTTAAAAATAAATGAATTAGATTAAAAAATATTATAAATATATATTAAAAAAGAGAAAATAATGAAAGAAAATGAGAGAAGAAAAAGGGATGTGGAAATTGATAAGAGAGAAAATGGGAAGTTGAGAAAAGAGAGAAAAATAAGAAGTTGAAAGAAGAGAAAAAAAAAAATAAAACATTAAGAAAATAATAAAAATTGGCAGACCAAATTTGGGGGAGACACCAAAGAGGTGTTCTCCCTTAATATAATAGTATAGATAAAGGTATAATAGACTCTCAAAATTCTCTCTCTCTCTCTCTCACACAATACACACACTGCAAACCCTAATGGTGACTTGGATGATGGGGATGAGGATCCGGCAGCGGAGACCGCGACTGAATTTCGAACTCCGTCACTCTCGGCGGGGTTGGAGGGCTATGTGCCTTGCTCGGCTGATCGGGAGCGCATTAGGGCAGGGTTTGACTTCACGGAATTTGTGAAGGTGGCTAAGCGAGTCCTCTCTTGTGGGGATGAAAATTCCTTGCACGCGTTGGCGGATTTGTCGATGCAATAGGTGTGCCACTTTGAGAGGTCGATTAGGGTTGAGGCCGTTACGGCGGAGACGAGGATGATGGGGTTGAGAGAGATGCGGCAGTGAGGGAGACTAGGGTGGTTGAGGGCGCTAGAGACCCGGCATTACCGTCGGGGGGGGGGGGGGGGGGGGGGAAGGAAGATGGGCCTAGGGTTTCTGAGGGCGTAAGGACTGTGGTTGCTGCGGGCGGCGGCGGTGGGTGGCCTTGAGGGAGTCCAGTTGGAGGAGATAGGAAAGGAAGGGGCTAGGGGAGACAGGCCGGCAGAGAGGGGGGAGGTCCGAGGAACGCCGATGATTCTGGAGTTGTTTATTGGGAATGTGAAGCTAAACCATAGGGTCATGAACGACTCCATCGTTGCGGGGTTTGGACAATCATCTCAGCGTACGTTGCGGTTTATTGAACCAGAGAAGCAGAATGGGGTGCCTGTGGTTGACCAACGCCGGACATGGTGGTGGAGGGGGCGAGAGATGGTGGGCCATGGCCTTGGATACTTTGTCGGTAATAAGCCTTACTTTCATTATCTGAAGGAGTACGTTCGCAGCCTGTTGAAGAATGTTAAGGAGGTGGTGGCGGCTACGAATGGATTTTTTCTTCTTCGTGTTCACCTCTCAAGCAGTCATGGAAGAGGTTCTAGAAGGGGGACCGTGGCTTTATGACGGCCAACCCATCAATCTGCAGCGTTGGCAACCTGGCATTAATATGGAACGTCATGACCATCGATGCATGCCAATTTGGGTTAAACTCAAGAACCTCCCGCTTGAGTATTGGACGATCGATAGCCTTAGCGTGGTGGCCAGTGGGATTGGGCAACCTTTATACCCGGATTCGATTACGATTACTTGTTCTCGGATTGATTATGTGCGTGTGTGCATATTGGTGAACTTGGATGAGCCCCTACCAAAACATGTAGTGGTGGTTAAGCCGGTAGGGGATGGTGTGGATGGGGGAGTTGTGCAGGTGGATGTGGAATATGATTGGACGTCGCCGAGGTGCAGGTTGTATAACGTGGTCGGCTAAGGGGAGGGGCATTGCCCACGTAAGAGACTGACAGCCCCTAAACGATCGGGCATGCAAGTCTACGTACAGATACCAAAGTCCCATGCAGCAACCCCTATCCGTAGTTTTGGAAATTCTGAGCAGTGGCAGGTTGTCTGTCACAACCCGAGGACTACACGGCCTTGTCCCATTGCCAACATGGCCATGTCGGAAACAAGTCCAGGCGCCCCCGCCACACGGCCGTGTGGCCAGGCCGTGTTATGCGCTGTCCTGAACCCCCACTTCTTACCCTTGGGCACACGGTCCTGTCCTACAACCGTGTCAGATGGCCACCATTCTTTATGGTCGTGTTCTCCTCCCACACGGCCGTGTTCTCCCCTTGTCGCTCGTGACCCACGAAAGGGCAACGAGGTGGTGGTCTATAACCAGTTTGACTTACTGAATGACAAGGCAGAGTCTGATGGTGATGAGCTTGTTACTTATGCTAATCAGGGCCCTAAATAACGCAGCCCTCAAGCGGTTATTCTATGATTAATGTTGCCTGTTGGAACGCACGTGGCCTTAACAAGCGAGACCACCAATATACAGTGCAAGAGCTTGTAAGGGAATTTCAATTGGTGCTACTTTGTATTCTAGAGACGAGGGTAGCACAGCAGAACCTGGTGCAGGTTCAGGACTCTATTCGGGCAAATTGGTCCTGGTTTATGGATTATTCCGTTGATGGGCCGGGAACACGAGTATGGTTGGGATGGGATCCCTCAGCAGTGAGAGTTGAAGTGTTGCAGCACGCCCACCAATTTGTTCATTGTCAGGTAACTCAATTACGCAACTCCAGGGTTTGATTATTTACGTTTTTTTATGTCGCTAATGATGTTGGTATTCGGAGGACTTTATGGGATTCGCTAGTAAGCTTGGCGGAGTAGCACGTGGATGACCCTTGGTTAGTGTGGGGGGATTTCAACACGGTCATGGATGTGAGTGAGATTTGGGGCAACATGTTGACTCCAGGTTGGCTATGGCAGAATTTCGGGATTGCATCCACGCTGCGCAGCTCCATACTATGCCTATGCGGGGTAGCCAGTATTCGTGGCATAATAGCAACACGGGTGCCCGGAGCCTTTGGAAGCTGCTAGATCGGTTGTTGATTAATGAGGACCATTGCCCCTCTTGTGCTTAAGGATGCGGGAGCTGGACCGCGCCGAGGAGGTATGTTCTAGTTTGATAATTTCCTCTATGCTGATAGCTCTTTCTCGATGGAGGTGAAGCGCATTTGGAGACATTGAATCCATTGGACGAGGATGTTTGCTGTGGTGAAAAAACTCAAGGGTCTTAAGCCCTCTTTTCGAGCCATGCGGCGCAACAAGAGGGATTTGGCACGAAATGTCACGGAGGCTTCGGAGTTCCTTGCCAAAATCCAAACATTGTTGCTCATCATGCCACATGATCGGTTTGTGCAATGCAGGGAAAAGCTCTGTCGGGTTGTCTATGTTGCGGCAGTCTCGCAATAGCAGTGTATGCTACATCAGGGGGCTAAGTTGCAATCGTTACGGGATGGGACCAATGCACACGGTTCTTTTTCTAGAAGATTGTTGCGCTGCGAGCTCGACAACGTATCTTCCAGATTACCACCCGTTCGGGAGAGGTGGTCCAAGAGGAGGCCCATGTGATTCATGAGTTCGTGGCCTATTTTCAGACGTTGTTGGGAGGTACTAGGCAACAACGGGTTGTTGACAGCCATTGCGAGCTTTCATCCCGGGAAGGCTCTCGGCTGAGGATGCCACTCACATGAATAGACCAATCTAGGCCGAGGAAATCTGCCAGGCAGTGTTCTCGATTGATGACAACAAAGCACCAGGGCCTGATGGGTACTCAGCACGATTCTTCAAGGCAGCCTGGCCTGATATTGGTGATGATATTGTGGGGGCTGTTACTGAATTATTTACTACGGGCCGGATGCTACGCCAGGTGAACGCCACGTTTATCACCCTGGTTCCCAAGGTCTAGTCCCCTTCCACGGTGATTGAATTCCGGCCTATTTCTTGCTGCAACGTCCTGTACAAGATAATTGTAAAGATCCTGATGAGGATGAAAAGGGTGCTGCACCTGCTACCTAATGAGAGCCAAACTGCGTTCATTCCGGGAAAGACGAATCAAGGATAATATTATGCTGGCTCAGGACCTCCTATTCGGTTACAACCAAGTTCGTCTTCCGAAACAATGTGCCCTTAAGATTGACCTACGAAAGGCTTATGACACGGTGTATTGGGATTGTTTTATGGCGGCGTTGCGTTTGTATGGGTTTCACGACCAGTTTGTTCGGTGGGTCAGTGAGTGTGTTTCGTACTGTGAAATACTCTATATGCATTAATGGACAGCCACAGGGATTTTTTTAGGGGGCTCCGACAGGGGGATCCTATGTCCCCGTACTTGTTCGTCTTGGTGATGGAGCTCCTGCACGCAGGACTCAAGGGGCACATCATGGCAGCCCCAGATTTTGGGTTTCACTGGAGGTGTCGTGAGTTGGAGTTGTTTATGGTCACATATGCAGACGACTTGTTGGTCTTCTGTGAAGCTAATGCACAGTCCCTACAGATTATTCAACAAGGGCTACTCAAATTCTCCAATCTTTCGGGGCTCCTAGCCAATATTCTAAAGAGCACTAGTTTCTTCTCTAAAGCGGTAGAGAACGAGCTTGAGCTGCAGGGGCTTATGGGATTCCCCTTAGGAGTGCTCCCGATCCGGTGGTTCAGCTTATCCGGTCGTTCTCTTGGCTATATATATTTATTGGGCCTCTGTATTCTTGCTGCCCAAAGGTGTGGTTCAGGCGATTGAGCAACGCCTCCGTCTAGTTTTGTGGCGTGGGAACTCGATGATGGGGGTAGCTAAAGTGGCATGGGCATCTGTCTGCCGCCCGATTGAGTCTGGTGACCTAGGTATTCGGCTAGTACTTGCGCTGAATAAAACCTTAATGGGTCGGCATCTATGGAATATTATTGATACACGGAATACCACCCTGTGGGTACGGTGGATCCGACTGTACTGCTTGCGACGTAAGTCTATTTGGTTGGTTGGCACTGGAACGGGGTCATGGGGATGGAAACAACTCCTGAAACTCCGTCCTAAGGTGATGAGGGGCATTGCCGTCACGGTGGGCGATAGGGGTAGGCTCCTACTTTGGCAAGATCCTCAGCACCTGCTAGGAATATTACTTATTTCCTACCCGAACGACCCCCTTATCTCGGGTCTATGTATAGGTCTTTAGTGCGGGGAGGTGATTCGTGACGGTGAGTGGTCTTGGCCGGCGGATACTTCTGATGAAGTGATGCAGATCATAGCAGCCAATCCCTCCGTTGGGGCGGCGATGGACTCCATCACTTGGCAGTTGAATAATGGTATGTATTCCACATCCTCGGCGTTATAGTTGTCTGATACAGGCGCCCCTCGATTGGGTTGGTCGGTCTTGTTGGAAGGCCCGGTGAAGATCCCGCGACATTGTTTTGTCCTATGGCTTGCTATTCAGGACCGACTTTCTACCACAGATAAGCTGTGGCTTCAACACTTGGATGGTGGTTGTGTCTTGTGTGGAGGGGCAGCGGTAGAGAGCCATCAGCGCCTCTTTTGTACATGTCCATATTTGGCATCGCTTATCCGGATTTGTCGAAGGGAAGTCATGTTCATGTGGCCCTTCCCGGATTGGTTTTGTGGAGTGGCATGGGCAGCTCGGCGGTGGCGCGGGGCACACCTCCTCAATGCCACATATAGGTCACTCCTTGCGGCATTGGTTTATTATTTGTGGATGGAGCGGAACCAACGGCGTTTCCAGCAACACTTCCGCAGTCCGGAGGCACTGACAGGACTTATCCTTGAGCAGATTCGGAATAGAACACTGAGTGTTTCCCGTTTCCCGTCCCCCGTCCTTGCAGCTCCTTGCTACATATAAGGTTTGGAAAATTACGTGGAACCAGCGAGGTACATGCCCGTGTTGGACCCTCAACACGGACGTGTTCGGTTCGGACTTCTTGCCTTAGCATATAAGAATGAAGCACGGTTGTGGTTGTTTAGAACACGGCCGTGTACTCGAGACTGGCAAGATGCCTTCGTTGTAATTGTACCCTTTGTTTACATATATGAAAGTTTACATTCCCCCCCAAAAAATTATATAAAGGTATAGACATAAAGGTATTCTTGCGCCATCATCCCACATTCAATAATTCCAGCACAATTAAGGGTCTTCGATAGGTTCTACAAACTACGCAAAATTAATAAGTGACGAGCTCAGATTTGACATTTCAATGATTATGAGTCTTTAAAATGCCACTCTCAAACTTATAAAGCAAAACTGCAGTCTTGCCTTGCAAAGAATTCATACTTAAAAATTTGACCACCTTTAAAGCTCTTTCCCTCAGAAACACCCTCAATACTTATAAAACAAAATTGCAGTCTTTCCTTGCAAAGAATTCATACTTAGAATTTTGACCACTTTTAAAGCTCTTTGCCTCGGAAACACCCTCAATACTTATAAAACAAAGGGTAAATTACAAGTACCTCCCCTAAGGTTTGGCATAATTACAAATACCCCCTCATTGTTTGAAAAATTATAAATACCTCCCTGGAGTTTGTAATTTTTACCCAAATTCTTAAAATTGACCATTTGGCCCTTGAATCTTTTTTTTTTTTAAATTGTAGAAAAGTTAGTCGAGGCAAATTGCATCATCTCCCTACGCATTGTAATCTAAAAAAATTTAAAAAAAAATAGAATTAAACAAAAAAAATTCAATTTGCATAAAGGCGTTTTGGTCAGTTCACCCATAAAATTAGATGGAAATGGATTATTTATTAGACGGTTACAAATCTCAGGGGGGTATTTGTAATTTCTCAAATAATGAGGGGGTATTTATAATTATATGAAACCTCAGAGGAGGTAGCTGTAATTTACCCTAAAACAAAATTGTAGTCTTGCCTTGGAAAGAATTCATACTTCAAAATTTTGACCACCTTTAAAGCTCTTTGCCTCGGAAACACCCTAAATACTTATAAAACAAAATTGCAGTCTTGCCTTGCAAAGAATTCATACTTAGTTTGACCACCTTTAAAGCTCTTTGCCCAGGAAACACCCTCAATACTTATAAAACAAAATTGCAGTCTTGCGTTGCAAAGAATTCATACTTTGAATTTTGACCACCTTTCAAGCTCTTTGCCTCGGAAACACCCTCAATACTTATAAAACAAAATTGCAGTCTTGCCTTGCAAAGAATTCATAATTTGAAATTTGACCACCTTTAAAGCTCTTTGCCTCGAAAACAAAACCATTATAGTTTTATTTTTGAAGTGTTTTGTTTTATTTGTGTAGATATAGAGAAACAAAAATAAAGATAAATAAGTGTGTATTAGAAATATGGTGTATGTTTGTGTTTGTTTTTAGAATTAATTTTAAATAGTGTAAAAAAGATATTGTATATATTGTGTTGTATATATTTTGAGAGATCAAGAATACTATTCATTGTCAAATCATGTCTCTTTTATATATTTTTATAACTCTATATATGTATATTGTAATATTTATTTTGTTGTAGGTAGATTAAATTATATAATATATTATTGTATGAGGGATTGGACCAAAACCTCCCAAAACACCTTTTCCGTTATCTCCGAAATGAGCCAAAAATAAAACCAAACACAATGAATCATTTTGCATTAGTTTGTAAATAGATCTGACCAAAATGATTGTTAAGCTTTTAAGTACTAATTAGCTTCAAATTAAGTTTAGGGATAATTGTATAAAATCCCCTGTATTTTTATTTATCTGCAAAAAACCCCCTTGTATTTTAATAATATGCAAAAGACCTCCTCCTATTTTGTAAAACACTACGCAAAACTCCTTTTCCGTTAGTTTTGGACGGAAGGTGGGTTACACGCGTGGTTTGTGCGAAAATTCCTTTTTTTTTTATTTGTTCTCACCTTTTATGACTTAAAATGACCTAAATACCCTTCTTTTGTCTTATTTGAATCATAGTTTTTTAGACTTATTTTTTACTTTTATTTTAATTTTTTTAATTGTATTTAGATTAGATTAATTGTATTTTAATAAATTATTGAGTATATTAATTAAATATTAAAATACATAATAAGTATATTTATTTTTTATATTTTTAATACTTAATAAGTTTATATTTTTAATATTTAATAAGTATATAAATTTAATATTTTGAAGATAAATATATATTTTTAGTATTTAATAAGTATATAAAATTTTATATTTTTTAAAAATTAATATGTAATAATTTCTTTTCCTTTTCGCTAGGGCCACCACCCCTTCAGACGTTCTATGAAGGGGCCGTCGCCCCTTTCAGATCTGGACAACGGTTGTGGGCGACGGTGTCTGAAGGGGGCGACCGCAAGGTCATCCCCTTCATACTCTGACGGCAACGTCGCCCACTTCTGGGCAACGTCGCCGAGAGCCTGGGTGGCCGTCCTTAACTTTTTATAATATATATTTATATTTATATATAATGTAATATTATGTATACATATATATGATTGTATATATATATATATATATAAAAAATATATTTTAAATTGTTGAAATCTGGACCGTTCAATTTCTATCTATTGAAAATCAATGGTTGTTGTAACAAGGGCACAACGGGTAATATAGGAGAATTTTTAACGCCGTTAAATACAACTGACGAAAGGGGAGAATTTGCAGTATTTTTCAAAATATGGGTGGTTTTTTGCATATTTTTAAAACACAGGGGGGGGGGGGGGATTTGCCGATAAACGAAAACACGGCGGGGTTTATATAATTATCCCTTAAGTTTAAGGGTAAATTACAAGAAGCTCTCTGGAGGTTTGACATAATTACGAATACTCCCTGTTGTTTGAAAAATTATCAACACTCTCTTGATGTTTGATGTAATTATATAATTTTTGGATGGAAGCCTGAATTTGTCAATTTTGCTCTTGCTGTATTTTTTTTCTTTTAAAAAAAATGGAAAGATATTTACAAAATAGACGAGGCTGATAATTTTTTTTAAAAAATTGTGAAAGCAATTATCCATTTAGCCCATAAAAACAATTCAGAAAAATTTTAAAAATAAATAAATTTTTATTTATAGTGCACAAGAGCATTTTGGTGAGTTTACTACAAAAATTTGATGAAAACTTAATAGAGACTAATGGATTGAGCTAGTTGTTAGACGATCGTTAAAATCAAATAAGTATTTATAATTTCTCAAACACGTGAAAATATTCATAATTCTACTAAATCTCAATAGAGGTAGTTGTAATTTACCATAATTTTAATCATTGCCGATTAAAGTTGATTGCACGTCTGCAGATTATCTAACTGTCGGTTCTGTTCATCAACCTTTATAAAGTTAATTAAGTGCCCAACCCCCTGTCCTTTACGAATGGATCAACCTGAATACTCGGACGGCAGTCTGGTATATATTAAAAACCCTGGGGATTTAAAATGTAACGAATACAGGAGAGCTCAAACCTACAATTTGCATTATTTTGAAAGTCCGGCGGCGGTAAGAATTGCATTTGTTGCCGCCTGAACTCGAGCATACTAGTCAAATGTTAAATATTAAATCAGTCCGAGAAAATTAATATTGTAAATAAAATTTTATTATAATAAGTTCTCTTGAAATTTAATATAGTTACAAATATTCCCCGTTCTTTGAAAAATCATTCAAGAACTAACTTAATCCGTTAGTTTCATTAGATTTCCATCCTTCTGTGAGGATCTGACCAAAATGCCTTATGGATTATTATGGATTATAATTTTACTTATTTTTAAAAAAAATAATCTTTTTTCTTCATAATTTTTCATCCACCTCGTCCAATATTTTGTTATTATTTTTCAAAAAATTCTTAAAAATGAAAAGAATATAGTAAGCATAAAGTTAACAATTCTAAAACTCTATCTATCTAATAATTACATAATTTAATCAAACATCACGAGTATTGATAAGTTTCCAAATGAGGAGGGTACATATTTATGTCAAATTTTAGGAAAGTCTTTGTAATTCATCTGCAAATAAAATGCCAAACTCTTTCTCTCTCTTTCTCTCTCTATATATAACTGGTAAGTAATGAGGGTGATCATATAAACTTATCAACATCCCAGTGGAGCTAAGTTACAGTTCTCATGGAGATGAATGCAGGAGAGCCATCCTTTGATGGGATCTTAGGATCAAACAAGTATAACATTACGGTAAGATCATAGGTCATATATATTTGTGACCTAGGCAAGTATCCCACATTGGTTGCAGACGATGAGTTTGAGGGAGTTATAAAAGCCTCAAGGCATTCTCTCCATAGCGAGACGTTTTTTTAAGACAAAACCATAAGGTTCATGTGCAGTCAAAGCCGATAATACCTTACGCAATGGGACACCGATAAAATCACATGCATCCACAATATTTGTATTTGTTCCTGAACCATCTTGATTCCTACTTTTTGTAGGAAGAAGGCAAATCTTCAACTTCAGTTTCCAATGGATGTGTGGATTACAAAGGCAGGATTGCAGATAAACAGGCAACTGGAGGATGGAAAGCCTCCCCTTTCATCATAGGTTCTTTTTTTTTCCCTTTCTTTAACTTGATGGTTTTTCTTTCTGGAATTGTTTTGTCTGAAATCAAACAAAAAAATTCGTGCTGTAGTGAATGAGGTGGCGGAGAGGTTGGCGTTCTTTGCTGTGGCTGTAAACATGGTTAGTTATCTGGTGCGGGAGATGCATCAGCCTCTCCCCGACGCCGCCACTCATGTCACGGACTGGGTTGGAGCCGCGTATGTTCTCACGTTGCTTGGAGCTTTCCTTGCCGATGCATATTTGGGCCGTTTCCGTACCATCATCATCTTCTCTTGTATCTACGCAGTCGTAAGAACCGTTTTTCCCTTAACTTAAAAGAAGGCTGAAATACAATTTATCTCGGTGTGATATAGAAAATAAGTAAAAATCCACTTATAAAAAAACAATTAGTAGATAGACCTCTTCTATTTTTTAAAAGGGATAAATGCAATTTATCTTCCTATGATATAAGAAATGAACAAAAATCCCCCCTTGTAAAAAAATAATTAGCAAATTACATTCCTATGTTTTGAGAAATAAAGTAAATTACCCTCCTATCAACCGAAAACATAAGGAAGTAATTTGCTTCATTTTAAGATCACAGGAGTAAATTTGTTAATTATTTTTTCACAGGGGGGTTTTTAGTCCATTTCTTATATCACATGTGGGTAAATTTCATTTATCTTTTTTTTTTTAAAATGAAGCAAGTTACACCCCATTAATAGTTTAGATATGAGAATAATTTACTTTATTTTTCAAAACAAGAAGTTATTTGTTAGTCTTATTTTCAAGGGTTTTTTGTTTTGTTTTTTTTTACCTGCTCGTTTTCAATATCACAAAGGATAAATTGCATTTAACGGTCCTCAGAATTTATGCTATAACTCAAACTTCTCCAAAATCGGTGTCTTTCTCCAATAAAAAGAAAAATTGCATTTTTAATTTACAAAATAGTGTTGGTGTCACTTACGCTATCAAAGTTAACAGAATAGTCAACATTTTCCCATAAGTTGACTTTTCAATGCAATAGATAATCCTACCGTTATCATGAGAATCGAATATCGTTGTTAAATGGCCAATTTGGAGGGAAAAATGAGTTAATTCTCATTTGACCAGTCTGATATTATTCAAAAACCCCATGGCAAAATTAAAGGTGGAAAATAACTCTCTATATTTTCAAAATGATGCAAAAAACTCCGCCATGCTTTGGGTTTGAATTAAGGAGTGAAATCCAAGCACATTTTAATATTCTTTATTTTTTTAAAAAAATTAGTTATAAAATGCCATTTTTTTCCCAAACAAAGGATTCAAACTTTATTGATTAAGAATCTCAATCTTGTCATTGTTTTATTACATCAGGGGATGGTGTTGTTAACAATTTCAGCATCCGTAGACAGCTTAACGCCGCCTTATTGCCCCAAGAGACCGTGCACTCGAGCTTCCACCGGCCAGACGGCTTTCCTTTACTGCGCACTGGCGCTTATAGCACTCGGAACCGGTGGCATCAAGCCGTGCGTGTCCTCATTTGGCGCAGACCAGTTTGATGAATCGGACCAAAACGAGGCACATAAAAAGTACGCGTTTTTCAACTGGTTCTTCTTCGCCATAAACATGGGAGCCCTTTTAGGCATCACACTGTTGGTCTACATACAAGTGGAGTTGGGGTGGGCTTGGGGGTTCGGCGTTCCAACAGCCGTGATGATCGTCTCAGTCGTTGTATTGGCTGCCGGTTTCTTCAAGTATCGGTACCAGAAGCCGACGGGTAGTGCTTTTACAAGGTTTGTTCAGGTCATTGTTGCCGCCGTGAGGAATCATGTGAGAGGAGTTGAGGTGGGGCGGGAAGCTGAGCTTTATGAGGTTGAAACTAGAGAATCTGATATTCATGGTGCAAAGAAGCTGGCTCACTCGGAACAATACAGGTCAGTGTTTCAGACCTCCAAGATCATAGCGCTTGCAGTTTTGTTCTATGGTAATCTGTTATACAAGTCTTGTAAATATTTGGTCCTCAATTTGGACTTGTAATTAAAAAAATTGTAATTCTAGGATAATTTCTACCAATTTCGCTGAAATTCTTAAATTTAATTGAGTCACGTGTCAGTCATATACCATTTTCCAGCGAAATTGGCTGTTATTGTCCTAAAATTACAAATTTTTTGAAATCACAGGATCAAATTGCAAAGTTTGATTTCAATGAATTGAAATTACCACCTTCTTATAGTTACACGACTAAAATTATATTTTTTCTTAATTAAGCAATTAATGGCTAAAAATTCTTGACCAACTTTCTTGCTACCAACTTACGTTTGATGGCTAAAACTTAAAAGTGAATGACTTTATTAACTTAGAAGTCGCTTGATATTTTTCTATTTCTGGATCTGCGCACTTCATATTTTTCTTTTTGTTTAAACACATTAATGTTAATAATTTTAACAATAAAAAAGAAAACAATTCCTTATAATATTTCAAATAAATAAATTATCCTTTATAAAAAAATAAAATATGAAGCTTCTGACTTCAAGTTCACAAGTACGAAAAAACCTGAGAGGAAAGAGCTGCGTAGAAAGCTCCGGATTCTTTAGCTACTAGGAGAGCGGATGATTCTTTTTCTTTTTAACCACAGCTTGGCTTTCCCCCATCCCGGGCTTAAGAATGCCTTGAAAGCCAAAAACTATCTAACCATCCTAGTCGTTCGTCCAATTTACCTCCCTATATTTTTTAGAATGAAAACATAGAAAATAAATTATTATTTATTTACCTCCTTATGTTTATAAATTATAAGGAGATATATAATTTGCTTATTTGCAATATCATAAGGATAAATTGCATTAATCTCTAATTTTAACATCTAAGTTTTACAATTATACTGAAAACAACCCAATTATTCTTCTCCAAGAACAGATTCTTGGATAAAGCTGCTGTCATAACAGACCCGGAATGCAACACAAAGAACCGCTGGAGACTCTGCACCGTAACACAAGTAGAAGAATTCAAATCCTTCGTCAGGGTACTTCCCGTCTGGGCATCAACCATTGCTCTGGCAATCTCGTTCGCTCAGCTCTCCACCTTCTTCATCCACCAGGCCACCATCATGGACCGAAAACTCGGCCCGCATTTCGAAATACCGTCAGGCTCCGTCCCAGTTTTCAGTGTCATAAACGCTCTGATACTAGTCCCTGTCTACGAAAAGCTCGTTGTCCCTTATCTCAGTGCAAAAACAGGCCATCAGCGGGGCATCACCTCGTTGCAGCGCATGGGGATCGGCCTGTTTCTGTCGATTTTCGCCATGGTTTCAGCTGCTCTGGTGGAGAAGAAGAGGAGAGATCATTACTCTGATCGTATGAGTGTTTTCTGGCTCTTTCCTCAGTGCTTTCTTATTGGGACGGCTGAAGTTTTCACGTACGTGGGGCAGCTAGAGTTCTTCTACGACGAGGCCACGGACGGGACGAGAAGCCTGAGCAGCGCCATGTTTTTGAGTGAGATTGGGATCGGAAGTTGGCTGAGCACTGCCATTGTTAAGATCATTGAGAGAGCTACGGGTGGAGTGCGAGAGGGGTGGCTGAGAGATGATCTTAATGGGAGCCGGCTCGATTATTTTTACTGGATTTTGACAGGTGTTAATGGGGTGAATTTTGTGGTGTATTTGTGGGTTTCGCGGCGGTATAAGGGGAGGAATGGCGGTGGTGGGAGTGTGAGGGATGAACCTGTGGCGGTGGAACTGGCCCGAAACATGCAAAATGCAGATGATGAAAGGGACATTTCACAGTCTTGCAGTCTGAATGCAGTCCCATTTGGTGGAAAGGGAGAAGTATCTGATCAAGCATAAGTTAAGATTTCGATTCTTCTAATTTTAAATTGGTGAATTTGTTAATGCTTTCTTGGATTTTCTGTTGAAAAGTATAACTACTATGAGAAACATTATTATGAACTCTGAAATGTTTAGTTCGTTTAAAAATGATGTGAAGTGCTTTTCTATGCATTGTTTCACCGTAACAAATATAACATTTAATTATGATTAATTGTCATGATTAAAAATAAATAATTAAGTCAGGACCATAGTCACGTAATAATAGTTGATCATGATTTTTGCGAGAGTAGCTAAAACATTTGTCTGGCTCTTCTATAGCAAATATTTTTACCATGACTCTTAGCCATGGCAAATAATTTTGTCATGATGAATAAGCAGTTTTGCATGAATTTATTTAACCATAATTAATAATAATTATTTATTACGATTTTTAGTCATAGCCGTTAAAGTGTAGGTAATAGTAAATATTTTTCTAGTATTTCATTAGATCAGTGGCAAGGCTAGAAAATTAGCTTAGTCTTATGAAAATATAATGAATTAATTTGGTGGATAAAAATATTAAGTTTATAAAAAAAAATAAAATTAATATAATAATTATTGAAAATTAAACACAATATACAATAATATGAATACAACTAATTCTTATAATTAATAATACTGTGACAATGAAAGACAAGTTGAATCTACGAGTTAGAATATTGTTTGAAAGTGCTGCAAAATTATTTCATCATTTTCTTATTGAATTTTAGAAAATTTTGTCGAATTGATTAACATGCACATTTTATCAAATAACCCCCTCCCCCACAACCCAATCTCTGTTTTAACATCAATTTCATCAAGTGATTTTTGAAAACCATTCAACAACAATATCATATGAGTTAAACTCAAGACAATTTTTTTTTTTTTTTTGTAATAATCCCTTTAGAAGAATTAGATTTATTTGTTTTTATTTCCACATCCAGTCTTGCTTCTTTCGATTTCGATGTTGCTCCTGTACTCATTGTAGCAAAAGATCCCATTTCTTAATAATATATTTATCCATGACTTGAAAATTAAAAACTACATTATATAATCATAATCTCATAACAAATTTATATACTATTAAATTATATCTAATCTTGTTTATTTGTCTTGAGACTTGAATAAACAGAATACCAAATAAAAAAAATTTACAAATATCTTTTTTTTAACAATAAAGATTTGGCATAAACAATAAGTTTCTTTCAATCGATTCGCACATTCTTTTGGACACTCTCTTATAAGAATGGGAAAAATTATCTAAAGAAACTAAAATTTTATTTTACCTAATAAATAAAAATGAGTTACAAAACTAACATCATAAGAAACAAGTTGATCTAAAATTGAAACACAAAATTCAAAACCAGAAACATAAAGCATAAAAGGAAGAGGGATACTTTGGGATGGATTATAACCTAGTATAATGAAAAATCATAAGATGGCGGCAAACTATCCTTCTTGGCTAGGTATAAGGAACAGTGGAATTCTAACTTTTAAGTGGAGAGAGTATATGAAAGTGGGAGGCGGGAGCAATTGATTATGATGAGGGAATGAATATTACAAAGACTAAAAATTAGAAACACTTTGAGCTTCTAACAGATGTTTCACACTGCTCATCTATTCAAACTCTGAAAATTGAAGCACTATAAATAAATACGAGCTGCATTGTTGTTTATGGATTTAGCGACAAAACAAATAGCTAACAACAAAAAATACATATGAGCTCAAAGATGTGGATCTTGCATGCACTACAAAAACAAGGATCATTGCCACAGTTTTTGCCAAAGAATTCTTCGTAGCAAATTTGGCACGGAATTTGTCAGAAAATTTTAAAATTTTGAATTTTCGTGGAAAAACAACAATAAACTTTTGCAACGGAACCGTAGCAAAAGTCGAGGCAAAATTTTGTCACGGAATACTTTTGTTGTGAATTTGAAACAAATTTGTCAACAGTTCAATTTCACGGCAAATTTGCCACATATTTTCAAATTATATCCATAGCAAATGATTTGCAACACAAATTGCAGCAAAAAAAAGTCGTTGCAATTTAATGAAAATTTATGCAACGGCTTTTGCAAAGTCCTTTAAGTTACATTATTTTTGTTGCCACGGAATTTGCAATGGTTCTGAACTTCGTGGCAAAATTGATGCAAAAGATTGACAAAATAACACTTTCATTCTACTTCATTCTTGTTTTTGTATCCATTCATCATCTCTTCTAATTACTCTTGCCTTTCACTCTACTCATATTTTAATATTTTTTTGGGATTAAATTGTTAGTTATGGAGCTGTGTAACAAGTCATATTTCTGGAGGTTTAGCTAGCTTATATTAAGGTAAGTGCAAAAGCTTTTGTTAGTGTATTTATATATAGTCATTGTGCTTGTGGTTTTTTTCTCTCATGGACAATATCACAAATCATATTCTTGTTGACCAATTATCATTACACTATACAATAATCCTTCAGGGATGTGTAGGACATCTGAGTATATGTTTTTGTTGTTAATTATTCTTGGTCCTGCTAATTCAACATTTTCCCCTCCCCATCCTCCCTCTCTTTCTAATTTTTTTTTTTCATTTTTCCCTCTCATTATTTTGTCTCTATTTTTTCCCGATCGCCCCCCTATCATTCTCTTTTTCTTTTTCTCACTTCTTTCTTTTTTCCCTGTTTCCTCCCACTTTCTCTTTCCTTTCTCTCTTCCCTTTCTCTTTCCCTCTCCTCCTTTTCTTTCTTTTTCACTCTTCTCTCTTTTTTCCCCTCGTTCCCTCTTCCAGCACCCCTCTTTTCTCTTCGCCCTCGCGCCAGTCCACTGCGGCCCCTGCCCTGCATCGTTAGTGTTGTTGCCCTACCCAGGCAACGCACTCGTGCCACTGCCCTTGCCTCACCACCAGCGAGCACCACCGCCCCCTCTTTTCTCTTCTCCAACTCCATCTTTTCTCTTTTCCCAACTTAGGTAAATTTTTATTTATTTATTTTTTGTAGGTGGGCTATTAACCATGTTTGTATTTATTTATTTATTTTTTTAACGATGTTGAGTGAAAACATCCATTTTTAGGTATGTTTTTGTTTTCTTGTAGATGGTTTATTTTACTTTGTTGGTGGGTTATTTTGATGTCAAATAGTGGTGTATATGGCTTCTTGTTGTGTTTTTTTTATTTTTTTTTGAGCATAAAAGAGAAGAATTTATTTATATCAGATCAAAACGTATTACACAGATTGACGTCGTAAGACGTGTACAAGTAAAAATTTCAACGAAACTAATTTAACTTAGTTAACTCTCAACTTAAAAGTCTCAACTAAGCTAATTTAACTTAGTTAACTCTCAAATTAAAAGGTTCAACTAAACTAATTTTTCTTAATTAACTCTTAACTTAAAAGTTTCAACGAAATTAATTTAACTTAGTTAACTCTCAACCTAAAAGTTGCAACTAAACCAATTTAACTTAGTTTACTCTCAACTTAAAAACTTCAACTAAACTAATTTTACTTAGTTAAGTCTCAAATTTAAAACTTGAACTAAACTAATTTAACTTAGTTAACTCTCTACTTAAAAGATTCAATTAAACTATTCGAACTTAGTTAACTCTCAACTTAAAAGGCCATAACAAAATTAATTTAACTTAGTTAATTCTCAAAATAAAAGTTTCAGCTAAACTAATTTAAATTAGTTAATTCTCTATCAACATAACTAACAGAAGTATTAGCTCATCCACAATACTTATACGTATCTCTTTCACATATAGCAGTGTAGGAAATTCATAATCTATCCACAAACCATTCTCTCTCATGTATGATTGATATTCTTAAAACTTGTGACTTCTAATCATATTGACTTGTGAGAAGAACACCGCATACTAGTCCGACCTGACTTGGAAGGTACAACATTGACCTATCCCTCAAGAGTGAGTACAACCAGAATTTACACCGAAAAAATATTTGTAGAGGGGTGAGCCTGCAACTCAATAAGTACACAACTGACACAATATATACATGTAAATCGGTTTATTCTAAACCAAACAGTAGCACATCACACATAGAACTTTCAATAAATCAATTCCAGTGTTTCCAATTTATTCACAAAGCGAGCATCTCATAGCAAGATAATCAAACACATTAATGCCAAGTTCGCTTACAAGAGAGTGATATAGTGTCTTTCTGGACCAACTCAATCTCAACAATCTTCATGTTACGTTAAGTGAATCCCTCTTTGGTATGTTACATAGGCTAGTTTGGCACAAAAGCTGATTTGCCATACATGCTAGTTTGCCATACAGGCTGAGTTGCCACACAAACTCGTTTGCCACATAGGCTAGTTTAGCACCAAGGGTATCCACATAATAATTAAATTCAATTTCCATAACTCCCTCTTTTTCCTATATCACCGTTCTTGTTAGCAGCTAGTCACACAAAACAACATAGCATCACAAGTTCATTTACAAGTATTAATATAACTCATGGAGCATGAAAAATACACTTTCTCGTCTTATTTCCACAACATCATCATTCAATGGTAAAGCATCAAATCATTCATGCCATCATAGTAATTCATTTCTAACACCATTCATACATCAAGGTAATGTTAAGAGATAAAATGGAGTATATATATAGATGCTCAAATCATCTACTTACCTTGGTTTGATGACCTAAGCATTCAACTCAAACCATCTATTAATTATAACCTCCTCATAGGTTATTTGGAGTACACTTATATACTTACATATAGGTATTATAAAAGATGAAGAGGAGCATATATAGACGGTGCTAATCATCTACTTACAAAATATACCGATCGCTGATGGTCTTAGTTCATGGTGTGAGTTTTTCCCAATGGATCCAGATCCTAACAATATTCTAAATATATTTTATTTAATATAAACAGTTTCAGCAATTAAGAATAAAAGATGAATACTTATGTCACCATGTTAATCAATCTCTTCTAAACAGGTTTGACAACACCTCTGTCCTAACTGATAAGTTTTCTACAGACCAAAATATAGCTGATACAAGTGTCATTTTTACTCCAAATATTTTCCTTTGTCCTAGTTTCATATCCAACAAGAATTAGGTGAATTGGGTATCTATATAATAAGTTATCTAGAATTTAGTACAACCTTTTTTTCACTGCTACAATTCGGTTTTACTACTTCAAATTTCTACAAATCACATAGCTATTCAAAAGAAATGATATTCTCACAATATGGTATCCTATTTTTCTAGTTTCATTATAAGTGAGAATAACACAATTTGAACCTGTATATCTCAAGTTATAAAGCTTTTAGTACACCTTGTTTGGTTTCCCACAAAAACAGGGCAACAGAATATTTTCCTATTTCACCATTGAAAACAAAGGATTCCGCTTCTTCTAACACCTAAAAAGTTTTAGACAATATCTTAGGATTTTTACAGTTCAAGAATCACTAAATTTGGACCAGTAAAACGCAAGAAAATCGGGATTTACAGAGACTGTTCGTATAGAGTTTATTCTGGTGCCTTCTGTCCATATTAATCGGATCATTTCTTCAAATCCAAATCACACACCAGCTCCTACACAAATTTAGACAAGAAATGGGAACCAGAACTTACCAAAACAGTTGTGAAGTTTCCTAAGCTTGATGAAAATGGAGGAACTACCATTCTTATTCTTCTTCTTCTTCTCTCTCTATCTCTCTCCACCGCCTCCCCCTCTTTCTTTTTGTCTTTTGCTGATTCCACACCCTTTTTACATATTTATATAGCTGATATTTATCTATATATATATATTGTGTAGTTCTAATTTATATATATATATATATATTATATTAAGGCTTTATTTGTTTCCCCCTCATCTTTACAAGTTTTTATTTTAACTCCCACATTTCTAATATACAAATATCCTACGATAATTGTATCGTCTTTATAATTATCCCATTAACCACAAATATTATATCCATAATCACAATATATATCCATTTTCCTTGTGGTAATAAATGATAATTCTATATAAGAAATTCGGGGGTGTCACAATTTCCCCTCCTAATAAAATTTCATCCTTGAAATTTGATTGTCTTATCCGTTTAAGAAAACAGGTGTGGGTATTTCTCCTTCATCCTCTGTTCTGCCTCCCAAGTGGCTTCTTTTGGAGAGTGATTACTCCACTTTACTGTTACCATGGGTATCTCCTTGTTTCTTAATTTCTTTACTGTTCCATCCAAAATCTCTATTGGTTCTTCTATGTTCGTTAAGTTCTCTGCATCTATTTCTGGTTGACACACAACATGACTAGGACCAGACCGATAGAGTCAAAGCATTGAAACATGGAACACATCATGTATCTGTGATAATTCTATTGGTAATGCTAATCGATAAGCTAACGGTCCAATTCTCTCTATAATTTCATACGGCCCAATATACTCGGACTCAGTTTTCCTTGCTTACCAAACCTCAGAATTCCTCTCCATGGAGATACCTTTAGAAAATCTTTTCCCCTATATTATACTCCATTTCTCTACGATGCTTATCAATATAACTCTTTTGTCGATCTTGTGCTACCTCAAATATTTCTTGACTATTTGTATCATGTCCACTGTTTCTTGAACTATCTCCGAACCTTATGCTTTTCTTAATCCCTCAACATCCCAACATATTGGACTCCGACATTTTCTTCCATACAAGGCCTCATACGGGCCATACCAATGCTAGAATGAAAGTTGTTGTTATGTAAATTCCATTAGCGGCAGATGATCATCCCAGTTTCCTCTAAATTTCATTATGCAAGCTCTCATCATATCTTCTAACGTTTGAATTGTCCTGATTGTTCATCGGTTTGAGGATGGAATGTTGTACTGAAGTGCAGTTTCGTACCTAGTGCCCTTGGCAAGCTTCCCTAGAAATGTGAAGTAAATCGAGGATCTCTATTAGATACAATAGAGCTAGGCATCCCATGTAATCTTACAATTTTTGAAATATATAATTCAACCAATTTGTCAAAGGAATCATTTTATTGTATTGGAAAGAAATGTGTTGATTTAGTCAATCGATCCACAATGACCCAAATAGCATCATGTCTTCTGAACGTACGTGGTAGTCTAACGAAAAAATCCATAGTGAGCTTATCCCATTTCATTTAGGTATAGATAAAGGTTGAAGCTTATCGGTTAGTACTTGGTGTTCTGTTTTTACTTGCTGGCAAGTTAAACATCTAGCCACAAATTCTGCCACATTTTTCTTCATTGTCGACCACCAATAGTAAGGTCTCAAGTCTCAATACATTTTGAACCTGCCAGGATGTATTGCATAAGGCGCATAGTAAACCTCATGCATGATTTCTGTTTTCAACTTCTTCACATTCGGCACACAAATATGCTTTCCATTCAATAGTGTACCATCTCCTAGTATTACGAATTTGCTGTTCTTTCCTTCCTGCACCTTGATTTTCATTTTCTGCAAGTATGGATCTTCATTTTGTGCATTCTTAATTTTGTCCTTGAGGGAGGGTTTTACTTGAATAGTAGCCAATATAGCATCATCATCAAGACCAATATGCACATTCATTTTTCTAAGAGCAGTTAAGTACTGCACCTTATGGAAAATCATAATTGCCAATTGATCTACTATTTTTCTACTTAAAGCATCTACAACCACATTTGCTTTCCCAGGATAATAGTCAATAGTACAATCAGAATCCTTCAATAGCTCAATCCATCTTCTTTGCCTCAAATTCAGTTCCTTCTGTATTGTGATATACTTTAAGCTTTTATGGTGTGTGAATTTGAAATGTTTCCCCATACAGATAATGCCTTCAGATTTTCAGTGCATGTACAATCGTTGCCAGTTCTAAATCATGGGTTGGATAATTTAGTTCATGAGGCCTCAACTGCTCTGAAGCATAAGCTATAACCCTTTTATGCTGCATTAAAACATATCCCTATCCTAGCTTTAATGCATCGGTATACACTGCATATCCTCCACTTCTGGATGATAAAGCTAGAATAGGTGTTGAGGTAAGTCATTTCTTTAACTCTTCAAAACTTTTATCACACTTATGATTCCATTTGAATGGTGCATTCCTCTTTAACAAACACGTCAGGGGTTTTACAATAACAGATAAGTCTTTTACGAATCTCCTATACTAACTAGCCAATCCTAGAAAACTTCAAACTTCAGATGTATTCTTAGGTGACTTCCAGTCTACACTACAAAAAAAAAGCGCTGATTGGGACGGTAACAGGAACGGTTTTTTTTAATATTTGGAACGGTACGTACTTCATTTGAACATTTTGGACTGGCATTAGGAACGGTTGAGGAACGGGAGGCCATCCGTGGCAATAAGAGGCGATCCTAATTATTAGGAATGGGAACCAAGTTACTATTCCTATTTGGGAACGGTGGTTGGCACTACTATGTTCTACCGTTCCTACTTACCTTTATACGTATAAATTTGATTTTTTTGCATTTGGAACACCTTATAAACATTAGGAACGGTAATGTCGAAAACAAATCTCGGTTTTAGGAACGGTGGTTAGAACTCTGTTTGGAACAGTCCGTTTCTGTTGTAGATAGAATTTGGCATGGTGTCTGGAATACATGTAGGAACGATAGGTTGTAGAGATTAGGACCAGTAGCTGGAATATATTTTGTCGCGACATGTAGTAACGGTCTTTGCACTCAATCTTTGGAATAAAGTTTTGGACCGGTTTTTGGTATTGTCTTTAGAACGAAAGGTTTACCACAAAATGATTGATTTTGGAATAGAATTAGGCACGGTAGTTACGGTATTTAGGAACGATTAACATGTATAGTTGGAATAATTTTTTCATCGGCCGTGGGAACGGTTAGTCTTTTTAAAAAGTCAAAACTAGGAACGGTACAGTGCGAATATGTCGCGTCTAAAGTACCGTTCCTAATTAATGATTTATTTTTTTTTATTAATCATTTTTATCATTTAAATTAATAATAATATTTTGATTATATAAATAATATTTAAATATGAAAAAATGCATAATTTAAAAATAAAAATTATATTAAATACGAATATTATCCGATTTGATTACAAAAAAAAAAAAAATACATAATGTACTATTCGTCCCCATCGGACTCATCCATCTAGTCAATGTCTGGCATTGTGGGGTCTCTAGGAGGCCGTGACAGGCCGGCGCCGGAGCAACTGGTCTGCATGTCCTTGACCATGCACATCAGGTCCGCCATCATCTCCTCCATGTTTGACGGAGGCGCGGGCGCTGGCGGTGGCGGTGGCGGTGGCAGTGGCGAGGTAACGGCCTGGGTGAGCGACAGAGCCTCAGAACCAAGACCAAATACCCGGCCCTTGTTCTTGCCCCGACGCAACTCAGCCACATCTGCTGCTCGATTTGCTGCGCCACGAGGCCTCTGATTCGGAAGCAGGATCCTCAGGGGCCTAAGACTGATGATCCTGCATCATCTTCTGGAACATCTCCTGCAAAAATAATTACAATGAATTAGAAAATTTTAAAATATTTTAAAAAATACTGTAGAAAGTATTAATTACAACTTACCGCCACCTCCGCTGCCCTCAACCCGCTCCAGCCGCCGTCGGTCTTCTTCCTGTAGCATCTGGAGAATAACTCCATCTGCTTCACTGGCCGGCCGAGCTGCTCCTCCTGTACAACATCAATGGGAAACAGTTATTACAATTTAAATTAAATAGTAATAAATAATTGAAATAACATTAGATATCTTACCATTTTCCGCTTGTGCATACCGACGGAGACAGATCCCCCGCGGTACACAGTGGATGCGGCTAGGTTGGCGTTCCGGTTCGCCTTGTTCTTCTCGCACTCCTTCTGGAACTCCGGGGAAGCCCAGTACAGGAGGAGCTGCCACCACACCTTGTTCGCCAGCCATAGAGGCTTCTGCAGCGACTGTCTGGCGAGGACGAACTTCTTCCTCAAGAACTTCCCCACCCAGACATGGAAGATCTTGAACATCGACTCGTCGTCGGCGTCCCACCAGTACGTCATCTGTATTAAAAAAATATATATTAAATTATTATTTAACTTAGATTGTTAAAATATTTTTAAAAAAAAATTAATTCATGTTACCTTCAAGCTCTCGAACCAAAAATGTTGATGCTTTAGCGGCACCTGGCGCAAACAGCCCCAAGGATGGGGATAGTGTCCTCGCACGGTCGCGTACATGCACTCGTGGATCTTCCGATCAGCGTGAAATTATAAAATAATTAGTATGACATAAAAATATTAATTTAAATTACAAAAAAAATTAAAAACATAAATTGTACCTCACATCGGCGAGTGTAATGTACTGGCGCGCGGATGGTGGTGGGAGTGGTGGGGCAGCCCACGGACGGGCCGGATCGACCGCCGGTGCGGTAGTGGATGGTCCGGGCTCCTGATCTGGTGCAGCAGTAGACGCACCGGGCTGCTGATCCGGTGCAATAGTAGACGCACCGGGCTGCTGATCCGGCGCAGGTGGTGCGGGTGCCTGCTCTGCCGGTAGTGATGGTGGTCGGAAAACTGCTTCCCCATCTTGGGAAGCAACACCGGAAGGCGGTATAGCCGGTTCGCCGCGACCGCGGCAACAACCACGGCCACGGCTACGACCACCTCCTCGGGGTGGAAAATCCCGACCAGACATTATCTAAAAAAACACATAAGTATCAATGTATTTCAATAATGAAGATTTTCTAATTTATTTAATATATATGCAAACTAAATACCATAATTTTACCCTAAAAGTGCACTAATTCCTTCAAATTATAAATTCCAGATTTTTAAAAAATTAAAAATTCCAGATTTTTAAAAAAATAAAATTCCAAATTTTAAATATTTTAAATTTCCAGAATTTTATAAAATTAAAAATTCCAGATTTTGAAAAAATTAAAAATTCCAGATTTTGAAAAAAATAAAAAAATCCAGATTTTGAAAAAATAAAATTCCAGATTTTTAATATTTTAAATTTCCAGATTTTAAAAAATTAAAAATTCCAGATTTTGAAAAAATTAAAAATTCCAGATTTTGAAAAAAATAGAAAATCCAGATTTTGAAAAAAATGAACAATTCCAGATTTTGAAATTATTAAAAATTCCAGATTTTTAAAAAAAATTAAATTCCAGATTTCTAATATTTTAAAAATTACAAATTTTAAATATTTTTAATTTCCAGATTATTAAAAAAATAAAATACCAGATTTTAAATATTTTGAATTTCCAGATTTTTAATATATTAAAATTCCAGAATTTTGAAAAATTTAAAAATTCCGGATTTTTAAAATATTAAAAATTCCTGATTTTGTAAAAATTAAAAATTCCAGATTTTTAAAAAACATTAAATTCAAGATTTGTAAAAATTCAGATTTTTAAAAATTTCCAGGTTTATAAAAATTCAGATTTTTAAAAATTTCCAAATTTCCATATTTTTCAAATTTTCAGATTTATAAAAATATACCAAAATTACAGAAATAATATCCTATATTCCTAAGTTGTTATCCATCAAATTAAAGAAATAATAGCATATATTTTACAGAAAGTTTATAGAAATTTCCAGAAAATTACAACATAATATCAGTAATTACAACATAAATTACAGAAATTACAGAATATTACAACACAAATTACAGAAATATTACAACATAAATTACAGAAATTACAGAATATTACAAAAATTACAACATAAATTACAACATAATTACAGAAATATTACAACATATTGCAGAAATTATAACAATATTACAGAAATTACAACATATTGCAGAAATTACAAAAATTTCAGAAATATTACAGAAATTACATGCATTTTCCGAAAAAAAAAATAAAAAAAGAGAAATAAAAGTAGGGTTTTTGGAAACCCTACTTGTTACGACGACGGGGCTTGGTGGTGGTGTCGGCCTCGAACGGTGGTGGTGTCGGCCTCGGTAGGTGGTGGTGTCGGCCTCGTTTGGTGGTGGTGGTGTCAGCCTCTTTGGTGGTGGTGGTGGTGTCGGCCTCGGTCGGTAGGTGGTGTCGGCCTCGTTTGGTGGTGGTGGTGGTGGCCTCATTTGATGGTGGTGGTGGTGTCGGCCTCTTTGGTGGTGGTGGTGGTGGCCTCTTTGGTGGTGGTGGTGGTGGCCTCGATCGGTGGTGGTGGTCGGAAGAGGGAGGGGGAAATGGGGAAGAGGGAGGGAGAAATGGGGAAGAGGGAGGGGGAGAAATGGGGAAGAGGGAGAGGCAGAAATGGGAAAAAATCGGATAAGGGGTGTATTTATATTAGAATTTAGGAACGGTACAATTTTATAACTACCGTTCCTAAGGCAGGTCCTAAATAGAAAAACGACGTCGTTTTGTTTTTTAAATGACGACGTTTTATTACATATTAGTTATAATTAAACTTACTAGGAACGGTCACGTAATATGCCCAGTGGTACAGGTGCTGTTCCTATCATTGAAAACGACGTCGTTTCTTTACCTGTACACACTTACCGTTCCTATTTCTACACCTTACCGTTCCTATATGTATTGCAATATTTTTGCTATTTTCTTAGATAATAAATATAAAATACAGAAAAATACGTTTCGAGCACTTATTTTATTAAATAAACGTATAGAATTGGATGTTTAAAGATTTAAAAAATCTATAATAATTTCCAAAAAATAGACACACGTTCACAATATGAACTATTTTTGTATATTTATGTTTGTTAGTATTTCACAGATGTAACTAGCATCCTATATTGTTGTACTGCACGGCATAATCAGACCGTCAAAACTCCAATCAAACCGTTAGATATGATATAACACACAAAAGAATACCTTATATGTCGTTTTGAAATATTTCGGTGTGCGGATCTCGAGTTATCATATCCGGTCAGTATTCATCGTACAAAAAACAGATGCATCCTTAGATCCAGGTTACTGATTGGAAATCCGACCGTTGGACATCAATTCATATCCATAACCTTGTACGTGTTAAAAAATGGTGTCGATCCGACTGACGGATGTTGAGATATCGGTCAAATTGGAAGGAGTTGTACAACTAGGAACTGTAACCTAATAGAAGAAGTGTTCCCATTACCGTTCCTATTATAAAGAACGATATCGTTTTTATGCACTCACATATTTATCGTTCCTATTAAACTCTGGAACGGTTATCTGTAGTATTACCATTCCAGTGGTTGAATTTCCCACCAGTTTTTCATTGGGCGCCAAAACGAAATATTGGGCTACATGTAGGAACGATTGTAGGTTTTCACCTACCGTTCCTAATTCAAATTTCCCTCTTTTTTTTTAATTAGCCGCCATATTTGAAATATTGTACCTCAAATAGGAATGGTCGTGTATGTATTGGTACCGTTCTTAATTTAAATTTTCCTCATTTTTTTTTGATTAGCCGCCATAATTTGAAATATTGTACCTCAACTAGGAACGGTGAATATATAATTGGACCGTTCCTAATTCAAATTTCCTCATTTTTTTTAATTAGCCGCCATATTTTGAAATATTGTGCCTCAAATAGGAATGGTGGTTATATATTTGAAATATTGTACCTCAAATAACGTTCCTGTTAAATTTGACCGTTGAGTCGATTCAAAATACATCTATCAAATACAATTTTAATAATAACATGTGACAAAAAATTACAGAAATTTTTGAATTGGAAAATTCAAAAAGTCTCTTCATCGGACTCAGCCTCGTCAAAGCTATCTTCATCTTCATCTTCGGATTCACTGTCTGGCGAGCGCGATGACCCTGCTCCATGATCAACGACCAATTGTATTCCCGTTGGGTCATGCAGCTCAAATGTTTGGTTATCTATTACAACATCTGGATTAGGTACGACTTCATCCATCTGATAGGTGACCTCGGTCCATCGCGAGTCATTGATAACTCTTCGAGCCTTGATTTTGCAAACAGCTTTCCAGTCGACTTTGTCCTTCTTCATGCTCGGGTAATCCGCGTAGTATACTTGTACTGCTTGTTGTGCCAGTATGAATGGTTCATTCTTTTTGGTAGAACTTTTGGAAGTTGACATCAACAACGTGATAACGAGGGTGTATCTTCATGCCTCTGATCGGATCGACCCAACGACAATTAAACAGCACAATGTGCATGTTCGGAATTAGTGGGTAATCTAGCTGAATTATCTCTTCCAAAATTCCATAGAAGTCAGAATCCGTGTCTGTATATGATGAGCTTTTGACACAAATACCATAATTCATTGTTGACTTCTCGACATTGTGACGTTCAGTGTGGAAATTGAAGCCATTGACGAAGTAAGATGGGTATGTCGTGACTTCTGCTCTTGGCCCCCAATAATGCAACTTCAACAAATCCTCGTTTGTGTGATTCAATTCGGGTTTCACCTGCAATTAATGATATATATAGCAATTCAAATAATTTATTACAAATTCATGAGCATATCGCGGTAATTACAACAAATCGATGATACTTACACGAGCCTTGAACCAAGCATCAATCTTCTGAACTGGTAAACCCAATTCTCTTATCAATTTCTTCGTATTGTAATAATCGGCGGGGAAAGTGTGATCGCGGGGCATTACAGTATCAGCCCACTGGCATATACGATCATATGTATGCTCGAAAAAACCACCTTCGGCCTTGATATTCACCAAAGAGGCAATTGACGCCAACTGAGAGGTGGTGCAGCCATTCCACAAAGGTTGGTCCGCAGCATGAACTACATCAAAAAAAGCAGTCTGACAAGCTAGACACATAATCATAGGGCCCCGAATCGTAATATGAACTAGGACCCACATCAGATGGACAATACCGAGTACCATCATCAGTCGGTCCCTCCTGGTTGTACGAAGACCAGAATGACGGCCCGGCGGCATCGAATACCATCCTCTGCGCCCAATCCATCTGAGCCGCATCACCCCAATGCGAACTACCCTCCTCCTGAACGGGTGGCGTTTGCTGATGCTGCACAGGGGGCGTTGTCATTGCTTCAAAGTATTCCTGCACCCTCTCCTCACCATGCGAAGTCCAATTGTAATACTCTGGCATAAACCTTTTTATACACAAATCAAAATTTACCTCGTCTAGTGCTTTGAACCGTTCATTTTGCACTTTCGGTAGGGACACTTAATCTTGTCCACGTCCATATATGCACGTTGAGACTGGGCCCATTCTAAAAATGTTGTAACACCATCCTTAAACTCCGGCGTCACACCCAGGACGTCTCGATCATACATCCATTTCCTCAACTGTCTTAACATGATTGGTCCTATGTATAATATAATTCACAACAACAATTAAATGACGAGAGTAAATTATATATATGCAAAAATAATAGAATTTTGCATACTTACCTGAGCAAAAGACCTATCAATATCAATCCAAAATTCGCGCTCGGTAATTGATATGTTCGATTTTCCGTATAAATAATCAAGGGGGGGGGGGGAGTTACAAATACAAAATGAGTTGGAGAATAAGTATGAGAACAATGACAAAGAAGGGGGACATATATATAGAAATCATTGGAACGGTCATTGGATTACTATTTGGAACACAAAACTAGCCGTTAAAATATAGCCATTGTTCCAACTATAGGAACGGTCTCAGGAGGGGTAACAGGAACGGAAAAGTTACCGTTGTAATATAGCCGTTAGAGCATATTAGGGACGGTATCAGGCACAAGAAATATTGACCGTTCCCATTTGGATTACATTTTGGACCGGTAATTGTAACACACTTTTACTTACTATATACCCGTAATTTGGAACGGTCATTGCCTCACATTTTTTTTCCATGGCGTAAAAGGGCCCCCTGTAGGACTACATGTTGGAATGGTAGACCAACCGGTCCAAAATTGACACGGCCTTTGGAACAGTTGGTGTAACGGTAAGCTTTCCCGGTCCGCCTACCGTTCCAAAGCTCACATATGTGTTCCATATTGAGGTCCAAAATATATTAGGTCCCATTTAGGAACGGTTGTAGGTGTACAAATTGGCACCCTTTGTTTGGCACTCTAGTAGGAACGGTCGTACTGTTCCTATTAATTTGTATTTATGTTACCACGACTCTGACGTCATCAATGGTTTATCGTTCCATAACAATTCCTATTACCGTTCCTACGTGGAATGGTAACTGGAACGGTCAACTCTTACCGTTCCTATTCCCGAATTTTTTTGTAGTGCTAGAATAGCCTTGGCCTTAGCTGGATCAGGTTGTCAAAATTTATAAGACTACTCTTAAATGTTTTTCATGTTCCTTGTAACTGCTAGAATATATTAGAATATTATCAATAAACACAATCACAAATTGATCGAGGAACGGTTGCAATGTTTTGTTCATGAAGGACATGAAAGCTAAAGGAGCATTTGTTAACACAAATGGCATAACAAAATATTCATAATGGGCAGACCTTGTCTGAAAAGCTGTCTTGGAATCGACTTTTCTTCAATTCGTAGCTTCCAATAACGTGATCTCAAATCAATTTTAGAAAACACTATCGCACCCTTCAATTGGTCAAGCAAATCATTGATTCGTGGAAATTGATATTTGTTCTTGATTGTAATTCGATTCCATTATCTATAATCAACACATAATCGCATACTGCCATATTTCTTCTTTACAAATAACATTGGTGCTCCCCAAGGCGAGATACTTGGTCATATAAACCCCTTATCCAACAACACTTCTAATTGTTTCTTTAATTCTTTCAGTTCTAACGGAGCCCATTCTATATGGTGCAATTGAAATAGGTGCTGCCCCAGGAATAGTTTCTATTTCAAAAATCTACTTTTTGATGAGGTGGTAATCCAAGTAATTCTTCAGGAAAAAATTTCAGGAGATTCTCTAAATACCTGAAAATCTAAAACACCTACACTAACCATCATCATATCATGTACGCCAACTAAATATAACTAATACCCTACTTTAACTAAGCCAAAGGCAGTCACACTTGATATTAAACGATTAGGTATGACTGTTCTTTCTCCTATCATCACCATTTTCATTTTGAATTCTACGGCTACTTTCTTTGTTTGATGGTCAACATAATAGGGTGAGAACGAGATAATTAATGCATGCACAAAATAACGTTAATATCTCTAAAACTTATCACGACAAAGTCTGCATGTAGTGTAACACTATTCACAACCACTGGACAAAATCTTACTACTATGTTAACAAGTGTAACCCCAATAGGCATAGATACACATATATAATACAATAACTCTATATTTTTATGTGCAAACTCTAGAGACCCATTTGGGCCAGCAGCGTGTTCGCCTAACGGTTCCATCTTATATGAAATACAAACATGTAATCAGATTCACGATATACGCTTTATCTATTCAATACTACGACTCTTCACAAACATCCCAGAGGATCTAATACCTGCTCTGATACCACTAAATTGTCACACCCTCTAATAAAATATACTCTAATACCACTAACAGCCACACCCTAAACGATAATACGATTTGATGTTGTCTAAAACCTACACGTCAACAACGTTATTTATATAGATAACATAAACCCGTTCATAATCAGTTATACAACTTCTCTATCAACATAACTAACAGAAGTATTAGCTCATCCACAACACTTATACATATCTCTTTCACATAAAACAATGTAGAATATTCATAATCTATTCACAAATCATTCTCTCTAAACGTATGATTGATATTCTTAAAACTTGTGACTTCTAATCATATGACTTGTGAGAAGAACACCCATACTGGCTCAACCTGACTTGGAATGTACAATGTTAACCTATCCTTCAAGAGTGAACACAACCAAAATTTACACCAGAAAAATATTTGCAGATGGGTGAGCCTGCAACTCAATAAGTAGACAACTGGCACAATCCGTACATGTAAATCGGTTTATTCTAAACCAAACAGTAGCACATCACACATAGAACTTCCAATAAATCAATTCCAATGTTTCCAATTTATTCACAAAGCGAGCATCTCATAACAAGATAATCAAACACATTAATACCGAGTCTACTTACAAGAGAGTGATATAGTGTCTTTCTCGACCAAATCAATCTCACTAATAATCACATTACGTAAGTGAATCCCTCTTGGTATGCCACACAGGCTAATATTCCACACAGGCTAAGTTGCAACACAGGCTAGTTTCCCACACATGCTAGTTTAGATCACCAAGGCGTATCCACATAATAATTATATTTGGTTTTCATAACTCCCACAGTTCCCTATATCACCGTTCTTGTAAACAGCTAGTCACACAATACAACATAGCATCACAAGTTCATTTACAAGCATCAACAAAACTCATGGAACATGAAAAATACACTTTCTCGTATTATTTCCACCACATCATCATTCAGTGGTAAAGCATCAAATTAGTCAAGCCATCATAGTAATTCATTTCCAACACCATTCATACATCAAAGTAATATCAAGATATAAAATGGAGTACATATAGATGAATTACTCTAATCGTCTACTTACCTTGCTTTCACAACCTAAGCATTCAACTCAAACCATCCATCAATTATAACTTCCTCATAGGTTATTAGGAGCACAATCATATACTTACATATAGGTGTTATCAAGATGAAGAGGAGCATATATAGACAGTGCTAATCATCTACTTACAAATGTACTGATCGCGATGGTTTTAGTTCGTGGTGTGAGTTTTTCCTAATGGAGCTAGCTCCTAACAATATCCCAAATATATTTATTTAATATAAACAGTTTCAGCAATTAAGAATAATAGTTGAATACTTATGTCACCATGTTAATCAATCTCTTCTAAATAGGTTTGATAGCACCTATGTCCTAACTTATAAGTTATCTACAGACCAAAATATAGTTGATACAAGTGTCATTTTTACTCCAAATATTTTCATTTGTCGATAGTTTCATCTCCAATAAGATTTAGGCAAATTGGGTTTCTATATAATAAGTTATGTAGAATTTAGTACAACCTTGTTTTCACTGCTACAGATTCGGTTTTACTACTTCAAAATTCTATAAAAAAAATTACATAGCTGTTCAAAAGTCATGATATTCTCACAATATGATATCCTATTTGTCTAGTTTCATTATAAGTAAGAATAACACAATTTGAACCTTTATATCTCAAGTTATAAAGTTTTTAGTACACCTCTAATTTCCTGCAGAAACAAGACAACTAATGTTTTCCTATTTTTAAAAATTAAAAAGAAGGATTTAGCTTCTGCTCAAAACTATACAATTTTAGAGACATCGTAAGGTTTTTACAGGTTCAAGAATCACTAAATTTGGACCAATAAACCTCAAGATAATCCGGATTTACAGAGACTGTTCGGACAGAGCTTATTCTGATGCCGTCTTTCCATATTAATCGGTTCATTTCTTCAAATCCAACTCACACACCAGCTCCTACATGAATTTAGACAAGAAATAGGAACTAGAACTTACCAAATCAGTAGTGAAACTTTCTAAGCTTGATGAAAGTGGAGGAATTACCAAGCTTCTTCTTCTTCTTCTTCTTCTCCCTCTCTATCTCTCTCCACTGCCTTCCCCTCTTTCTTTTTGTCTTTTGCTGATTCTACACCCTTCTACATATTTTTATAGTTAATATATATATATATATATATATGTAAGTGTCTATATGTGTGTGTGTGTGTAGTTAGGTGTGTACACACACACACATATATATATGTTTTTTATATTATATTAATATATACTGATAATCAGAACGAGAGTCCATGTCTACTCAAACTCTCCCTAACCCCTCCCCAAACCCTACCAGCGAGCTCCACCCCCCTGACCCTCCCGATCGCCGGCGGACGTTCCTTGCGGCCCTGACTGGCGCGACGGACGGGATGGCTGAACCTCTTTCCCCACGTGCGGCCAAAAAGATCTTCCCGACGTCGAAGGACTACTTCGGTAAACCCAATGTTTATTGGGGTTCCCGAGCGATCAACTTCTCCTTAGAAGAGACAGAGCCTGGCGGCAGCTTTCAAGTATGCTCTCATCGGAAAATTCTCCCACGGTTACCCTAGCATGCAGGCGATTCGCTCCTACTTCACCAGGTTAGGGCTTCATGGCGCATTCTCCATCGGCGTGATCCACGTTAAACATGTGATCATTCAGTTCCACAACGAAGAGGACCTCTCTCATATTAGGCTCAAGCAGATCTTGTTTATCGAGGGGTTCCCCATGCGCATGTTCAAATGGTCCCTAGACTTCCATCCGAAGATAGAATCTCCTATTGCCCCGTTCGGATACATTTTCCTGAACTGCCCGTACACTTATTTCACAAGAAAGCGTTGTTCGGGATTGCTAGTTTGATTGGGGCGCCGTTGAAGCTTGACGAGCCTATAGCTAACGGACGTCGGCCCAGCGTAGAAAGGGTTTGCGTAGAGCTCGATTTGCTGAAATTGAAACTGGATTCCCTCTGGATTGGCACTGATGGACGCTATTTCTCCCAACCTGTTTCCTACGAACGATGCCCGAAGTATTGTGCCCGATGCCGACATCTAGGTCATGGTATTGATGAGTGTCGGGAGGGCAAGGAGCCGCAGGTGGAGGGACCCCAGGAACGGCCCGATCTTCGACGTGTTCTTGATGTTAGGCGGAATACCTCAGGGCCCAAACCGGCGGAGCAGCAAGCCGCGCCTTCCGCCTCTGAACAAGAGCACCCCACAAGGATGCTGCACACCAAGACGCCACTACGGCTCCCAAGGACCCACGAGGGGGGAAAATTTGCATCGGAAGCCCTCATGAGTGGGAAAATAACAGCGATTCAGAGTCTATGTCGAGCCTTGAAACGGTAGAGGAGGAGGGGAGATAGCCGGTGACCCTGGCAGTCCCAAAGCGGCCGTCCTTCCGGCTGATTCTGAGGCGGACACCAACCCCATTCAAACAATCAGTGTTTTCCAGCCCGCAGCTACACCGGTGGAGAATGATGGCACTGCCACGGGGGTTGATCGCCATGGTGACCTTGCGACCATGGCAGAACAGGAGGGGTCATCTTGGAACCTTTGCGGTAATGAGGCTGCATTGGATCTTGTTGTGACTGGGGACGATTTTGTTGAAGTACAAGCTAAAGCCCGACACCGCCAGGTAGACTTGGTGGGCCGACTGGAAAAAGTAGTCACCCGAAGCCATGCCCGTGGCCGGTCTGTTTCCTCGCATAGTGATCAATGAATGCTCTCATCTGGAATGTTAGAGGTATTGGGAATAAACAGAAGGTTTTCCGTCGGTTCTGTAAGTTACATAAATTACATTTGGTTCGAATAATTGACCCCCGCGTCCAATGGGACGAGTTTGTCTCTTGTTGGCGTTTTGGATTTCCTAATGTGATTAAAAATTGTAATAACAGAATATGGTGCCTATTTGATGATTCTTTTTCAGTCGAGGTCCTGCGGGATGAAGAACAATTTTTGCATCTGAAGCTGGAGGTTCCTCTCCTTAGGGAACCGTTTCTATTCATTGTGGTCTATGGGAACTATAGCCGGGTGGAGCGCAAAACCATTTGGGCCTTTATGCGAAGCATGAGTGACCAAACCCTTCCGTGGCTCATTGGGGGTGATTTGAACTCGGTTATTGCGGTCTTTGAACGTTCCAACGGGTTGTATCTGGCACACCACTCTATTGAGGAATTCAATGAAGCCATTTTTTATAGTGGCCTTTTGGATGTGGGATTTGAAGGCAACCCTTATACCTGGACTGACCACCGACTATGGTAATGCCTGGACCAAGTGTTTTTTTCCAGTGAGTGGGTTGACAACCTGCCCCGTACGACGGTCCGTCACCTGCACCGGTCCTCCTTGGACCATTGCCCCCTCCTGATCCAGGCTCAGCTCAACGTGACAAATGGTCCCTCGGCGTTTCGCTTTCAGAATATGTGGTCCCGTCACCCGGAGTTTATGGAGGTTGTAAAGGGATGTTGGTCTTTCCCCACGATTGGCTCGGGCGTCGCTAAACTCTCCGAGAAGCTGAAGCGGCTCAAACATCGTCTTAAAGACTGGAACAAATCTATCTTTGGGGATGTCTTTGCTTCATTACATCTCGCCGAAGCTGCCACTGCTGAGGCCAAACGACAGTATGATCGGCAACCATCGGACAGTACACTCATGGCCATGAATCGGTGTACGACACAACTCAACAACGCTTTAGCTATCGAAGAGGATTATTGGCGTCAGAAAGCAGCATGTAAATGGGCCCTCGAGGGCAACAGGAACACTAAGTTTTTCCACTCATTGGTTTGGAAGAAACGAGCTCGCAACTTTATAAATGCGGTATCGCTGGACGGACAATCCGTGACTGACGCTGGCTCCATTTCAGCGACAGGAGTTGACCACTTTCAGCAGCTCCTTACAGCAAGCTCCTCTGCCGTTCCACTGCCTTTGCAGTCTGTTCCGCAGCTGATCTCGGCCGAGCAGGGAGCATCCCTCACGTGTGCTACGATAGTTGATGAAATGAAGCGGGTTGTCTTCGGTATGGCCAAGGGTAGTACTGCCGGCCCCGACGGTTTCAATGTTTTTTTCTATCCTGTTTGTTGGGATATTATTGCTGATAATGTGGTGGAAGCAGCGAATGATTTCCTCAGCGGCACCCCTCTGTCGGTGGCCATCACGACAACCTCGATTGTGCTCATTCCAAAAGTGAAACACCCATCGACATGGAGTGAGTATAATCCGATCAGCTTGTGTAACACTGCCAACAAAATTATGACCAAACTCTTGAATGACCGGCTTCGGCTTCTCCTGCCAGGTTTGATCTCCCCCAATCAGAGTGGCTTCGTCCCGTCCCGTCAAATTCACGATAATATCCTCCTGCTCAGGAAATCATGCATTCGGTGGGCGTGGCGCGAAAAGACTGGAACGCCGCGCTGAAACTTGACATGGCTAAGGCATACGATAAAGTGGACTGGGATTTCTTAGTGGCGGTTGAACACCTTGGCTTCCCAGATACATGGACTCGTCTCATCTGGAACTGCATCAGTAATTGCTGGTTTTCTGTGCTTATTAATGGCTCGGCTCATGGTTTCTTCAAGTCCTCCAGGGGCCTACGCAAGGCGATCCACTTTCTCCGTCCCTTTTCGTCCTTGCATCGGAATACCTTTCACGAAACCTTAACAGTCTGTTCGGAAGGTTTCCATCTCTCGATTTCAAGGGCAGCGAGGGAGCTTCGCATCTCGCCTATGCGGACGACGTTCTTATTTTCACAAATTCTAACGAGGGGAGTCTGGAACGGGTCATGGGTTTCTTGCGGGACTTTCAGGCTATTTCCGGCCAGACTATAAATTCGGCGAAGAGTTCATTTATCCTCACGCCGTCGGCTCCTCTCTTGGTCAAGCGCCGCATCAAACGCATCACCGGCTTCCCGCTTCAGACATTCCCTTTTCGCTACTTGGGAGCACCTATTTATGTAGGGCGTCAACGCATTGATTACTTCGAGGGGCTGATCGATGCTATGTCATCAAAGATAGGGGGTTGGGAGAAGAAATTCCTTTCTTACGGGGGTAGTCTCCAACTGATTAAATCGGTCCTTCTTGCATTGCTGGTACATTTAATGGCGGTCCTCAATCCGCCGAAAGCGGTCATTGTGCGTATTGAAAGAATGTTGAATAAGTTCTTTTGGGGCTCTTCGGGGACCATTAAATGATTACATTGGGCTTCTTAGCAGTGCATTTGTGGAACGCTGGAGGAAGGTGTTTAGGGGTGTGCACTCTCTCCGACACCATATCGGCCTTCTCAACCAAATTGTGGTGGTGTTTCCGCACAAGTGACTCCTTTTAGGCTGGTTTTCTATGCCGTAAATACTGTAAGACGACATGTGATGCGGCCACCAAGCTCCCAGCTGTGTGCTCCCCGGTCTGGTGCCGATTTCAGCAAGCTAAAGAGTCGGCTAAGCCCTGTATTTTTTAGGCACTGGGATGCGGCCAGAAATGTTTCTGGCACGACTTGTGGCTGGCAGAGTCCTCCATCTCTGAGCTGGTTAAACCCACCCTTGTGCTCCATGACAAAATCTCCAACTATTGGTTACAAGGAAGGTGGGACGAAGTTAAGTTATGACGGGTTTTGCCGGCCTCACTGGTCGAGCGGGTGCTTCAGGTCCCTTTTGATCCTGTCGTTGAGGACAGGGCATCTTGGAAGCTTGATCCTACAGGTTCTTTCTCTCTGAAGTCGGCGGTAACCCTGACTGGAACTGGCCGTCCTTCCCGGCCCATTTTAAAGGACCTATGGCACAAGATGATTTCACCGTCTATTTCGATCTTCATGTGGCGCCTCATCCATAACTTTCTAGCGATTGATGAACGACTTCAGGAGAAGGGCATCTCGTTGGCTTCACGTTGTCAATGCTGCGCCGGCACTGAATCCATCTCGCATTTTTTCCTCCGCGAACGAGTGGCTCAAGCGGTCTGGACACATTTTGGCTTTCTATTTGATTTCTCCCCCCCTGAAACGCAACATGTTACCTCGATGCTGCACGCCTGGAAATTATCGAGCCCTTTCGTTCAGAGGGGTCATGCTCGCTTGACAGTCCCCGCGCTCAATTTCTGGTTGCGGCCAAATTTGATGGCGTTTGACTCATCTCCTCATGAATCATTGGCAAGGTATCGGGGCAGCTTTTGTGCCTTTATCGGGCTAGAGCCTTCGGGGCTTCCAGTTGGAAATGAGACTTAAATGGGGCGGCTAGGCTAGATTTTCATTTTGAGAGGCCTTTGCCGAAGCGTCCTACTCTGGTTCGTTGGCAGCATCCCCCTACGGGGTGGTGGAAACTAAACTCCAATGGCGCTTCTAAAGGTAATCCGGGCTACGTTGGCGCGGGGGGCGTAGTGTGCTACAGCAAGGGCAAACTAGTTCTTGCTTTCTCGGATTTTGTGGAGATTTCAAACCATCACTTTTGCTGAGCTTTTCACGGTGGTTCGCGGAATGGAATTGGCCAACGCTGCTGGCTGTTCTCACTTGTGGGTGGAAGTGCAGGCCCAAGTTATAATTCATTTGATCCAAGCAGATCGAGGCTACTGGCAGTTACAACATTTACTTACACATCTTCGAGTTCTACGTCGGCACATGAACGTGATTTTTTCACACATACATAGAGAGGGAAACCAATCGGCTGACTGCCTCGCGGACTTGGCTTGCCACTAACGTCGTTCCCAGGTTTTGACCCAAGTGGGGGAAAGGTCGCCGCGCTCCTTCGACTCGACAATCTTTTTTCTAATTTTAGATTCTAGCGTAGAGATTTATTTGTAAAGGGAGTAGTACTCCTATTTTTTTGTTTTTTCTAAGCTGTACAGGTTCCCTCAATTCTCAATAAATGGGTAGGGGTCTTCCTAAACCCCCGCCACGGCACCAGCGGCTTTTGACAAATATATATATATATATTGATAATATACCTTTTTTTTTTTTTTTTTTTTGTCTTCTACATTTCTCTAAAATATTCCGAAGCTAATACAAGTGGTTTTATAGAACATATATATTGTGTAGTGCTAATATTTATATATTATATTAAGACTTTATTTGTTCCCCCTCATCTTTACAAGTATTTATTTTAACTCCAACATTTATATTATACAGATATCCTACGATAAATGTTTTGTCTTTATAATTATCCCATTAACCACAAATACTATATCCATCTTTACAACATATATCCATTTTCCTTGTGCTAATAAATTATTCTATATAAGAAATTTGGGGCATCACATAAACCTTGAACTAAACTAATTTAACTTCGTTAACTCTCAAATTAAAAGCTTCAATTAAATTAATTTAACTTAGTTTACTCTCAAATAAAAAACTTCAACTAAACTAATTTACTTGGTTAACTCTCAACTTAAAATCTTCATCTAAACTAGTTTAACTAAGTTAATTCTCCAACTTAAAACCTTCTACTAAATTAATTTAGATTAGTTACTCTCAACTTAAAAACTTCAACTAAACTAATTTAAGTGAGTTATGTTTCAACTAAACCAATTGGACTGGCCTAAAGCTAAGAATTCGTGGTAAATTTATATTATTTAAAATAAAATCAAAATAAATAATTTGAATTGTCTTCAAGTTATTTGCTAATTGAAAAAAAATTGAAAGTTGAGTGATGATCGGAATATTGCTTCTCAATGTCCACCTGAGTCATCATCGAGCACCTCGGTTAATGATCAACAGCTATGGTAGGAGACAATTGAAGGAGTAAAGAAGAGCAGAATTTGGAGAATGGGCTTGAAGGCGAGGATAACCATTTCTTCTATCTCTACTGACACTACCACTCTTAGTCACTAGTGCTAGAACATGATGGATCAGGGTTAGTACACAAGTTGAATCGTGAAAACAAGACCATGTGTCGAGAAATGAAGCACACAAATGAATAGATGCAATTGCTAATGAGCCTAATGATAGATAAATTTGGTACAATGTTGGAGGATACAAGTGCATTAGAAGATAACTTCAGTGACAATGATTGGTCATCTTGATCTAACGAACCAACTTTGCATGATGTGAAAATGATGATGACCTTCATTATTATTTTGGATATTTGAAACTTTACATTTTTATTTGGTGATATGTATTCATTTATCTTTTCTATATTTACTTTTTGATTAAATGTTTTGTCATGTTTGAATTTTGCAGATTATTGGTGGAAAATTAAATATAAAATTTTATTTTTAAATATTAAGCATCAAAATTTTGAAACAAATATTGTAAAATGAAAATTATAAATTTTATTGCAAAATTTATAATAAAGAATTTTCATTTCCTGCAAATAACACATTGCAATTTTGTGATGATTCTTATTGAAATGTCGTTGCAAAATTTGCAACGATTTTTTCATTCCAAATGCCATCACAAATGAAATAAGATTTTTCCAAAAAATTGCCGCAAACTTTTCCAGGAAGATATTATCACAAAGGTCATTGCAAAAGTTTGAAATGTTCATAACAAAATTCATTGAAAGTCAAATTTTGTCAATGTAATTTGCAACATACTTTTCCAATAGACAATTACCCGTGGAAAAATTTGTCACGAACGAAAAAATCATTGCAACTATGGCATTACCACCTATAGCAACAGAATATTTTTCATTGCAAATTTTAGTGGCAAAACAACTTTGCCACGGATTTTACATAAAGTCCATTGCAAAATTTCGTGGCTATGACATAATTTTTTTTGTAGTGATGTTGTCCACTTGAAGGCCTCATACACTCCCCCAATTCCTCTATAAATACTGATCATGCACACTAAGGAGAAGGCAGAGAACTAAATGATCAATCGTTTTTTTTTTTTTTTTTTTTTTTTTTTCTGTATATCATCACAATCCCATATTTCATTTACAATAAAGTGGTGAGAAGAAGAAAAACTGTGATCACTCAATGGAATTTTCAAATGTGAAAAATAGGATTCCTTATTCTTATTTTACTGGGAATTTTCTTTTTCACTCACATAAAATTGGTGCTGTCTTCGGGAAATTCTATTAACAATAAAGATACTACGAAGAAGGATTCTATTGGGATCACCAAGCACAGAGATACAAGACCTAGTAGGAAAGACTCACTTATGATATGCATATTACTCAAATTTTTAAAGAGGCATGCATTGGGGCCACTCAAGCGGCTAGCCCTATCAATGGGCAAAAATTGCCTAGGCTCAGACCTGTTATAACAGGTCTAAATCCAAACCCACTCTTTTAAATCATGCCTAAATCCATTAAAGTAAAATGATTGGGTTTGGATCGAATAATATACCCGTTCTTACCCAAACTCAAATCTTACCTAATTTTCTTCATGTACGGAAGACGGTGACCTAGCACTCTCCTTTCTCAAGTCTCAACTCTCCGTCACTCCGCCGCCCCGATGCATTGTTTAGTATATGTACAAATGGCTGCCTTCTTGAATTCTCAACACCTGCTCTTGGCCACAACATATTTATATCTCTTCATGGAAAAGGTGGTTTTCCTCTGTCTCTCTCTCTCCCCCCCCCCCCCCCCCCAAAAAAAAAAAAGGAAAGAAATCCCTTTTACCGGAAAGCATGATTCTTACTTTTTTTTTTTTTTTTAATTGAACCACCCTGAGGTGGGGGAGCTTTTTGGGGTCCCCGTCCCTTCTATACTAAAGTAATAAAAAAGGAATATACAGAGGGGAGAGCTATCTCCCTAGTTAAGTCTAGAAAACAGTAAATGAGGAGTACTACTCTGTTACAATTGAGATAAATGAAAGCGTAAATAAGAGGTACTACTCCCTTACATTGTGAACGTAAACAAGCAAAGGTGAGGATAACTACTCTTTTACAATTAATAAGAAAAGGGAGAAATCACAGAGAAAGAAGAAGAGAGTGCAATTTGGGGGAAATAGCACTTTTCATCCCATAACTTAGGGCACTTCCACTTTTGGTCTCATTGGTTACGGGATTCTCACTTTTGCTCCTATAATTTTCAAATAGTAGCACTTTCGGTCCCATGACACTTTCCGTTAGATATTTAACGGAAAGTGCTACGTGGCCGTTAAGTGCATGGGACCAAAAGTGTGGTAGTTTTTTAAAGTTATTGGACTAAAAGTGCAAATTTCATAACATATGGGACCAAAAGTGAGAATCCCATAACATATGGGACCAAAAGTGTGAAGGCCCTAACGGCCATGTGCTAAGAACGTAGTGTTTTCCGTTAAAACATCTAATGGAGAGGTGGCATATGATCAAAAGTGCTACTTTTTAGAAGTTACGGGACCAAAAGCAAAAATCCCGTAATCAATGAGATTAAAAATAGAAAGGTCCTAAGTTACGTGACAAAAAGCGTTATTTCCCTGTGCAATTTGCAAATGATGTGAAAGATTCAAAGAGTAATGGCAACAGATTGCACTGAAATGAAACAGAAAATCTGCTGAAACGATGATAATATTTGTGGGAATGGAATTCATGAGTTGAAGAAAATCTTAGCCAATCGAGAGGCTTTGTACAGTGGGATTCTCAAGGACTGATTGTGGAGATTGGAATACTTGTCTTGATTGAATCTGATTTTTTATCATGGAATGAGTGTTCTTGACTCTGATTGTAGGCTGGAAAATTTTGTAAAAGGTTGTTCTTATTGGATTCCCCTCCCATGCATGGTAAATAAATGAAATTTTTTTAGCCTCTCACAATATTTTTATAATTTTATCGTTTTTTTGTTTGTAAGTACTTAGTAGGATTTAAAATTAAAAAACTTGAACCCATTATTATAAATATATTGAATTTATTCGATCATATTTTATTATTATAAATTTTAAATTTAATTATATTTTGAGTTAGGTGGATTTAAATATGCAGTAATTTCAAATTCTTCTGAATTGAGGGTTCATTATGTTTTTCTATAAACTAATTAAGAGTGATTCGAATTTTTCTATAATTAGTATGCTTAATGTAAATAATGGTTTCGGACCTAACCCAAAAAGCAGATCTGGGGAGGGGGGGGGTCTAGAGACCCATAGATTTGGGTCTTAAGCTGGGTTGGGGAGCGTTTAGGTAGTAATTAGTGTATTTGGGTCTCCTTTCGATCTGGGCATGGGTAAGGCTTTATCGTACCCAATTGACATGTCCACAAGAGGCGCTAACACAAGCACCACAATTCAAATCACCAAACAAGTTAATGGAGGCTCTAAGAGTATGTTTAGTTAGAAGGAAAAGAGAAAGTATAGGAGAAGTGGAAGTAAAAGGAATGTTTATGAAACCCCCCCGGGTCCAATTTCGTTTCCATCCAAAATTGGGCGGAAAAGTGGAAATATAAGGCAAAAATGGCAAAAAAATACATATTTTATTTTTATTTACTCTATTGTCTATATATATATATATATATATTTCCCTCCAATTTTTTTCTCTTTTCCCCTAATAATACCGTACGTAATTGCCAGAGAAAAGATAACCAAATCATTGGAAAAACTACTACGTTGAAGTCAACAATCCGATAAACATCTTTTCATTCGCGATTTTTTTTGAATTTTTTATTGCTAATTTGTTATTAATCTTGATTTAATAATTCTTTCCCCTAATTGTGTCCCCTTTTCCCGCCGCCGGCATGAGTATTTTTTATTTTTTTTAAACTGAATAGTTTAGAATAAATGAACAATATTCATTTTGATAAATATTTTTATTAATAAAAATATTATTGTTCTTGTTTGATATATATTTTTATTACTATGATTTTTAGATCTCCGATATTAATATAATATTAAGTTGTTTATTTTCTAATACAAAATGAAGAAAAAGGGTTAAACTGTAAATTTACAAAAATTAGCCTTTTCTTTTTAATCTAATTTTTTCGTACCAAACGAGCGAAAGTATTTGAGATTTACTCCCCTTTCAATCATACCAAATAACTTGACGGAAAATTATTATTCTTTCCCTCCCCTTCCCCCTTCCCCCCCCCTTCCCCCTTCACGAACCCTAAGTCAGGCACTCATCAACTGAAGTGATCTCTCCTTCTGGTAGACATGGTAACAAAGCCCAGACACCTTAGAACCACTTAAGTAGTTAATCATAACAAGCCGTAACACTTTGGCTTCATGGTGGATGCTCGATTGCGCACAAACCGCCGGTGCCGACAGCCTACGTCGGATGTGACGCATGTAAATTAAGTTGAAAGCAGACGATGGATTTATGGTCGCCACTGAGTTAACGAAAGAGGTATGCTTACCATCTTTTATAACCTTTATTACTGAAGTTGAGAGCATTTTGTGGTCTTCAATCTGTCACTGCAATGAGTTTAGGGAAAGAGATGGTAAAGATACGCAAAGGTTGAGAGCAGAAGGGTGTTTGGAATGGGAGTTTTTAAGAAAGAGAAAACAACACCCATGAGAGTAGAGGAGACTAATGGCAAAAACCTTTGGGGAGATAAACATCAACTTGCTTTTAGATCTCACGAAACAAATATGTTGGGATTTAATCCCTCCAATGATGGACCGAAAACGAAGACCTAACTTACTATTATAGGCGGGGTTGGGGTTTAAACAACCCTTGAATTTACATAATATAAATGGGGGCGGGAATGAATCACAGAGGCAACAAATGCTTTTACAGAAATAAATTGAATACTCAATCAAAAAGGGGATAAACACAGAAATTTATAAACAAGAAAAACAATAACAGGACCACAGTGAAACCAAGGGAGGAAAACCAGAAATTTGGCTCATATTTCAGATCTGAGGTAGGGAGCCCAACGTCCCCGAACACCGGCAACCCACAGGGTTGCTCGGCCCAGAGAACCCCACAAAGGACTTTGCTCACATAGGACTTGCAAATAAGCACTCACAAGAACTCGCAAACAGCGGCCACTAAGGCTCGTACACAACAACCACAACAGGAAGGCTTGCACAAAGCTTTATCTCCCACAGAGAAAGGGGATGGTTTTTCACTTGTCTTCCTCCATGAATCCACCGTCGAGCTTTATAGGAATGGGCTGAGATGGCCATGGACAAGACGCAGAAGTTGAAGGGAGCGGTGGTGGAGAAAAACATAGGGGCGGATACGAGGCGTTGAATGATCAAGAGGCGAGAGAGAAAGGTGGCGGTTTGTAGGGTTAGTGAGGGAGAGGTGCCAAAAATGAATCAGATGAAGAAGGGGCACCCAATTAATAGGAAACCCTATGGTAATCGGGTTGGAACGGGTCAACAGAGTGGGTCGGGCGAGACCAGTGGGCCGTGGGTGGAATTTGGGCCAAGCCATCCAGGTGATGGTCTGGGGGGACTTAGGCCAACCCATGACATCCCTACCATGGACCATGTACCCTCAAAAGAGGATATTGTCCTAGTTCGGGTCTGGATATTCATCATCTCCTGATTGCTCTTGGGACACTGAGAAGGTACCTGCAAAACAGATAAACAGACTTGCGTAGTTGGGTTAGTAAGGAATAGAAGACAAACTTTTATGACTGAAAACTTAGTAGACTTCTCCTAGACTGTCTTCAAATACTGCATTGGCTTCTCCTTCATTATCCTGATTTCTATCCCTATTGTCTCTTCTAGGTTTTCTACAGTCTTTAATATAATGCCCTTTAATCCCGCATTTATAACACCTTCTTTCTTTCACTTTATCATCTTCATTCTCATCATGTTTTTATCTAGGCTTATGACTTCTATGTTTGTAACCTGAGTTCCTAGTCATTTCCTTAACACAATTCACTTCAAGTCGATTTTGACTAGGTTTGTTAGCCTTAATATCCATCTCTTTACTTTTCAAGCCATTAATAACAATCTCTAGACTAACTTGGTCCCTACCATACTTAATGGTAGCTTTAACATCACTGTAATCTTCTGGGATGGCATTTAGTAAAACTATGGGAGAATATTCATCAATGTTTTTATCTCCTGTCAACTTTATATCCTGAATTAACTTAGTAAACTCATCCAGATGCTCCTCTATGTTTTTAGACAAGTCCAATATATACCGAAAATTTTTTCAAGTAAGAACAATTTACTGGGTAAGGAGTTTTTCTGTATATAACTCTTCTAACTTATCCCATAAGGCTTTAGCACTATCTTGCTTCCCTACCTTGCTTAGAACATTATCAGATAAATTTAAGATAACAGAAGAGTAGGCATACTCATCATTTTCAAGCTTTTTATTGGAAGCATTATCAGCATATTTGCCATCAATGGCCTGAAAAACTTTTTGTTGAATCAAAATACCTTTCATCTTTTGTTGCCATATAGAAAAATCAGACTTACCATCGAAATGATGCAAATTGTAAACAACCATCACAAAGATGTAACAACATATGCAAGTATAGTAAATGAATAATAGAAGGAACCTTCTCTACCTTCAACCAGATACCCGACAGCCTCAAGGGTCCAGACCAGGTGAAAAATAGAGGACTGGTCAATGGTCTAGTAACAGTATGCACAGAGCAATAATCTTATCAAAAAATAAAACTTAGCACAACAGCAGAATCAACAGAATATCAGAGGTAGTAATTTTATCAGGATAGTACTAAGCAGTTTCTATCAGAGGTAATCCAAATATTGCAAGATCATAGCATAAAGCAAAATTGCACAAAGTAGAATATCAATATTTGCACAAAGCAGAATATCACTAAGCAATAGTAGCACAGAGCCTTAATTAACACAAAGCAGCAACTTTTCAGAGCAATATGATACACATCAGTTTTCGCTGTAAGCAATATATGCAGAGAACCCAAACAATTGAACACAACAAAATAGAAAGACTCGAAACAGTAAAAGCACAAAAAATTTCAGGGGATCCAGAAAGCCCTTTTACCAAACCACGTTGGCCAGAAAGAGCACAGAGGTGCTGATACCACTGTTGGGATTTAATCCGTCCAATGATGGACCGAAAACGAAGACCCAACTTACTATTACAGGCGGGGTTGGGGTTTACACAACAACCCTTAAATTTACATAATATAAATGGGGGTGGGAACGAATCACAGAGGCAACAAATGCTTTTACATAAATAAATTGAATACTCAATCAAAACGGGGGTAAGCACAGAAATATATAACAAGAAAAATAATAACAGGAACATAGTGAAAACGAGGGAGGAGAACCAGAAATTTGGCTCAGACTTCAAATCCGAGGTAGGGAGCCCAACATCCCCAAATGCCGGCAACCCACACGGTTGCTCGGCCCAGAGAACCCCACAAAGGACTTTTCCCACATAGGACTTGCAAATAAGCACTCACAAGAACTCGCACACAGCGGCCACTAAGGCTCGTACACAACAACCACAACAGAGTGGCTAGGAGGCGTTGGATGATCAAGAGGCGAGAGAGAGTGGTGGCAGTTTGTAGGGTTAGTGAGGGAGAGGTGCCAAAATGAATCAGATGAAGAAGGATCAACAGAGTGGGCCGAACGAGACCAGTGGGCCGTGGGTGGAATCTGGACAAAGCCATCCAGGTGATGGGCTGGGGGACTTGGGCCTTTTTTATTTTGAGGGACATGGGCCAACCCATTACAAAATAGTTGTTCTTTTTTTAATTAATAATATTTTTATAAGATATTATGCTATAAAGATTTTTTACATAAAATAAAATTTTTATTTTTAATAGGTAAAACATAGTAGTTTTGAATTTTTAATCTATTTTGATTATTATTGACAAAGATATTTCTACATATACAATATATTTCTACTTACTAAAATTTGTATTATAAGCGGATTACTTTCAAACAGTTACGACATTCTGTTAAATATATATATACTTTTTACATATGTTCAACCCTATAAAAAATATAAACAAAAATAAAGAATTAGTTAGATATATTGTTTGTATTATATAGTTCATCTTCCATAAAAATCATATTAAAATACATAAATTTAAAATTATGTTCCATATTAAAGAAATAAAATATAAAAAAAATAAAAACTTACTTTTAATGAGTTATAGAAAGATATATAAAATGATAATGAAAGAAGAAGAGATGGAAGATAAAAAGAAAAAATATTTAAAATAATTTCAAAATCCCAATATCATTTCATCATTTGGAACGAAAAAGATAAGGAGTAAATTAATTATCATGAATGACAAAATAAAATAAGAACAAATAAACATAAATGACTAAATTCAATTAAATAAGAAATATAGCAAAATTATCACCGACCCTGATAGTAAAAACACTTTCATCGGCTAAAAAAAATCCCAAAAGATGAGAGGTTAATCTTAAAACAAAAGAATGAGTTGAACAAAAATAAACAATAGTTAAAACAATAAATATTTATCATATATTTTTTTAGAAGCCTGAATACATTAATAAAAAAGGTTAGCAAGAGGGAAAAAAACTATAATAATAAAAAACAAAATATGCCAAAATTTAAAATACAAAATATATTGAAATGTATACGTAGACAATTATAACCACTAAATTTTAACATAAAAAAATAACAAATGAGCCATGTTAATATGCTATAGCCTTCGAGCAATTCGCAGACCATACTACTCCGGCCCTATTCAATTTTTTGGATTTTTTGATGCAATATAACACTATAAAGTATAAAAAACGGAAGTGTGTCTTATAGTGACTTTTGAAGGATAATATATAAAACTTTATCTTCATAAAAACTCAAGTAATTAATTATTCTGTAGTTCATGTTTTGCATGAAGTGAATAAAAAGTTCAAATGTAATAACTTACTAATATGTAGATTATATTCTTTTTTTTCTTTTTTTTAAGTGAATCACAACATAAGATTTTCTCTCATTTATCAAAAGAATGAGCTAAATTCAAGTTAAATACTAAGAAATTACTACAATTCCCTTGCAATATGTTGTTATACTTCGAAAATTTATTAAATTACTGTTAAATTCAGATAGTTCATTCATCAAATTTTCATTTTTAACTATTAATTCTTGCCTTATTTTAGGACAATAAAAAAATTGGTATTTTGTATTTATAAATTCTTTTATTTATTATTATTTACTTAAATAATAAGTTTTCTTTTCACCATATTTATATATATGTTGCAAAACTTTTACAATCTTAGTAAACTTTGAGGTTTTCATTTATTTAAATATTTTATTTCGTTCGACCAATTACAAAAGTAAAAAGTGTTTATAAAGAGATATTTATTTTTTGAAAATTCAAAGAGATATTTTTCTCCAAAAAAAATTGCAAGTCAGTTGATTTTGATGATCTCTCATTTATAAAATTTAAATATTAAAAATTGATACTTATTTGAATATTCCAAAATATACAAATAAGTATCTCAAAAAATTAATATATTAGTAGTGAGAATTTTAATTTATTTCATACAATGAACTAAAAAGATTTAATATCTCAAAGTTCAAAAAGAAATTTTATAATAGTTTTACTATGAATAACTAAAAATAGTTAAAAATTTAATATTAAAATTTTATTGAATTAACCTCTATATTTACATCCACCCCCTATACATGTTTTGTAGGTCAACCATGCAAAAATCAGGACATTCAGATTTTATCTTTCTTAGGCCTATATCCAAAGGTTGGGTAGGAGAAAAGTAATAGTAATTCAGAGAAAATTTCTTCCCCTTACTTCTCTCACACATCTCTACTAACCCATAAAAATCAAGATAATCTATGTCAATATTTTCAAATATTTTTTTTACTTCCCCTACATAACTTAATTTGGGATTGGATATAAATTTTTCCCCCACCAAAAGTCAATTGTGTGATATTCAAAACCCTGCAATAAATTAAACAACAAACATACCATGTCCCAGATCATGCAACAACCATAAATAAGACACATAGATGAACAAGGTACCACACCAAAGTATGTATAAAAATAGGGGGGAAATGCACAGTATGGGAACATGGGGTAGGGGACCACAAATAATTATTTAATATCCAACTAACAGTATAATAAAGTAAAGATGATGGTGGACCTACCTTCATTGCAACCAGCACTGGAGTTCTTTTTCCTTTCAGGTTTTCGAATCCAACGTCTTTGTTTAACATATACAAACAAAAAAAAAGGAATCTATCAAATGTGAACGTCCTTTTCATACCAGAAAAATAATAAACAAAGAACCTTAGCAAATGAAGGAATATGCTTTTCGTACCTTATATATAATGGTCGATTTTTCACCTTTCAACCTATGCGGTCCAAGATCCAAAAGACGAAACTCTAGCAAAAGAAAGAAACCCATCATATTAGTACAAAATCTTTCTTTACAGAATCACAAAAAAAGGGAAAAAACTACCAGATCCTACCTTATAGATGTTTGGACTTTGATTTCTCCACTCCAAACCGATGCATAGCAAGATCCGAACAAACCCTAGCCAAAAGTTATGAAAAAAAATTCAGAACTGAAAAAACAACTTACGAAAGTTCAAGAAAACCCTAATAATTACTTCGTAAAACTAGGTTTACCTTTTTTTAATAGTTTAAACGGTGGAAATTGTGTTGATTTTGGGTTAAATCGTAGATCTTCAAAACGGGGGCTAGGGTTTTCGCTCTTTTTGTCTCTCCAGAAAGAAAAACCAGAGTCTGCAGATTGAGTCAACAGGCGAAGACTCTTTGTATATATGGAGGGGTAATTTTGTCTTTGCACATTCAATTATATATTTTATTCCATCAGGTAGGTAGTGTGCTTCATTCTTTGTAACACAGGGGGGTATTTTGCTACTTTTTTTAACAGAGGGGGTTTTTTGCTCTTTTTCCCTAACACAGGGGGTATTTTGCATTTAGCCCGAGTTGTGGCAGAATGAGAAAGAATAAGATCCCTCAGGTTTCCCATTGAAAACAAATAATCTCTTCTTTAGTCCTTAAAATAAAAAAGAAATTGAGAACTCATGATGAGAAAAGTAATATTAAAAAGACCGAAAAAATAATAGAAATATTTGAAGAAATATGAGCTTCTAACAGACTTTCACATAATAGAAATGTTTGAAGACATATGAGCTTCTAACAGACTTTCACACGAGCTCATCTGTTCGAACTCTGAAAATTGGAGCTCTATAAATAAATACAAGCTCTGGCATTATTGTTTATGGATTTAGTGATAAAACAAATACGAAATCTTGCTTAGAACAAAAAAGACATATGAGCTCAAAGATACAGATCTTGCATTTTGTCCACATGAAGGCCTCATACACTCCCCCAATTCCTCTATGAATACTGATAATGCACACCAAGGAGAAGGCAGAGAATTAAGGGATCAATCCTCTTTCTCTGTATCAGGATCTCATATTTCATTTCAAAATAGAATGGTGAGAAGAGGAAAACCTATGTTCACTCACTGGAATTTTTCAAGTGTAAAAAATAGGATTCTTATTCTTATTTTATTGAGAATATTTATTTTTTTTTACCAAAATCAGTTTGTAAACAAATTAAAGTGAGTTTTACTCTTTTTTTCTTTTTTTTTTCTTTAATGATAAGGGCCTAACGCCAAGGGGCTTGATAGGCTCTATAGAACTAGGCGAGTTCAAGCCTTGTTGGCCTCTAGAGCTTGACAGGGCTCGGCTTCACTCCTACTTGAGATTATGCTATTTTATCTCTTGTTTTATTGGGAAAAACAATGCGTGATGGATGATGATGACATTATTTTATGGTAAGTTACAACCACATCCCCTGAGGTTTAGCATAATTACAAATACTATCTCATTGTTTGAAAATTTTCAAATACCCCCTGAGGTTCGTAATTTTTAACCAAAGGCTTGAAATTGATCATTTTACCCTTAAATTTTTTTACTAAGATTGTAGAAAAACCAGCCGAGGCAAATGGCATCATTCCTCCCCTGTGTAAAAAATTTAAGAAACCTCTCCCTGCGTATCGTAGTCCAAAACAAATTTAAGAATTAAACAAAAATTAATTCAGTGCATAAAGGGCATTTTGATCAGTTCACTCATAAAAATGGATGGAAATGGGTTATTTATTTGATTATAAACCTCAGGGGGTATTTATAATTTTTCAAATAACGAAGAAGTATTTGTAATTATGCCAAACCTCAGGAAAGGTAGCTATAATTTACCCTTATTTTATACATAATGAGAATCATTAGTGAAATTATTTATGTTACTCAAATGATATCTTATTTTATATGCAAAACTTCCAAATACATTATCAATAAAAAGAATAAGGAAAAATTATATCCAAAACGTATCAAACAACCATCATTTGCATTGTTCGTCCCATGTCAATTTTTTTATATTGAATTTATGAACACACTAAATGATGTGTCTGATAGATACTAAAAAGTTGTGTTGGTGTGATATCTTAATTGGATAATTATCCAAAATTGCACTAGATGATTCCTTCAAATAGTGTTGCATTGTAGTTTTTCTTCTTTTATGGTATTTTGATCCATTTTCATATTAAAACTCTATAGTTTTATGTCTACTCTAATAAAATAACTTTTACAGTCCACTACAAAATTATAAAATAAGAAACGTCTATTGCGATGAATATTGCAACGGAACAAAGAAAATTTATTGCACTACAGAATATGTGACGAACATTACAACGACAAAACAGAAATCGCAATAAGCCCCATCAGAAAATATTTATAAAGACATGAGTACCCGTCGCGGAAAGTTTTGTAAACAAAACAGAAATATGTCATGCTACCCCTCGTTTTAGGGAAAAAAACATATATTAGGACGATCTATTGCTTCAGATACATGATACACTTAAATTTTACGTGTTTATGAGTAGGAAATAGTTTAAATTCATCATCATTTTGAGTAGATTCATATAGTTTTTTAATGGGCTTGTACCCATAATATCCCCTTTTATGATCACCTCGATGATAAGGGAATAAGTCGAAGTACAAGGAACCTAATATCTAACCACAATGGTGCCGTAAGTCTAAGGACTAATCTTGCGCTATCACATTATTAAATTCTTAATTCGACATTGTCACTCCAACAAAGAATTTTCTAGGGAGTCGTTCAGTGGACTTGTTCCAAACAAGCACCCACACACACAAACATTAGTGTCTCTACACTATTGCTCATGAAACGAGATTCCCTAAAGGGAGGGTGTCGTGTGAACAAGCTTCCACGTGATCAATGATATCCCTATCCCATCGGTCCTTGACTTGGAATGTTTAAGGCCAACTTGGATGCATATTTCATGATCAGCACCGTATGCCCGATAGTTTATTTTCATTTCAGGATACTACTCTTAGGTGTTTGTCCATTTCTAGGCTTGATCAAGGGTAAATGAGGCTGAAGGTGGGGAAAGACAAAGAACACTAACGAGAAACATCGATAAAACCTTTAGTCAACGATTGTGGGGATACTTGATTCTAGTCGTTCATCATCTATCCCTTTTCCCACATTATTTACTTGGTTTCTAGTAGTACAATTAGATTTTGGAACATTTAATCTGTTGAAAAAAGTGTCACACACAATCGTAGTATCGTTTTCAAATATTAATAAGATTTTTATAAATAGTTTTGAAACCAAAACACAAGTAAGCACGTTGGAACCAAATGATAAATAATCAGTTAGATATGTTGTTTAACGGTAAAATAAAAGGAAACTTACAACGAGAATTGTATCATAACAATTCTCGATCCAATAATTTCACCAAACCGAACACAGATATAATCTGCTTGCCTTTAAGAAATTATATGTCCCGTTAAGAATGTACACATGGTACTACGCAACTTCTTCCAGGATAAGACGGTTTTCGTTCTAACGGTATGCACGTTTACTGTAGAACACACCTCGAAACAACATTCAGTAGCCTTACGAAACAAAAGCTCAAAAGCTTGGATTTTTAGGAGAACCACTCAGATTTTCTAGAGAGAAAACCGAGAGTGAGAGAGAGGATATTTCAAGCTCGGATTTGAGGTTGCAAGTGTCAGATGTGTGTTTTTTTGAAGTGAGCAAAGACCAGCCTTTTATAGGCTTCAATATCAGTAGCAATTAGGCTACACTGATTGCGGCATTAACTTGAAATAAACCTGGCACTAAGAGGCCATAAAACTAATTAAATCTGGCATTAAAACTGAGTTTAAAACCGCATTAAAACCAGGGAAAAAATGGGCAGATTTTGTTTGAAAATCGGCAGTTTTGGGCAGCATATTTCAGGTATTAGAATCCGAGTTTTAAATGCATTAAATGCGGTTTTGAATTTGAAAAACAGTTTCTGTTTTATAAACTATTTTAATCCAGATAAAATTTCAAATATTTTTGCTACAAATAGATAGATGCTGAGACTGAGACATTCACCCTAACGCCCGCGCCCGGAGCCGGAGCCGGGTCGAGTCTGGACGGGTGGGTGGCATACCCATGTTCACTCAAGTCTCCATAACACTTCAAACACAAATTGAACATTGAACTTAATATAAGACGTTCAAGTTATCCATGAACTTCCAATGTGGGACAACTTTGAGAGTAAAAACATTCACCCTCACATACACCTTATATCCTTATCAAAGCTCCACATTTTCCCATCATATTCCTATGTGGACAAGTGTAATTCCTCTATTTCTCTCACCATCTAATCTATGAATTTAATATGTAATTGAATCCATATTTTAGAACATTTTTGTTGTTACAAATGAACACTTAAATGTCAATTACAACATAATCGATATAGATCCAGTTTAACTAATTGAAGTTGCAATAATCTGATAATCACAATAGTTTCTGTAGGACCGACATCTATAGTGCTACATGATAGGCTGTGCGCTTGCAATTTTAGCATATCAATTTACTATTTGCAAACGACAAAACTTTGAAGCGGACATTGGTCGAACATCCTGTCACAAAGGCAGAATAATGTTGTTTTGTTTCTGTGACATCATATGTTGGGGCAATATTACAACGAACTGTTCTAATGTTGGGATGAAGAATGCCATCCAATCATTGCCGCGGACTTGCAACTCAATTTTTATACGAATTCGACTGTCGCAAAGCCTCCATCACAAAATTGTGACGCCTTTGCAATGAGGTTGCCAGGTGATGCTTCAATTTCAAATTTACTTTTAAAAAAATCGACAAAATTTTGTGACTGAATTGAGACATATATATGTTTCCATATTTGCGATATATTTACGATGGATTTGCTATTTCATTGTTTTATTTAATTTAATTTCAAAATATAGTAATAAAATATTTAAAGTAATGCAACAAATAGGAAATTTAATATGTGAAAAAAATCAAATTGAATATTAATTAATGTAAATAACAATGTGTTATTGTAGATCTTTTAGTTTACAACAAAAAGAAAAAAAAGCGATCCTAATCTTAGTTTGTTGTGTTTGGGGTTGGGTCAGTTAGTGGACAGCTGGAAGGTCAATATTGGCGCATTTGACCTAAAATAATGTTTTGTCTAAGCTCTTCGCAAAAAAAAAAAAAAAAAAAAAAAGAAAGAAAGAAACTTTGAGGTAGGACTAAATGTCGTTTCAATGTAAAACGTCATTTGAAGATATTGAAATGTTTGTTATTTATGTATTTTCATAGGAATTTTTATACTAATTTAGTTTTAAGAAATCCTATTCTATAATCATCACAAACAAAACTCACCAATCGACAATAGTCATCCAACATTTACGAATTCAACAAATCAAAAAATGCATAGTTGTCGACACCCCACACGATACTATTACACAATCCAACCATCACATAAACGACGTTTCAACATAAAAATTGTGATATCAATTTACCTAATTTCAATGTAGGTGGTCTAAATTGTACTAAGTTGAACCTAAAAACAATTTCTAGGTTCATTCTGACTAGTGTATGTCTTTTATCCAACTAACATTGTGTTTAGTGAAGCGGAAGTGATATGAGTTAGGAAACCCATATCTAGTTATTTTTATTTATTTGATAAATTTATAATTTAAACAATCGTGAGTTTTTTTTAGTACTGTTGGAATAGTTCTGATTAAGTAAACACAATTTTTAAACTAATTGAACAATCAGGAATTAATTCTTCTTTAGTCTTAAAATTGATATTGAAACACAAGAGATATGAGCTGGGAAACTCATATCAAACTATTTTTGGTGTAATTAAGATTTGTTTACTAAAATTGGAAATAGAGTTAATGCTTAAGAATTTCAAATGATAGTATATTTTTTTTCCCTAAAATAGTTTATTGTTTCCTAGACAGTACAAAAAAAATGGCTATTGTCACAGGATTTTGCGACAGAAAACTATAGAATTCTGACATGACAGCATTTTTTGCAATGGGCGAAACACCAGTCAAGATGGAGCAAATCAGATAACATTTGCGAAGGGAACACAGGAACCGTTGTAAAGTTTGTGACGGTTGTACACCACCAGTTGCATGTATCATCACTGTGAATGATCATACTTGAAGTAAACTGTGAAGGTGTTTTGAAAATGTTTGCGACGGAAAGACGGCTATTATATATATAGACTGTTTTGTGATGGCCATTGTAATGGTGAACCTTGACAATGTCCCTCATTTTATGTGATAGTTTAGTGATGAAATTTTGCGATGGGATTATCGTGAATCATCACAAATTTGGGATGGTATTTGCAGAGGTTCTTCTAGACTTACGATTCAATTGTAAAAATATTTGTGATACATTTTGCGGCGAGAACAATATAGGAACCCTTTACGGGATTTCTATCCATAAAACTTTTGCTAACTGTCCATAAAAATGTCCCTCATTTTATGTGATGGTTTAGGGATGAAATTTTGCGATGGGATTATCGTGAATCATCACAAATTTGGGACGGTATTTGCAGAGGTTCTTTTAGACTTACGATTCAATTGTAAAAATATTTGTGATACATTTTGCGACGAGAGCAATACAGTTCTAATAGGCCTTTAATTTTTTCTAGAACTCGCGACGGGATTTCTCTCCATAAAACTGTTGCTAAGTTTTGTAAATATTTTTTTACAAAAGTAAATTTTAAATTTTCTTTAGTAGTTTATAATTAAATTATATTTTTAAATATCATTTAAAAGCTGAAAAGGAATGCAATTAAAATAAAGACGAATGCATAAATTTTTTTAAAAAATGTATTAATAATGCAAAAATGGTATAAAATTCAGCACAATTTTGTTTTAAAATTGAAAAATACAAAAAGAAAATCTCTAGTGTAATATATCGTCCTCCTGATCTTCATTAGCCGAGTGTGAAACATCATCTTCTCTAGGTTGGTGGCCCCGAGCAGTGTCGTTAGTTGTGCTGGGATCGTCAGTTGGTAGGGTGTTGTCGGATGGAGACTTGGGCGGCCCTGAAACTAGTGGGATGGCCAAATTGCTCATCATGTGAAGCATCATCCCCTCCATCGGCTATATCTATAGCTTCAGGTCAACGATCTCGAAGTCTAGTGCTAGTGCTGATGGAATTGTCCTCTACGATGGTCCCGTCTGCTAGGTTTGGGCTTCTGAGCCCATCCTAAGATCGAACCCTTGTTCCGGTACCCAACTGCATTAAACCATAGTTGGTCCACCATCTGATGGATTGAGACTATTGAAGATGCAACCTCAGGCCCAACATCTAGTACCCAAGCAGCTTGGTCCTTCATAAGCTTTTGGAACAACTCTTGAAATTAGAAAAAAAAACAAAGTAAAGCAAAAATTTAATTAAATAAATAAATAAATAGCAGGCGTACTTACCACCACTTGCCAACCCTCATGCTGCTTGAATCGCTGTCCGTTTTATTTTTGCAGTAGTTAAAGAAGACTCCATCTGCTTGGGAGGCCTGCGGAGCTTGAACTCATGTGGAAAAATTAAAATTCGTTAACCTTGAAAATAATTACACACTATCTATTTGAACTTAGTTAAAATTTTACTTACCAGCTTTTTTTCATGCATCCCAACAGCAGACAACCCTCGGCGGTACACAGTCGTTGTCGCTTCTACGTTGACCACCTTGTCGCCCTTATTTTTTGCTGAATCCTCCTTGAGGTTGGGAAAGGCCTAGAACTCGAGAAACTATAGTCAGATCTCCTCAGCCAACCACAAAGACTGCCTCATCGAACACCTAGTGATGGTGAACGAAGGGTGCATATGCTTTGTTGCCTCTTTAGTTGAAAACCTTTCGCATCTCATTGTACGTGCAGTCCCACCGATAGTTGAGCTGAAGAATGGGAGCATTCAACTATGTTAGTAGTGAATAATTGATTATACTAATGTTTATTTTAAAAAAATAGGAAATTTTCTGGAGTTGTTAGAACCAAATCCTGCAGCTCCGATGGGACCATCTTGCTTTTGGCTATGGCTGGGGCCAGTGTCTTTGCAGCATACTCCCGATCTTACTGTAAGAGTCTCGGTCTGACCTGTAGAAACAATTCATGAGATTAATATCCAAGAAAAGTAGAGAAAACTAGAAGGAAGAGTTTTAAAGAGATTTGATTACCTGGCCTCCGTTAGGCTGATGAATTTGCGCTTGGCTAGTAGGCCATTCACTATCCACATCAACAACGCACTAATCATGAACACCTAGTTCCTGGTGTGGTCGTGCGTTCATGCACCCACAAGACACAATTACAATAGCTCCTTGATCCATATCCACATGTACATATCGATCAAACGTTTCGGATTAGATGAGCCAAGGATCACCAGAGTTAGGAACGTGTATTAAGACTTCATACACATCTCAGGTAGGAGATTATACGGTCTCAGGATAATCGGACAACATGAGTATGTCCGACCATACTGCCCGTACGTGGAAAACCTATCGATACATAGACCCAATCCAACATTACGAGGCTCTAATCGGAAATCTGGGTACTTCCCGTCAAAATGCCGCCATGCCTCGGCATCAAAAGGATTACATATCGAGTTCTCATCCATCTAATGGTTGGCATGCTATGTCATGTGCTCAACGATCGCTGGTGAAGTATACGACCTCTGCGGTCGGGGAGTCAGTAGCAAGTACCTAAGCGTGGGATATGTGGACTTCTTGCATCGAGAATTTTGGGCCCTGGTCGATTTGTACCTCAGGTCATTGCAAAACTTGTAGTACTCTAGCTCACTATCGTCCTTCCAATATAGCATATAACCATTTTTGCAAGTATCAATCTTCTCGATCGGTAAACCCCATTCTCTTATCATCTTCGTCGTGTTGTCGTAATCAGAGAAAATGGTGTGATCACGGGGTAATAGATCACTACCCCACTAGGCACTTGATCACTACCCCACTGGGTAGTGATCTATTACCCCGTGATCACACCATTTCCTATTATTATGAGGGCCTGAGCTACTATCTTACTAATGCAAGTCAGGCCGAGCACATAAACCGCAACCTTGGCGTACGATAAAAAAATATTTCCGCAGCTACATAAAAAATCATCATCCGAGCACATTTCCTGATAGGTTTTTCTCATACACCAACCTCCTCAATTGTCTTGACATGATCACTGCATACATATATAAACAATACATTAACATAAGAACATATTTTGAGCTATAAATTAATTAAATATTTAATAATAATTAACATTTAAATGCATATATAACAAAAAATGATTAAACTACACTATTCAAAAAAGGGTTCCAATTGCAACCTGGTTAATCACGATTCACCTCCTCCAAACTCAAGTAAAGGAATACAAATGAGATGGAAGCTATATATTTATATATATATATATATATATAGAAAATTGTGACAGGCTTTGTGACAAATTTGAGGCGGACAAATGTAGGCATTGAGAAACAGTCGCTACTACAATAGTCGGACAGCCTTCATGAAAATATTTCGACATTTTGAACTAACCGTTGAGAAATACCCAATAGATTTTTTACATGCATTTGAATTTGTGATAGAAGTAACAAGAAGTCGCAAATGTGTTCATCTCTTACGACGGGATTACCAACGGGTTTTAGACGGTTGGAAGAAAAGTTCGAATCTTGTGGAAAAGTGTTCCACACGTCACAATACTGTCCCAAAATTGGAACTACAACTTTTGATCATAAAAATCGTTGGAATTTATGGACAACACAAAAAGTGCGACGGGTTTTCCGACTGTCAACTACAAAGGCTGACTTTGCAACTATTTTTGTGACGATGTTTCCATCGAAAATGTTGGTTACTTTTTTCTGACAAATTTTCAGACCACATGGCGTCATTCGTCTCAAGACTATTTAAAACTAATTGGGAAGGAATGCCGCCGTTGCAATACGCCCGCCGCAATAAAATAATTTTTTTTATAGTGAGCGTTATATTTTCTTTTAACTAAAAATAGTTTTTTTTTTTCCTAGAAGTAGTATTCTTTTTACATAAAATCAATTTATCATTTCATAAATTGGTATATTTTTCTTAAAAATACTTTCCTTTTTTTAATAACTAGTAGGGAAATTATCCTAAAATTATCATTTTTTTCCAAAGTATTATATTTTTTTGCAGTTTACAATTATCATAGTACAAAAACTATAACTAACATTTACAACAAAATCTTGAGATGGAATTTGTGATAGAATTTGAAAAGCCATTGCAAAAGCCGTCTCAAAATGGAGGGAATTTGATTTTTTGGACTTAGGTTCATCAATTTTGTAGTGCAGTTGTGATGCATTTGCTACAGCTTCGTTTAGATTTTTGATTTGGCCAAAAAAAATTTAATGAAGTATCAGTATGAAATTGTTGTTATGGAATTGCGGCAGAATTCACCATGTCGTCGCAAGTATTTTCGTTGTTTGTAAAGCCGTCACAAACTCTTGTTTAGAAAAAAAAAAAAAAAAAAAAAACAACTTATAATACATAGTTTCCTTGATTCTTCTAACTTTACTTTTAAGCACCACTTATGTTTAGGTGCGAGTTTTGACAAAGCCCTACTTCTGTATTAAAAATAAAAATATTATGAGTACAAGTAATTTTCAATGCAAAAAATTAGACGAATACCACTAGTCTCTACACTTACAACAATGAAAAGCAAAAAGTATAACTTGAATCATCACCTTATTCTTCATCAGTTTAGTTATTGAAACTATCTTCATCCTCTTCATCCATGTTGTTGGACGTAACCTTTCATGCTCGAGATGTCTCAGCTCCCTCCATCACATAAAAAAAAAAAAACAAAAGTTGGATACCATTCGGATCATGTGGTGTGCGTCTCTGTGTCCATAGTAATTGAAGGAACATCGACGACTTCCTCATGTTGATATGCAACATTAGTTCCAAGAGCCTTTACTGTTCTTCTAGCCTTTGTCTTGCATACAACCATCCAATCAGTTTTGTTCCTCATCACGACCAAGTACTTGGTGTACTGGACTTAAATTACTTGTTGTGCAAGTATAAAAGGATCATCCTTCTAGTATACTTGTCTGAAGTTAACGTCAACAAGTTGATACTGAGAATATACTTTCTTGCACTTGAACTAATCAACCCAGTTACACTTGAACAAAACCACAAGTAAGTTCGGCACAACTAGTAATTCAATTTAATTTTCTCCAGATTGCACAAAATAACGGCTAGATTTTTCTCCAATTCCTTCACCTTGTTCACATCAAGTATGGTAGAGCATAAGACTTGAAATATAAGACTAACATTCATTAATGCACTCTAAAACAAACTCGAGAAGCATCTCCTTGAAAGTAATTGGGATCAAATTCTGCATGAAGATGTGAAAGTCGTGCTCATGCCATACAGCCTCAACTCGAACATATCCACGTATCTAGAAACTGTCCTAAAGGTTAGGAGGTCATCACAATCCACATCAACATTGCAGTGCATCTTGACTGATTGACTCATCGTGTGGTCGTATATTTGCACACCAACTTGCATAAGTACAACAACTCCTCGACTAATGATTGCATATACACATCGATGGGATATTTCAGGTTGGATGGGCCGAGAATAACCAATGTAAAGAACAAATACTCATACTTTAACCATATTATAAGGGTGATTGTACTGTGTAAGGATAAATGGTCAATAGGAGTAAGTCTTCTCGTATTGTCCGTGCGGCGCAAATCTGTCGACACAAAAACACAATTGAACATTTTGAGGCTCTACTATATAGAAATGTTTCCTTTCCTCAACATCTAAAGGATGACAATGCAGAACTCCTCTACCTGATGACCGGGATGCCATATCATATGCTTAGTAGTGAAACATAAAATACAAGCGTCAAGTTATTGGCAAGTACCTTAACAAAGAGTATGTGGACTTTTGTGCTAGGGGTTATGGGCCCTAGTCGGTTTGAATCTCGAATTCCTCAAAACTTGCAAAACTCTTACTCAATATCGTTATTCCAATTGAGCATGCTCAAAATTTATGACCTTTAAATCCAATTTTGTTTTCAACGATTTCGTGGTATAGTAATCTAAGGGAAGGATGTGATCATGGGATAACACCCACACTCCGACTAGGAATGACTACTAGTAATAACCTTTTTGAAGAAAATTACTTATAAATTAGGGTATATTATAACGGCACCCCTTAAGATTAGGTCCAAATACATAAACATCCCCTGTCATTTCCAAAATTACAAGTACACCCCTTAATGGGTGTTAGTGTAATGTTTTTCAGAAGGTGTTTGTGTAAGCTTTTGCCTCTGAACAAGCGGTGTAATTTCAATTACAATTACAACCTCAAGGGGTGTATTTATAATTTTACATGGGGGTGGTGGCAATTTCAGTCCAGGACCATTCGAGATTTGCAATAAAGGCTGTAATTTATGAAAAATAACAATTTTGGTCCGAAAAAAAATAATTTGAAAGAAATTTTTAAAGATCCCCAATTTCTAGGTGTCTCGTGCAAGCCATGTGGAAAATTCTGGCCAAATTAGGATTTGTCGGACCAATTTTTTTTTCATAAATTTTAGTCTTTTATTGCAAATCTCAAAATGACTTGATTTAAACTACCACCACCAATATATTAGTGGACAAAAATTGCATTATTTTGGATTATAATTGCATTAGGGAATAATGAAATTTTGGTCTACTAACATTGGGGTGGTTGCAATTTTAGTCCACGCCACTTCAGAATTTACATAAAGGGTCGTAATTTATGAAAAATGACAATTTAGGTCCATCAATTGCAATTTTGCGGGGAAGTTTAAAAATTCCCAATTTTAAGCGTCACATGCAGGTTATATGACAAATTATGGCCAAATTAGGATTTTTCGAACTAAAATTACCACTTGTTATTAACTACAGTCCCTTATTGCAAAATTTGAATTAGCCTGGACTGAAGCTGCACAACCCCTATTACATAAGGGATTTTGATGCGGCGGATTTTTCAGAGTTCCACGTGTGGCACTAGCCTTCTCAAAGGCTAGTCAGCCTTGCCTCACACACTCCACACTTGGGCGCCCAACTTGCCCATGCCCATGCATCCTTGTGCATCTACCTGCCGACTTCCCACAAAGTCCTGCACACTGCCCATGCAATACCGATACTCACTACGACGCCCAAGTCTGCCCGACCACCTGGCCATGCAACCGTTCATGTGCCGTCACCCAAAGTTCCTCATCTGGCCAACATTTATACCATATGCCGACCACCAGCCCTGTGTCATGGAACCAACACGCATCAACAACATGCACCATCTTTCGATACCGAGTTTCCCCTCGTGCCAGTCCTCGTCCGACACTCTTAGCCGAGTCTCGTGCTCTCATCTACCGCACTATACCGACCAACATAACAATGGGGGTGCAAAACCACCCCCACCAACTGATGTCGATGTCCTCGTCGCTCTTTTTTCTTCACCTCTAAAGTACTTAGAACCAATGCTTGCCTCCAGCCACAAGTATCATCATCACCGCACTATTTATCCCTGCAGCCCCACTTTCTTTTAGCAAATCACACATTACTGAGCTATGGTCCAGCTCCAAGGATCTGCTGTGCCTTAGACCATTTTCTGTACATCTCCACCTCCTGCATCCACTCAATGCAACAACATGTTCATGCGGAAAATGTGCCCCTTTCTTCAACGGACTAATATGATGGTTTGCAACCATCTCTGATTTCTTCTTGTATAGAGTCCCCTTCCCATACTCCTTCCACAAGTCGGATGTTTGCCTCCCTGGAACGTAAATTACATCCAACAAAAGAAGTATCGTAGACAATAACAGAATTACACAGAAATAATTACAACATAAAAATAACAAAGTCATCTAGTAAACGGCCACAAGTTGCACATCCTCGAACACAACCTTCTCCTCAAGCTTGTGTTGGCAAATCCATTCACCAGCAACACTTTGGCAAAAAGGGACAGCCTTCAGACGACTGCCACAAGTTTAAGGTCCACCACAGCTCGGATAACCGATCAAAAATGAAGCCATGTATTGACCCATACCCATCATTGCTCTCACTTCTATCCTGTCAACAAAGCCTATGATCATGATCAAACCTCTTGTGCATGAATTTTCCCCATGCACGAGACTGTGCTTGCAGTTCAGCCACTTTCTTCTACGTCTCTCCAACCTGCATATGCTCAATCTACCACACTGTCGTTGTTCGTTCACCAGTCACTAAAGTTTTCAACCTGCTTCGTTTCAGCAATCTGCACCTAGTTTTTAGTACCTCAATGAAATAGCTAGCCCTCAGCCACTCTGTTGTCCACACACACGGAAGTCTCAGCCTTTCATCCTTCCCAAACATCTTACCGATCATTACCTTGTTGTTGCCCGCATCATCCTACTGATTCAAGTCAACGGTAAACCACAGATAGTCATTTGCCACTCTTGAACATCCAGCATCCCATACTACCGATGTCAAAAATTGCAGACGCTGCTCACAAGTTTAGTAACCTATCCAACACTAGTGACTCTGAATCCCTCAAATGAAGAAAACCTTGCAATTCCACGCTAATTTCAAGGAAGGAATTGCCCCAACAACTCCTTATACCTGGTGCTCCACGCACCGCCAAAAGTTTTGGATACGACAACGAACTTTTAGCACAATGGCCCTCCCGTTTGCACCATTGCTCGCACAGCTTCTGTACCAACTGTAATCTAGCCTTCATAGCCACACAGAATACTGATACGAGTTTGGGCTCCCATGCCAAACAATCTGGAACGTCTGAGCCTTCACAAATCTGACTTAAACCTTTTGAAGCATTCACGAGCATAGCAACGAGCAGCATGCTGCCAACCAGGCTCTAATACCTACTACCACACGGGATTTTGATGCAGCAAAATTTTCAGAGGCCCCCGTGCGGCACTAGCCTTTGAGAAGGCTAGTCAACCTTGCCTCACACACTCCATGGTCGTGTGTGATTGGGAAAATAAGGAACACAAGCCACTTATCTCATACAAGCAATAGGAATTAAGCAACACAGCTATTTACGAGCAATGCCTAATCTTATATTTTATTCGATCAATCAAAATACAAAGAAACCTAAGATTGCATACAAGACTTTGTCCCCTCACACTCATATCTCTCTCATATGAAATTACAAGCCTGCTAAAACAATTATATACAGCATATGCAGTTGAGAGCCCCAACTGTTAGGCAAAACTGCTCCTAACTGCTCCAAAGTTGCCACACATGTTTTGGGCAGTTCCAACCCACCATCTGCTAAGTTGCCTAGTGGTTTCCACCCCTCAACTGGCAGTCACATGCCCCACCCATGCTCATTGTTCCAGCCATCGCAGCCAGCCACCATTTATTGACCACTCGCCCAACAGTCACCAAGCCTGTAGGCTTTGTGCAGACGCCCTAAGATCGTCCACGCGCACCATTGGCCAATCTGCCAGCCTAATGAGGAAACTCGCACGTCGGGTGCCATCCGTCTGCATTGTCTCGCCATTCTGCCGCATCTAGTCGAGATCTGTCGCATTGTTTTGCCAGCCTGGTCGAGACCTTCCCCACAGCATGCTACCCTCGCGCAATAGACTGCCGACTGTCTCTGCACATGGGTGCCCAGCTCGCCCATGCCCACGCATCCATGCATATCTGTCTACCTACTTCTGACAAAGTCCTGCGTACTGCCCACAAAATGCCGACACTTACTGCCAACACCCAAGTCTGCCCAAACGTCCTTTGGCAGTGGCGCCCCCATGGTAGAGCCCTTTCGCCCCCCACATATTAGCAGAGGTAATGCACCTAGGGGTCAAGATCCCAAGTTTGAGTGAGTATAACAGACTAGGGGATCCTCAAGATCATTTTGACCGCTTCATGGCTAGGGCGGATCTGCTGGACATCAGTGACGGAGCATATTGCAAGTTATTTCGTGCTACCCTCTCAGGGAAAGCAATGGCGTGGTCCAACCAGCTACCTCCAGGGACTATTGAGTTGTTTGAACAACTCTCGCAGCGCTTCCTGCACCATTTTTCGATAAACCGGTGGTATCCCAAGACTGCTTCGTACTTGTTCACAATAGTCCAGCGGGAGAAACGAGAGTTTGAGGGAATATGTGCAGCGCTTCTCAAAAGCAGTGCTAGAAGTTCCGCACGTGAATCTTGAGTTGTTGGCAAGCATTGCAGAATTTTAGAAGGGGACGGTTTAAGGAGTCGATTGCGGGAAAGCCTCCCACGACTCAGGAAGAATTGTTGTTGAGAGCAGAGAAATACATCAGGATAGAAGAGACAGTAGGAGTGCGTCCCACGAATCCCTTCAAGCGGAAGGCTGATGAGGAAGAGAAGAGGTTTTCCCCAGGATAGAAGGGGGCAGGTGGGAACGCAAGCCACCGCAGCCAAGAGATTTGGTGCGGTATAATCCTTTAAATTGCCCGCGAGCTCAAGTCCTCGCGGTGGCTGAACAGCAATGGTTAGTGAGATGGCCTATTCGATTAAGGAGAATCTTCAGGGAATGAAATCTGATAAGTACTGTCACTTCCATAAGGATCGAGGCCACATCACTGAGGAGTGCCATCATTTAAGGAATGAAATTGAGAAGCTCATCAGGAGAGGATACTTAAAGGAATTTGTGGAAAAAATGAAGCAACGGCCCCGGGAGGCCACTCGTGAGAGTCAGCAGATGACACCCCGTCTCGAGATGGGGGTCAAGGTGGAAGCAGAGTAGGAGAGGAAAGATAACCTTCCGACCACTTGAGTGATTGGAGTCATTTCAGGAGAACCAGCGGGCGGGGACTCGCGGCGAGCTAGGAAAGCTGCCGTGAGAGCAGCGGGGTATGTTGCCAACCAGGTTGCCTACAATGAGGTTATGGGGATGCCACGAACACACCCCACAGAAGAGATAATTTTTAATTACAAAGACCTGGAGGGGAGCCTTCCCACCTGTAATGACGCGATAGTTGTGGCGGCCTCAATATCTAATTTCTGGGTGAGAAAGATCCTAATAGATAGTGGGAGTTCAACAGATATCCTTTTTCACAAGGCCTTTTCTCATATGAGGATCGATAATGTACAACTCACACCCATCAATACCCCCTTAACCAGCTTCAGTGGAGATGTAGTTGTGCCATTGAGAGAGGTCACACTGTCGATATCAATAGGGATGTACCCCAGGCCAGTGACAAAGTTTGTCAAGTTTCTAGTGGTAGATGTACCTTCTGCTTACAACGCGATCCTTGGGCGACCGAGTTTGAATCTCTTCTAGGCTGTGATATCCACCTACCACATGAAGGTAAAATTCCCAACACCTGAAGGCGTAGGAGAAGTGGTAGGGGATAGGAAGCAAGCAAGAGAATATTATGCAAGTATATTGAAGAAGCCAATAGAGGTCCCCGAGGGGAAAGTTGAGGGCAGTGGAAGTTTGGTTGCAACAAGGGAGTCCCTTACGGGGTACCTTGGTGAGCCAAACAAAGGGAGTTCCCAAGAAGGGCAGAGAGAGGAGGCTCGAAGAGAAGCCAAAAAGAGAAAAGTTGAGGAGGAAAGAATGGAGGCCTTCGAGGAGATCAAATTGGTGGAGCTCCTAGGGAATCCGAGAAAGTCATTGAAGGTTGGATCGTTGCTAAACACGCAGCTGGAGTGCGTTATCATTGATTTTTTTCTAGAATCTGTTGAGGCATTCACATGGGAGATGGCAGATATGAAAGGGATAGACCCCGAGGTCATGGTCCATAAACTTAACATAGACCCGAAGGCAAAACTAGTAAATCAGAAAATGAGGGCGTTCGGGGTGGAGAGAAACAAGATAATCAGCAAGGAAGTCGAGAAGCTGCTTCAAGTCGACTATATTCGACCTGTACATTACCCCGAGTGGTTGACCAATGTGGTCCTAGTTCCGAAAAGCAATGGAAAGTGGACGATGTGTATTGATTTCACTGACCTAAATTGAGCCTGCTCTAAAGATTCATACCCTTTACCCAAGATCAACGCACTTATTAACTCAACTTCAGGGTGTGGTTAATGAGCTTTCTAGATGCTTTCCAAGGGTATAACCAGATTCGGTTGGCACATGAAGATCAGGAAAAGACAAGTTTCGTTACCGAGCAGGGACATATTGCTACAGAGTTATGCCGTTTGGTTTGATGAATGCGGGCACCACATACAGAATATTGGTAAATGGCATGTTCCGGGAGCAGATAGGAAGGAATATGGAAGTATATATAGATGATATGTTGGTCAAGAGTCGTAGGAGGGAAGACCATGTGAAAGACCTGGCAGAATGTTTTTGCACTTTGAAGAAATATGGGATGAAGCTGAATCTCGCGAAATGCACTTTCAGAGTTCAGGGGGGGAAATTCCTGGGATTCATGATATCTCAGAGAGGGATAGAGTCTAATCCGGAAAAAATTGAGGCTATCATGAAAATGAAACCTCCCAAGACAACAAAGGAAGTCCAGAATTTGACGGGACGGATGGCAGCACTTCATCGTTTCATCTCGAAGTCTTCAGAACGGGGTCTTCCATTCTTCAAGGTATTGAGAAAAGTGGAAGGATTTTCTTGGACGTAGCAGTGTCAGGCCGCCTTCGAGGATCTGAAGAGGTATCTTACTTCACCACCTCTGTTGACAAAGCCGGAGCCCGGGGAGACCCTGTTCATGTATCTATCCATTTCAGAAGGGGCAGTAAGTTCAGTTCTCGTCAGAGAAGAGGGGCACGAACACCGGCCAGTATACTATGCGAGCAAGACCCTGTAGAGGCTGGAAGAAAGATACGCCTAGATAGAGAAGGTGGCTTTGGCCTTGATAACAACAGTTAAGAAGTTACGTCCCTATTTTCAATCGCATCCCGTGGTAGTATTGACGAACCAACCCCTGAAGAGGGTGCTAGTGGACCTTAACACATCTGGAAGGGTGGTAAAGTGGTCAGTGGAGCTAAGTGAACATGGAATCGAATATCAACCTAGGCCTGCCATCAAGGCGCAGGCGTTGGTAGACTTTATTTTCGAGTTGACGGAAGAGGAAGGCACGCAAGAAAAGAAATTTTGGAGGATGTTCGTGGATGGCTCATCTACGTCTCAAGGCAGTGGTGTGGGAATAGTAATTGAGTGTCCGCAGGGGGACATGCTGCGTTTATGCCATCCGGCTTGGTTTCGCTGCCTCAAATAATGAAGCAAAGTACGAAGCCCTCATTGCAGAGGGGAAGTTGGCCTTTGTGACCGGGGCAAAGCGGGTGAAGGTGTATAGTGATTCCCAGCTGGTGGTCAGGCAGGTGAAATGGGGATTTTGAGGCCAAAGGAGCAAATGGCCAAGTACCTGGAAAGTATTCAAACAGTGAGAAAAAAGTTCGATGCGTTCACGTTGGAACCAATCCCGCGGGCGGAGAATGAGGAGGCAGGTCAACTTGCTAAGCTAGCCAGCTCATTGGCTCCCCTAAAGAGCAAGAGGATAACCTTGTCGAACCAAGAGCGACCTGACGTGAATGTGGATGGGGATGAAGTCTTGACGACGAAAGGAACTTCATCAGGATGGAAGGAGGAATTAGAAGCGTATTTGAAATCTAGAGTGGTGCCCCAAGATCCGAAGGAAGCAAGGGCAATTCACACAAGGGCAGCCAGGTTCACCTTAATAGATGGGGAATTATACAAGAGAGGATTTTCACAGCCATATCTCAAGTGCATAAACAAAGACAAGGTGGAGTATGTCTTGAGAGAAATTCATGAAGGGAGTTGTGGCAACCACTCTGGAGGAAGGGTATTGGCGCGCAAGGCCTTGCGGCAAGGATACTTTTGGAAACCCATACAGGCGGACGCCGGAGACTTGGTAAAGAAATGCTGGAAATGCCAAGAACACGCGAATTTCACCTGCGTTCCAGCAGCGGATATGCAGCCACTTCACAACCCTTGCCCTTTCGATCAGTGGGGGATGGATATAGTGGGGAAACTCCCCGAGCAACAGGCCAATGAGAGTACTTACTTGTAGCCGTGGACTATTTCTCGAAGTGGGTAGAAGCAAAGGCATTAAGCAGAATCACGAAAAAAGAGGTTATCAAATTTGTGTGGAAGAACACAATTTGTCGCTTCGGCATTCCTAAAGCTTTTGTGATGGACAATGGTACGCAGTTCCAGGGGGCCAAATTTCGCCAGTGGTGTCAGGAGCTGAAGATAAGACAGTGTTACGCCTCGGTAGCGACCCCCCAGTCAAATGGGCAAGCAGAGGTAACCAACAGGATAATCATCCAGAACTTGAAGACAAGGTTGGAAGAAGCCAAAGGCGATTGGGCGGAAGAGCTTCCAGGAGTCCTATGGGCATATCGGACCACCCCACGACGAGGTATGGGTGAGACCCCGTTTAGTCTGGTTTAGGGACGGAGGCTGTCATCCTGGTGGAGATAGGAGAGGAAACACTCAGGTAAGGCAATACGAGCCAACTAGCAACGATAGTGAGCGGTGGGTGGACCTAGATCTCCTCGAAGAGCTAAGGAGCAGCGCGAACGTCAGGACAGAAGCTTACAATATGTTGATGGCAAGAGCTTATAATGATAGAGTGCGACATCGGGGTTTTCAAGTAGGCGACTTCATGCTAAGAAGAGCTGAAGCGACAGGGAACATTGGAAAGCTCGACGCTAAATGGGTAGGACCTTATCAAATAGTTGAGGTGTCAGGGAAAGGGACTTACCGCCTGCAAAAGATGGATGGGAAGGAAGTCCCGCGCACTTAGAACGTGATTAAATTGAAAAAATACTTTGTCTAAGAAGTTGCGTGAAAAGTTGTATTTATTGTTAGTTTCAGCACCTCTGTAACCTTCACTTATGGTAATAAAATGTCGTTGTTTTGTTTTTCAACGAGGAGTTTGTCATTTAATACCGCCTTTTTTTTGTCTAAGGAGGGGGATGACCCTTCCTATTTACGTTAATGTTTTTGTTATTTACATTTGTGCTTGTGTTGTGAAGAGGGGGATTTCCCCTCTAATCATTCTCTAGGAAAAAGGGGGATTGCCCCTCACATTTACAACATTCCTTGAAAGAGAGGGATTGCCCCTCATATTTTGAAACACTTTTTGAAAAAGGGGGATTGCCCTTACGCTTGAAAGAGAGGGATTTTCCCTCATATTCACGAACTTTGCTTGAAAGAGGGGGATTGCCTCTCACATTTTAATTCTCGCTTGAAAGAGGGGGACCCCCCCACACACACACACTCATAATTTCGCTTGAAGGAGGGGACTGCCCCTCATAAATATGAATACTGTGAAATTTAGAGTTTATAGGAAAATCATGAAGAAACAAATTTTTCTTTATTATTTTTAAAGACTAATCGTTCGAAAAGGAGAAAAGCATCCCAAGAATTCAAATTCGAGAAAACAAGATAAATAGTCCTAAAACAGTTTGAACCTACGAAAAGGAAATTCAAATAGTAAAATAAATAATCCTAAGTCTAAATCTAGTTCTTGTCAATGGCGGAGGTGGGGCTCCGACAGCAGGAGTGTCATCAAGAACGTCATCAGCAACCTCGCCTTCCGCATCTTCATCTCCATCCTCATCAGGAACCTTGGGATCAAGGAACATAAAGTCTTCTTCGCCATAGCGTCCACTGTTCCTCAAGGTGGCTCGGCACTGCCTAATCACTTGGTCATAGATCTCGCTCGCCTTGCCAAGGACAGCTTGGTCGAATTCTTCAGAGCCCACAAACGTTTCCTTGAAGTCATCCCATACACACTCTAAGTAGACCTTGCCCGCGTAGGATTTCAGGAAGTTCTTCCCCGAGGCAACCTCCCAGTTGAAGTTGCGGCTGAAGCAACTTTCAGCTCTTCTTGGCAACGCCCCAAATCTTTCCTCGCATCCTCAAGATCATCCTTCAATCGTTGAATCTCCGTCTCATAGTTGCCTAGACGCATCTCAGTAGATTCAGCTAAGTTGATCACCTAAGAACATAAAGAACCCCTCAGAGAGACACTTAACAATTAAGGTAATAAGACAGAGCACAAGGTATAAGGTAGAACACACCCTAGCAGCTTCAGCCTGGAAAGAGTGCCACTAGGAAGAGCGTTGAGGCTCGTTACGTCGTAACGGCTCACTAGATCCCTCGATTTTTTTGTGGGCGAGATCAAAGTCAGCAGCATCCCAGAAGGAAGAAATATCCCCTTGCCTGTTCGTCCCATAAGTAAATAGGCCTTTTCCTACTCCATAGCGTGGGGGGTCAACTTCACCTTCCCAGGGGCGTTTGGAAGTGCTACTACCCTCACGAGGGGGGAGGAGCGCCCTTCTTGGCGGTTTGAGCTACCAGGGGGGTCCCTAGCCCGAGTAGGGGGAGAATGTCGGCGACTGCTTTCTCCCCTGCTCGAGAGGGGCAGAGGAGGGTTGCGAGGCCTTGAAGCATTTTTCCTCTCGTGGAAGCGGTGGACGTCATGAAGAGAAATTTTCTTTCCTGCAAGAAACCAACAAGGGAGGAGTGAGATCACGGGAAATTTTTTCCAAAACAAGTTAAGGAACACAAAAGACAGAATCAGGTACCAGCAGGCCCTAAAGTTTTGACATCAAAGAGTTGATCGAATAGGCCAACCCCAATGAAAGACAGACGAAGATCAGAGACGGGGACGGGCACAAGAGGCGACTCCACCCAAGGAGCCGCCAACCCCCAAGCTAGGTCTTTTACGTATAAAAATTTCTCTTTCCAGGGACCTTTCGAAGAAAACACCACCCTCAAGAAATTTAACTGTGAATAAGCAGTAGAAGGCCTCGAGGGAGGGGGACAAACCAAGTTCCTCGAAACGCTGGAGGAACCCCCTAAAGTATACGAGGGAGTTGAGAGTGAATTGACTGATGATCAAGGTAGTGCAGGTAATGATCTTAAGTAACAGAGGACGCGGAGAAAGTGTAAGACCAGAAGCGAAGAAAGATAGGTAAGCCGTGAAGAATCCTGATGGTTGATGCTTGATCCTATCGTCAACACTAGGAAGTGGAAGGGTGAACTCAGAAGAGGCGTTGATTTTAGTCTCAAGAAGACGGAACTCTTTAGGACTCACGCGACTATGGAAGTTCTCAATGTTCATAATGCGGCAACGGGCTTGGAGTGGGGGGCTGAAGAGGACTCGGTTCCGTCTAGACCGGAATCAACTAAATCAGCTGCAAGGGGAGATAAAAGTGGAGGAGTTTCTTTTGAGCTCGACTTGAAGGAAGGACTTGGTGAAAGCGAAGGACACGCAGGGAGATTCCGGATCGCTTCAATCACCTCATGATCGAAATTCACGACATCCAGAAAGACGAGAGAAGCGGGAGGAGGCAAGAGAGGCACCCCTTGGTCGGGGTCCGGCCGAGGCGAGGTGCATCGACCAGATTCTGATAGAGGCGGAGTGCCTCGACCAGCATCGGGTCGAGCCATGCCTCGACCCGGCATCCAGGTGCTCCCCCACGTGGTTTTTCCGGCGTCTCGCTGAGCGTTCGACATGTCCTAAAGACTTCTTTTTGGAATAACAAAAAAAAATTCTGTTGGTATTCTGCCAAAGGAGGATTGTGTTTGTGGAGACGGGAACAAGAAAATATTACAGGAAAAAAGACGAAGAGCTAAATACCCGAGTCGAGCAAAAAGAAAAAAGAAAACCCCAGTAGAAGAAAGACTCGTGCCGAGAAGAGTCCCAAAAGGAAAAGACTTTGTACGAAAAAGGATTACTATCAGAAAGAGGAAGCAGAATCAGGATCAAATTATCCATTAGAACTTCCAAAATTTCCAGAAACATTTGGAAGTTGGGGGGCTCCTGATAGTGCTAGGAATCCAAATTACTAAAATGGCATCAAGTTGTCAAGGAATTTATGAGAATGCCATTAATGGAAGTTGACGGCGGTTACTCGAGGGTGGTTACAGAAGTAGTGGGGGATGCCAAATTACCAAGGCACCCTTAGCAATTAGATCCAGGTCGTTGGATCGAGGGTAGTTGAGGGACGATGTTGTACTTTCACTTTATGTAAATTGCTATAAATAAGAGGAGAAATCCTTTTGTAAAGATATATGAGATTCATTTATAGAAATCTATTCTCATACTTTCTACTTTTGCATTACCTCGCGATGTTATTTCGAGTTACCATATTTAGGCTAATTACCTACTGAATCACACACCATCACAAATTTGACTTATGCAAAAATTTTTTACAAAACTTATTTTAGGGAAACTTATTTTTTCGTCCGGTAAGTTTACCCAATATTAGATTTAGTCCTGTAACTATGTCCTTTATTTATTTAGTCCAAAGTTACAAAATTGATTACATTTACTCCGATTTAGGATTTTTAATAAATTTTCCAATATTTTTAGCTGGAATTTGCCACGTGTGCACCAGAATTTCCAACTGGGCGAGGAATTGATGATGTGGCATACACATGAGTAGTTAAAATTTTTTGTTTCTTGGGATTCGAATTTGGGTCTCTCAGAACTAAAAATTCTACTTTTGTCACTTGAGCTACAAGTAATATATGCATATTTTGCTCAACCATCTGTTATACCCTACATACCTGGAAATACTTAAATATGAAATTGATATTAATATTACTAATATTATAATAAAGCTAAACCTAAATATAAAGATATTTACTGATATAGTTTATTTTATTATTAAAAAAGAATATAATTAGTATTGATATTTAATTTAACAATAGAATATTAACAAGAATATATATATACATATACATATTAAAAAAAAATTATACATTTATTTTCATATGCTAATTTTTTTTATTTTTTTTTTTGCATAAAACTAGCTTATATATAAAACTGGTTGTATATAATATTTCCAATATTACTACATTAAAATTAATATATAAGCAGTTTTAAGTGTATAAACATGTTTATTAATTTAATAAAAATTGTAAATCTTTCAAAATATATAATATATAACAATAAATTTAAAAAATAAGAAATAATTATGTAAAATTATATAAATTAGCATATGAGAATTAATATATAATTTTTTTAATATATATATAATATCAATACCAATTATATTCTTATTGAATAATAAAATAATTATATCATTAAATAATGATATTTTTAGGTATAAGTTTTACTACAATTTTTAGTAATATTAGTATCAATTTTATATTAAAGTATTTCCACATATATAGGTTATACAAGATGATTGAGCAAGAAATATATAAATTGGTTGTATCTCAAGTGGCAAAAAGGAACACTTGTTGTTTTGAGAGACGAAGTTCAAATCCTGTGAGCAACAAAAAAATTTAATCACTCATGTGTGTGCCACGTCAACACAACTTCAGCAATTCCTCGCCCAGTTGGAAATTTCGGTAAACATGTGGCAAACTCCGACGAAAAACCGAAAAAAATTATTAAAAACCCTAAATCGGACTAAAAGTCATCAATTTTATAACTTATTGAACTAAATACATAAAGAGCATAGTTACAAGAATCAAGACTAAATGTAATATTGGGTAAACTTATCGGACGAAAAAAATAATTTTCCCCTTGAATAAAAGTCACTAGGCCTGGCAGGCCTTGTAGTAACTCCATTGAACCTGCTGCGCTTTGGGCCTTGAAGCCCATCACAGTTCTTCCGCTCAATTATCTCTGGGTAGCTGGTTGTTGGCCCTCCAAGAAGCAAGCCTTCTTTCACTTCCTTAGGCCCATCCTGGATTATCAGCCCATCACGAAATTATTGTATCATTATCACCATTAGAATTATGAAAATAGTGACAGAACAAAGAATTGCCACTTAATACAAATAATAAGTGATAATTTTAAAATATTTAACACTTAAAACTTCATTGCTAATATTCTTTTTTTCATTTTGGATAAAGATATAAATTCGCCTTGTTTAATTGCCATAGCTAAGGCTGTCGAGAATTGTGTGGCTGATACTTGCCGCAGTGCTGCTTTCTGCAGGGAACTTGTCTACCTAGAGTTTTACACTTTTTAAGCACATGAAAAGCTGAAAACTACAAATTTAAATCATATACGTTCTGTTCCTTTCCAGTTTCCACTAATATTTTTGAACATTTACAACCAAGAGAGAGTATCATCCGGAGACAGAATGTGTCGCCCAATTGCTAAGCGCAGAAAAAGATACCTTCTTTTTTTTAGTGGGAGAGCGTGCATGGAAAGAAGGAATCACGAAATGTATATGTTTGGCTTTTTGAAATTTGGTGAGAAAATATTAAGGATTTTTATTTTTCTTTTCCTTTATTAAAATCCAATGTGAAAGCTATATCTATACTATTATATAAAAAAACCTATTTTTTACTTACAAACGGCGGTTAATGACACCGTTGTGCCGCTTTTTTTGTAATGCCAAAAATAACCCTTATCTATACTATTATATAAAAGAAACCCCATTTTTACTCACAAATGGCGATTAATGACATTGCCGCACCACTTTTTTGTAATGCCAAAAATAACCATCAATTGATAAGATAAATACTTTATTCAACATTCTAAATTTATATTAATTAATAAATTAATTTTTTCTTTCTTTTCTTTTTTTTATGAATGTGTTAGTTTATATATTTTACTCTTTTTATAATATATTTTAAAGTGTAAAAAATATTTATTATATGCACGCAAGAACGACGTGCCACGACAGCTAGGATTGTGAAGTTGTAGCTCATGTGTTCGAGTTCCACAAGACACATAGGTATTGTTTTCATTTTATATGAGTTTATGCTAATTTATTACATTATTCTTTGTTAAGTAGAGGGACTGATTGAACTCAAGTGTTAGTTCTGATAAAAAAGAATAATATATTATTTAATTTATTAAAATATTAATGTAATTATGTAATTTTTTTTATGAAAAAAAGTGAAATAAGAAAGCTACATATTGTTGAATGGAAAGATCAAAATGCTCCCAGCAATATTTGGAATCACTTCAAACTCCAAAATCCACGCCTTATTTTATGGGTCAAATCGACCGAACTCGATCAGATGATGTTATTGTATGTTTGATTTGTGCAATTTATATATGGTCCACGTATGATGTACAATTGTTCATGTCATATACTAACGTGATAAGTTTAGGTGGATTAAAAATATAAATACCTTTTTTTTTGTTTTGACAGGAAAATAACAATTTCATTAATGAAGATTCCAACCAGTTTTACACTGACCACATCGCCACAATTTGCTTGGAGACTCCAATTACATACTGTGGTGCATTTTATGGAACAAACAAGCACAAAGGAAATCTTCAAGATATCTCCTACAGAACTGCACTGTCGCCATAGGAGATGACGCGTGACCTCCGAACACAAGTCTGTTGCGGTGACCCCATATTCCCCAGAGAAGTGTTAGAGCTGCTGAAAACTGCTGTGGCCGCTAAGTGACGTAACCAATCTACCGTCGACCCCGGTCAAAAGGAAGAAACAGCCCAAGGAAAATCACTCAACGCCCAACACTGTCTAGCAAAATCACACTGCAAAAAAATGTGTTCCTCGTCTTCCTGATCATGATCACAGACGGGACATCCTAAATCTACTTGAATATGCCGACGCTGCAATTTCATCATAACAGGGAGCGCTCCTTTACATAGACGCCAACCAAAATGTTGAATCTTACCCGGAAGATTCGAATTCCACAAGAACCCCCAACCTATTTTCTGAGTAACCTCCGAAGATTCGGCCAGCGTTCCTTGACGATGAGAGAGTTCTCTAGTCGCCACCCATTAAGCACTTTTAACACTAAACTTACCTTTTGGAGAAAAATGCCAGACGAGTCTATCAGGCCCTGAGTCATTGTTAATGGGAATGCACTGAATAGAATATACATCAGCAACACAAAACAAAGCGTTTAATTTAACCAAATCCTAAGCAGATCTATCAGGGAGTAACAAATCAGCAACCACCAAATCTTCCTCACCCGAACGTGCCTCCGAAATTGGTTGAAAATAAAACGGCCTCGGAACCCAAGGATCCCCCCAAACTCTAATGTTGGACCCGTTTCCAACTTGCCACCGGCACCCTACTTTCAAGATGAATTGGGAAGACAGGATGCTTCTCCATGTAGCAGAAGGCTTGAAGCCCATCGACGCGTCAGCAAAGGATGTTCTCGGGAAATAGCGAGCTTTTAGCACCCGTGTAAGGAGACTATATGGAAACATGTGCAACCTCCACCTCCACGCCTGTTTGGCAAGTAAAGCCAGGTTAAAACGTCTCAAATCCCGAAACCCAATTCCCCCATTCCGTTAGTCTCACATAAACGAGACCAAGCCACCCAATGAACCCGCCGTTACTTCAGTGCGCTCCACCAGAAATCTGCAAAAGCTAATTGGATTTCTCGAATCAAACTATTTGCAGAAGGAAACATTGCATTACATAACTTGGAATAGCTTATAAGACAACCTTTATTAGCACCTCCTTACCGGCACTAGATAATGTCTTTTCCGAGAGCCCCATTAGTCTGCCCCACAGGCGGCTCCGCAGACCCCGGAATACTTCAGATTTCACTCGTCCAACTACCGACGGAACCCCCAAGTATTTATCGAATTTTTGCACTACACATACATTCAATAATCCAGCCAGAAATTGCTGACATGCAATGTCAATATTTGGACTAAAAATCAACTCAGATTTAGCATAATTCACCTGTTGACCCGAGGCCCGTTCATAAAGAGAGAGAATGTCGCCAACCCCCATCACAGCGTCTTCCGTAGCTTTGGAGAAAATCAGAGAATCGTCCGCTAATAGGAGGTGGGACACTCTGGGAGCCCGTCGAGCCACCACTATACCTTGAATCACCCCATTTAATTCAAATTCTTGGATCAGAAGGCTGAAAACTTCGGAACAAAGAATAAAGATGTACGGAGACAAGAGGTCACCTTGTCTTAAACCCCGACTAGGTTGTACGTACCCAAATGATTCCCCATTTAACACGCATGAAAAGCTAACCGATTGTAGACACAGCATAACCAACCTAACAAAAGAGTCCGAAAACCCAAATCTGTATAAAACCGACTCAACAAAAAACCACTCTATTCGGTCATAAGCTTTAATCATGTCGAGTTTTAAAGCAAAATATCCTTTTCTCCCCTTCTTTTTATGTTTCAAGTAGTGGTTGCATTCAAAACCAAGCAAAACATTATCAGAGATTAAACGACCACTGACAAAAGCCGACTGAGACGGAGAAACAACAGACTCCAAGCACTGTTTCAACCTATTTGCCAAGATCTTGGAAACAAGTTTATAAGCTACATTACAAAGACTGATAGGTCGGAAAATGAGAGACATTTTCAGGGCATATAAGCTTCAGAATCAGCACAATGTATGTATGATTAAACGAGGCCGGCATATTACCAGAATTTAAAATCTTAAGAACACAGTGCGTGCGATCTGTACCTAGTAAACTCCAGTAGTGCTGGAAAAAGAATGGTGGAAAGCCATCGGGTCTTGGAGATGAAAGAGGCTCCACAGAGAATAAGGCTGCACGTACTTCATCCACCTGGAAAGGTGCTGCCAGTGCACTGTTTTGTTCAGATAAAACTTTGCCATGGACTCCCCTCAAAGCCGAAATCAAATATGCAAGAGATGGCTCAGTAGAGGAAAAGATGTTGTGAAAATACTTAGTGATTTTCCGTTGGTCCCCTCTAAATCTGAAACCCACGTCCCTTCTTCATTCCGCAATCGCTGAATTCGATTTACTCTAGCCCGAGAAGAGGCTCGAGCATGAAAAACTGAGTATTTCGATCACCGACCGCCAACCAATGTTGTTTAGCCTGTTGACACCATTTCACCGCCGCATCCTTTAAGAGATAGTCCAGCTCTTGACGTCAGGCCGAGAGTTCCTGATGTACTTCGGTTGTCCATAGTCCCCTCTCTAACTCGCTGATCCTGCATTCCAGCCACTTTTTTTCGCTTTTGAGACCCCCAGAACTGTTGGCGACTCCAAGCCTCAAGCAGTTCAGCACAAAGATTTAGCTTTGCAAAGATTGGCCACTCACTATTACCAATCCGCCAATGCTATCACGCATCAGCAACAATTTCAGAACACTCCGCAACATGAGTCCATGCTGCTTCAAATTTAAAAACAGGGTGTTGATTAGATTTTGTAATAGACGCCTCGTTAGCTAAGAGAATCATGAGAACACAGGAGAATAAACTATGGTCCAAATATAAATACCTTAACCTTTAGCAATTACTTATATTTTACTTTTCCACATGAATTGCACATTGTTTGTCTTGATCTATCTGATTTAAGTATCGAAAACTTACCCAGTTCACTCTAAGGACTATTATAAGGACTTCAGAGGTCAAATATGAGACAAGAACGACCCAGATAAAGGAAGCTTATATATTTCTACCTCATATCAAAATCCAGATCAGAACTTGAATGAGTTGAAAAATTATTGTAACTGATTTTATTATAATCTCTTTGTTTCATGGAATCCTAAATTGAAAGGTTTCCATGTGATATTATAACCCGCAAAAACGATACGACAACAAAATTGATTTTTCGTTATATTATGAATAATCACGGCTTAATAAAAATTATAGTAAATCAACATTATTAACTATGATCAAATAAAATCAATGAGAAAATTTTAACCTTTATCACGGTTAATCAATGTTTGTCATGATTTTTAGCTATAGCCGAAATAATAGTCATGATATTCACTATGGCTAATGTTTTGCGTCGGGTTTAATGCAATTTACCCTCCAGTGACATTGCAAATGAGCAAATTATCCCCTTATGTTTGTAAACATGAAGCAATTTACCCCCCTAGGCATGGAGGTAAATTGCTTCATTTTGAAAAATACAGGGAGGTAAATTGCTATTTATTTTTTCATATGGGGTAATTTGCTCATTTGCAATATCACCCGGGAGGGAAGGGTTAAAGCATTTTTTCCTTTTGGCTTCACTTGCAAAATAATAGCTAATGACCATTGCGAAGCTGTGGTTAATTCGTATTTCCTATGATTTTTTATTTTTTTTTTGTTTTTATGATAGTAATTACCTGTAGTGAAAAATCATTTTAGTGCAACGGGAGATTCAATCATAAATCTATAGATATGCATGCATTTTTGTAATATATGCATGCATATTGCATTTTCCATGGTTAAGATAGACGAAGTATAAATAAACCGTCAGTTCTAATCAATTTCCCGTTAATTTGGAAGGCATCTTAAGTATTGCAAAATTCTTTTCGAGCGTTTAAGGCTAGTGTAAATGTCAACTTGAATTCTTTATCTTTTTCTGAAAAATCTATCAAATGAAAATTTGTTCTCTTATTCGAATTACATCACAAAATTAAATTTAAAAGATATTGTAAATGTCAACTTGAATCTCAAATGAGATATATTATTCTCTTATGATGTTTTTATAAATATTTGAATTCATTAAAATTGTTTGAAATTACTTTCGGATGAATTGTGATCATTACTTTAATGAATTTTCACCCATAAAATTTCATCACAAAATATAAAATCATAAATTTAAAAAATCATAATAAGTATGTATATATTTACTTGAAAAAAGTTGTGCTCATGTACAATAGATTAGATAATTCAGGATAAGTTAAGAAAATATAAATGTCTTTAACAAAATTATAAAAATATGATTATCAATTGAATAATAAAAAAAGTATTTTCAGATCATTTTCAATAAATATTTGGGACACTGTTTATTTAAAACTTATTCAATAAAAATAAAATTTTGCAAAAACAGTTTTGAATACGATAATTTTGAATATGTAATTTAAAATATTAAGAGTAATTTATAAATAATTAAATAAGCTACCAATTATCAATGATAAAGAAATTAGAGTGTTCGAGAAAATTTTTTTATAGAACTATTATTTTGCTACTTTTGGATCTAAATTTATGAAAAGTAATTTCCTAATGTATTTCTATTTATCGCAAATGAAATATTCTTCATCGCAATTAAAGAACATCAATATTTGGCTAATGTTCATTAAGTAATAATGAAAAAGAGTTGCAAAGAAAATTTTCATAAAAACTAATAATATAAAACAAAAATTTAATATCAATTAAATTATCTTAAAGTTTGTTTTACAATATGGTCTATAATATTCATACTTTGTCTTAATTGTGAAAATATCATACATGAAAATATAAATAAAAAGTAATTTGTCCACCTCATGATCCACATAGGATAAGTATGTAGGCATATAAAATATAAAAATTAAAACACAAAATAAATCATTATTATCTAATAAAACAAAAAAAAAAGGATAAAAGCATTACTTAGTGGATAGAGTATTTATATATTCAATATTATCGGTTATCTATTGATTGATATCGAAACAAATATTTTGATCATTTTTCAAATAAATATACCGTACTGTTAAGGCGTTGAAAATATTAGAGAGCGGCTTTCATAGAAAACATCATTTTGCTACTTTTGAATTCAAATTTATTAAAATGTTTTGTCAACGCATTTCAATTTCTCATAAATGAAATATTTGTCTTTGAAATTAAACAAAAATCAATATTTGAGCTAATTATTGTTAAGTAAATAATGAGAAAAAGGTGCAAAGAAGTTTTCATAAAAATTGAAAACAAAAATAAAATTAAATATCATTTAAATCACCTTAAAACTTGCCTAGAAATATACTCCATAATCATTAATAATATATATTTATTGTGAAACATATATATATAGAAACTATCACATACGAAAGTATAAGCAAAAAGTAACTTGTTGGGTTGATTTTTAGTTTTTCCACCCTTCCCTCTTTCTCGAACTTGTTTTTTAAAAGAAATGGTAAATTACATTATATGCATGTGATTACTGGCCTAGCAACGAGGAGCAAAATAGTGTTTATATACTTCCTGCTTTGTAGACAGGCCCAACTAGTAGAGGGAAAAATTCCTAGCGTCAACAATTTTCTCCATGACAGGCTTTCAATGAGCGGTTATCCGTCAATTTTCATGCATCAATAGGACAATACATTACAAAGGTGTCGTGGCTTCATCGTTGGTTGTGTTTAAGCAGATTTATGGCCTTTGATTGGTTTTCCTCCTTATTTTTAGTACTCACCTTCTCTCTTTCTCCTGTAGATTTTTTTGTTCTTGTGTCCTGGTGGTTTCTACCATCTTTCCTTAAGTTTTCATCTTTTGTGTGGAGCTCTTTTTAAGATCTCATTAGGTAATCTTTATTTTCTTTAGTATTTCAACATGTCTTCCCTTATTGAGCGTGTAGATGAGTGCACAGTGGAGGATGAAATAGACCTAGTGGGTCTGTCCTCTTCGGGGCACTCTAGCTCAGGATGTTTGTCCATAGGTATTAACAGGCATGATGGGCTAGTGATGAGATGGGTGAACTACTCATGCCTCTGATTTAGGGGATGAAATCTATTTTTGGACTCCATCCTTAATCGTTTGGGAGAGCTACGTCATCCCTCCTATGATCAAACTTTTTCTCGTTATTTCACCTATCTTCACTAGCTGGGCTTCCCCCAGATTAACATACTTCTCAACTCGAGCAAGTAGGTTGTTGAAGCTGGTAGCTAGTTTTTATTTGAGGCTTTTAAGGAATCCTCTATTCACAAACCCAAGTAAGAGCACTAGCCAAGACCTCCTGACTAGTAGAGAGCAATTTTGGGATGACATTGGTTAAAAGTTGAATATATGGCCTCAAGGTCTCATTTTTATCCTATTTTGGCCCAAAGATGCTCAAGATTGTCTCACGATATTTCTTGTTGTTTGCAAACTAGGGTAAAAAATAAAAAAAAACTAAACTCTGCAAAGGGGTGGATTGAACTAGGCGGGAGCTGGTTGAATCACTTTTAGGTAGATTTCGTCAGTGTAGTAAGGAATACATGCCATTTATTTCCATAAGTATACATGTGTAACAACGCAACATTCTCAAACTTGTTGAGGCATTCTAGTAGGTCACTGGTACCATCATGAGGTGGTCAATGGGATGTTGTCCTGAAGCGAGCAGAAAGCTCGTGTCATCACTTTTCCGCTAAAAGGCTCTCCGCTTCTCACGAATGAGGTATCCCCGTCCATTTTCCTCTATAGTTCTATGATCTCCTAGCTAGGGCTTTCAACATTCCTACAACTGTCGTGTTAGCGTCTCCCGAGCCCGTGCAAGCAACAGGGTCTTGGTCCTTGGCTATGGTGTGACAAGTGGTGCCGGAGCCAGCTCATCGTGGGCCTTTCCTCTTGATGAACATGGCGTGTTGGAGTTGGGCACCTTGACAGCTCCAAAATCTAGTGTTGATATGGAACCACTAGTGAGGCTAGCACGGGAGCCATCGATAGCTGTGGTGGCAGTAGTAATGATAAGCTTCCTAAGGCACTTTTAAAAAAGCAAACTTATTTTAGAAAGAGGGGTTGATAGATGAACGGTAGGGGAAGGCATGTTAATTGCACCTTAACTTTGTTCCCTTGTGGCCTAGCAACCACTTCTCCACCAAGGAGTGGGTAACCCACACAAACAATCCATTGCCTCGACCACTATCAAAATTAGTCATCTCACATCTTATCTCAATATTTCCACAAACGACACTAATGATGGGTGCTAAACAGCACCATAAAATGTCGAAAAAGCTGCTGAGAATCCTAAGATTTTCAAGTGACAACCTACAAAATAGGGGATAGCACTTCTATGCTTAAGTTAGTAATGGACTTTACGAAGATTAAAACATAATTGCATGTGAAGAATGCAGGAATCAGTAAGCTCAATGATGAACAAGTGAAGAATATATGAAGTGCTATGAAAATGAAAGACTTACCAAATTAGTGAAAACTTATATGAGCTGAAAACGAGTGAAAACCTTATGTGAATAGTCAAAGGGTGAAGTTATGTAAGGTTACCTCCCTTAAACTATCTACACTCCTATTTCTAGGAGTTGGATGAGAATATTATAGAGGTAGTTGAGCACAATCTGGATACTCTCATATTCTTGGGAAGTCTAGTTTCATGAGATAACATTAGTCGAACTGTATGCCATGTCATATGTGTCCCATGTGAGCAAACAGAACCTGCCACATCAATAGGAAAATCGCCTATTTACGGGGAATAGTTACATGTTGATTTTACCTCAATAGTTCTGGCTTGTAGGCTTGTCACCTATTGGATGTCTCTTTAGGTTGATGTGTCATTATAGGTGAGAAATGTTGTTGATGTGTCAAATAAGTTGGTTAGGCCACTAATAGGTTGAAATTGGGCATCAACTAACTCGGTCTCCCCAACAAGTTTTAGTGTGGTTGGAGGTGGTTCTTTTGGTTTTTGGGCTTTGTGCATTTTGGCATACTAATTTTACATTATTGGCTAGGACTCTTCGATCAATTGGGTTGGGTAACTCTTTTGGCCTGTTTTTTGGGGGGGGGAGGGGGGGGGGAATTACATTAATAGAATATGCAAAATTTCTCATGAACAAGCATTGCATCAGAAATCCTAGCCATGTTATGAGTATCAGAGTTGCTTGTCCTACGGACAAACACAAAATGACATGCTGATAGAGTTTGAGCCCTATCACGATTCTCTTGCACTAGGTTCCCATTAATAGAGACGTCTTCCTCATTGGAGTTTACTCCCTGAAGGGTCTGAAGGAAACTACCCTGAAGTGATTGCCAGGTCGTCCCCTCTTTCAATGCTAGGAGCTCGGCGTGTTCCAAGGTCGCTAGAAACTGAAGGTCTTTGATCTGGTTTCGAGACAAGTAGACCTTGCATTACAACAATAGTCATCGTAGCTATCACTTGTTCCCATTTAGAGATTGCACCATCGCAATTAATTTTAACATATGGATCCTCAGGTCGCTGCTTAGTGTGGTGTGTTCAGTCTCACAACAAGGCTTAAACGAAACCGTCTGAATTCATTCAAGAATCGGGCAGCATCGACAATAATTTTCATAGGAGATTTTCCGCCATCCTCAATTAAAGCCTTGTTTTGGTTCCTCCTTATCACCCAATACACTGCCAGAAAATTATCACCTTCCTCCGGATCCATCTCAACGCACACTTCTACCATCCAGGAATCAACGCTCGATCACCATGAAGAGATAACTTGCCAAGGAAGATCCGTGAGCGCCCAAATCTGGTGCGAGAAAGTGCATTTGAGGAAATAGTGTTTGACATCTTCTCCTTACCTTACAGATAGGACAAACATTCTGGGCCACCATCTTCCAGCTAGCTCAGTTGGACAATATCATAAATGCATTTTGGCAAAATTTCCAGCTAAACATCTTTAATTTATGGGCGATATTCCTCTTCCATAATAACTTCTAGAAATCTTCATCGCTTGCTGATCATAATGCTGATTAGAAGGTGAAGCCTGAAGAGCTTGTCGTCGTGTCCCACTAAGTGATGTGCACTCTTCACTGTAAATCTCCCACATCTATCTCGAAGCCTTACTATTCGATCTTCCATCAGATACGAACCTAATGGGATGGATTTAATAATTTCAACATCCATTAAATGAAATACAACATTAATTATTACAAAACTTGAAAGCTCTTGACAACTTGAAAACTCAAAATTTCGCCTCATATCAAAAATATATGTTTCGAGTTGGTCTTTTAAAAAAATAATATCACAAGAAGAGAAATTATCAGAATAATCTCAGCAAGACAAATGAGCAAGTCATGGTCGGATTTGGCAAAAAAATTTCTCGATTCAAGACATGATATGCATTTGAGTAGTTCTGTAGATGCCTCACTAAATCAATTGTTGATTTCAATAATAATTAAATCAAGAATAGCAAGAAAAATCCCAGCATGATAATAGTGATAAAAAGTTACTTGTTGCCCCTCACGCCTTGAACGACCTTAGATAGGTATAGTATCATCCATCTTTGAAACTAGAATACACTTTTTACCACAAAACATCTCAACTTCTTTCATGAATGCATCCCATCCATTATTTCTCAAGTATTGTAGATGATCTTCGACAGTGACAATCAACCCCATCGCATTAACAATGTTTGGATATTTCTGTTGTAAGGCATTAGATAATTCATTTGTCAATTCCAACACTCTTATCATCAAATGAAGATAAAACAAATTCAACACTTTATTCCTTCCTGTAATAAATTGAGTTTGATGCGAACTACAAGATCTAGAAAAGGGAAAAGGAACATGACATCTTCTTATAAAGAAAAGATGACTAGATAGTGTATATTGTGAGAAGAACATGCAAGGAAAAATGATGAGCCAAAACCGCAAGGGCACGGTGTATCGTGTAGTACTCAAGATGTCGATCCCACAGGGACTATTGTGATAACTAGATTTACTCAATTTTGATTAGTCAGACCGAGATATATGAGTGAGACAATTGATTGAAACAGAAAAGCCGAAAAATTGAAACAAGAGGGTAAATAATAAGGTTCGATAGTCTAGAATCAAGTATCCCCGCAATGATCGATTAACAAACCTATCAAGAACCCTTTTCTACTCAATGTGATTAATCCAAAGGAAATTATCTTAATGTTGTTACCACCCTTTTTCAAGTATGTGGAAAGCCGTATTTGATTAATTAATCTACCTATTTTCATGGAAATGTAATTAAATCAAACCCATTGAGATAATGACAATTAGTGAGATCCTCATAGAAATTAAGCATGCTATCGCGGTTAATGCTTAAGTTTAATCTACGACTTTCTAACATGGAATTTTACCTTTCAGTACTTCACCCGATTTTTAAGATATGCAAACATGTGGCCAACATATTCACAAGACAAATAAGTGCTCGAAAAATAAATTGAATCAATTCACACGAGATAGAAAAAGAAAATTAGAATAATTCATTAATTTATCAAAGGGTTCAATATGATCCTAGAACAAGAATTCTACTCAGCCATAAAGTTAATGAAGAAGCAAAATAAATATTCCGGAGAATACATCAAGCAAAATTCTAAAAAGAAGAAAGAATTAGGAAGAACTGTGACCGATCATCCTAGCCATCTTGAAGCTTCCCCGACTTCTTCGTGTCTCTTCAAGCCTTGTATTTGCATTTTGATCCCCATTTTTCACATCCCTAGTTCCTCCTTTTATAGTTGTAGTGGAGCAAAAGGCAAAACATGGGTATGTGCAAAGACACCACAAGGTCGTGTTCTGTCAAACATGGGTGAATTTTTTTTTTTAGTCCATTTTGCTCCTGAATTATGCTTGAAAATGGAGAAACAACCAAAAGAAGTATCCAACAAAGAGATTGTCTTTAAAAGCAATAAATTATATGGAATCCTGCTTAAAAGGGACGGAAAAAAGCATGTATTTTTCCTTCACAAATATGTAGAATCCCTACTTATCAAACTCCCCCAAAGCTTGTCCCTAAGCAACAAAAATCCAGAGGCAGTAACCTCGAATGAGTGTAGAACTCGCCTTCTCAACATTGTGGCAACGATTTGTAATAACAAACACAACTTAAAAGCACATAGTCACAAAACACAAGCACACCGACATATTATGTGAAAGTTAACTCATTTAATGAGAGTAGGAAGTTGATCACACCATAACACTTCATTTCGCCCTATAGAGAATAGAGGATCGAGTCTCTATTAAACCTATAAGTCTCTAGTGTAGTCATTCGACCGTTTCAATACAACACCTTTCTCCATTCTTTTTCTACCAAAGTACAGATGTCCCTATTTTCGATAACTCTCTCTTTGTTTCCTTTTTTTTTTTTTTTTTTGTCTTTTTCAAACTGAGTAATTGCGTTCTTTAGGTCGTATTTTGGACTTTTTACATGAATGACAACATTGGTGATGAAGGCACCCCATTACTCAACCTAATACGTTTCCTAAAGTGCTTTGCATACTCATGACCCTAGTCGTGTTTTATGCGAATGACAATGTTTGTGATGAAGTCGCCCGGTTACTAGGCAACCGAAGCCAGTGGAGTAGGTGCGTTGTGTCCTCTTTTGTCTCTTTTTTTCTTTTTCTCCTTCTTTTTCTACCAATCTTTTTCTTTCTCTTTTTTTTTTCTTTTTCACTATACAGAAAGGCATACATCCTACTTCAGGTGTAGGAAAAGTTCAATCAGGTGGGGTTTAAACAATGAAATGACTTCCACAAAAACACTATGAGTTAACATAAGGCAAGACAACCCAATCCCGATTCAAAGTGCGTGGCGTTAGAACCCAACTACTTCATAACAAATTTAATCAACAGTCACATAATAACGCGGTTATGTAGGCTTTAATTCTATGACCTCCTACTTAGCATTCATTTAGCCAAATCAGCCACATGCATCGTCGAAGGGTCATATGTTCCACAACGTGAATTTAACACAAAAGCAGCAAAAAAAAAACACAAAATGAAATGGATACCTATAGCGTATAGCATTTGAAAATTTCAGTAACTCCCCAAAACTTAGACACAACATTGTTCTCAGTGCAAAAAAGATAACTGGGGGAAAGGACATACCAAATCATTGAGGAGGAAGGAAGTGGCCTTGCAGCAATTAGGGCATCGGGCAGAGGTCCACGGGACAACCCGGCCGCATGAGAAGGGGAAGGTGGCAGTGGAGCTGGACAGTGGTCGAGCTCGACACTGTCAGACGGTGCTTGCAACTACCAATTTTCCCAAATCTAGACGGTTAGATATGTGGGGTCGGGCAACGGGATGGACGGCAGAGGATCTGGCATGAGCAACTTGTATTGGTCGTCCATTCTCGTGATCATCTTCATGGCTTGGCAAGTGGCGAGGTCGACCCTATTTCTACCTTGGGCTTCTTCATATCCCTACAATGAAAGACCGACTGGCAAGGCAATGGGGGTAACGAATCCCCAAAATATTATGGCGTCCGACTCAATGTTAGCAATTATAGAGAATTGACGAATAAAAAATGAGCCCGTATCAATTTAAAAGTCATTAACCATGACCCATAATACAAATAATTCAAAACGATGTATGATGCCCTCACTATCACCTCGACCAAATAAAGTGTGTGCAAGAACATGGTGCAAATATCAAAAATAGGGGTTGATAATGGTGGACGATTTAGAGCGGGTTGCATCATACGACGTCTGCCTAGTCAGATCATACCAAAAGGGGTTCCCCGCAGTCCGTCCCCCTCCCCCCCCCCCCCCCAGCCGACTGGCAAATCAAAGATAGCATTAAACTCAGCAAGGGTCACGCAGAATTCTATGTGCCTAAATTGACAAGTAATACGACCAGTATCGACGTGGGGACCGTACAAGATCCCTTCAACTCGTAACGAACTCAAAAACTCACGAACAAGCCTATGATACGCGGGCCATCTACTAAACATGAAATCATGCCATCCTAGTCTAGCAAACAGATACTCAACATCATTAGATATCCCAAGCACATCAAGAACTTCATTATCAATGTAATGGGTGTTAGTAATAGTACGAGAGCGAATACCTTCATACCTGTTACGATCAGCAATGTCCATGTACGGCAAATCCGGTTATGATTGGCGAGCCCCGTGTTGAGCATCGTGTTGTGCTTGGGAAGAAGAGGTTTCACTCATCCTTTCTCTCTTTGGTGCCATGTGGGGAGATATAACTAGTGAAAATTGAAGAAATTGGTGTTTTTGGAGAGCCCAAGTGACAGGTCATCGTTTAATTGGAGAGATTTTGCAGAAATTTGGGGTGGCTCGATAGATTTGAGAGAGAAATACGGGAGGGAATTCAAAAGTTTGCGAAGTGGAAAAGTAAACATGGCCATTTTAGGGCTTTAAAATTTGAAAAGTTGCACAACACAGCTGTATTGGAGAACACGGCACGGTTGTGTTCTTTTCGGGTTATTCTGCTTTTGATGGTGCTTGACAACACGGTCGTGTTCTGGATCACGGCCAGGGCGTGTTTTCAGAAATATCGACGAGGAAATGCCACGGTCGTGTTGTGTAACATGACCAGCTTGTGTTTTCGAAATACATATTGTTCGAGCAAATCTGCAGAGATATAGAGCAACTGCTTGGAATGAGTGGATTTGTAAAGGATAAAAATAAAATAAAATGAAGAATAAAAATAAATAAAAATGGGAAAAGTAGAGATAGAAAGGATTGTGTTGCCTCCCGAGTAGCATTTTGCTTTAAGTCGTTAGCTCGACTGTGTTGTGGGGGATCAAGCTGACGGGTCGTAGAGTTGCAAATTGCCCCCCTTTTCAATTGGAGTCCCGACAACATAGTGCTTTAACCGTTGACTGCACCATAAGGAAAAACTTTACGAACATGGAAGGATCCCGACCAACATGAGTGCAATTTTCCTGGAAAAAAACGGAGGCCAGAGTTAAATAGCAAAACAATATCATCATTTGAATTCCCTTCGAAGAATGCATTGGTCGTGCCACTTTTCGGTGCGTTCCTCGTAGAGTTTTGCACTTTCATGAGTATCGAGCCTTAGCTCGTCAAGTTCACTCAATTGGAGACTTCATTTCTCACCCGCCGATTTGAGGTCAAAATTCTATTTTTTTATAGCCCAAAAAGCCCTATGCTCAAGTTCAACAGGTAAGTGATAAGGTTTTCCATAAAGCAAATGAAATGGGGTAGTGCTGATAGGAGTTTTCTACGCAGTTAGATAGGCCCACAAGGCATTATCAAGTTTAGAAGACCAATCTTTTCGGGAACATGACACAGTTTTTTCCAAAATGAACTTAATTTCCCAGTTCGACACTTCGACTTGCCCACTAGTTTGGGGATGTATGGGGTGGAAATTTTATGGACGACCCCGTATTTCTTCATGAGGGTTTCAAATTTTTTTTCAATGAAGTGGGAACCTCCGTCACTAATCACAATCCTAGGGACACCAAAACATGGAAAAATGATTTTTTTGAAAAGTTCAATTACAGTTTTGGCGTCACTAGTTGGGGATGTTATGGCTTCTATCGATTTGGAGACATAATCAACGACAACCAAGATGAACTTATTCCCAAATGATGGCGGAAAAGGACCCATGAAATCAATTCCCCAAACATCAAAGATCTCGACCTCAAGTATGTAATTTAAAGGTATTTCATGACGTTTCGAGATGTTCCCAGCTCGTTGACAGTTATATCATGCAAGTACAAATTGATGCACATCTTTGAACATTGATGGCGAATAAAATCCGATTGCAAAATTTTAGCAATGGTTTTAGAACTACTAGTGTGACCCCCATATGAAGATGAATGACAATGATATATAACGTAACGAATTTCGTCTATTGATAGGCATCGCTGTAACACTCCATCAGCACAATGCTTGTAGAGGTACGATTCGTCCCAAACAAAATGGCGAGTATCCGAGAGAAATTTCTTTTTCTGATGGAAAGTCATATAGGGGTAGGATGCCACATACTAAATAATTCACAAAATCAGCATACCAAGGTGCTTCAGCAGACATTAAAGCAAACAATTGATCATCAGGAAAAGAGTCATCGACTGGAATTTCGTTACACATTTGGTTCTCAAACTGTAGACAGGATAGGTGGTCTGCCACGGCGTTTTCGGTCCCGTTCTTGTTTCATATCTCTAGGTTAAACTCTTGGAGTAGAAGTATCTATCGGATCAAACATGGCATCGCATCCTTCTTGCTCAAGAGGTACCTAATAGTTGCATGATCAGTAAAAACAATCACTTCAGAACCAATGATGTATGAACGGAATTCGTCAAAGGCAAACACAACGGCAAGCAATTCCTTCTCAGTGGTGGCGTAGTTTATTTGGGCATCGTCAAGAGTACGGCTTGCGTAATAAATTACGTGCAGCTTGTTCTCTTTCCGTTGGCCGAGAACAACCCCCACTGCAACGTCACTTGCGTCACACATGATTTCAAATGAAAGATACCAATCAAGGGGTTGCATAATAGGTGCTGAGATGAGGACTTGCGTTAACTAATTAAATGCATCACGACATTCATTGTTTAAATCAAAAGGGACATCCTTAATGAGCCAATTAGTTAATGGCTTGGAAATTTTCAAAAGTCCTTAATGAAACGCCGGTAAACTCAGACATGACCGAGGAAGCTTCGAACGCCCTTTACCATGGTAGGGGGAGGTAGTTTTTCAATTATTTCAATTTTTGCTCGATCGACCTCGATACCTTGTTCGGACACCAAATGCCCTAAAACAATGCCTTCTCTTACCATGAAGTGACATTTTTCCCAATTGAGAACAAGATTGAGTTCCTTGCATCGCTGCAACACTTTCATTAGATTAAATAAGCATTCATCAAAATCAGTGCCATACATAGAAAAATAATCTATAAACACCTCCATAAGCCATTTCATAAGCCAAAAGGCATCCTCCTATATGCAAACGCGCCATAGGGACACGTGAAAGTGGTCATTTCTTAATCGCTAGGATGAATGGCTATTTGCAAGAATCCGGAATATCCATCAAAATGGCAAAAATAAGAATGCTTGGCTAATCGTTCTAGCATCTAATCAATGAAGGAAAGTGGAAAGTGATCCTTACAAGTGGCCTTATTCAACTTTCCTAATCTATACACATGTGCCATCCCGTGACTGTCCTAGTATGTATCAATTCATTATTTTCGTTTTTCACGACTGTGACACCTCCTTTCTTAGGAACTACCTGTGTGGGACTAACCCCAAGGACTATCAGAGATTGGAAAAATTACGCCGGCATCTAGCAACTTAAGGACTTCCTTTTACAAACTCCTTTATATTCGGATTCAATCGTCTTTGAGGCTCAATAGAAGGAGTATAGTCATCTTCTAAGTGAATACGATGCATGCAGATAGATGGATTTGCCTTTGATGTCATCAATTATGTAGCCTATAACACTCCTATACGGACGTAATACCTCAAGCAATTACAATATTTCATATTCTTAAAATGTATTATTTGTATTAAAGTACATATATCTAAAATGATCTTACTTATTAAAAATATATAAAATATAAAGAATGGAAACTTAACGTACTTTTAATGAGGTATTGGTGATGAGAAAAGTCATAATTATGAAATATGATGTTAATTCCTTACGATAAACATATATGTACACACATATTAAAAAATAAAATTGTTTAATTATCATGTCATTTTAATCACTAACAAAAATTGAAAATCAAGGAATACAAAAGCCAAAAGCAAAAGAACCAATGATCTCTTGGCCTAGTGGTTAAGATTGAGGTCCCATGATTTTAGAAGTCATGAGTTCGAACCCCACCAATGCGTGGGATGATAGTCTACTGTATAGCAGGATTATTTGTATACTGTAATAGTAAGGGGTTGTTTAAATTTAATTTATGTGATATTGTTGATCAACGTATGATTGTTGTAAGTTTCTCTATTAGAGATTGATAGTCCCCAGGACTGATTGTAATAGATTTAGTTCAATTAATAATATTCATCGCTTTCACTTAAAAAAAAAAAAAAGCCAAAAGCAAAAGAAAGTATTGTACATCGTATAAGCTTTAAAATAAAACCACAAAATAAAAAATGAAAGCTGTGTTTAAGATATATTAGGAATTGAATTAATCTCTATATTTATTATTAATCTAACACATGCATGCCTGCAAAATTTTCAATTAAAGTAAAATATAAATAAGAAGAAAACAGAATTCAATCGATCATTGTGGACTTCTTCTGAAAAAGAGTTCAAATTACACAAACATGAAAATATATATATTTATATGTGAATCTAAATATTTATAAAATATATGATCATATATTTAGTAGAATCATACTTAGATTAGTTCGAGAAAGTACTAATACACAAAAATTAAAATTGAGTGATTCTTTCCATCTTGTAAAGCATCATTAGGAGACCAAAAAAAATAAATAAATAAAGTCCGAAAAAAAATAAAAAAAATAAACTATAAAATAAAAATTTAATGATGAAATTATAATATATAAAAAATTGGTGTATAAATAGATACAAAAGGGTAGATATTTTAGATATAAAAAAAAACTAAATGCCAAATTAAGTATAGAATCATAGAAATAAATATTAAACGAAATATATACCTATTAAATAACTGAACCTATTCATTCTTGTAGGAAAATCAAAACCAAAACCAAAGAAAAAATAAAAATGAAATAAAATCTAAAAGAAAAAACTACAAAATAAACCTTAATGGATGAAATTATAATATATATAAAAAATGGTGTGTAAAATAATTAAAAGTGGTGAATATTTAAACAAATATAAAATTTAAAGCAGATTAAGTAGAGTCATACAAATAAATATTAAACAAAATACATACCTATTAACATTAAATAAATCAATTCCTTTTTGAAGAAAAATATAAACAAAAAAGAATGAAATATGGAAAAGAAAAATAAAATTTAACTAAAAAAAATTTAATGGATGAAACTATAATATGTATAAAATAAATTGGTGTATACAAAGGTACAAAAGAATAAATATTAAACATAATAAAATTAAATAACAAATTAAGTATAATCATACAAATAAATGTTAAAGCGAAATATGTACCATTGATACTAAATAAATCTATTCCTTTTTGTAGAAAAACAAAATCAAGTGTTAATCACCATATAAATCTAAAAAAAAAAAATTAACACCACAAAAAAAATAAATATTAAAATTTAATAAAGTAAACATAAGAAAAGGGTAGAGATTTATTAATTCAATATCTTTCAAGTATCATAAAAAATAATATATAAAAAATAAAATGATATCATGATAAAGAGCAAAATATTTGTCTATCCATAAAACATGTGTAAAAATTGAATAAATATTAAAATTTAATATACAAACCTTCAAAGATCATAGAAAAAAGCAAATAAATTCATATTTGCCATAGAAGAACACTATAAAGAAGCATATGCAGTGTTAAGTTTTTAAATCGTTTAGTGGAGAATGAATAGAATTGAGCCTATTTAATAAATGAAAAGATGCAGAGTGGATTTTGTCAATTTAAATACAAAATTGGTAGAGACTGTGATCATTATGTAAGTTTAAGATAAATACAAATTGAATTAGCATTATAATCTTGGAGGTAAGATTTGAGATAAGTACAAAATAAATATATAATATATTTAAAGTAGATGACTTTTCTAACAAATAAAATTTTTTCTTTAAAATTTTAGAGATAAGATTCATACAAATTCAAAATAAATATTTAAGATATATTTATCCAAAATCTCATCTTCAAGATATAGATCATAATTAATTTCTATTTATCTTAAATCGATACATATTTTAGGATTATATTTATCTTTGTTAATAGGTAAGAATTTTTTTATTTGTTAAAAACTTCATCTACTTTAAATTAAATTAAAATTTCTCTGTATTTATCTAGACAAATTCACTTATTGGATTCAAATAAAATATAGTTTATTATGAAATCAAAATCAAATTGAAAGAGAAAAAAATGTACACAATACCTAGGAACAAAAAATTAATGAGTATTTGATTGAAAAAATTACGGAATTAAATAGGAAAAAATACAAATGAATAATTGTTGCCAAATGATATGTAAATATTTAAATACAAACAATAATCAGTGCAACAAATAAATGATATAATTTAGAGAGAGGATTTTGGATAATAGAAAACAAATACTTAAATATATTTAAAATTGATGGTGTTTCTATCCAATAAGATTTTTTGTTGATAATTAAAATATTCAAAATTATCAGAATTTAGCATTGGGTTAAAATTAAGTTAATTTTGGTCAACTATCGTTTTGCTATATATATATATATAGATAATAAGTTGTAATTAATACGATCAAAATTTAAGGAGTTTGTTAAAATCTCCTTACTTATTTCTAAAAAAACAGTCTATAAACTCGTAACATCTATTTTTTTTTTTATCTTATAAGCTATTTCTCCAAAAATTTCACCACATATTTTCCAAGTTAAAATCTTATTAACTCATCAAAAATCATATATAACAATTTAATTTAAAATTTATAAAAACAAAATTGAATTGCACGGTGATCACTCGAACCAAGTCCTCCAAAGTTGGCTGCCATTTAATAAACTAGTACATTTGTGGCCCAAACCAATTACCTTTCCTTATTATAGACTGAGGCCCCTACACACTATTGCCCATCTCCACACACACACACACACACACGGTGAATATACTTATTAAATATTTGCAGTTTGATTTAGCATTTTCTCTATTATATTATACGCTTTGAAATCAAAATGTCAGACAACATTGAATCCCCAAATCAAAATCCCCAAGCCCAGAATCTTCCACCGGTGCCAGACCTAGCCATAGAGCCACCGCCCAAAACCCCACTGCCCACCACCATGACTGAAGCCGAGCAAGCACCGCCTCAGTCGGAAACCGCTACCGCCACCGCCGCTGCGAAGTATTCCAGTGCCTCGTTCAGCATTTGGCCTCCAACTGAACGGACGCGAGACGCCGTCAGGAACCGTCTAATCGAGACACTTTCTAGCCCCTCCATTCTCTCCAAGAGGTACGGAACCATTTCGCGCGAGGAGGCTATTGATGCCGCCAAGCGCATCGAGGATGAGGCGTTCGAAGCGGCGGGAAAGGCGGCGAGCGCTGATGATGATGGCATAGAGATTTTACAGGTGTATTCGAAGGAGATTAGTAAGAGAATGCTGGAGACTGTGAAGGCTAGATCTGCTGAATCGCTGGCTTCGGAGACGCCGCCGGTGAATGAGCCGGTGGTTAAAGCGGAGGAGGAGGACACAGGGTCCACGGCTCCGCCTCAGAGTGAGAAAACTGAGTCTGTGGCTGATGATGAATGAGTAACGGAAAAATTATTAGTACTTTCCGTTTTCTGGTCTGTAATCTTGTTAGTGAACCTTTATGGTTGGATATATTGTGTTAAGATTTACGATGTACTTCTATGTGGATCGTTCGGTGATAATATATCAGCGTTATTAGATATTACCAAATCTGTTTTTCTGGGTCTTGGTTCCTATGAAGTTTGCCTCTCTTTTCCCCAGAGAATAGTGCTTTCAATTCCTGTTCATGTCCATTATGTTTTGCGTTTGCGGACTTTTGTTCAAATTTTGGGGGGTGAGTTTGGGACTTACATTATATTCGATTGCATCCATGCTTTCTTGTTTATTTTGATAAGAAATTTGTCTTTTATAAGTATATGAACAGAGTTGAATTGAGGGTATTGAATGAGTAGTATTTAATTGTAGTCCCTTGATTTGATTGATAAGCTTGTAATTAGTCTTTGGATTTATGTTTGCATCCCGAATATATCCAGTCCCTTGGTTTTTGATGATTCTATGATTGGTTAACAAATGTGCTCAATCACTGTGTTCTGGATGAGACTTCTGCTGTTAAAATCAACCTTATTCCTTGACATTTTCGGCTTTAGTATTAGCTTTACGGTAATGACTGTATTTTGCTTATGGTTGCCTGTATGTCCATTTGCTCATTTTGACTGCATGTGTAGCAAATTATAGTAGAAGGGCTTGAATCCAGCTTACTAAGTGTAGTTAAATCGTTCATATTGATTGATCCATAATTAGGTTTGTGTCTACACAACCTTTTTTATTTACCATGATGTTGGGAACTTGATAGACTGAAGTGTCATGAAGTTTACTAATTATATTAGTCGATCGCATTGGTGGTTTTGCTCGTCTTTGGGGAAGTTTTACATGATGTGGCAAGAAAGGCTTCAATACCGCGTACATTACTTGTTCAACTCGTACATGGAATGGATGTGCTGGTGTTGAGATGTCCCAAGTGATTGTATGTCTTATAGTGATAGTGGTGGTTGGTTGTATTTCTGTTATGGCGATAAATATGCATTGAATTCATGATGCTTTGTACCTGATAGTCTAGATCACATGATGGAAGTGCACGCATTCTAGTTGATCGAGTTGTCATCTGAGCCTATGAGAAGAAATGTAAGAGCTTGCATGTTCTGGTGAAGGGTAGTGGTTTTTTATCACAACAGTTGATTGAATCATGTGTTAAGCGCCCTTATGTATAGGCCAATTTGATTAGATTGGGAAAAGAAACGCAATATTTCTCATGTTGTTTGTGTTTTTGTTGTCTTTGTTGGTTGCTGCTGATATGTGCGCACTTTAGCATTTCATGTGTGATTAAACCTTTGATCCTAAATTGATTATCCCAAATTCTACCATTCCTTTGATTTTTTTATACTTCATTCTTTCTGGATGGGGATTTTTGTTGATTGTTATTATGGAATTTTCTCTCTCAGGAAATTCTAGACAAATGCTTACATTCCTTTTATCACTTAACTAAAATAAGTTTGCAGTGATTTGATGATAACTTGTTTGCAACATGGAAGTATGTGATTTCACTGCTTCCCAGAATTTGAACCCCTTGTTCTGAAGCAATACTGTGTTTAAGCATCACCCAGAAAAAAACACTATACAGTGTTAGTAATTCAGGGGCTGTGCGAATTGGGATGATTTCTCTCGCATTGGCCCTCTCGTATACTTGCTTCTTGTTTCCGTTTTGTGTCTTTTTCTTTCATTGATCGTGGTGGAAACTCTGTGGCTCATGAACTTGCCAAGTCATTCTGTGGCTCATGAACTTGCCAAGTCGGCTCTTGATGCCGAGAGGTATGCAGCCAGTGTTTCTCCTTCTGTGGCCTCTTTAGCGCTGGATTTGGCTACTTAATCGAGGTATGCAGCCAGTGTTCCTCCTTCTGTGGCCTCTTTGGCGCTGGATTTGCCTACTTAATCAAAGTATCCCTCAGCAGTCCCTTGCTGATGCTAATATCTTTCAGCAAGGTTTTACTGATAGTACTTGATTAAAAGTTACATATGAGCTCCAAATGGTTCACTTGGTGGGATAATTGTACCTTATTTACAAGTTGCCTATTAACTTGAACGAGCCAAAAGGCTGAAGTTTACATATTTTTTTATATATGTACAAATATATGTTATATAAGTATATATAAAATACACCAAAAAAGTTAAACGGGGCGAGTTCGGGGTGGATGCGGATCCAACTCCCTAAACCCTGAACTCGCCTCGTGACACATTCAAGACTTGAAAACCCATTTCCATCGGGACGGGTCCAAGTTCGGGTCCGATCCGATCCAAATTCATTGTCATCCCTAATCTTTTTTACTCTCGCGTGAATTACAAAAGTTTGTATAATTATAAATTCAAGGATTTAAAAAAATTTAACTCTAGTTTTAAACTATATTTTGTTGAACATTGATAAATTTAAATTTATTTATGTGGAGCATTTGAAATATTTTCTCCAAATCATTCTTAAATTCAATCAAAGCCTGGAATCGCTCATTCGGGCACATCGACCCTCATTGGTTTTCCTCTCGGAAACCAAAAGTTTTTGTCACCGTATTGAAACTCTTCGTCACCATTTGGGGATGCATGGATTCGGGGTTGCTAGTAAAGGACATAGCGGCGGTTTAGCTTTATTCTGGGACCGATCAGTGTCGTGTTTTGCGTAGTTTTTCCAGCTCTCATATTGATGTAACAGTTTCTTTAGATGATGACTCCTCTCCATGGCGATTCACTGAACTCTATGGAGAACCTGATGCCTCTAAATGGAAAACTACATGGAAGCTCCTAACTACACTAGCTACTCAATCTCCTAGAGCTTGGCTCGTAGCCGGGGATTTTAGTGAGATTCTCGAGCAATCAGAAAAATAGGGTGGACTCCTTTGACCGAATTGGCAAATCAAAGATTTTCGAACTGCATTGGATGTGTCAGGTTTATTTGATTTAGGATGCTCGGGAGATTGGTTCACGTGGTATAATCAACATGAGGCACTGGACACTATTTTGCAGAGGTTAGATCGTGCATGTGGGAATCACATGTGGCAGCAAATCCACCCACTCACATGAGTCAACCCCCTCCAATCTATTTATTCGGACCATACGCTGCTACTTATTGAGTTAACTCCAACCAACAACCGTGCAACGCAGGAGTAGCAATACGACCTTTTGGTTTTGAGGCCGCTTGGATTCAGACAGAGGACTGTGAACGAATTATCAAGGTGCTTGGAAGCCAATCGGTGGGACGACGGCAGAAAGGAGGCTACGCAATATGCTTTTGTACCTGGTATATTGATTACTGATAATGTCCTGATTGCCTTTGAGATTAACCATTTTCTAAAGAATAAGAGTTGGGGCAAAAAGGGTTACATGGCTTTAAAATTAGATATAAGCAAGGCGTATGACAAGGTCTAATGGAGCTTTCTCCGGCATGTACGTCTATGCTAGGTTTTCATGCTCATTTCATTCAGCTTATGCTTATTTGTGTTTCCTCTGTTTCATATTCTCTTATTTTGAGTGTAGGCAGTTTGGTCACATTATTCATGAATGTGGACTCTGTCAAGGGGATACAGTTTCAACTTATTTGTTTCTTTTGTGTATTGAAGCTCTTAGCTCCCTAATTACTCGTGCTGAAGTGTCTGGACAATTACAAGGTATTCGCATTTGTCGAGATGCTCCTAGTATCTCTTACTTATTATTTGGTGATGATACCCTTCTTTGTTCAGAAGCCTCGATCGAGGCAATGCAGTGTATAAAATCCATTTTGCAGGTTTATGGAAGAGCATCGGGCCGAGAGATCAATCTTGATAAATCGGCCGTGGTATTTAGTAAGAACACATCTGATCACTTAAGGGATAGTATTTCGACTGGCCTTGGAATCAAATGTGCAGACCGAAATGACAAATATTTGGGCTTGCCATTGCTGGTTGGACTATCTAAAAAAATGGTTTTTAACTCCATTCGTGATCGCATATGGAACTGGATGAGTAATTGGAATGAGAAGCAATTATCATAGGCAAGCAAAGAGATCTTGATCAAGGCAGTAGTGCAAGCTATTCCTACCTACTCAATGGGGTTCTTTCGTTTGCCGGAAAGTCTTGTTCGTTAGGTGGAGAAAATGGTGGTCGACTTTTGGTGGCATTCAAGAGATAACAGAAAAATTCATTGGCTTTCCTTGGATAAAATGTGCACTTCTAGGTTACATAATGGACTCGGTCTAAGGGATTTAAGAGTGCTTAATAGTGTGATGCTCGCCAAACAGTACTGGCGCCTTCTTACACGTCCGGACTCTTTGGTGAGTACACTTCTCCGCGCTTGCTATTTCCCTGGGTCTTCTATTCTTGATGCTGAACTTGGACCACGATCCTCACTCACATGGCGAAGCATTCTCTCAACAAAAAGATATTTTTTGTGTTGGCTACCAGTGGCGAATTAGCGATGGAATGAAAGCTCGGATAATGGATCTACCCATGGATAAAGATATTCATCTTGGACCATTGCTGCCACCTACAATGGTTAGTCATCTTATTTATTCGTCTCTGCATGATTGGAATGTCACCCTTGTTGAATCTATTTTCCCTCTAGTGAATCCTCAAGCTATAATGGCTCTTCCCCTTGGTCAATCTTCTCGGGCTAATGAAATTGTATGGATTACGTGATCCAGCTACTTTTCTGTCTAATCCGCGTACCACCTTGCATTAGGGATTAAACGACAATCCTGTCCAACAGTTTCGTCTATCCAAAACCCAGGTATGATGCAAGGCTGGAAAAATGTGTGGAAGGCTAAAGTCCCGAATAAATTAAGGTCTTTATTTGGAGACTATATTATGCTTCTCTTCCTCTTAGTTCGAATCTTGCTTGTCGAATCCCCGACATTGATATTGTTTGTCCTCTTTGTCATTGTCCCGAGGAAATTGATCGTCGTACCTTTCTTCAATGCCCGTTCAGTAGGATGGTTTGGTGTTTGTCAAATTTGCAATGGTCGATTATCTCGAATTGGATGACGAATGCTCGAGATTGGATTTTCCAGGCTAGTTATGTGCTTAACAAATCAGATTTTTATCTCTTTCTTGTCATTTGTTGGTCCATTTGGTGGTGCAGGAATAAACTTTGGACAAACAACAAATCTCACTCTCCAGAGTATGCGATCACTTTTGCCCCGTAATACCTCGATTCGTTCCTTGGTGTTCTGGAGCCTTATCACCAACCCAGGCCGCAACCTGCCCCTCCACCTGGTTTCATCAAGCTAAACACTAATGCAACTAATTTCCAAGAGGTGGGAGACTTCGGCGTTGGAGTTATTGCTCGGGACTGTGCTGGAAATTTCCTTGCATGGACTGCTTCTCGACAACATAGGCGTTTAACTCCGAACATGGCTGAAGCATAGGCAGCCAGAATAGTTATAAAGTTCATGAAGGATTATTGTTGGAACAACATCATCATTGAAGGAGATTGTGTCTCTTTGCACTCATCCCTCACTCATTCGATGCCTGCTTCTATAATTATTAGGGCTTATTTAATAAATTAATATAAATTAAATAAAATTAACAAAAATAACATTAAATTATAAAGCATAATAATTTTAGTGCAAGTCGAACTCCTTAAGTTTGACTTCAGAATTTTTATTCTAAAGTCGAACTTAAGGAGTTCGACTTCAGCTTTTTAGGGCGTAGGGGGGAGTGAAATGGGGGGGTGGGGGAGGGGGGATGTCAGCCTACCTGTTGGGGAGAGAGAGAGAGAGAGAGAGAGAGAGAGAGAGAGAGAGAGGAATGTCAGTTTTTTATGGGGCGAGTGTGAGGGCAGGGGTGGGTGAAGGGAGAGGGGGGAGGGGGCGTCACTATTGGAGAGAGAAGGAAAGTGTAGTGGACAATTTGTATTAAAAAATTGATTATATATGGAGGGTAGTAGATATATGTATTCATTATTTATCAATTCTATTTTTCTATTATAGATTGATGCTATATTTTATATTTATATACATTATTAATATTATTCTTTTAAATATAAAAATTAAATGAATTTTATGTATATTTATATGTATAAATTGTAATACGTGATGTTGAAAGAATCGGGTACAGCCTGGGAACGCAACGGAAGTAAAAACGTTAATTTAAAGGCATAATTTAAACGGATTCAAAGGGGTGATTCCTATGAAGTTCTCGGGCGTTCGGTGTATGTTAAAGCATAAATAAAAGAGGAGAAGAATGCTTGACATGTGGCTAAAGGAAGTAAACAAAAGGATACATATAATGTAAATGGAAACCAATCTTTTTGTTTACTACACGTGAAACCGATACAAGCTTTGTTTCCTTTCCATTTATCCTTCCGTTCACTTGAGGATCCAAATTAGAATCCCTCTCATTTGTCCACACCGGACCATGGAAGAGTTCTCTAAACTATTGCTAGATAGTAGTAGAGAAGAGAAGAAAAACAATTCCAAAACAACACTATTGTTTAGTGATTTTTGGAATGTTTTGTTGTTCAATCCTTCCCAAAAGGTATGAACACAAAAGAAAGAAAAAATTTGCAGATATTTTAGAGTTTATTTGGATGAGTTTTTTGCAGGAGATCAAAAGTATCAAACAAGTCTTGTGTGTATAGTTTTGTGTAGTAGAATTCAAAACTACAAGTTACCTCCAAGGTAATCTACACACACTAACATATTTTCATGCATAACCTCCAACCATGATGGCATAAAAAACCACCTCATTATGCAGCATTGTGGCTGGACATATGTGATCATATGTAGAGGATATTAATTCCTCCTTAACTTGCTAGAACTTGTGTTTTTCCATGGACTTGCATTACTAGTCTTAGACCTTGATTTAATCTAATTAAATCAAGTCCAAACAAAAGTTTATTGAATAGATATTAATCCAATTAATATCATTCCAATTGATGCCAACTAGTTTATTTAATCCAATTAAATAAACACAAGTCCAAACTCTAATTAATTAATCCAATCAATTAATTAATCCAAACCCGATAAATTAATCCAATTAATTTAAAGGTTCTAAGCCCAAGAATCAACTAATCCAATTAATTAAGTTTTGGACCATCCATCAAATGGATTTCCCAATAAATGATCCAATCATTTATTTTTCTCCTTGAATTAATTTAATCCAATTAAATTAATCCGCTTCTTCTAGATTTAATTCCAAAATAATTCTACCAATTCCATAGTGATTTGTGTTTGACTCTTTAGGTTCAACCTCAACTAGACTTGGGCTTGTGTCCAACACAATTGGTCAATTAAATCCAATTTAATCAATTATTTTCCAATTAACCATTAACCGGAAAACGCCCGTCACCATAGGTGGTCGTCTAGCAACGGTCCATGGCACTAGAGACTAGGTGAATGTTGGCGTTAATATTTAGGCCCCCCGAGTACCATACGAGTACGGTCCTTCCATCATTCATCTCCCGGTCTAAGTCTAGGGCATGGAATTGGGTGTCGGTTCTCATCCTGGACTAGACAAGTATGCTCAATAACTCGTGACACGTTTGCTCTATTGATCGACGTAGAAAATCATTCCCTACTATTGTTTCGAGTGTACAATAACCATAGCAATATCCGTCCACCTTTTCTACCAAAATCGGAAGAAAACACCTTCAACCGAGAGCATAAAAATTTCATTTGTTAAGATTTTAATCTGATGAACAATGAGAGCAAAAAACACGGTGGGGGGGATATATATACCTAAAGAAATCAATGTTAAAAACAACGGTTTCTTTTAATGCATGCATGCGACTGCTGCATGCATGCATCCCATAAAGTAGATGGGACGCATGTAGGCAGCTCTCTCTCTCTCTCTCTCTCTCTCTCTCTCTCTCTCTCTCTCTCTCTCTCTCTCTCTCTCTCTCTCTCCAGTAGGTAGGCTGACATCCCCCTTCCCCCCACCCCTCCCATTTCACTCCCCCCTACCCCCTGAAAAGCTGAAGTCGAACTCCTTAAGTTCGACTTCAAAATAAAAATTTTGAAGTCGAACTTAAAGAGTTTTACTTGCACTAAAATTATTATGCTTTTTAATTTAATATTATTTTTGTTAATTTTATATTAATTTTATTAAATAAGTCCAATTATTGGACCTATTGTTCATGATGTCTTTGTTTTATCTTCTTGTTTTTCTACAGTTTCATTTTCTCTAGTTCATAGATCTGCAAACAGACTTGCTCACGCTCTTGCTCATCATGCTTATGGACGAGTTGTAGGGACTCACGCTCTTCCTTTTCCTAGTTGTGAACTCTTGATGACAAATTTGCCAAGTTAATGAAATTCTTCATTTCCCCCTAAAAAAAAAAATTCAGTTACATCAATTTGAATGTAACATGGATGCTTGCTATATTTCATATTTTAGATTATATATAGCACTTCGTAAATTGTCTTTCATCCAGTTTATCGTTCAAGGAAGTATACTCTAATTCGTACATTATAATTTTTCTTTTTACCATATCTTTTTCTCGACATTAATAGAAAATTAAAAATTGCAACATCACTTGGCATCCAATCAGTGGTCAGTTGATGCCAAATCAGAGCCAAGTAAGTTGCCATGGGACCTGCACCTAGTTGGTGCACCATCAACCACCAGTTAGCTTTTTCCCGGCACCATGACGCATTTCTAGCAGCTTCGATGGCCAAATTTTGAGCGACTGTGTATTTCTCGACGAAAATTTGAAAAATTCAATATTATTCATTTGAATTCGAATTCGATGATGCACACATAATTTCTAACCTCTTTTCATGCTCTAAAATATAGCACAAAAAATATTTTGATAAAAACACATAATCAAGTTCGATTTTCTGCTCAAAGAAAAATAAATTTAAAAACTAAGGTTTGATTTTTTTCCCAAACCACTCATCCGATTTTCACCAAATTTTAACTACGTGATCTCCTCATCAAGATCTACATATGGTGAAAAAGTCAACGAAAGATTTCATGCTTTCATAATTAAAACAAATTTTCCAAAAAAATCGAGCATAAAAAACTTTCAAGATCAATTAGACAATTTCAGTGAGAGTAAGCCATAGTGGTGTTTATACCACTGTTGGAAACTGATCGGTAATTCACAAATAAATCTGGCATATAATAAATATAGATGTATGTGCACACAAATTGATTTATCACATAGACACATTATTATGGATCGAATTAACTTTTAGTAGCAGAAGTATAGATGTCGATCCACATATCTAGATATGTCTTGTCTACAAGCCCATGCCTGGATTAGATCACAAACACGTCGTCTTTCCAGTACGTTGTCTTGAAGTCTTCCTCATATTGGATCTTGCTCCAAATGTTACCAAAACCACGAACACGACTTGCTCGTCCTAATGGATTACTGTAACCCACTCGTTTATACAACTCATATTCATGGAGTCTTTGAAGATGCTCCAAGAAAAAATATACAGAGAATTATATAGGGAGAGTATTTGGAGAGAGTATATTGGGAAAGTGTTGTGATCAACTTATTTGTTGTATCATACTTGTTTTTCTATATGTGTTTGATCACAACCATGTAACTTATTTATAGATGTACTCAACCTTATCCCTAAGATGAGTCCATATCCCGAAATACGGGAAAAATACAATTTACCCCCTCCCCCCTCTTGTGTTAAGGAAAATGAGAACTTTAACCCCCTATTAAAAATAAAGCAACAATTTAGCCCCATGTGTTATCAGAAATAAAACAAAATACTCCCCTAAGTTCAGCGGTGCACTACACGCGCCCCTCTTGTAGGGTATAATTTTTAACCAATAAAAATAATATTATTATTATATATATATATATATATATTTAATTTAAAATTTATAAAAATAATATTTAATATATTAAATATTATATGTTAGTTATAAAAATGATATACATTATTTTTTTTTCCTTTCTTATTCATCTCCTTATTGCCGCATCGTCGCGCGGCCGCGGCTCGCGCCCTGGCACCCCCATCTCCTTCCCCTTGCACCGCTGCCGGCTCCAACCCCCTTTCCTTTCGTTGCCTCCGTCCTCTCCCCTTTCCCTCGTCCTCCTCGCCGCCACCCCCTTCAGCCTGGCTGCCGCCACTACAAAAAATATGACATGTAACCATGACTGATTGTTATGGTTAATACTAAATAACCATAGTGAATAGTCATTGACCATGACCACGCAACGGTTGTCGGTCGGGATTTTGCGAGGGTGGCGAAAATATTTTCCATGACTAAAAGCCATGATGAATGTTTTTACCACGGCTTTTCCATGACTAAAAGCCATGGTGAATATTTTTACCACGGCTAAAAGTCGTGGTAAATAAATTTTTCATGGTGGAAAAACTAATTTTTGCATCGATTTTTATTTAATCGTAGTTAATAATAGTTATTTACCACGACTTTTGACCATGGTCATTAAAAATGTAGTTAATATTAAATTTTTTTTTCTAGTGCGCCTCCTCCTCCTCCCCCTTATGCGCCAAGGTCTCCCGCACACTCCGCCCCCCCCCCCCTCCCTCGCCCAAATCCTCCCTGCTTTGGCCGCCTCCTCCTCCTCCTCCTTCCTCCCCTTCCCGCGTCCCGTCGCCACCCCATCTCCCTTCCCTGGCCGTCTCCTCTGCCCCTTCCGCCCAGATCCCCCTTCCTCCCCGCCGACAGCTGCCTCACCGCCGACATCTCTCTCTCTCTCTCTCTATATATATATATATATGTATATATATAAATACATACAGATATATAAATAGTTCTTATTATAAAGGTATATATATTCAAAGTTTAATATATAATTCTAATTATGATTTATTTAAATTTATACCGTTGATTCGAATTGTATAAAAACGGTGCTGATTTATTAGTTAAATTTGGATCTTAGTTTGATCAATATCCAATGATTTTAAATAAGGGAATAAATGTTATTTTTAAATTTTAAATTGAAAAAAAAAAAAAGGCGCGTATCATTTACGAAACGCGTCAGGTCGGGTATTTTGCTCTATTTCTGATAACACAGGGGGTAAATTGTTGCTTTTTTTTTACAGGGGGGTAAATTGCTCATTTTCCTTAATACAGGGGGATTAATTGCATTTAACCCCCAAAATACATTTTTGAGACTACAAATTCTATCTCAAAAAGGGTCTATCGAAGAGAAATCCTTTATCTCAATATGTCTTTGAGAGATTACAAACTCTATCACATAATGTTTATCCTAGAGGATTCTTTATCCGAATATTAAATTAGAAAACTTCAAACTCTATATCAAATATAGATGTATATTGGATTACGGATCCACAAACCCAATCCAATGTCCAACATCTAAAATGATGGCAAATTGAATTGAATTAGTATTATGTTTTTTTTTTCTTTTTTTTAAGATAGAATTTGGTACGAATGGGTTTATTTAGAGTGATACTGATTAAATTTTTAACTTGAAGTGAACGAGACTTTCTAAAGAATAAAGCTTTCTTTGATAATTAAAAAGTTCAAATCCTCGTAAAAAAGTATTGCGTTAAATTAAATTTATCGTGGTCGATAACCATCTTGCTCTGCACAATAATATTTATATGATCAAGTCGGATATAGGTATAGATTTACAGAACTAGGATAGAGCTTAAACACTTTTGTATCGTTGAATAAGTTCTGCAACCGTTTAATTAAAGTGTTCATCACCTTATTAATGAAAATAAACGGAAATGAGTTTTATTTTCAATTTTTTTTCTAAACTGTTTAAATCAAATCGACTTAATCCAAAAACTATAAACAATTTATCGTCAACTTCTAGAACTTATTGATAAATTTATAAATATTTAGCCATTTTCCAAACAATCCAACTCAACTTTTCCTCATATTCACTTTTGTTTTCAGACTCTTCTAACATTCAATGATACTTAATTTATAACTATATTTTCAATTTATTTCCATAACAAAAGCACTAATTGTCGCAAACACTCCTGTTAACGCGTAAATTGATATAAATTTAATCAAGAATGAGGAGGGTTTATGATTTGATCTTGTTAAAACTTACTCGAGTCAGACGCTATATAATTAAAGGGAAAAACGCAAGCAACTCCCATGTGATATTGTAAATGTGCAAATTACCCCTTTATAAAAATAAAATAGCAATTTATCTCTATGTTTTTAAAAATGAATCAATTTATCTTTCCGTATTTTTTAAAATGAAGTATTTTATCTTCCTAGACAGAGGGGTAAATTGCTCCATTTTAAAGAACACGGAGAGATAAATTGCAATTCTTTTAAGAAATAAATAATTTTATCATTTATAATGTCACATAAAAATAAATTACATGACACTCTATAATTATATGTTGCTTATAGACAACTGGAAGTTGTCTATGTGTGTGCTAATAATGAATCAGCATTGTCTTCGAACTCACGTGCTTGCAACTGAGGGACTGACAATTTGTGTTGAATAATTACACAAAAATGGGGACACAAGAAAAGGAATGAGAGACTGATGGAATGGTGAGCAATTAGTTGAGGGAAGTGAGGAACAAGAAATTGTTTTAGAACTATTCTGGAATCCTTATATGAGTTGTATTTTATTTTATATCATTTTCATTCTAAATTGATTATTATTTGATGGAGAAAAAAGCCACAATATAATGATTATATTTATTTGGGTGATCTGACACACTTGAATAATCCCTTAATGTTGGACTTTTTCAGACCTCTAATGAGCTCAAGAAGGATCGAAAATATACAATACTAATCAAATAGTTATTACAATGAGGATGGGTTTACAGAATCCTTTTAAATTACAGATTCAAAAAAATATACGGAATATACAAAAACAGAGAAACAATACAGAGTTATTGAGATAACAATATATATATGTTGTGTGTGTATACATATATATATATATATATATATATGTAAGATAGTAAAACAGAGAGACAAGAGGTCGGCTCAGATCCTCAGATCCGATGGATCCCAAAGGGCCCCAAAACTCCGGCAACCACAACACGGTTGTTTCGGCCTAATCACCACATAAGCTTTGTCCACAAAAGGAGCTCACGAAGACCACTGTTCACAAAGGACTACAAAGACACCATATAGGCTGTTCACAAAGAACTCAATCAAAGAGAGCACAAAGAGATGAAGGAAGGAGAAAAGAGGATCTTAAGCCATTTTTTGGAGGAACACTCATGGAGGGGTATTTATCGAGAAGACGAGGAAGAGCCTTGATGAAGGCATCAATTCCGGCGACATAGGGAAGAGGCAGCGGCAAATTCAAGGAAGATTGAGGGAGAGACGAGGAGGCATCGTTGAAGATGAGAGAGGAAGAGACTTTAGGGTTTCAGCAAATGAGAAGAAATCATCTTTTATGGATGAAGAGAAAAAGGGTCGGGTTTAGTTCTTATGGGCTGAAGGGATGGGCCAAGCCTTCCAGTGTTGGGCCAGAAACTTTAGGAACATGGCCAAAAAAACCCAACAATCTCTACCTTGGACCATGGACCTAAAGGGAGGACCAGGCATAAGGGCGGATCTGATTTTCATCATCGCCAATCGGCGGGATACCGAGATAGTTCCTGGAAAATAGATAAAAGACTTGTATGTTTGGGTTAGAAAGTGCAAAGAATACTGAAGATATTTGATTATCCTAAATTTAAAAAACTGAGGCAAGTTTCTTTCCTGTTTGAGTATGACCCCACATATCAGTAAACTTCTTTTAAACTATCTTCAATTATTGCATTTACTTTTTCTTTATTCTCCTCCTTTTTAGGTTTCTTACAATCTTTAATGTAATGACATTTTCTTCCACAGTTATAGCACCTTCTGTCTTTAAATTTTTCATCCCTCAATCTAGACCTAAATTTTGGCTTACTATGACTGTTATATTTATAATCTGAATTCCTGTTCTTAGTTCTTCCCCTAACAAATTTACCTCATTTTGGTCTTGACTAGGTTTGTTTGCCTTAAGATCCATCTCTTTACATTTCAAGCCATTAACTACGGTTTCTAGATTGATATTATCTCTATCATATTTATAGCCGCTTTGACATCACTATAGGCTTCAGGAGTGGCATTTAGCAAAACAATGGGGGAGTAATCGTCACTATTTTTATCACCAATGAGTTTGATATCTTGAATTAACTTTGTAAATTCATGAAGATTGTACTCCATGTTTTTAGACAAGTCCAGTTTATATCTAAAGAATTTTTCAAGTAAGAAAAGCTTACTGGGTAAAGAAGTTTCAGTATATATTTCTTCTAGTTTTTCCCATAATTCCTTAGCAGAATTTTGCTTTCCTACATTTCTTAAAATATTATCAAACAGATTAAATGATAGAAGAGTAAGCATATTCAACATTTTCAGTTCTTTTTCCTTCAGAAACACTCCTAGCATATTTAACATCAATAGCTTTAAAGACCTTTTACTGAATTAAAATTCCTTTCATCTTTTGTTGTCAAATAGAAAAATCAGATTCTCCATCAAAAGGTTGCAAATTATAACCAACCATTTTAAATAGTAAAATGGAATATCTGTAACAGATGTAGTGCAACAAATATCAACAGACTACAAATAATAATTTCAGAATTAACAGAAAAGTTCCTTAACTTAGCCTCAACCAGATACTTGACGGGCTCAGGGGCCCCACCAAGTGAGGGATAAGCAAGGGGTTGATCAGTTTCTATTGGCACTAAGCAGTAAAGAGTTTCATCGCAGTAATCTTAAGCAAATTTCACACAGAATTGTAAATTCCACTAAGCAGTGTAAATATATTAAGATATCGAGAATATACGTGCACAAAGCAAAGTTAATTGCACAAAACGAGATAATAGCACAAAGCAGAATATATACTAAGCAGTATGCACAACGCCATTTTTTTGCACAAAGCAGAAATTAATGGGGAATTTGCACAAAGCAGTAAAATTGTAATTAAACAGAGTATACCCACTAAGCAAGATTCACACAAAGCAAATAATCGCACAAAGCCGATAAATTTCCAAGTTAATCGCAACGAAATAATTTGCAAAAAGCCAAAAGAAATGACAGACTTATTGCACAAAGCAAGTTTTAATAGGAACTAGATCGCATGATTCAATAGAAGACGCAGAATTCACACAAAACAGTAATAAGCCGCACACAACAAAAGAAAAAAAAGAGAGAGAGAGAGACTAATCACAAGTTATTAGATCTACTAAAGAGAGAGGATTAGAAAGCTCTTACCAAACCTGCATCGACCAGAAAGAGCACAATGGCTCTCATACCACTATTGGACTTTTTCAGTCCTCTAGTGAGCCCAAGAAGGATCGAAGATACACAATACTAATCAAATAACTATTACAATGGGGATGGTTTACAGAACCCATTTAAATTATAGATTCGAAGAAATATGTGGAATATACAAAAACAGAGAAACAACACAGAGTTAGTGAGATAACAATATATATATATATGTGTGTGTGTGTGTGTGTGCATAAATATATATATATGTATATATATGTAAGATAGTAAAACACAGAGACGGGAGGTCGGCTCAGATCCGATGGATCCCAAAGGCCCAAAACTCCAGCAACCACAACACAGTTGCTTTGGCCAAATCGCCACATAGGCTTTGTCCACAAAAGGACCTCACGGAGACCACTGTCCACAAAGGACTACAAAGACATCACAGAGGTTGTTCACAAAGAACTCAATCAGAGAAAGCACAAAGAGATGAAGGAAGGAGAAAAGAGGATCTTAAGCCTTTTTTTTGGAGGAACACCCATGGAGGGGTATTTATAGAGAAGAAGAAGAAGAGCGTTGATGAAGGCACCAATTCCGACGACATAGGGAAGAGGCGGCGGTGGATCCAAGGAAGATTGAGGGAGAGACGAGGAGGCGCCATTGAAGATGAGAGAGGAAGAGACTTTAGGGTTTCAACAAATGAGAAGAAGCTATCTTTTATGGATGAAGAGAAAACGGGTCGGGTTTAGTTTTTATGGGCTAAAGGGATGGGCCAAGCCTTCTAGTGTTGGGTCAGAAGCTGAACATGGGCAAAGAAACCCAACATTTAATCTTGCAGTTTATCTACTTTTTCAACTTAGTTCCCTTCTTTTCTCTATGGAGTAGGGGATGTTTATGCTATGGGGTGTATTTTTTATGTCAAGGGCGAAAATATAATTTTATCCTTCACTATATAGTTGATGTTCTATTGTTTAATGGTATTTGGATAACAAGCCTCGTGAATCCAAATATGTGGCCTTGTTTAGCTGCGTGTCAATGGGGTGCCACTGCTGTTGGAGGTTGGGGGTGGTGGCGCCATCGGTCGAGGCGCTTTGCCTCGGCTAGCGTCTGATTGAGGCGATTAGCCTCGACCAAGAAGTCGCCTGGTGACCATGGTTCCTCCTCGGCTGCTCTCTTCTTTTGTTTTGTCGCAATTTTGCTAGAGCTTATTACCCCCTTTGTAGGAGGCTTGTTCGTGTATATCATGGACGTAACAACAAATATTCAATTTTAAGATAAGAAAATTTATATGAGACTCAAACTTTTATTTCATGAAAAGTGACGACAAGAAAGTTTAGTACATTTCAAAGAGCATGTATATCGCTTTACGTACAAAACTTTCTCATTGTCTACCTTTTCCCAACTCCTTCACTTCCTTAATGAGTAACTTCTATTATTCGAATAAAATTCTTGTCGTTGGCCTTTAGGATATGATCCTAATGATTTCTCTAATTGGTGGATCTTTGTTGTCCAGTCTCAACTTTTCAAAATCATTTATTCCTTTATTGTGATCTATAAATTCCTTGAAATATCATGTCTAGATTAGTCTTTCTACTTCCTCTTTCAATTGATACCAATCTTTTGTGTTGTGTCGTCTATATTCATGGAAATGGAAATGGAAATAGAGATTAGAATTCATCCTCTTAGGATTATTTGGCATGGGTGACGGCCGATAAACTAGACCTTGCTACTTCACAACAATGAGGATTTCAGCAAAGCGCTTATCAATGTGTAGTGTGCTAAGTTACTTGGGGGCATGTGTTGGCACTCGTTTCTACTTCCTCTTTCATTTGAACGCACTATTCTTTATTCCTTATTGGAATTCCTGTTCATGAGGGTCATAGGTCTTGTACATGTACCCTTCTTGATCATAATATATTTTTCAGCTATTGCCAACAATTCATCGAGCATGGTTGGAGGTTTGTTGGCTATAGATTTCTTGAATTTGCCACTTCTTAAATTCTGCCACATAATACTTTACAAAAACTCTAGGTTAACATGTGGGTTAAAATGCAACTTAAAAAGTTGCTTCAGAAAGTCTCTGTCCATGATTGCTGAGACTTGGGAACTTGATCCCAGGTTGGATGGCTTTGGTCAAGATATGTGGTGCAAAAGGGTTGCAACTTCCAAAGTGAAAGCTTGTACGTCTTATGTCTTCCCAAGACTGGTAACCCTAGAGGTATTTGGGAGCCTACTCCTACATATAAGATCCTCTTTCTCTTGCTTGCACATCTCGAAGAGGTGGTGGAGGTAGACTATTATCTTCAGGTTGAGAAGTTCTATTATCAACCTCTTCGTCAAGGTGTTCTCTCTCTTGCAAGCATACGGGGCTCTGCTTGTTATCCCTGTAGCATCTTGACCTCGATGAGGATACCGAGGGGGTCATGGGGACACTATATCCTCTGCAATGTATTTGGCAACTGCTTTAAAAGCAACTTGAGCAAAATCGTATCCGATTAGCTAGCAAAGTGCTTCTGGGTCAATTGAAGCATAGGTTGAGGGGCTTGTCTACGCTTTTCCTGTCCTCCTTGCTACTATTCGTTGGGGTTACCCAGTCCTCGATTGTTGTGGGGGTTTTCCCCTCATGAAGCATGTTTAGAGAATCTATCATGCTTGCCTATACCCTCGTTGTTGTTCCTTGCTCGAGATCGGATATGCATATTTAATGCCTAGTTCGTTGTTACCACATATGACGTCTAATATGATGGAGCAAAAAAGCAACACCAAATGCAACAATTATATTCCTTAGGAAGCGATGAGACACACTTGAATAATACTTTGATCTTACAATGTACTCTCTTATTCTAACTTAGTTCCTCCGTTCTTTTCGCTATTTTCTTTTTTTTTTTTGGGGGGGGGGGGAGTATTGTACTTTGGGGAGCATTTAATATGCCCAAGGAAAAAATAAATTTTTATCCTCCATCATATGGTTACTTTTCTATCATAGTTAATTAGCTCGATGAATCTAAATATGTTGTCTTCCTTGAATTTGCTAATTTCAAAAAATTCGTCTGGCCCTTGTGAGTTTTTCCTTCATCCACCATTATTATTTTTGAATATTTGAAAAGATATTTTAGTTTGAAATATAGTTTTATTCTTCTTCTTAATTCATTACTTTTGAGGGCGATATTATAATTATATGAATCTCTACTTTTTAATTATAATTTAATTTAGTTTAACTATATATATATATATTATTTAACTATAAATTTAACTTTTAAAAGAAACACATGTCAATTATATATCGATGTGATATCAAAAAATGACAGACTAAAATTTGATGGATGATCCATACTAGGTTTTATATACCAAACAAAAGATTGCCTATCACACAAATGTGTTACTTTGTAACATATTAATCCGTGTCTGATATGCATTCAGTTTTACTTTACAATTTAACCATATTTTTTAACTTTCAATAGTGACACATGTCACTTAAACATTTTGTGATACCAATATTTAATATCAAAGTGTGATAGACAATATGTATGTTGCATGGCAATCTAATATAGCCTAATTTCTATTCCAAAGTCTATGGGTTCCTTTTGTAATTAGAGCAAAATGTAAGGATCAAATAGTTTGGAAATTTATCCCTCAGGGATAAAGACGTCAATTTCCACCTAATACCACCAAAAGCATCATTTCTCATCTTGACCTTATCGAAAAAACCTAATTCATCAATCCCCTTCAGCTCAACAAATCCCCCCAATAAATAAGGCCCGAAATCCCTAATCTTCATCCGCAGCACTTCCAGATCTACGGATGAAGCGCCCCCTCGCCGATGGCGGCCTTAACTCCGTCGCCGCCGGATACACGCATCCCGGCGACAATGATACGAACAAGAAGATTAAGCCGGAATGCAAACAAGACGAAGAGGAAGAAATGTCCAAGGAAGCAGAGGCGGTGTTGCTGGACGAGAATCTCTTGTACGAGGTGCTCCGGCATGTGGACGACGGTCGCACTCTAGCCAAGGCGGCGTGCGTCAGCCGGCAGTGGAAGCGGACCGCGCACGATGAGAGGCTGTGGGAGCTGATCTGCACGAAGCACTATCACCGCAGCCCGATCCAGCTGCGCGCCGTCGTTTTGGCTCTCGGTGGCTTCCGCCGCCTGTACTCGAGCCACCTCTGGCCGCTGCTGAAACCCGCTTCATCTTCGTCCTCAGCGCCGGCTGCTGTTTCCACGTGGCCTTGCCTTCCTTTAGCTCCGGCGCCGCCGCCAGGTGCTCCCAGATCTAAAGCTCGGTGGGGTAAGGATGAGGTCAATCTTTCACTTTCCTTGCTCTCGATTAAGTACTTTGAGAAGATGAGTTTTAATCGGAGCAAGTGAGAAATTAGTGGATCTCATTAGTTTCATTGAGGATGTTATTTTTTCTTTTCTTTTTTAAGTTTTCAAGTTTAGTTTCCTGCTTGTAATATTTGTGGCGAATGTATATAGATGTGCAATTATTGTATTATTACATCCAATTGGTCCTATGTTTGACAGATCTACACAAACTCCTTTGGCAAGAGTGGTCTTACCAATACCTGCCATCCCAACTATTGAGACAATTTGGAGTCAAGTTGAATATTTTGTAAGGGTATCTTTGATTTTAATCAGATTTTATCTAATCTAATGATTTTTGAATTCTTTCCACCTGAACTATTGGAGATGAGATCAGTTACTCCTTGACACTAGCTGATCAAGGAAGTAAATAGATACTACTGTGTTGCATTTTGAAGAAACTGATGTTATTCTTTCATTGAACAACTGATCCTTTTGGTGGAAAGAAGTTGCGAAAATTGTTGGATTAGACAATAATTTGATTAAGCTTAAAGATATGTTTAGAGGATATTCAATCTAATCTCGAAATTGTGTCAACTGTTGCGATGTCAGGAATTGGTAAGATACCTCTTGCCAAAGAAGTTTTTGTATCTCTATCAATAGAGGATCATTTGGAATGTACTGATACTACAATAACTAGAGGAGGATTATGTTAGAGAAAGAATGTTGATAATGTATAGGGCCATATGCAAATGAGAGCTCAGCCATTTGTGGAATGTATCATGTTTGAACGCCTAATGTTGAGTATTAAATTTTCTCCTCAATAGTTTGATTCTGATGGTTGTAAAACGCTTCATTTCTACAAGTATATGCATTATCAGATGTCCAGCTTGATGCTTTTAACCAGTCACCTGTTTGTTGTTATAATTATGGTGTATAATAAAGATAACATTATTTTCTTAGTCCTGTCATTATCAGTATCCTGTACATCAAAATGGCGTACTGATTACCTAAATTAATTTTTTGATTGGGCTCATTTTTTTTATTGAAGTAAATGATTTTTTTAGAAATTAATACTTATTAGTTGTAAGAATAGTTATTTTTTTTTAACAAGAAGACATCCTTTCCATAAATTAGGCAAACGGCCCAAGACCGACTGTACACATACAAAAGGTCAGAGACCAAAACATGAAAACATTAACTCAGGAACTAAAGTAAATATGACCTCTGCACCATCAGTGGGGACACAAGTAAAAACCTTGTAAACAATCATTCTCAGTGCTTCTGGAGAAAATGGCCTCGTCAAGGGAATGGAGAAAGCATCTGCAGCAAGAGACCACTTCTAATGGCGAGACATGACAGTCCTCCATAAGGTTTTTGTTACGACAGTACCACAATTTTCAAGCCACCATCAGTGCGTACTTGTACTCCCAAGCTTCCAAATTCCGGTGCAGATGACGAAGCCAAGATTCTGCACAATCCCCCCAAGCTCCAATGGTAAGCCAGGGGAGATCTGTAAGCACCCATGTCTGGCGAGCAAAATCACCTTCTAACATGGTGTGTTTTGAGTCCTCCTCTTCACATGAGTATTGAGGGCAAAAAGATTGAATCTGCAAATGTCTCCGTTTGAAATTCAAGCCCGTCGGCAGAGCCTGCTTGCATAGACGCCAAGCAAAAACCTTCACCTTCCCAGGAATCTGTTGCTTCCAAATAAAATCCCAACACACTATTGGGACCTCCCCTAAACCAGATCAGGCTACAACATCTCGATATTCCAAAGCCACAACAACATTGTAGGCACTACAAACCGAAAATGACTCAGTTTTAGAGAAGTGCCACAGTAACCTGTCTAAAACTGACGATTGAAGGACATGCATAGTTGCAATAACCTGAGCATCCGCATCACAGAAAATGGGAATTAATAAGTTCCAAATTCCAATCACCACCACCCTACAAAACAAGATCAGATACCGATGCATTTTCTGATAGGAAATTGTCCGGCGAGACAGGCCGAAATATGTGGGCAAAATTATTTAAAAAATGTAAAAAAAAATAATTCGAAATTGGTGTGTTTTCCACACCAATTTCGCTTTTAAGCGAAAATGGGCTTTGTAACCCCGTCTCCTGAAGAGACGGGGTTACAAAGCCCATTTTATTAGAACTGTGTCAGCATTTTATGCTGACTTCCGTGTCAGCATTTATGCTGACACAGAAGTAAATGGTGTCATTAAAGACGGAACCCCCGTCTTTAATGACACGGTTGACTGGAGCCTTCACATGGTGAAGGCTCTAGCATTCACGTGAAGGCTGGAGCCTTCACTTTTCAAGTGAAGGCTTCCAACCTTCACTTGGCTATATAAAGGGGGAGGGGAGTGAATTGTTAACATCAATTCACTCCTTCTCGTTTTCTTCTGCACTCCTTCTTCGTTTCTTCTTCAATTTTTTATTATGATGAATTTTGGTCCACGTGATAATAGTGTATTATATGATCAAAGAAATAATCGTTCTGAAGATGTGTCCGGAAATGAGGACACACACTTAATAATACGGCGTGACGATACTAGTTTTTTTCAAAATCTTCAAATAATCCCACATCATCCTCGAGTTCTACAAGTACTATATCACATGGGGTTTTTGGGTGTTTTTAGGTGTGGTCATATTGAAATTGATCAACACCTCATTACCGTATAAGTAGAGAGATGGCGGCCCGAAACTCATACTTTCCATTTTCCATTAGGGGAGGTCACTGTCACACTGCAGGACATCGCCATTATCTGGCACCTTCCGGTAGGCGGTAATCCTATCACGGGAGTAGATTCACGGCGCTCAAATCCACAATGGCAGGAATATTGCTCTAACTTATTGGGGTTTATTCCGCCGGAGGATGCATTTAAGCACTCCCGGATAAGACTACCCGTCTTACATGAATGACTAGTGGTCAACACTTGTGATGATGACAGTCCCTGGGAGGAAGTATTGCAAGAGGCACGTGTATGTGCTTTGTGCATTCTTGGTGGATTGTTGTGTCCTGATGCCACCGAAAATTGTGTGTCCCTATTGTATTTGCAACACATGGAGGACATTGAAGATGGCCCCCCTAATTGGGGTAGCGCGGTGTTGGGATATATGTATAGGGAGCTTTGTACGACGAGTCAGCGCGGTAAAATAAACATAGGTGGGGCTATGCAACTGCTACAAATATGGGCATGGTCCCGTATTACTACAATAGCACCTATTCGTTCCGATAATGTGTTAGGGATATGTCCAACCATCATTGATAACGAAAATGTTCTACCTCTCCCGCCATATGCCGCAAGGTACACATAATTCATTTATACATTTAATCATAAAATATCTCAATTTTTTTTTATTATTTTAATTCTATGTGGTATTTGTTATTTTTGTAGGTGGTCTCGGCATATATCCCAGACGCACACTGCACATAATACGTTGCGTGTTATCAGGGCTACATTTGACAGGATCCAAGAAAATGAGGTAAGTGGCTCATCGCATTTTCACGTTTAACATAGATTATCATATTTAATGAAATAATTTAATTGTGCAGTTTATTTGGAACCCGTATGATGGAAATGATCCGGGTGTCAGTTCATTGCCCGTATATGCCGGCCGCGTGCCATGGAACATTAGATGCCCCTTGATTCATTATGCAATTGTTGAGGTGCATCATGTAGAACGGGTTCTCCGTCAGTTTGAAATGCTTCAGGACATCCCCCCGAATCCACTAGTAAGTGAAAGACGATTATATTCTATCACTAGACGGGGTCGGCAAGATGCAGATTGGGCTTCGTTCCATCAACACTATATTGCACAATGGAACGACATTCAATCAATGTTGGTAGTGAGACCCGAAATCACGTATGGCCGTGGGACAGTGCCAGATTATATGAACTGGTATCACCAAATAACAAGGGTCCAAATTTCTCATACGGATGTTCCACCGGGATATCGTCCTGCTAATCCAAGTGATTGGGAATATATGGTAAATTGTAACTTGTCTATTTTTTTGTTATTTAAAGACGTTCAATATATAATTTATTTTTTCATGTACGTTGCAGGTTGACAGATTGGAACAACTGATGATCGAATACGACAATGTCCGAGGACTACGTGAAGGCCTACATGATCTGGTCAATTATTCACGTTCACGGTATCCTGCTGTCCTGGGAGGCCGACTACCAATTATGTTCCAAATGATGAGGCAGGCCTATCTACTTCGTATCATCAAACATGCACATCTACTTCATATCATCAAACATGCCCTACGATGACACATACGCCATCAAATGTTTGGCAAGCTGATCCGTCATATAGTGAAGCACAATTTCAAAATATTAATGAGGAGCTACGGAGACATTACGGGATATCACCTGTTCCGTTTGACTTAAACAGTATTGGCGAGCCCTCTCAACCGGTTCAGGACGATAGGCCCCGACGGAATAGAAGAAGACCACATTGTGGGACTGGTAGTCATTTCTAGATTATGTATGTGAAATGTTATGTATAAACCTAAGTTTTACGAAATAGTAAAAACATTTATTGACTCATTTCTCTAACAATTTGATACACATAGTTGTTACATATATCTTTTTAGTACACAATCAAACTTGGCGTGCACGATATTGTTGGCGAGCACGGACTTGCGGTCTATCCATTTCATTTGGAATTCGTGTTGAGACATGTCTTCCCGGACCTCGGCGATTGCGTAGTGCCGGATTGTGCACAAGTTTGAAATGAACAAGATCCCAATACTCCTCCCTTCACACTGGCTCAAACCTTCCTTCATATGTCTTCTTATATGCTTCAATACCATAATATGGAGGGATAAAGTTAGAAGCATTTACCCCGAAATATTGACATGTTTGTATGGCATAAGAACATGGAATCCCATTACTACCATATTTGCTACATGAACACTGCTGGTGCTTCAATTTCACGACGTAAATATGAGAACCCTGACCTGTCAAGCTTAATGTCAAGACTGAGGCAGACTGTTGATTATAATCAAACTTCTGCACAATGTGATGTACAACCTCACTTTGGCGTGCCTCAAACAATCTGAAAGCATAATCGGCCCATGGTTGATTAGCATTCATCATTCTAACACAACGGGTGGTGCGTTCTAGAAAGTATTGTATAGATCGAGAGAAACTTATTTGTATAATCGCCATTATGGGTAGGCGTCTTGCCCTTCAGAACCCCATTTATGCACTCCGACATATTTGTTGTAAGTATGCCTGTCCGCCAACCATCATCATGTGATAATGTCCATTGGGCCTTGTCAATCCTTTGCAGCCAATTATATGCTTCCTCATTCAAGCCCCTAATTTTCTCCATCATTCTGTCAAACTTACGGCTCATCTGCTCTGCACCGGCTCTCCAACAAAGATCTTTCAACTGAACATTGTTGAACTTCTTGTTAAAGTTAGAACACACGTGCCGTAAACAAAACCTATGTACCCCACGAGGAAACTTGAATGCTGGAACATGGTTGACAGCATTGATCAACCCACTATGTCGGTCAGAAATTAGGCAAATTCGGTCCTCTTCACCTATCAGTAGATGTTTGGTAAGCATTTTCAAGAACCATAGCCAACTATCCAGTGATTCTTCATCTACAAGTGCGAAGGCCAACGACAGTACTTGTTGATTTGCATCCATACCAGCGGTGGAAATCCATCGGGGCTTGGGAAAGTAAGGGGTGACATAGAGAAAAGAGAGCAATGGACCTCATCTGCCGTAAACGGTGCTGACAACCGAGCATTCATTTCTAGTGAAACTTGAGACGGTACATTAGTGAGCACAGCCTCAAAGTCAGTATTCAATGGCTCGCAAGATTGAAAAAACTCCTAAAAATACAAACTGATCATGTGTTCCATGGCACTCGAGCGAGATTGCCAATACCCCACGTTGTCCCACAAGCGTGTGATGCGGTTCTTTCGCTGTTTACTGGATGCACGGGCATGGAAAAAACATGTGTTTCTGTCCCCCTCCCGGAGCCACACAACCTTTGCCCGTAGCTTCCAACGAAGCTCATTGTCTTGCAATAAAGCATCCAGTTCTGACTGTAAAGCTTCACGGTATCCTTTAATTTTTGTGAGGTTAACATGCCTGAAAGAATGCCAACATGTTGAGATTCAAGATATTTAATGCGTTTATCCAAAGCACCAAGAGAGTGCTTACCCCACGATATAAGCCCCAGGCGACATTCCTGAAGGCGTTGCAATGGCGCTGAGTGGTTGTCGGGACCCTGATCCACCTGCCAGACATCGTGTACAATACGACCACAATCAGGGGCTTTCATCTAATAAGCCTGAAAACGAAAAGGGCGATGAGATAAGTGAGGAGACTGATGCTATTTAAACCCCGCTGTACGCACAAGAATAGGACAATTATCTGAATAACTTAAAAGGAGATGTTCAACCTGGGAATTCAAATGCAAGGCATGCCAAGGACGATCTCCAAAAGCTCGATCGAGACGGCAACGGACCGTAAACGGAGCTTCTCACTTATTACACCAAGTAAATTTTGTCCCCACGAAACCGAAATCAAACAATTGCATGTCTTCGATAGTTGACCTAAAATCACGCAACAACCAAGATTGAGTAGGTGATAAACTCTGTTTTTCATGAGGAAGTAACACTGCATTAAAATCGCCCTCGACTAACCACGGCAGAGAAGACTGATTCTTGAGACGGCGCAACAGTTCCCAAGACTCTCTCCGACAAGTAATTTCGGGTTATCTATAGAAGCCCGTAAACTGCCAGGATGAAGCTCCATCTTAAACGATGGAATTAATATGCCGACTAGACAAACTGAGAAGAGATACAACCAACGATTTGTCCCACAACAGAATGAGACCACCACTGCGGCTGATCGCATCAACGTGAACACCAAACATGTTAAGCCGACATTTTAATCGGTCTACTCGCGCTTTCCTGCACTTAGATTCAATGAGAAAAACTAGTGAGGGGGAATGAGTTCTGATTAATTCCATCAAATGTCGAATTGTCCCAGGACCCCCGAGCCCCTGACAGTTCCAGATTAGGCAATTCATAATGCTCGGTGGGTTTGCCTAGCAGTCGTCGTCGATGAAAGTTCAAACGAGCTTTATGAAGATCCGCCATCCAGCCGTTTCTTGGGTGGTCGACTCGACCTGCTGATAGCCATGGACAGGGGCAATTTATGCTTCGGCCCAGCCACCCCTCGACGACGACGCCCACGAATACCACTTTCGGCTTGGCCATCTTTTCCAGCTGAAAATTACGAGGGAAAGAAAGATCTCGCGTCCCCTCCATGAGCCTCTTCCAAAGAAACATCAACAAGGTTCAAAACATCCGTTAAGATTGCGTCCGGCAAACGATGAACAAATGATAACGAGGTAAGAGAACAAAGAGAAAATTAGGTGAGTTTTATCAACTAGCCTAACACCGAAATTCCAAAAGATCTGACTACCCCGAGCCCGCTGACTGCTACTGCCATTGTCCGAGCTAGATACCACCGGTGAGGTGAGACTACGAAATGGTCGGACCACCATTGGCCGGAGAGTAGGAGCATCGAATGACGATCGACTATTAAACGAGTTTTCTCGTAACCATGGACCATAGGGAGCATGAACGCCAGGATTAATGAAGCCATCTGAAAACTAAAGATCACACAACCACTGAATGTGGTCAAGCGCCACAGAGATAACAAAAATTTGGCAAGCGTTCATAACTAAAGCACACCACCACAGATGAATCATGACGCAGTCGGATCCGGAGAGCTCGTTTCAACGGCACTGTGACATCAAGAAGAATCCGCATGTGGAGCGAGTCCTGCCAAGTGAGCGAGTCCTCAATGTTGGTCTCATCTTCCTAGGATCCAACTTTATTCCCAATCAATCGTGCCAACTCATTGTTACGCAACCCTTACGGAATTCTATGAACGCACACGTAGAACGGACTCCAATTCAATGAAACTGATTCGAATGAGTCGCCTGGAGACAATGCCCAAAGAAGAAGAAAATTCCAATCAAAAGTCCATGGCCTAAGAGCAGGGGCACGCCGCAAGTCCATGATATGATGGAAGACAAAACAAAATCTGTTATCCGATATGCGACGAATGTCGACCCCCCAGGCAGGGTGTAAGAGATTAACAAATGTTCGGGACAACGCGTCAAAATTGGCCGGACGATGACTGAGGAGGCGCCCAATCAGCGTGAGTTCGAACTGGCCAGCAAGGGTGGGAGGGACCTCCGGAAGAATAACGACTTCATCCTCCTCCTCCGTAAGTAATAAAACTGAGCCCAATTCCTACAAAGACCCGTCCATAAAGCACTGACTACACTCAATAGTAGACTAGAAGACTACCAAATTAAGATAACACGAAAGAATAAACATACAATCGACACCCCTAAGGACGGGGACCCACCACTCCCACCGCCGGAGAGACACGAAACCATTCAAAAACTGCTGAAATTACCGTCAACATTAGGTAACCGACGAATAACAAGAAGTGCTATACACTGTTGTGAAAATTGGATCGAAGATTTAATTGGATAAATTATTAATCACTGGGTCAATGATCTGATAGGACGTTGAGTCGTCTAAATTATCGAATTAGAGATTGAATTGGATAAATTACTGGTCACTAGATCAGTGGTTTGATTAGTTGAATTATCTAAAAAGGTTTTATTAGAAATTGAATTGTCTAAAACAGGTTGGATTAGGTTAATAATCATTGGGTCAATGGTTTGATACCTGACAAACAAGAAGTGCAGCAATTAACATTAAGAAAAAGGATTAAGTACACTTTGTCTTCCTGAACTATTCGTGCAGTAGCATTCATCCTTCTAATTAATAAGTGGAACACTTGCCCCCTTGAATTAATTAGTTGGGTAAAGTTGCCCCTCCTCCGAATAATTATATAGTTCTACTATGTATTTGTACTTTTGCACATTAAAATTTCACTAAATTATTTTTTAACTAAAAAATTAATTTTAATCAAGATAAAAAAATATTTTATAAATGAAGAAGTTAGATCAAAAGTAAACTAATAAGTTAATATAATAGATTAATAAAAAAATATACAATCCCAATGACTCAGATATACTTTGAAGAATAAATTGACAATATGCTTAATGAAAAGTTGACACAATTAGGAAAAAAAATGAAGAAATATATTTTGTTATATTTTTGAAAGAAAATACATTTAAAAGAAATGAATATTTAACTATTCATTTTATCTAAAAAGAATAATAGTTAATAAGTTAATTTTATTATCAAATTAATAAAAAAAATTACATTAAAATTTTCTGTGTATTTATTATACTAATTCATTACATAACTTTTAGTGTATAAAATTTGAACTACTGAACTTACGGAGAATTATGATTTTCGTCCTCAAATTTTACATAAATTCAATTTTTGGATCTAACAATAAGATGTGATAATTTTGATTCTCCAAACTGTCAATTTTTCTTTTTTAGGTCCTTTCTATTAAATGTCCGTTAGAGCAAATGGAAAAAATATAGAAAGAAACACGACCGCGTTGGAGAACACAACTTGAGCATGTTATGCTCGGGCCATATTGCTTTTCTTGATCTCCATTGTCAACGCCAACTATAAATACATTAGTACAATCATCAGCTATGAACTAAGTACTGATACAACAAACTAAATTATGAAGAAGAACAACCTTCTTCAATTTGTAATAAACCATCAAGAAGAATAATCATTAAAGGGAAAGAAAAAAACAAGAAGCAACCGTGAGTTCATCCTCCCTAATGCCAAAGGTCAGCAACAAGAAACAATAGTATTGAGTAGTCTAGTTGGGGCCACAAGAACACCAGCATCCGATCGGGAAGTGAACGATAGTGAACGGAGAGAAAGATAGTGAACGGAGAGAGCGAAGTAAATCATACTAGACCGGACTGTAGGGAAGGGTTAGTTTACAACTATCGGAGAAGTACACTGCCTCACTGGTCCCAAGGGGCAGTTAGACAGCTTTGCCTTCAATGCCCCACAAGCCTGGTCCCAAGGGGCAGGCTTGCTGTGGCATTTCCGGTCGCCTTCGAGCCAAACCCCTTTTGGAGTTCGACTCTCAGCTACGGAACGAACCCTAAATCCAATTCGTCATTTTGACTTTCAACTCTATTATTGACGAATTGCACATTAAGAAATCCAGGTAAAAACATTGTGCATGTCCAAATAGGATAAGTTGTTTGATATATATATATATATATATTCGTTCTTTTATGTGAATTATTAGGGATATTGAATTTTTTATTTTTTAAAAATAAAACAAAAGGAGAGCTATTGTAGCTTCTTCCAACGAAATACATGAGATCAAAGATGATCCTGGACTGTTGAGAAGACTTAAACTTTGGAAGATGATGTGATGAATTACAAGAAAATGGAACAAGGAAAAGAAGCTAATAAGAAACGGAATAAATGATTGCGATGACTTAAAACAAAAGGTTGACGTAGATGTTTATACTTTTATCAATTTTAATTTTCCTAATTGATATATTGGTGATGAAAAGGGCCTAGCTTATATAATGTTAGACATAAAAATTGCAACTAATTTGAAAGAAAATCATCAAAACTTTATAATTAGTTAACAATTCCTTACTTTGTTTTTGAAAGAGTTTATAAGCTCATAACATCTTATTATTTAAAACTTATAAGCTTTTATCCTAAAAAAATTACCAATTATTTTATAGCATTTTATAAATATTTTGAAAATCTTATAAGCTCACACAAACACCCTCTTAATCTAAATTTCGGTTTTGGATGTAATCAGGCGGCACTTCCACGGAAAATTCTAACCCAGGTTTGGGTTTGATCGAATTTGAACCAATCATATTACAAGTGTAATACATTTGATGTGTGGTTGGTGTACAGTTCAAAGAACGGGGCAATTACATAAAAATGTATTAAGCTTATTCTGTAATTAATTCAATTTAACCAAACTTGATTTGGATAAAATTTTCCAAACTTCTCCACCAAAAATTTTATGGGACCTCACATGCCCGTTACCTTGAAATCTTCAATAAGTGTTAATGAGACCATGAGAGGGTAAAATTCATTTTAGTCCCCGAATTTTAATTCAAATTTTAAAATAGTCCTTATCTTTTTAACTTACTTTAAATTAGTCCCTCCAATGGATAACTTTCCCATATTACCCTTATAAAACTCTTTTTTTTTTTTTTTCAGAAAATCATTTATCATTCTTTTCATTTTTAGTTACAATTTGGTCCCTCTAATTTTAAACTTAGAAAAATATAGCCGTGTTAATGGATAATTTATCGTTAGACAATTATTTAGATAATAACTTGATTAATAATATATTAACATAATTATTGTGCATTTAATGAACTTATTGAGTTTTTAAAACCAAAAAGTATTTGAATAAATAAGTGGTTGGAGAAAAAAGTTTGAAAAAAAAAAAATAGAGCATATTTTTAAAAAAAAAAAAACTTCTAAAATTAGAACATAAATGAAAAAATAAATTTATTACTAAAATGTTCAAGAATGAGGTACATAAAACCTCGGGTAAAATTTAAGAGGTTCAATGTATTTCACGACAATTATATTGATATACACGTCATTAATCAAATTATTATCTATACTTTTACATGATTGATGAAGATCATCATTTTGTTGTCTTACATTTTTTTTGTTTTCCATTTTTTATTCTTTAAATTATTTTATTATTTTTGCTTTTCTTCTCAACTTCTATTCCTCTTTTTTTTTTTTTCTCACTCTTTTGTTCAGTAATTTCTCATAATCTTTTTCTAATTTTCAGTATTTTTTATATATCCAACTAACATATATATCTTTTAAACAACAATTAGGTTCTAACTTTAAAATTAAATGTGCACAAACATTTGAAAAATAATTGTCCAATGATAATTTTTCCCAATTAAAATATTTGTATTTTCTAAGTTTGTGTATGAGAGACTAAATTGCAATAAAAAATAGAAAGTGAAGATAAATGATTTTCTGTTAAAAAAAAAGAAAAGAAAAGAAAAGTTTCATATGGATAATATGAAAAAATTACCTGATGGAGGGACTAATTTGAAGTGGTTCAAAAAAATAGGAACTATTTTGAAGTTGAAATCAAATGTCGGGGAGTAAAATGAATTTTACCCGACCATGAGATGACCAAAATGTGTGAATCTCAAGAGTAGGCGTGCGAGACCCACATCAAACGCCCGAAGTCCGAGGTGTGTGTATGTAGGGTTTTTAATAGATATAATTATTTGTATTAAATTAAGTATATATTTAGGGGTGACAATTTAACCTGAACCCGCCAAAATCCGCCCCGGACCCACCCCGGGTCCAAAATATTGAAAATGGGGCAGGTAGCGGGTCCTGGGCGGGTCCCGAGCCTTAAGGATGAGAATAAATGCTAACAAAATATTGTACTATTTAATTTATTTATTGTTAGGTACATGTTCAATAGTTGATGAATTGAAAAATTGTCCCATAACACTTAACGATGAGAAAGACGAAGAAGTTGTTACTAATGTATAATCAATAATTCAATATGAATTGTTTGAGTTGTTCTATTATGAACAATTTTATTTGTACTTGAAATCCTTTTTCGACTTGAATTTGAGTTAGATCATGAACAATTAATTTTATTTGTAATTGATATATTAAATTTTAATTTTTTTAATTTATAAAAAAATAAAAAATAAAAAAAATCGGGTCTATCGGGTTAGACCTGCCCCGCCGGGTTTTGTATCGGGGCGGGGCGGGTCCTTCCCGGAGTTGGCGGGGTGGGTCTCGGGTCCACCCAAACCCGCCCCGTTGCCACCCCTATATATATTAATGATCAATCAAACAAATATATTGATATTTTTCAATTACGGAATACAATTAAAGGAACTAGAAAAATAAAAAGCTAATAAAGAATATCTAGATATACTTATGAGACTCGAGTATATATTTTTTTATGGGTAAATTATAATAAATTCTCCTAAAATTTGACATATTTACAAATACCTCATCTTTATTCAAAAAATTATTAATACTTTCTGATTTTAACATCCTTCTAACAACTACCCTATTTCATTAATGTCTGTTAAATTTCCATCTATTTTTTGTGGTGAATTGACCAAAATATCAATGTGAACTATGAATTAGTTTTACTTATTTTCTAAAAATAATTCAAGACTTCTTTTATGTACAAGAAGTACAAGAATAAAATTTTACCTAGCTAGCCCTTTTTACAATTTTTATTTAAAAAAAAATGATAAGGGCAAAATGTACAATTTTAGATCATGTCCAAAGAATACAGAATTTCATCAAACATCCGGGTGATTTGATAATGAAAGAATATTTATAATTATATGTAATTTTAAATAACGATAGATCAGAGCTCATCGGGCCGTTTGACATACTACAAAACCCCAACAATTCATGGACCATCGGGCCTAGTACCTAGAAGATGTACCTGCCCATCTACTAAGCACGTTAGGCTGCTTGATTATTACTAAAATAAAGAAAAGTATGTAGGACAAGAGTGGTTGTTAAAAGGAATTTGTGAGTTGTGATGAGGCCACTTGTTAGTGGATCCTTAAACTTAGTACAACATGTATTTAAATCAAAGACAGAAATGAAAAATGGTAGAAAAGCTTTTGCTAAATATCATCTTTTTCCTCTTTTTCATTTCTGGAGTCTCTTCCCTTATCAAATTGTGAAAATTATCTAAACCATATTAGTAATGGTGCTTTCATTTTGCCATGCCTCCTGGCCCTCAAGGAGGCAATACTTGCCCTTTCCGAATAGTCTGTGAAACAATAACATGATTCTTTGATCGACGCCGTTTTCGACCTTCAGCACTAGTTCGCCGCGATGCCCTCCGTTATTTCTCCATCTCCCTCATTTCAAGCTGGTACGTCAAACCCGCCTCCTCCACCTCCGTTATTATATCCAACCCAACCTTCCCCCTCTCATTTCGGTCAATCCTCCTAAGCTCGACATGCAATCATTCAATGATTTTTTATTTTTTTTTGCACTCTTCTCAATAAACCACGAAAATCTTGTGTATGCGACCCAGATGTCATGAGGGAGGCCCGCACTGGAAGCCCACCTGTGGTGTGGCCCAGGTCTGGTCCAAAAGCAGGACCATGTCCCGAGTGGTGGACCAGTTGGGCTTGCAGCTGATAGCCCAAATAAGGACGTGGGCCTAAAAAATTTGAAGAGCATCGACCCAGTTCCAGAAGACAAAAAAAAACCCAAGTCTATTAAAAGGAAACAAGCCCAGCAATGATTAAGAGCCCAAGACCAAAGAAAATTCCCAGGTCAATAAAAAGAGAATCAGCCCATTGAAAGAAAAAACAACAGCCCAAGATGAATAAAATGGCCAGCAAAAATAGAAGAAACTGGGGTCAAAATGAGCAGAAACACAAGAGAGGACGGGGAAAATTCCACCCTATGTGGTTTCATTTTCTTTCCATTTTCGAGATAGTGAGAAATAAAATTAAATATAACATTATTCAAAATATTTTTTTTTGGGTGTTTTGCACATTCTCCCATATATACATACATCCACTTATATATAAATAAATAAATATTATTATGTCCATATATACATTTATAAAAATGTATAAAAGAGAGTGATTTGACAATGAACAGTATTTTTTGTTTCCCAATATACAACAGAATACATACAAAAAATATAAATATTACTACATACATATATAATATATAAAAGAGACATGATTTGATAATAAACAGTGCTTTTTGTCTCCCAATATACAACACAATACATACAATACATTTTTTACACTATTTAAAATTAACTCAAAAAACAAACCCAAACATACACCCTATTTCTATAACACACACTTATTTATCTTTATTTTCTCTCTCTATCTCCACAAAACAAAAAAAACAAAACATTTTAAAAATAAAATCAAATATAGGGCCAGTTTTTTGATTTTCGATTTTTCAAATATTCTTCTACTTCTTTTTTTCCTCTATTCTTTCCTTCTTTTCGTCCAGCAAAACAGAACAACTTTTTTCTCCTTTCAAACATCCAATATTCTTCCAACACTTTAAATATTTTCCAAACATACCAGCCTTCAAATCTCGAACCCCAACAATGAAACCAACATTTGTAAAGAACACGACCAACAGTAAAAATCAAGGAAAAGTAAAAAACAGACTGTGGGCAAAAAGCAAGTGGCCTTTAGGCATCAACCAATAAATAACAGACATTGAGCAAATTTTGAAACCTTGAAAAAGGTTGATACTCTTCAAAAAAATGAGACCACGAGGAAATGAATTATGGGCCATAAGCTTCATGAATACAAATAGAGAGTAGCATTATGTACATGTGAGCTGCCAAGATTCCAAAAAGATAAGTGTAGGGTGGATTCACAACAAAATGGTTATAACAGTTTGTTCCATGAGGAGAAATGAGAGATGACTGTGAGTGTGCATAGAGGTGAGCAAGTTTGTGCGTTATGAAAGAAGAGAGTGAGCCAAAAAATGTGTAAGCAGAATGATAACAGAGTAGGTAGAGAATTTAGTGTGAATCAAAAGTAAATCCCCGGTGAAACAGACGACAGATTGCATAGAAGCAGTTTTGTCAAATTTTTCAAAATGAAGGAAGGTCAAAAGAAGCACTTTAATGTACGGGATGAAATGTACACCAAAGGCGAGGAAGTGTCTGGGCGTAACGGAAAAGCTCCAAAAAGGGCCAAGGGAAGGAAGTCACCTGATAGACCCTGCAGCACAGTAATGTAGACGATCTATGCTGCTGTTGTTTTCTGTGCCTGCATAAAAGATGCTGGATGCAGTCATCATGGACGCAAAAATATGTTTTTCAGCCGTGCAGAAAACGCGAAGGGAGTTTAAAAGCAAGGAAAATGTCTAATCTGATTGAGGGAAAGAAGAAACTCCCTGACTGCAATGTTGTCGGAGTCCGGCCATATTACACCCTTGAACAGTTCCCCAGCCATGAATCTGCTATGGAAAGAGGAAGAACAACCTCAGCAGAGACAATCAAATAGAACATGCTGCAGCACAGTCCTGACCACGAGCTGTGCTCACTCATCCAACGTGGTTGTATTTCTGAACAAGGTGAAAGAGGCATTACGTTCAGCCAAAAAGCAGAAAAACAAAAGTTTTATAATGCAACCATTCAATGGTTCGGGCACGCTCAATTGGATTTTTCAGGCGGAGCAATATTTCTCCTATTACTAGATTCCACCAGAGTAGCGGCTGGACATGACTTCATTCTATTTGAAAGGTGACATGTTAGTTGGTTAAAGTGGATGTTCACTAACCACCAACTCTCTTCTTGGGAGGCTTTCATCCATGCTCTCGAGTTATGGTTTGGACCATCCACTTACGATAATCATCAGGCGGCGCTCTTCAAGCTCCGTCAAAGAGGCACAATTGCCAACTTTTAGGCTCAGTTCGAAAGAGTATGTAACTGGGTTGTTGGATTTTCACTGGAGGCAATCCTTAATTGCTTCTTTTGGGTCATCGTCTCAATATTCAGTAGCACTAGCAGTTCCTGTGCTCTATTAGCCAAGCCGCCGGCTTTGCCAAACTGTTAGAGGCTAAGTCCTTTGATGCTCGGCCCTTGCGTAGTATTCCCCTGCCATCTCCTGTGCGGTACCCTATTCTTCTACCTGTCCCTACGACCAAGACCCCATTTTCTATTCACCGTTTATCTTTGTCGGAGATGCAAGAGCGTCGAGCACAGGGTCTTCGTTTCAACTGTGATGATAAACTCAGCCCGGGTCACCACTGCAAGGCTAAACAGTTCCTCATGTTAGCTGATGAACTTGATCCTCCCGGAGCTATTGGACCCTAACTCTAACCTAGAGTCCGAAGTTATTCAACCCATACCTTTCCCACTGCGTTTCTTATCTTTTGAACCGCCACTGGACAACATCACTTCCTTATCCGTTGCAGTGATTTCTGGCTCCGTTTCCTCATGCACAATCCGTACATCACAGTTGAAACACATTATTTGAAATTCCATATGTTTAAATATGTGGCAAAATCTGTGGAAAATTCTATTACAAATATTCTATTTCACTCTTCTTTTTATAATAGTTCGTAACAACTTCTTCGTCTTCTCTCCTTCCACTCAACCCATATTTTAATCTTCCCTTTATATTAAACTGTTAGTGATTACATTGGTGCAACAAGTCACATATATGGACATTTAACTAATTTACACTAAGCTTTGTAAATTTTTGTTTGCTAGTTTATTTATATATAGACATTTAAATTTTGAAATTCTTAGTTTGTTCTCTATGTATATTAATAAATGTATGTAAATCTTTGTTGGCTTTAGAAAAAGATGTTGATAGAATTGAGAAAGTAGATATATAAAAAAGTGTACGCCGTAATGTTGGTGTTAGAAAATAATCCCTAGATGGTGTGACTGAGTTTATAAATTGGACAAAAGCACAACATGCTTTTATGGATTGGTTGAAAATTTGTTGTCCATGTAGTAAATGTAAGAATAGTAAGTACAAATCCACAGAGGATGTAAAACACGACCTTTATGGAAAAAAGTTTTGGAAAAAGTAATTACAATTGGACATCTCATGGTGAGCCTCTACAAATGAATTGTGAGCATCCAATGTTGGCTAATAACTTTCTAGATCAAACGAAAAATTAGAATAACGATGAGCAATTGAATTGGAATAAGATGATGGTGTTCGATGCAGCTTGTCCTGTATTTGTCCACAAGGGGATTTATTCAACGAATCTGCATGTGCTAGTCATCTATCACATGCAAACACGACTGGTGTAAGTTCTAACGATGGGGAACAATACAGTATTAATAATTTAGGAGCATTGTCTGAATTTTTTTTGATGCCATGTGTGTTGTAGATCAGGCATCCAGTAGGAGTGAAGCTCACTCTCAATTATCTGTGGTTACGAGGTTAGTGAACATCAAATTTGAATACAATATACCGAAAAGTTGTTATGATCATATATCACAATGAATAGGGGAGATGCTGCCACAATATCACACCTTACTCAATGATTATTATAGTATGAAAAGTTGATAAGAGAGTTGGGTTTACCTGTTGAGAAAATTGACGCTTGTAAGGCTGGTTGTATGTTATTGTAGAAAGATGAAAAGCATTTGGAATTCCACAAATACTTTGGGCATTCTAGGTATAAACCTGCAAGGAGTCAAAAACCTTGCCGTAAAAAATCTGCATATGCTACACATAGATATTTGCCGATAACACCCCGATTGTAGAGGTTGCATGCTTCTAGTACAATTGTTGAGCACATGAGTTGGAGTTCCACTCATGAGACGAAGAGTGGGGTTATGTGTCATCCAATTGATGTAGAGGCTTGGTAATATTTCAATGTGACACATATAGATTTTGCTTCAAAACCCTGCAATGTTCGTCCTTACTTTTGTACTGATGGATTTGCCCCCTACGGACAATATGACAAATTATATTTTTGTTGGCGAGTTATCATTACACTATACAACCTTCCTTGAAGGATGTGTATGAAATCTAGGTATATATTTTTATTTTTAATTATTCATGGTCCTATTAATTGCAAACAAGTTATTGATGTAAACTTGCATCCTTTGATTGATGAGTTGGTGCAATTTGTGGCAAGTAGGTGGGCAAACGTATGATGCATCTAAAAATTATTTTTTCATGATGAGGGCATCATTTGTGTGGATTGTTATTGACTTTCTAGCTTATGGGATGCTGCTTAGTTGGAGTACTGCTGGAATAATGGATTTCCCAATATATATGGGGAGGTAATATAGTTTCAATATGAATTAGAACATCAAAGTATGCATGTTGTTTTGTTCAAGTGTAGGGCTTGATCCTACCAAAGCAGTAAAGATTCACTCGAAATATCACTTGATTAATGTTCAGGTGGGGATATTTATGACATCCCCTGTGACCTTCAATGAAAGACCTTCACACTTAAGATGAGATCTTATTGGGACAAAACCTCGATAAAATAGCTACGCCAAGACTTCCTATGCTGAGTTCGAAAGAAGCACGATCGTTGACTTTCAGCTGAGTTCGTAAGAGTATGTAATTGGGTTGTTGGATTTTCACTGGAGGCAATCCTTAACTGCTTACTTTTGGGTCTTCGTCTCAATATTCAATGGGCACTAGCAGTTCCCGTCCTCTATTAGCCAGGCCATTGGCCTTGCCAAGCTGTTTGAGGATAAGTCCTTTGATGCTCGACCCTAGCGTAGTGTTGCCCTGCCGTCTCTCGTGCGGTACCCTATTCTTGTACCTGTCCCTATGACCAAGGCCCCATTTTCTATTCACTGTTTATCTTTGTTGGAGATGCAAGAGCGTTGAGCATAGGCTCTTCGTTTCAACCGTGATGATAAACTCAGCTCGGGTCACCACTGCAAGGCTAAATAGTTCTGCCTTGTGTTAGCTTACAAACTTGATCGCCTAGAGCCATTGGACCCTCACTCTAACCTTTAGTCCGAAGGTATTCAACTCATACTTTCCCAACTGCATTTCTTATCTTTTGAACCGCCATTGGACAACTTTCACTTCCTTATTGGCTGCAGCGGTTTCTGGCTTTGTTCACATTATTTGAAATTGTGTATTTTCAGATCTGTGGAAAAATCTATGGAAAATTCTAATACAAGAAGATATTCATTCTAGTTCACTCTTCTATTTATAATAGTTCATAACAACTTCTTTTTCTTATCTCTTTCCGTTCAAAACATATCTTAATCTTCTCTCTGCATTAAATTGTTAGTGATTACGCTGGTGCAACAAGTCACATGTTTGGACATTAAACTCATTTATATTAAGGTTAGTAATTTTTTTCCCACTTTATTTATATAAGTCATTTAAATTTTGAAATTCTTAGTTTTTTTTTTTATTATCTATGTATGTTAATAAATGTATATAAATCTTTATTGGCTTTAGAACATGATGTTGACAAAATTGAGAAAGTGATGTATAAAAAAGTGTACCCGTAATGTTGATGTTAGAAAATAATCCCAAGATGGTGTAACTAAGTTCATTAATTGGACAAAAACAAAGCATGCTTTATGGATGGGTTTAAAATTCGTTGTCCATGTAGTAAATGTAAGAAGAACAAGTACAAATCCACATAGAATGTAACACACGACCTTTATGCAAAAATATTTTGGAATTCTTTCTTACAATTGGACATTTCACGGTGAGCCTCTACAAATGGATTGTGAGCATCCAATGTCGGCTAATAACTTTCTAGATCAAACGATAAATTAGAATAACTATGAGCAATTGAATTGGGATAAGAGGATGGTGTTTGATGCAGCTTGTCCCGTATTGGTCCACATGGGGATGTATTCAATGAATTGGCATATGCTAGTCATCTATCACACGCAAACGAGGCTGGTGCAAGTTCTAACGATGGGGAACAATACAATATTGATAATTTAGGAGCATTATCTGGATTTTTTTTTTTGATACCGTGTGTGTTGCAGATCAGGCATTATACAATAGTACTGAAACTCACTCTCAATTATTTGCAGTGACGATGTTAGTAAACATCAATCTGAATACAATATACCACAAAGTTGTTATGATCATATATCGCAATGAATAGGGGAGATGCTGCCACAATATCACACCTTACTCAATGATTATTATAGTATGAAAATGTTGATAAGAGAGTTGGGTTTACCTGTTGAGAAAATTGACACTTGTAAGGCTAGTTGTATGTTATTCTAGAAAGATGACAAGCATTTGAAACTCTGCAAATTTTGTGGGCATACTAGGTATAAACCTGCAAGGGGTCAAAAACCTTGCCGTAAAAAATCTGCATATGCTACACTTAGATATTTGCCAATAACTCCCCGATTGCAGAGGTTGCATGCTTCTAGTACAATGGCTGAGCACGTGAGTTGGAATGCCACTCATGAGACGAAGAGTGGGGTTATGTGTCATCCAATTGATGTAGAGGCTTGGTAATATTTCAATGTGACACATATAGATTTTGCTTCAAAACCCCACAATGTTCGTCCTAGCCTTCGTGCTGATGGTTTTGCCCCTCATGGATAATGTGGCAAATTATATTCTTGTTGGCCAGTTATCATTACACCATACAACCTTCCTTCAGGGATATATATGAAATATGGGTATATATATTTGTCTTTAATTATTCATGGTCCTACTAATTACGAATGAGTTATTGATGTATACTTGTAGCCTTTGATTGAGGAATCGATTCAATTTATGGCAAGTAAGTGGACAAACATATGATGCTAAAATGATTTTTTCATGATGAGGGCGTCATTTGTGTGGATTGTTATTGACTTTGTAGCTTATGGGATGTTGTTTGGTTGGAGTACTGCTGGGATAATGGATTGTTCAATATGGATTAAATGCAATTTGCCCCCCTGTGTTAATCAAAAAGAGCAATTACCCCCTTGTGAAAAAATAATTAGCAATTTACCCCCTTGTGTTATTCAAAATGCAGCAAACAACCCCCTCACAGGGGGTTTTTTGTTCCATTTTTAGGGGATTTTTTGCTCATTTTTTAAAACACAGGGGGTAAATTGCTATTTATTTTTTCACAGGGGGGTCTTTGCACATTTTGCATATCACAAGGGGGGTAATTGCATTTTTCCCTGCTCAATATGTATGGAGATGGTAATGCAGTTTCAATATGAATTTGGACATCAAAGTATGCATGTTGTTTTTTTCAAGTATAGGAGGGTTGATCCTACCAAAGCAGTGAAGATTCACTCGAAATATCACTTGATTGATGTTCAGGTGGGGATATTTGTGACGTTCCCTTGTGACCTTCCATGAAAGACCTTTACACTTAAGATGAGATCTTATTGGGACAGAACCTCGGTCAAAGGGCTATGCCAAGACCTATCGAACTTGAGGAACCATGGCAGTCATGTGCACACAATGGTTGTATCTTGGATCAGGCGAGAGGTGATCATGTCATGGACATATTCATTATCAACCTTATCCAGTGCAGTGAGAATGTGTAGCGAGGACGGAGGGTTTCAAGAAGAGGATCTGTTCCCTTTCAGTATGTGACAGAGAACAGTCGTCCTTCACCGCCATTGTGCCCGCTGCTCTTGGTAGTAGCACAACTTTTGTCCGCCAGGACCACCACTTATCACTACTGCTGCGGATACATGCGACCTACTCCACCATTGATTATTTAATTGATCGAGGGTTCACGTGAAATCATACAATCCCTCAGTAGCTATAAACATGAGCACCCTACCATCAGGTACAACTTTTCGCCTCCTGAACTATTGCTCTTATTCTGGCTGAGACGTTGAACCCAGACTGACTTGAGCATCATAGTGTCTTTGCGGGGACCCCTTCCTGCTTGGCCCTAATGCGGTCTTGTATTGAAGACTTCGAGCATAGAGTGAGGAGTTTACCCAAGCAGTGGGAGCAGAAAAACACCTTAAACCTTTACTAAAAACCTTAAACACTTACCCCATATTTTCTGTATACAATAGATGTAAACCACAAACATTTGTACAAAAAAGATAAGCCGTTTATCCTAGCACAACAAGCTATCCAAGTTTACGATGCTCAATCCTAGCTTAAGAAGAGATAAAGCTGATTGGATGACTATGTGTCGAACAAAAACTAGATGAACTGTTGAGTCAAGGTGGACTGATGTTGCATTTCAAGATGATGAGGTCGAATCCATTCCAGTTGTTACTAGAGAAAATGAAATTCAACCTTTAGAAGACATAAACGACACACACATTTTTGTTGGAGAATATAATGAAACGAATGATGATGAAGAAGAAGAAGAAGAAGAAAAAGATAATTTTGAAGATTATGAAATGAATGATATTGAAGAAACACATGGATAAGATAATGATGATGATTACTAATTGAAGAAAATGCATTTTGTTATGACTAATATAAATTTTTCTCATAATTCATTTTGTTACAACTAATATTAGTTTTTTAACTTTTTTCTAATTTTAAAATATTTTATCTCATTTAAATAAATAAAATTATTTATCAATTGAAAAGACAAAAAGTTTAAAAGTTAATAGTTTCAAATTCAAAATTGACTCAATTAATATTACTATTTTTTTCTTTTGTTTTTTAATTTTTTTTATCTCGTTTAAATAACAAAATTATTTATTAATGGAAGAAAAATAGTTTAATAATTTCAAACACAAAATTTGCTCTAAATATTTCTTCCTCATTTCCAATGACCTAATTTTTTCTTTTCCCTCTCTTTCCCTCTCTCTTTTCCCTTCTTGTCTCCCCCCTTCTCATCATCTCTCTTGATGCCCCTTTCCCCTTGAAAAAAAAATCTTATTTTCCCTTTTTTTTTGCTTTACACTAACAATGTTCCAGATTGTGACTTGGTAGGAATTAAAGTGTGTTTTCTGTATCCCTTTGCCTATTGTGATGTATGGGTTTCTAAACTAATAGTGTTGCATATGAGCTTGGACAATGTTGATGCCTATTTGGTTATTACTTTGTGAAAGTTATGTTGCTGAAAATTTGTTATTGTATGTTATTGATATGTGGATGTCTACAATGGATGTGTTTGGCATATTGAGGTGAATGGGGATGATGACAGTATTGTGAATACTTACAATGTAGTATATTGAGGATGTGTTATATTTATTAAAGTTTGTTCTTCTATGTTATAGAATTGTGGATGCCTACAATGTAGTATATTGAGGATGTGTTTGGTACATTGATTTAAATTCATTCTTGTATGTTATAGAATTGTGAATGCCTACAATGTACTATATTGAGGATGTAGTTGGTATATTAAGGACGTGGTGGGTATATTGAGGTCGATGGGGATGATGATAGTATTTATGAGTGTTTTTTATTATGATAGTAGATTAGGATTCTAATTAAAACTAAAATAATTTAACTTAGTTAACTCAACTTCAACTAAATTAATCGTAATTGAATTAAAACTAAACTAACTTAATTTAGTTAACTCTCAACTTAAAAAGTTTCAACTAAACTAATTTAACTTAGTTAACTCTCAAGTTAAAAGCTTCAACTAAATTAATTGAACTTATTTAACTCTCAACTTAAAAGTTTTAACTAAACTAAACTGCAACTCAATCGCCATCACGTGCAGTATCCTCATCATCAGCACCACCACCACCATCTGCACCAGTGCTTGAAATTGCCTCAAATAATGTCCCTTCCATAATGACTCCATCTAATGTCATCACTCCGGAGGCTATCAGGTTAGATAAGTTAAAATGTTGGATTTTTTATAAAATATTATAAAATATTATATTATATTTGTTATTATAATTATCCATTTGTTACTTTGTAGGAATTCAAATGCTCATAAGGTCATTAAGGATATTATTATAGGCCATTATTTAGGATCATGGTCTTGTTTAAGAAAGGTTCCACAAGAGAGACATGATTTTGTTTTAAATATTTAGTATAAGATTAAATGTTAATTCTTAGTTTATATGAACATCAATTACTTTTTGTGTTGTTATCATATTTGTGCATTAAACCTTGCAGAAATGCTACCCTTGGAATCTAATGGATGAACTCAAAATTCATAAAATTTATAATTTTAGGGTTGGGAATGGCTCAGGAAAGTGATGATGCGATACTGGAAGAACAACAAGAGAACTTGTTGGATGTCGAGGTTTGGGGGGGGGGGGGGGGGGAGGGCTATAGAGAAGTGACTGAATGAGAAATTTCAGGCTATCTTACAAGTTAACAAAATGAACCGCCAAACAAACATTGTATCTGCATCGACTATCTATCGAGGTGGTTCTGCTTATTTTTCAAAGACAAATGAAGTTGGTAAGATATAAATAATTTACTTTTTTTTTACATAATAACTTATTTTTTACTCAAAAGTAATATTTATTTTTTTTAAAAGTTTATTAGGAGACATCGCTCACCGCCCGCCTACACTTGTTGAGCAGTTGGAGAAGTGTTGAAAACAAAAGAAAACAATTGGACTGGTCCGAGAGCGCTAGATGTAGTTGTGAATTTATATTATTTAAACAAACTCGAAGTAACTAATTTAAATTGTCTTTCATATTTGCTAATTATATTATTCTTAATTGTATAGAAAAAATTTCAAAAGTTGAGTGATGGTCAGAACATTACTTCTCAAAGTCTACTAGAGTCATCATCAAACACATCGATTAACGATCAACAACTATTGTTGGAGGTAACTGGAGGACCAAAGAAAGGTTGAGTTTGGGGGATAGGCTCAGAGGCAAGGACATCCACTTGGTCTACCTCTCTCACACTACCACTCTTACTCCAGTATCAAAACATAATGGATCAGAGTAGGTACACAAGTTGCTTCTTAAATACCAGACCATGCGTTGAGAAATGAAGCGCACAAATAAAAAGATGGAAAAGCTAATGAGCTTAATGGAGGATAAATTTGGGACTGCGTTGGGAGAAGATACGAGCGAGTCAGAAGATGATTCCGGTGATAATAATTCACAAGCCCAATCCGACCAATCACCTCTAGAAGATTGTGAAAATGATTATGATGCCCCCTTTTAAATATAGATACTTTAAAATTTTACACTTATATTTTGTGGATTGTATTTAATTTTCTTTATTATATGTATTTTTGCTTAACTATTTTGTCGTATTTGAATTTATTTATTATTAGAGTCAAATCAAATATATACTTATTATATTAAAATAATTATTTATTAAACAAAAATTTTGAAAGGACTTCTGTTGTAAAATGTCGTTGCAATTATGCAATGACTTCCATTGCAAATATCATTGTAAACCAAAAATAGTTTTGTAATGGATTGTAGTAAAATATTTATTGCAAAACTTGGAACTGAATGTAGTAAAATATTTCAGTTGAAAACTTGCAATGAAATGTCGTTGCAAAATTCATTGTAATATTGCAACGACTTACATTGCAAATATCTTTGCAAACGGAAAATGATTTTTGCAATGAAATTGTCACCAACTTTGTCATGGATATACAATTGCAAAAATCGTTGTAAAATATGAAAAATTAAATCATTGAGTAGTGCAATTTGAAGTGAAATTTTGCCATGCAAAAAAATCCATGGCCAATATTTGCAATGACCAAAGAAATCGTGGCTATATACAAGTGCTACCTATAGCAACAGAAATTTTGATATTGCAAAAGGCCGTGGGAGATCAATTGTGCAATAATTTTTTCATGAAATCTGTTGAAAAAATTCATTTATATAAGCCTGTCTTTTGTAGTGCCAGCAATATCCAGGTTAATTTGGCAAAGTAAACAATCCATAATGATACATTTGGGTTACTGGATTTGGATTTGGGGGAAGAATTTGAATAATGATTTCAAATGATTCTATTTGATTAGAATTTAAAATTCATTGATATTTAATAAAATATAGTTTAAATTTAGAACGGAAGGATTTAAAATCCTTTGTATTTAGAATTATTCAAATATATTCAAAGATCAAGAGAATGTTGAGTAGACTTTAACTATAGTCCTTGGAAACATAAGTTAGATAGGTCAGTCCAAGTGCAAATAATACAAATACCTTAACATTCTTGGTAAGTAATTGTTGTGGTGCTTATTGCTTTTGTATAGTTGGACTAATTGCATTAGTATGACGTAAAAGGCATCATAGATCGGGGATGTATTGTATGGATCGAATATATAATAACATCAAATCGCTTTAGTTGGATCGACGTAAATAATATGAGTTTTTAGAGTGACGTAAATAATATGAATTCTTAAAGTGTAAAGTCATTCCATGCATTGCTGGTGGGCAGTTTAGTTTTTTCTTCAGGACTTGTGAATCTCCTATAAAAAATGTGAACCAATCTAGATATCTCAAAGTTGAAATTTGAATGCAAATTTGTCAAGCTGGGACCTAATGATTATTCTTATCGTGATTATTTCATGTATAATTAGAAACACTTTTTGGAATACAACACATATACGTGCAAAAATACATATATTGCACCTATATATAAGGGAAAAATTACTTGTTTCTCTTGATCAACGGAGAAGACGTTTCTCTTGATCAACGGAGAAGACAAGAGAACTTGTTTCTCTTTTGGAGAAGGGACAAGAGCAAGAGAGCAAGAGCAAGAGAGCAAGAGAGCAAGAGAGCAAGAAGTAAGAATGCAAAAAATTATCTTGAATGGCAACCAAGGTCTCTATTTATGGACGTTCCATTGAAGAAGCCAAGTTCAACTTGTCTTCTTCTTCTTCTTTCAAAGAGGAAGACAAGTTTGATTCTTCTTCTTACAAAATGACAAACTTGTTTTGTCATATTAAGAAGAGAAGTTCAACTTTGCTTCTTCATCTTTCAAAGAGGAAGACAAGTTTGATTCTTCTTCTTACAATATGACAAACTTGTTTTCTCATATTAAGAAGAGAAGTTCGACTTTGCTTCTTCATCTCATAAAGACAAATCCAACTTTGCTTCTTCATCTTTCAAGAAGACAAATCCAACTTTGCTTCTTCATCTTTCAAGAAGACAAATCCAACTTTGCTTCTTCGTCTTTCAAGAAGACAAATCCAACTTTGCTTCTTCGTTTTTAAGAAGGACAAATCCAACTTTACTTCTTCGTCTTTCAAGAAGACAAATCCAACTTTGCTTCTTAGTCTTTCAAGAAGACAAATCCAACTTTGCTTTTTATTTTTAAGAAGACAAATCGAACTTTGCTTCTTCAAGAAGACAATTCCAACTTTGCTTCTTTATAAGAAGACAAATTGAACTTTGCTTCTTGAACAAGACAAGTCCAACTTTGCTTCCTCATAAGAAGACAAATTGAACTTTGCTTCTTCATCTTCTCCATAATTAATCCAATTAATTATTTCCAAGAATTCCATCATGGATTTGTGTGTGACCCTTTAGGTTCACCACTCAGCTAGACTTGGGCTTGTATCACATATACAATTTAATTAGCAACTTACTTATATTAGATTAATTAGATCTTATCATAATTAATCATCCTTAATTAACTCCTTAATTGGAGGGTACCCGTCACCATGGGTGGCCATCTAGCAATGGTCCATGACACTAGAGAATAGGTGAATTTATTACGTGAACCTGTGAGCTACGCGTACCATGCAGATACGGTCCCTCCGTTACTAACCTCCCGATCAAAGTCTAGGGCATGGAATTAGTTACCGGTTCCCATTATCGACTTTGATGTCTATGTATCAACTCTTCAAGTTATCCTTCCAATTTATCAATATAGGAAAAACCCTTTCTCCTATTTGATCAACAGCCATGGCCATGGGCTTCGAGGAACGCATAATGTAGAGAACATAGGAGGTTCGTTATCATCTCATGATAAGTAGCAGATCCTATCTTGGAACTCACCAACCTCCATGCATGTTTCAACTATTTCTGAAACATGACCGTATAATGATCCAGGATAAAACCTGAGACCACATTGGACATGATCAAGTCATAGCCGTCCTATGCACAAGGTTACTGTGGAACCTCAAGGCTAAGGACTAGTTAGTGCACTATCGTAGCCTAGGAGTTCTAGTCATACCGATCATGCCATATAGGGCTTCCATATGGCGACTCATGCGAGTTAATTCAGTGAACTTGATAACTCTTTATCAAGCACCCACTAAAGTGCGCAGACGTCGTACGTCTCTGTCTGTGAAACTCGACATTCATCATATGAACGCATCACTTAGTGCAAGTCGATAAAGAATGGTCGATGCCCTGTGTCGATCGATTAATCGACTTGGAATATTTTAGATCAAACCATAGATGTTGGTTTCATGGTCGCCATCATATGCGCGAGCCAACCCCGTAGTATAATTGATCTAAGGCCTTCGACCAAATGCTCATATAAATATAATGTTTAAAGCATATGATGAAGATGGCCAAAGAATATTTCTTAAATTAACATATTATTGAAAAAGATCATATAGAATAGTTTACAAAGAGCCAATCGATTGGCTTGACGGTCACCTATTCTAACAATCTCCCACTTGACCTAAAGCCAATTGCCCATTGTTCTTTAATCCCATCTTCTCAAGATGTTGAGAATGAGCAATTTGTGTTATCGGCTTTGTAAGCGGGTCTGCTATGTTCTTCGTTGATGTAATGCGATCCACTCGTACGTCACCTCTTCCTACCATCTCTCTAATTAGATGGTAGCGTCTAATTATGTGTTTGGCTTTGTGATGAGGTCTTGGCTCCTTCGCTTGCGCAATAGCCTCGTTGTTATCATAAAGTATTGTTGGAAAATGGTGAATGATAAATTAAAGAATAAATCGTGACAAGTGATTGGTTACAATGTGTGACACATAACACGCTCGTGATAGCGTATAACAGCTCGTGACACGTAGATGATGGTTGATGGGCCCCAATCATCATCCGGTCGTGTCTGATCAACCTAATGGGTGTATCATTTGGTTGAAATGATATGTCCACTGGGTGAAACCCTTTGGATGAAATGATGTGTCCATTTGTGTGAAATGGTATGTCCTTTGGATGAAAGGATGCATCCATTTGAGTTAAATAGTATGTCCTTTGGATGAAATAATGCATCCATTTGAGTTAAATGGTATGTCCTTTGGGTGAAATGATGCACCCATTCGGTTTAAAGGTCATAACCTTTCAAAGGCATATTTTCTGATTGGACATATCCATTCGAAACACCTTTCCAACTCCTATAAATAGATCTCCAATTTTCATTTCATGGCATTCAAGAATTCAACTATTCATAGCATTCTTAAGTATACAAAGCATTTTAGAGTTTAGCAAGAGAGTTTCAAGATATCGTTTGGTTCGCCGTTTCTCAAAGTTTGCAGTGCTGCTACTTTGAGGTATAAAGTCGTTGTGTCTTGGGAAACAAATTGCCAATTCCGTGAGCACCAGAGCGGGGCAATAATTGTCTTAAAGATAAAGAGTCTAACTCTTGCCTCGACTTTGTAATACACAATTTCCCGCACTATCCATCTCATTCATTCCGTACAAGTATAACTATAGGTTTGGTAATGCTAGGCACCACACCCAACTCTTGGATGTAGTTTTTCATCCAAACAACCTCCTTTGCAGCTTCAGAAGTTGCAATGCATTCGGATTCCGTTGTGGAATCCACTGTCGTATCTTGCTTGGAACTTTTCCAACTGACAGCTCCTCCATTTAACCGGAATACATAACCAGATTGAGACTTAGCGTCATCCACATCCGATTGGAAGCTGGCATCAATATACCTTTCCAATATCAATTCTCCATCACCGTACATAAAAAATAAATCCCTAGTTCTTCTCAAGTACTTAAGGATATTTTTGACAGCAGTCCAGTGATCGTGGCTGGCACATGCCTGATAACGACTCGTAACACTTAGAGCATAAGCTATATCAGGCCTCGTACATTGAACAACATATTGTATGCTGCCAAAGGCAGAAGCATAGGGAATATATGACAATTTCTTAACTTCCTCATCACTCTTGGAGAGTTTAATTCCATGCCTCATTGGAAGAAAACCCCTTTTTGATTCATCCATCTTGCCCGAAGATTTCTACCCTCTCTATCGTATCGACCAATTGGTGGACTCTACTTCCAATGTGAGCTCTTGAGCATGATGGATGCTTCTCAGGGGTATCATCAAATCATGTTGGCTCCTAAAGATCATAAACGAGTTAGTTTCATCACCTCGGCAGGAACCTTATACTATGTCGCAGTGGCCTTTGGTCTAAAAAATGCTCGTAAAGAGTAAGAAGGCTGACAACCACGTAACAGATTTAGAGGAAACATTCGAAGTTCTCAGAAGATATGGATTAAAACTAAATCCTGCCAAATGTGCGTTTAGAGTACGAAGTAGATGATTTTTGGGAATTATTGTCACTAAGACGGGGATTGAGGCCAACCCCCCTCAAAATGTTGGAATAGATCAGAAAGTCAATAGGGTTGGCTGTTCTGAGAACTATTCACCGATCTTCGAACAAAAGTAATATTATGTTGATGAGTATAGTAAGGATTCATCATATGCAACGATAAGTTTGTTGTGCTTACGGCTAGTATTGAACGTGGTCTCGATGTCACAACAAATGCCCACAGACCGGACATATGAATCTAACAAGTTGGACTGCGCATAGGTTGGCAGTCATAGGACCAACTTCTATGGATCGGTCTGAAACACTCCAAGTCGAAGACCTCGAGATTGGGTATCGAGGGTCCTATGAAGACTTACAGTGAGGATTACATTCAATGTACGAGTAACGTGTTTCATCGATGACAAACGTTGGACATCTATGCAATATTAGTGGGTTAGTTGATAAGGGTGTCGACTGATTGAGGTGACTCGTGGGAGTCGTCATAGGGAAGTCACACGGGCTTGGTCGATATGACAGGTATTCTCGATTTCGATAATACGGGATTAGTCCTCGGACTTGAGAAATCACCACAATTGCTTACATACAAAGGTTGTATCTAGGATCTGGCGAGCAGTGGCTATATCGTAAGACATGGTCATCCTAAGCTTTGTTTAGTGCAATCGAAGTACGTAGAGAGGACGGTGGATTCCAAGACAGGATCTGTCCCCTATCAAAGATTATGACAACGAGATCTCCTAAGCGCTTTGAGACGGTTTAGACTCTCAAAGTCTATGGCCATACAATTTGATTGAGTGGAAAAAGGATTTTCCCTACGTCGATCATGGAGTTAAACCTATCTCAAGTTTGAAGCATAGATGCCTCGTCAAGGATGGGAACCGACGTCCTATTCCATGCCCTAGACTAAGGCCGGGAGACAGGCAACAGTAGGACCCTACCTGTATGTAACTCGGAGCCTAAATGTTCATGTCGTATATTCACCTAGTCTCTAGTGCCATAGACCGTTGCTAGATGACCACCCATGGTGACGGACTACTTTGGTTATGGGATAACAGAAAGTAGGTCCAAGTCTAGCTGAGGGTTACCCTAAGAGTCACACACGATTCACTGGAAGTGAAGGAATTAATTTAGAATTAATTCCAGGAGATGATAATTTAATTGGATTAAATTGATCCTTTTTGGAGTGACAAGCCGCCATCGATTAAATGAACTAATCGGGCTTCGTTAATAAATTAGATTTGTGAATTTAGAAGTTGGGCTTTCCCTTTTTAATTAGATTAAAAGGTAAATTTATTATTTTGGGTTTAAGTATTAAATATGATTTAATACATAGTCTATTAGACTTTGGGCCATTTAAATTATATTTAATAGGCGCACTCCATTAAGCCAATCAAGAATGGATGGACGAGATTTGATCTAGAGGTTTTGAGATGGAGGGCTAGGATTGATCCTAGGATGAGGTTTAACTAGGTCAAATCCTAAGTCAACTAGGATTTGACTAGGTCAAATCCCTAGTTGATTAGGATGTGTCTCTTTGGAAGAGTTTGAGTAGGATTATATGAACTAGTCATATAAATACTCAAACACACACACACACACACACACACACACACACACACACACACACAGCGCGCGCGCGCGCGCTCTCTCTCACACACACACACCTCACATACTAATTTCTACATAATTTGCTACCCCTCTCTCTCTCTCTCTCTCTCTCTCTCTCTCTCTCTCTCTTCTCCACCCTTCTCCTTTTATTCAAGACTTTCCTTTGTTCTTCTTGATTCATTCAAGGTAGAACGTTAGAGACATCGGTAGCGTTGTGTCGATGTCCCTTCTCCCCTAAATGACTTCTTGCTAGCACGAGAGTTCGTTGGTATCCAGTGAAACGTGTGGACGTTTTTTAGAGGGCCTCTACGTTGAGATCTTGGTGGCAAAACGGGGAATAATGCGCGTAGCCGAACGAAGAAAACTACGAGGGTAAGTTTCCTCTCTTATGTTTCTTGTTCCAAAAAATTCGGCCTCCATGTTGTGTACTTTTCTTGAACATGAGATACACTGAACGCCCGGGAGAATTAAGGGCACACCCCTTGATCCGTTATTCATATTTAATGTATTCTTTAAATCCAATCTTAATCGCTTTTGATTTAAATATTTCACGGCTCTTGCGCTTCCTCCGCACTCCTCTTGGGCCGATCCGCTCCTTACACAAAATTAAGGCAGTTTTAGATATGAAAGTTCCTACCAATATTAACAAGGTACATCGCCTTACATGAAGACTAGCCACGCTTAGCTGGTTCATAGACAACACACCCAATCAGCCGAGCCGCCCACAACTTGAACTGAAGAAGACGCAGAAGAGGGTGGCCGAAGCTATTATGAATCACCAAGTCACAAACACAACAAAGGGAGATATCACCGATTACTTGGTGAAATGGATGGGATGCGGTAGCGAGGAGAATACTTGGGAACGGGTGATGGACCTCAAAGCATTCCTACTTCTGATTGAAGCTTATCATGCTCCCTGGTGCTGGGGACGTCGCCATCTCAAGTTAGAGAGAATGGCAAGGGCCGCACGCACTCTCGGCACCTTTGTCCCAATTTCGGCTACAACATGTCCATTGGTCGACTGTTGCTGATAGATGCTGGGCTTCCGCAAGTCTTTAAAACTTAATCCACAAAAAATACATGATGATATCCATCAAACTTAAATATTTAAACAAGTTCATTCCTATATATATATATATATATATATTTATGTAATAAACATGCTCAAGAAAACCGTAAGAGCAAGTTGCACATGCCAAGCATACAGATCTATGGCCCCTTACGTCGAACGTGTCTCTAAGTGCATAGGAGATACCTTTGTCACATACTCACATGGGACGGATGCTCTTCTTAAAACGATCCGTCCTTACTACATATTCAGACTGCACTGGACAAGGCTTATAATGAACATGTCTGCGATACGATCACCTTTCACCAGATCCAAGATACAGTCATTGTGTGAATGCGGCTGCCGTGATTCCTCAAGTTCGATGACTATCCCATACTATTGGAACCGGAGAACTCCAGTCATACCGACCAAGAAGTATAGTATGTAAATTTAGTTGTAGACAGTCATTGCAAAAATATGTATAGGTCACTAGCAAGTGGACTAGCTATCAAGTAGTATAAAAGATATTGAAACCACAAGGATTTAACAAACTAATTACCACAACTATAACTAACCCCTAATTATTTGGACGACCGCAAAGATTGGATGATTTTCGATAACTATGAGAAATCAATAAAACCAACTACGAAAGATTAACACGTCGGAGAGAAACACGGACATAGAAATATTGCTACGGCTATAGGTCCACCTAATTGATACAATGAATATAATATTAATAAGTTAATCGAACAAACGAGTATTTCCACATACTGATATTTTCTCTAATTTAATTTGATATACTCTTTCGAGTTATAGCAAACCTATTACTATAAAGGAATTAGTGGACCTCTCCTTTCTAAAACTCATGATAATAATGCATTAGGATCTGTTAGAAATCTATGTAACTAGATGGATCATGCCTATGTATGTCTACATATCATTCAAACCACACCATGAATTATTCTATCCGTTATGCTAAATTCCCTTTCAGTTCATCAACACAATTAATAAAATTTTAGAGGTGATGAAGCTCCCAAATAATAGCAACAAGCACAACAATTCATGGATATGTGAAAATCAAAAAATAGATTAATCCAAAAATTACTTAAAACATTGTATCAGTTAGGCTTTCCATAAGCCCTAACACAAAATAGATTAGTTCATCCTAACTAGAACTAAAGCTAAGGAGAAAGGTGTAGGAAAACTCATGGAGTAGTAAATTGGGCTCAAGGGTTGTTACTCCGATGCCGTATCCACTTTTTTACGTGCTCCTCGTCTTCTTCCTTTTGCTCTCAAAACTTGAATCTGTGTGGTTTTTGCTGAAAATCAAATCTCCCTATCCTTCCATCTCCTCCTCTTTTTATAATAAGTCCTAACTATGGTAAGAAAGGAATGGATACTAACTACCATAAAACTCTTTTTCTTCCCTAATCCTTTCCTTACGAAATTTCTAGGCCTATTTAAAAAGGGAATAAAAAAGGAAATAAAATTCTTCCACATGTTGCTGAAATTCAGAAATAATGATCAACACGTCTGTGATTTCCGCCCAGCGCATATCTAATAACCCGTGGGTTATGGATTAGATTCTTCGCGCTTCTGTCAATCGAACTTTTGATAGCCCGTGGGTCACAGGCTAATTTGTGCTCGTTTTTGCAGCATTTTTGGCTTTTTCCTCCATATTTGAGCTCTTTACTTGTATTCATCTTTTATTCATGAAAGCTCCTAAATGCCACAAATGTATCCAAGAACAAGCAATATATCAAGGGAAAACAAGGGCATAAACAAAGAAATATGTCGTACAATTTTCTCTAATCAGACAACTCTAAGAAGAATGGCCAACGATCCAGAGACTTTAAAGATCTAGCCCTTAGAAAATCTTGGAAGAGTCTGTCTCTTCTCCTTTGGATGACAACAGTTATCTTGCCTGGAGCCGGTCTGTCAAGATAGCTTTGGGAGCCAAAATGATACTTAGCTTCATCAATGGAAAGATTACTTAACCTACAGAAGGTGACAAAGCATACAAACAGGGGGCAGATTGTATGATTACATCTTGGATCTTGAACTCAATTTCAAAGGAGCTAATTGAGGGCTTTCCATACATAAACTCTGCTAGAGAACTTTGGCTTGAACTGAAGCTTGTTTTGGAGAGAGTAACGGGCCTATGCTGTATCAGTTAAAGTGAGAGATCTCTTCTATTTCCCAAAGCAATCTATCAGTCTCAGCCTATTTCACAAAGATTAAAAGATTATGGGATGAATCGGTTTTTGCTCACCCCTTTTCCACAATGCAGTTGTGGTGCTTCCAATGCTATTGTTGATCTGAACTTGGCAGATCAATTGATGCAGTTCTTAATGGGGTTGAATGACTCCTTTGAACATGTTGAAAATCAAATTTTGATGATGGATTCACTCTCTAATGTAACCAATGGATATTCAATAATCTTGAGAGAAGAGAAACAAAGAAAGGTTAATGCAGGCCCCTCAAATGCATTACAGAATATGGCTATGTAAACCTGGGAGGGGATTTCAAGAAGTTTTAGGGACCAAAGACTTTTTAGAAAAAGAAGGGTCTAGTTGACAAAAAGAACCAAATCTGTGAACACTGTGGGAAGCCTGAACATTTAAAAGATGTTTGTTTTGAAATACATGGCTACCCGGGCCGGTATAAGCCTCTTGTTGAGCAGAGAAAGAAAGTAGTTGGAAGCACTAGCAGAGTCATCAATGTCATAGAAGGTGAAGGCTCTGCACATAATGCAGTGGATGAGATTTTTAAGGGGGAAAGGCTCTAGTTGTGGTTGAGTTAATCGATGAGGAGTATGATGAATTTTTCACGTAAGTCCCTAAGTAACTCACTCTTGGATTTGTGGTCCATTTCATCTTGGATCTTAGATAGTGGAGCTACAACTCATATGTGTAATAATGCTTCATTTTACCATTCTACATCTTGCAGATAGTTCTAAACATTCAGTTAAAAGCATAGGAGATACATTATTACATGATCAAATTCATCTTACTAATTCTTTGATTTTCCATAGTTTAAAGATTCAATTTTTTATCAATTAGTAGACCGTGTGCCTCATCAGATATCAGGTTTAAATTTTCTCATAATCATTGCATCTCGCAGGACCACAAGACTGAAAAGTGTACCGGTAGCAGGAAGAATGGTAGGAAAACTGTATGTGTTGGATGACCTATCTTACGAGAGAAATTATACACAAGATCATGAACTCTGAAACTGACTACGACCTCAAGGGAATGATATACGTATAGACTTGTAGCACAAATGATTGGGCCATAAATCTATAAATGTACTGAACTAGACTTCTTCTGTTAGAAATAACAAAAATAAGTTGAGTGAGATTTGTAGACAAGCTAGACAACAAAGACTTACTTTCTCCACAAGTGATTCTTGTTCTAGTGATGTGTTTTATCTTAGTGCATGCAGATCTTTGGGAGCCTTATAATCAGCATGCAATATTTAAATTCACTTATATGTTGACAATGGTAGATGACTTTAGTAGGTGCACTTGGACTTACCTAATGAGACACAAGTCACAAACAACCCCTTTGCTTGTTTCCTTACATAAAATGATTCAATTAGCTCCACAAGCCTTTGCTTTGATACTAACAACCTTCGTAGCAAATCTAAGTTTGACGCTAGGGCAGTGAAGTGTATGTTTTTGGGGTATGCACATGGACAAAAGGGCTATAAACTCTATGATCTAACCAAAAATGTAATATTTGTCTTAAGCGATGTTGTATTTCATGATGATACCTTTCCTTATTTTGGCTAGCAAACTGACCCTGTCAGATGCCTCAAAGGAACTCCGTAAAAAGGACCTTTCCTTTCCCAGAGGGATTTCTCTCTTTAATAGCTTATTGTGATGTAGATTGGGCTATTTGTCCTGATACTAGAAGACCACTCACATGCTTTCGCATCTTCCTTAATTAAACATTAATCTCCTAGAAAACCAAGAACCAGACCATAGTTTCCAGGTGCACTGCAGAAGCAGAATATAGAAGCATGGGATCCACAATTTGTCAGTTGATGTAGATATTATTTGCTGTAGGATCTCCACATACAAATTCCAACTCCCAATCCTTTCCTGTGTGATAGTCAAGAAGCGCTTCACATTACAACCAATTCAGTCTTCCATGAATGCACAAAATACCTTGAGATTGACTACCACTTAGTAACGGATAAATGCAAGAGTGGTTTCATTGCTCCTTCTCATATCACTTCAAAGTTTCAGTTTGCCAATATCTTCACTAAGTATCTTACAGTAACTTCTTTGTCACTCTTTCAAAGTTGGGCTTGATTGACATGTCCCAAAGTCTAACTTGAGGAGGGGGTGAAAGAAATCAAAGTGTTCACTTGGTTGCTGCCCGGAGAAAGGCTCAGTACTTAGCCAATTTTTTGTTTCCTTAGAGTTGCTTTTTGTTTTGTTACGTTTTCATTTTTTGCCTAGCACCATCGACTTTTAAAGTTAAAAGTGCTTCAATTAGCTTCAGCACTTTCTTTATAAAGGTTAGCAATGCACTGCCACTTCACCGTTGCCTCCGCGGCCTCCATACGCACCCCACTGCCAGCTGGTGTACACGTGGCTTGTTGGTTAGTTAGTTGGCAACGGTTAGTTTAGAGCAGTTAATTAGTTAGAGAGCTGGTCCTTCAGTTCTTTAAATATCATAGCATTAAGCTCTTGTAAAAATGCAATTTTGATATTTTTTTATCACATACACTGAAATCTTGTAAGACTTACAAATGGCTGCCCATTCTTTGAATTCTTGGTTTAATTCTTTACACACTTGCACTCAATCAAGCTTTGACACACAAGCACATTTACTCTCATATCAATATTACGCATTCACAGCTCCTTACATTCAAAATTATTATTTTTACGTTCATTTACTAATTTGAGTTTCGGAGTATTAACGTATTTTTTTTAAATTTTATTTTTTACAAGTATTCAGACTCAAAGATCTTAAGTTGAATTGGTTGAAACGAGCAACTCTTTGTTCACATGAATACTTATATTATATTTTTTTGTATATATAATATATTTATTTACGCAAATATTTGCATTCTGCAGAAATGATCATGAGAAGGCCGTATGTACAATATCTAATATTGAAATAATAAATAAGTATATTTGAGTACACAAATTCTTTAACACTAATTATATTTTAAATATGTAATTATTCACCCATAAAAAGAAAGAAAATATTCTTAAAAATATTTAAGAAAAAATACCTTGATCCTAATAACTAAAAATTGCACCCATTAATCTTTGGGAAAAATGCAATTACCCCCCTTGCGATATGCAAAATGTACAAAAAACCCCCTGTGAAAAAATAAATAGTAATTTACCTCCTGTATTTTAAAAAATGGAGCAAAAAACCCCCTAAAAGTGGAGCAAAAAAACCTGCTGTGAGGGGGTTGTTTGCTGCATTTTGAATAACACAAGGGGTAAATTACTAATTATTTTTTCACATGGAGGTAATTGCTCTTTTTAGTTAACTAAGGGGGACAAATTGCATTTAACCCATTAATCTTTTGTCATAACCACTAAAAATGTTGAATTTTATATTTATTATTAGAGTAAAATTTATTTTGGTACCCGAGTTTTGTCAATAATGCTACTTTGATACATGAGTAATTACAAATGACTCAATTAGTACTCGAGTTTCACAACTAATGTCATTTTGAGACATGAGTAATTGCAAATGACTTAATTAGTACCCGAGTTTCACCATTAATATCATTTTGGTACCCACTTCATATTTTTTATTTATTTTTTCTATTATATTTTTATATAATGCCCATTTACCCTTAGTAATATACCAAAAAAATTTTTGCATAAATTTCTATTGATAAATTTTTATTATGACCCATATTTGGTTATCAAAATTATTATATTTTAATTTTAATTAATACTATCTACTATCATTATCTCTCAATATATGTATTAAAAATATTATTATCAATTAACTTATGTTAATAGTCAAGTCACGGGGAATCAAAGTTTTCATCGTCAAAGGTATTTTTTTCATTTCATCGAGATATTAAAATTTGATTGCAAAACTTAGATATAGAGTCAAAAGTTTCAATTTTAGTTTATAAATTTTCAAAAATTTAGAATGCAAATTTAACTTTTATATGGTTGCAATGCATTTTGACTCATTTTATAATATTGATAAATAAGTGAGTAGAAAAAATTAATGAAATATTATTATTTTGTTCACATTTTTTTAATACATTTATTTTTTTATTTATTATCTAAGGTAAAATGGTCATTATATAAAAATAATAATAAATAAAATAAATAAAAAACATCAACTGGGTATCAAAATAATATTAATGGTGAAACTCGGGTACTAATTAAGTCATTTATAATTATTCGTGTACCAAAGTAATATTAATATCATAACTCGGGTACTAATTGAGCCATTTGTAATTACTCAGGTATCAAAATGACATTAATAACAAAACTCGGGTGTCAAAATAAATTTTACTCTTTATTATTATCTCATATGTATCTATTACGTTTTGCAAAATAATAATTATAATATATATATGTGTACATATATTTTAGTAATTTAATATATAAATGAAGAGACGCTCTGATTTATCCATTTCGTAAATTTTCTAAACATTTACTAATACGGAAAATACAGACAACTCCATGTGGTGTTGCAAATAAACAAATTACCCTTCTATATAAAGTAAAATAAGGAGATAAATTATTATTTTTTTCTATTATAAAAGATAATTTGTCCATTTTACAATATCATACGGAGAAAATTTGCTTAAAACCCTTTACTGATACTGGCAACATATATAATACGTAGGCAATTACGTGTGGCCGTAAAATGTGAAAAGAAAGAGGAAATAGTCACCGAAAAATTCTGACTTTGATTCCAACATGGTACTCAATTCAACTAATACTATATGTGGTGGACTCATAGAAATACAAGAATTGACATTCAAAGTTGGACTTCGTTCTTTTTTAGAACAGCGTTGGACTTCGACTCTTAACACCCTTTTCTGCCTTAAGATTCATGCCAAAATTCCTAGTTTCATTAATTTCCGCAGCAGATTATTCAAGGTCTGCCGGCGAACCCTGAATCACAATCAAAACCCTTTCCACAGTTGAAAATTATACAGTCAAATTTTCCATTCTAAACCATCTTTGTGCTGCCTATAAATATACTGGAACCCCAATCTCCATTCTCATACACTAATATTCTTCCCATCATCATCATCATCATCTAACTTAGTACAATTCAGGACTTTCCAAGAATCTGTTTTAGTAATGGCCAAAGGTCTCAAATCTCTCACATTGTTCGTTGTTGTTGTTGTTCTTCTTCTTCTATGTTCCGTCTCTTTTCATGGTGAAGCACGTCTGCTGAAACCTGTCGAGTATCAAGAATCCATCGACGTAGAGATCATGAAAGTTCTGGACGATTTGTATGTGGAGGGAGTGAAAACCGGCGGGCCGAGCGACCGTGGAGATGGACATGGTGCAACGACAGCTCTAACTCTAGGCGGAATCAAGAAATCAGGCCCGAGCCCTGGAGATGGACACTAGTTCACTAGCTTTTTGGAGATTTTATTATGGAAAAAACATTAAACATTCTTTTATTTTTCTTTATTGATCTATTGAGATTTGTTATTCTTTGATTCAAGTGATGAAGTGTTTGAATAGTTAATGTAGGTTGGAGTATTTCTATGATTTGTTTGAACTTTGTAATATTAAATGGATTAGTTGGATGAGTTATTACTTAATTTGGCAGTCGTCACATACTTTCTGTTGTGTTTATTTTATTTGGGCCTCATAATTCCGACCAGCGTTACTAATTAATACACAATAGAAACTACCAGGATATTATATGAATATGGAAGTCGTTATCAGGTATTTATGTATGTTATGAGTAATAAAATAACGTGCTAGGAAATACTCCAAGGTTCAAAATCAATTGAATGTCCTAGAAAGCTTTTAACTCAAACAATTTAAGGTTTAAATCTAAATCTATATCTATATCTATATCTATATTATATTATATATAAAAGTATGAATTCACAAGCGTTTGTTCTTTATTGTGAAAGGACAACACCTTTACTTAAGTACTCTTTTTAATAATAAATTAAAATTAGTTATAAAAGAATACAATTCCAAATATATATATATATACATATATATATATATAACAAAAAACTATTTAGTAGTCTAATTGCTCTAAACTACTTTAGAAAATAATAATATATCCAACCAAAAAAAGAAATATGCAAACAATATTTTAATGCAATTATTTTGTTAGAAGAAATCTTAATTATTTTAAGAAAATTTTAATTTACTATGGCACACTAAAATTTGAAATAGATAACATATGAATAATATAATACTAATCTACAGTTAAATATATCTATATCTATATCTATATCTATATCTATCTATACTATATATAAAAGTCTAAATCTTTCATGTGTTTGTTACCCATTGTGAAAAGACATTCATATCCTTACTTAAGTTATATTGTTAATAGAAAATAAAAATTAGTTATAAAAGAATAAAATTCTATCAATGAAGACTATATAAGAGTCCTAATGCCTCTAAACTACCTGGACAATGATAAATATATTCTACTAAAAAGAATAGGCTAATAATATGTCCATGTGATTAATTTGTTAGAAGATATTTTTAAATACTTTAAAAATATTATTTTGCTAGGGCACGATATAATTTAAAATGAAAAGCATTGAAAAAATACATAAAACACTAAACATCAAAATCAATATATATATATATATGAAATAAATATAATGAATTATTAAATAAAATTTATCAATCTTATTAAATTAGAAATGCTTACGAAAAAATTAACATGGCTAATTGATTTTATTGTAATATTAGTAGAAGAAAATGTTCGGAGATTATACTTTCATGTACTTTTGATATTTACTATAAGGGGAAAAAAAATTTAGTCCATTAAGTTGGCACGAATTTAATTTTGGTACACTAACTATGTCAATTATCAAATTTATACAATATGTTGTAATTTTGTTTCAATTAAGTCCAATTGAAGGTTTAGTTCCAATTTTCCGATCAATTTGACGATGTGGCAAAATATTGCTTACGTGTCCGTCGAAATTAACCATGTCAGCACGTGACGTGGTTAAAATTACAAGTGGCAGATGATGTGGCCAAATATTGCTTCCAACGTGGCTTTAGTTATATATATATATATAATTAAAAAAAATTATTATATAATAAAAATTTAAAAAAAAAATTCCACAACCCACCCCTTCCCCCCCCCCCCCCAATGCGCCGCCCCTCCGTCAACCATAGAAGGGGCGGCGCCACCCCTACGTCTTCCCGTTGAAGGGGGCGTCGTTGCCGCCTTCATCATGGGCGAGTCGCCGTCGGCCAACTGGGGCGACGGCGAGTCACCCAGATTTTACAGATCTGGGCGAGTCGCCGTTGCCCAGTTGGCTGATGGCGAGTCCCACGAGTCGCCCATGGTGCTAGGGGGCGCCCAGAGGCAGGTAGTCGCCCATGGTGCTAGGGGGCGACCAGCCGTCGCCCGCCTCCGGGCGCGGCGTCGCCCCCTTCAATGGGGGGGGGGGGTGGGGGGGGGGTGGCGGGCAGGGGCGTAGCTGTGGGGGTTGCGGGGGCTGGGGGCAGGGTTGGTTAATTTTTTTTCTAAATTTGTATTATATAAATAATAATTTTATTTTTCATAACATATAATTATTTATAAATAATAGTTTTATTTTTATAATTTTATGATTATATGATTAATATAAGAATTTTATTTTTTATAAATTATTATTATTTTTATTATCTATATGTATTTATAGAATAAGTATTTATAATTACATATAATATTATGTATTTTTTATAAAATAAAGTTTTATGTATTCTTTTATCTATAATGTTATAAATAAAAATAATTCTAAGTTTGTTTCATAAAATAAATTTTATGTATTCTTTTATCTATAATTTTATAAATAAAAAATATATTTTATTTATAATTTTATGTATTTCTATAAAATAATAATTAATTTTTATAATCTATAAATATTTATTGTCACATGAGATAAAAAATAATCCACTTCAAGTGCCAAGTCATTTTTAGTGCCACATGTAATAAAAAAAAATATCCATTTCAAGTGCCAAGTCATTTTTAATGCCACATGGGATAAAAAAATCACAAATATTGCCAAGTCAAGTGCCACATCATATGTTTGTGCCACGTAGGAAGCCTAGTAGATGTAATATCCACGTAAGGCACACATATGTCTCCTTTCGCCGGACACATCATCATTTTCTGTTAATTTCGCCGGAAAATTACAGAAAAATCCTAAATCATACTTAATTGCAGCAATTGTGCAACATAATATATAAAATTGATAATTGACATAGTTAGTGTACCAAAATTAAACTCGTGCCAAGTTAATAGACTAATTTGTTTTTCCCTTTACTGTAATATATTGGAGATGAAATAATACTACTAAGTGCAATTTATGATTAAATATATCATGGTGAGAGTCTCTTGAGTGTTTATTCCTATTGTGAGAAGACATTCGATCATTATTGTGGTACTCCTTTCAATAATAAAATAGAGGGATAATTACCTATATACCCCTTGATTTATGGCATGTTTACACAAAGCACCCATGTTTTTTGTATAATTACAGAAACCATCCCTAAAAGATCTTGTATGCACATAAAAGATCAATATTTCCAAAAATATAAAATACTGTTGAATAAGAAATAGATAATACCAATTAACTTTATATGAATTAATAGATCAAGAAATCACACTAAAAATATGAAGTTGAAAAAGAGAAGCAATTTATGCAATAATATTTCAAATTTAGAAGTGAATAAAGAATGTAACCAATATTTTGATAAACTTTAAAAATTGATAGTAAAATATAATTAGAATAATTATAGGACATTGGAAACAAATTAATACTCATACTATGTAATTAGATTAAATTTTTACAAAAATTAGTTAATAAATGATTAGTTTAAGATCATTAAACATCGATAAAATTAAAAAAAAAAAATTCAAGATATGATAGTAAAATAAAGAAAAATATAACATTTCACAAAAGTAATATATATAACAAACACAAAGAAAATTGAAAAAGATAGCAAATAGACATTAAAAAACACTACTAATAAAACATGATCAATTTTATTAAACGAGAATTTCATATAAAAAATCCAAAATAAGTGGCTTCATTAACTTTATTTTAATTGGATCTTTTTTATATATTTTATTTTTGCATTAATTTTTTCCAATATAAAATTATTAAACATAATAATTATTAAATATATATGAAATACAAAATGTCAATTCTAAGGAATAAATCTTTTATTTAATATTATTAATTAAATTTAGAAATGAGTTATAAATAACAAATTCAATGATTTCCTCATAAATTAAAACAATTATCAATATTTTTGAAAATATAATTATATATACTAATGATTCAATAATATAAAAATAAATTCTTTTGTAACTAATAAACTATATAATCATCTTTAAAAATATATTTATACACGTGCAACGCACATGATACTTCCTAGTATAATAACAAATAAATATCAAAGGCTAATCACGAATAAAAATTATCAATCTTCTTAAATTAAAAGTGTTGTTGAAAAAAATTTAAAAGAGTGACATCTAACTAATTAATTAATTTTATTTTATTATTAAATTGGTAAAAAACAAAACACCATGTCCTCCCCCTCCCCCAACCCACATTGAGATTAGATTTAAAACTTCAGTCCATTTCGTTGTTCTAAAAAAACAACTAATCATTAGAATAATATCATGAATCAATTAAAAAAAAGCTAAAAATAATATTGATAGAAAGTAACAAAAGGGAAAATATAGTGTTGCATAATATATTATAAAAAAAATACGCAGCATGATGAGAAATTAGTGAACAAATATTAAGAAATAATTTTTAAAAGTAAAATTTTGAAAAATAGCACATCGACATGTTAGTTGCAGACTGAATTTTAATTGTATAACTCTTCACAAATAAAGATTTCTTTTAATTATTATACTAGATTGACATTTTCATAGAACTCTATGACATATTTATAGATTCAATGTGCATGGAACTTTTCTGATCTTTTACTTTGTAATTATTTCTTTACATCTATAATTTGACTTAAAATAAAAGAAATAGCACCACAATTTATAAATTTTCTAAAATATTTGAGAATATATAATAAATCTAATTGTCAAAATCAAATTCACACATAAATTAGCATTTTTATTTTAAATGAAACTAAAGGATAAAGCATAAGTTAATAAAGTACTTTCTCTAAGATAATAGTATAAATTAATTTTGTTTATCTCTTCACAATATCATAGAGGTAATATAACAATAAAAATAATTGAATGGATAAAGGCTAGAGATATGTCGAAAAAGAGTGTAGACAACATTATAATTTTAATTTTTTTAAGTATAACGGGGGTGGGGTGTCGGGGACAAACCTGGGTATGAACGCAGGACCCTATTATTCGTCGAGAAGAATGATGCCAATTCAACCTGTTCTAAATACTTAAATTTCTAAATATTGTAGTTGAATTGAAATATAATGAACATAATTATTAGGCCTCTAGATGTAAAATATAATTATTTTGATACTAACGATTTATTCAATTTGAATAATTTTTTTCTTAAATATAATTAAAAATTGGTATATCAACCAATTTAAAAATTATTTAGAAACAAAACGGTATTCATAAAAACTAAATATATGGCGTATAATTTATATTATGAAAATAAGGAAAATCAAATGGGGAATAAACATTAAAATTAAGATTTAAAATAATTGTATACTAACACACCAGTTATGAACTAAATCTCAATTGTATAATTATCTTTTTAAATTAAGTAAATTAATTTTTTTTGAGAATTATACTTAATAACAATAAAATAATAAATACAAAATGAGTTCATTTATGTTGAAACTAGAAATAAAAGATGATAAATAAACAAATCAACGAGAAACATATTGTTCTTGGAATAAATTTATAAAAATAACTTAAAAATTTGAAAAGTATGAGTACTTATAAAAATTGATATATGAAAATAAAAGCACTAATTTTATTAAATTGAAATCTCTTAAAATTCAACTATTGCTATTTGACTTTTTTAGTGTTAGATAATCCTGAATACACATTATTAAGTTCACATCTATTGTTTTTTATATTAATAGCATAAACGTATTACAACAAACAATGTGAAATAAGAGATTAGGTTGTAATATAATATAGAAAAGATTATACAAGGTAGATGCATATGATATAATCAAGAGTCAAACTAAAAATATGACATTAAGAATTGTAATAAAGGTGAAAAATAAAATTATATGCAATAATATTTTAAATTTTAGAAGTTAATAAAGCATATGTAAACAATACTATTTCAATATTAAAAGGTGATATTGAAATATAATTAACATACGTTATAGCAACTTGCAATACAGATATAATATGGTTCAATTAGATTATATATTTTTTTTAGTAACAATAATTAATAAATAATTATTTCAAATCATTTAATGCCAATAAATTTAAAATAAATGACATTCAAAATATAGTAGTAAAAGAAAAAATATAACATACAAAGACATAATATAATAAAACGCAATTAAACAATAGCAACTAGGTATAATGAAACCTATAATTGGAAATTGGTCAATTTTATTAAACTATTTTTTTTTTTTTGTAAAAGCAATCCAAAATAAGGAGCTTAGACTAATTAATTTTATTCTAATCTTGGATTTTATAATAGTATTATTTTATTTTTGTATTAATTGATTTGATACAAGATAATTAAATATAATCATTAGTGAATACGAAATTCAAAGTTTAATTTTGAGGAATATTATTTTTATTTAATAGTACCAGTGCAATTAAAAAAGTGAATTCAAATAATAGAATTAAATAGTTTTCTTATCAATTAAAATAATTATTATCAATTTGTTTGAAAAATCAATTGTATATACTAATGTTCCAATGTCAGAAACATAAATAGTACTATAAACTTAATATCTTGTATAGCTAACTATAAATAATATATTAACTTCTTAAAATTTATTTCTACACGTGTATCGCACGTCATACTTCCTAGTCATAAAACAAATGTGTTCGATAGAACCATTATTAATGTTAGTGTTGGAAAACAATGGGTAATGATAATAAAAATCTTGCATAAACAAAATAATTATTTATGTGTACAATAAAACATTTAATTAACATTTTGACACATAATTATGGATCGAGTTAACATTTAGCAACGAAAGTATAGTGATCCACATCTCCAGATGGGGCTCGTCTATAAGCCCATGTCTTGATTGGGATCACAAACATATCATCTCTCTTGCTATCTAGAAGATCATCCAACGAACATCTTCAAGATCATCCCACGAACATATTCAAGATCACTCCATGTTGGTCTTGCTCAAAATGTTGTTCGAACTATAAACACGCATTGCTCGCCTCAATGGATTACTATCATAGTAACCGACGCATTTATACACCTCAAATCCATGGAGTCTATGGTGATGCTCCAAGTAAAAACATAGAGAGAAATATAAAGAAAGTATTTGGAGAGAGTATATCTAGGAGAATGTTGTGATCAACTCATTTATTGTATGACACTTGTGTTTATGTGTTACTTTGATCAACCAACATGTATCATATTTATAGGTATACTCAACCCTATCCTTAAGAGAAGTCCATAGACCAACATACATTCGGGGGAATACAAAATCTATCTCAGAAAGAGTCTATCCAAGAGGAGTCATTGTTCCAACATATATTTGAAAGACTTCAAACTCTATATCAAATATGGATACATATTGGATCATGGGTGCACAAACCTCAACCAATGTCCAACATCTCCTACTCATACATATTTGACTCAGTATTCACGTACCCATCATCTCAGTTTCTCAATCTTGCATTCATCCTTTCATATAGGTGTTAGAATAGGTGACCAGAAAGCCAATAGATTTGGCATTTTGTAACTTATTTGACAACTTGATGTAATATTATGTAATGAATAAAATGAGTATTCATTACTTTGGTATTCTCTTTGTTGTGCTCATTTTCCATATGTTAAAATAGTGTTTTACATATATCGCAACAAAGCTCACAGACCACGATTAACAACTCATGCAGTTGGGCCACGCATTGGATGGTGGTCATGAAATCAACTGATATAGAGTTGGGTCTAAAACGTTCCAAGTCGAGGACCTCGAGACAAGGCATCGAGAGTCCTATAGAGACTTTCATTAAGAGTCGTGTTCATTGGATGAGTGTCGTGTTTCATCGGCGACAGGCGTGGGACGCCTACATGATTTTGATGGGTTGGTCGATTGGGGTCGAGCCGACTGGACTGACTCGCGGGGATCATCATATGGAAGCCTTCGAGGCTTAGTCGGTATGATTGGATTTTCCCGGTTCCGATAGTACGGGAGTAGTCCTCAGACTTGAGAAACAATGGCAGTCACGTGCACAGGACGACTGTATCTTGGATCTGGCGAGAGGTGATCATTCTGTAAGATGATCATTATAAGCCTTGTCCAGTGCAGTCAGAATGTGTAGAGAGGACGGTGGGTTCCAAGAAGAGGATCCGTCCCCTGTCAGTATGTGATAGAGGTATCTCCTATGCACTCGGAGACGCGTTCATGCTGTTTAAACCTGTGGCCACAATAGTTGGTCGAACAAGGAATTGTTTCCTGTGTCGACGCAATGAGGCATGCGTAGTCTCGAGTATTAAGCATAGATGACTAGTCAAGGATGGGAACGATGCCCAATTCCATACCCTAGACTAAGGCCGGGAGACGGTAGACGGAAGGACCGTACCCATACAGAATCAATGCCTAAATGTTCACGCCAACATTCACCTAGTCTTTAGTGCCATGGACCGTTGCTAGACGGCTACCTATGGTAACGGGCGCTTGTGGGACACGGGCCCAAGTCTAGCTGAGGTGAACCCAAAGGGTCACACACAAATCACCGAGAAGGTTGAGAAAATGACTTGGATTCAATTTCGATGGATGAATAAGTAATTGGATTACTTAAGGGATTGTCCATTGGATGGACGGGCCGATATTGTATTGAGCCCTTGTTTAATCGGTAAATAGGATTCATCGATTAATATGGAAAGTTGGGATGTTGGATCTTTTAATTGGATTAAAAGATCAACTGGAATTATTTAAGTAGACATTAAATTAAATTGGATTTAATTTTGGGTTCATCGTAATTAGATTACGGTAAAACCCGGTCCGTTGAATTTTGACCCGAGAGGTGTGTTAATTCCATTTTTGGAATAGAAAGAAGTTGGACTTCTTCCATAAATAAGCATGGCTGAAAATTACCACCTTGGAGGTAGCAAAAATCGGCCATGTTGGATGCTAGTTGTTAGTTGACTTGTCTCGTTTGGTAAGAGACAAATCAACTCCAATCAAGCCTTTCCCTCTTGGTATAATTTGATCATACCTTAAAGCATGATAGGCTTGATTGAAGAATTGATGGTGATTGATCGGGATGTATCTAGACATCCTTGGATGAATTTAGACACATTCCAATAATCACATTAATTATGTATATATATGAGTATATACTAACACCTATGTAGCAAGTTTCATTATTAATCTTTTCTAGGAAAAGCAGAAGAAGAAAACACACACACTCTCCCTCTCATTCTCGGCCTCCCTGTCTCCCTCTCCCTACACTTGTGTTCTTCATTTGATCTATGATAATTTGAAAGAACAAAGTGAGTTTAAGAAGAACACTAAATTAATAGTGTTCATCTTCTTAAACCGAGTCCTTCCATACCCGTTTCTTCTAGCAAGGAAAACGAGGGTTTCTTTTGGATCACCTTTGGAGATTTCATACATTTCAACTTTATGGACATTCCGGAGAGGAACAAAGCAAGTAGCGGTGCACATGAAAAACTACAAAGGTAACGGTTTATATACGCTTTCGTAGTTTATTCTACTTTATGCCCTATGTTCAGTATGCGTATTTAATATCGATATATCCTACAATGAACGCCCGGTTGAGCACTCAAGGGTTCACCCCTTGGAATTTTACGATTATGCCTTTTAATTGTTTTAATATTCGCATTCTCACGCTTCCGCTCGTGCTCCCGGGCGGATCCACTTGTCCCTTCAATAGGAAATGTGGTGTGCAACCAAGCGAGAGAGGAACAGTGAGGAGAGTTATATTAGGTCATTGCGAACTAACATAACCCTTCAACTCAACAATTTGTTGTGTACCCCAGACTATGTGGTCACATTTAATCAAGTATTTCTAGATCCCTTAATAAATAGAGAATTTTTAACTCACTCAAATATGTATCTATGTTCGCGACTAGTCGGACATTTTCCAACACAGTCCAACTTAGTTCTTCCTCGGCCTCTTATATCAATCAACTTGGTCTTGATAGCTTCCTCGACATGCTCTCGCATGGCCATTGGAAAGCATGCTAAAATATAATCATCAAGCTTACCCTCATGATATGGTCCAGAGTCCTGGGTACAATAAAAAGTATGGGTTCACATAGTGGTGAAGCACGGACCCATTCAGTCACTCCCCATAAGAGGTCATCTCAAAGCACATATAGTATGAATACATATTGTGGTGGAGCTCCCACTCAACTTGGGCATATCATTGCTTTTAACATCATATGGATCTAAGTCAGTCGCTATCCTAGCACCTAACTTGCGCACTACAAGACAGTTACTTTCTTAATGCCTTCTACTAGTTCACATGTTGAGCTCAACAAAAGTCCGTTTATGAAGTTCAGACATACTTCTTAATTAATCAAATATATGTTCTTATCTTAGTTTCTTTAGCTAAGGCGACTATTCATTATATATTGTCCTTTCCCACTTCTCAAGTGTGAAGGTGATCACTCGCATGACTCACTTATGCGAAATAGTATATTAAGTCGAATCCTGCTCACTATCTCAACACTAGGACGATTTCCCGTGTGAGGGGGCCAATCAGGGCCTAATGATATTTCATATTTTAGTACCAATCGCATGTTCGCACAAGCACAATAATCAAGTTCTACGTGATCATTTACCACTAACATGCCTTCATCCATACCAAGGCCAGGTAAAAGGAAATAATTGATCATACTACTCATACATAATGTTGGAGAACAACTTAATTATATACACGTCTCATCAATAATATAATGTATCTATATACTAGGTCTTCCAACAATACTTGGCTCCTAAAGGATACAAAGTCTCACATATGTGCATCACAATATGGATCATGACCAAATACTCTTTAGTTGATCTTAGATTACTTCAATAGATCTGCTATTGATTACTTGCGTGCATCACGAAATGTGCATCAAAGATTACTTTGATGTCTACTCACCATTCTAATTGTTTAGCACAAGAGTAGTTTTTCACTTATATTGTGCATCAAACATTCTACAACGCTCACTCAATCAATATTAGTTAGCATTTATTTTCTTCTTTCAATTTGAGGCATCTTATTTAACTAAGAAGACTATGTTTAAGTATCAATCAGGATAGTATGATACTTATACAACTCTAGTGTCTGTACACTAAGTATGCATCATACTTTCTCTTATGTCTATGTGAAAGACAACCCATGCTATCTGGTGATATTTCCGTATTACTTCTAGCCATCAAACTTATTGGCGCACATAGTAGTGAGAGCTAATTTATCTCACTATCTTGACATATATGGTGATCATTCTCGATCATCGTTTCGCTTATCAAATGACAGCTAGATGTAATAGATAATATCACTACTTGGACAATAATTCGAGTGATAAATGGAGCTTCCAAATATCAAACTTTGTGTTTGCCCCACTGCATGAATTCACTAGAAAATCCACATTGATCCTCATGTCCACTTCTCATTTTGATATGTCAACTATCATCAACCTAGATGAAAGTGCCGAAAGTGGCAATGACGAATTCAAACAAATCTCACTATCATGGAGAATGTCTCAAAACTACACCCCTCAAGTAGGCGTAAATATTTTGCCCACAGTTGACCTTTAAACTCATAATAAACTTGCACTTGACCTCTAGAAACCACATGTTCCCAATGATCTTGCACATAAATAGAAGATCAACTTGCTTCTCTTAGCTTTTCTTTTAGTCATTAGTCTTATCAATTCCGTTTAAGCAGTTGCTCATTGAAGTGTTAAGTTAAGTCAAATTCTCAAACTTCACTCAAAAATATCCACATAATAATTGTGAAGGATACCCACTTAGTCTCACATAGATAAAAGGATACCACTTTTATCTAAAAAAAAGTTAATGCAATTGGGTTCTCGTGGGAATAATAACTATTCTATTTCTCTAACTTTTTAATCATTTTCCAATGAAATAAATAAGTTGATAAAATTAAACAAAATTATCTACTAATTTTAATTAGAAACAATCTAACTAAAAGAGCACTGCAAAAGATAATTACGATTCCCCAATGTTAATTTATTAAGTGCAACAATAATCATGTTGAATATGATTTCATACTAAATTAATAACTTAGATGTTACGCCCATCATAAACTATTAATATATAATGAAAAGTTTGGTACGTAAATTCAATATTTTGATTAGTATATTTATTTTTCATACACATGTATAGAGTAGTTATATGTTCATATACTATAATGCATTTATAGTACTTATTTTTTGAAATTAAAATTTTGTACAATTATATGAATTGGAGATATAAAATTGTTATTTTAAAAAACACAATTAACTGCATTTTAATAACTGAAATATCAAAGTAAAAAAATTAAAAACTATTAAAATTCACTAAAAGAATACAGTCAATAAAATTCCTTGAAATGTGATTAGCCAATATGGGTGTATACACTTAACACTTTTTAAACTATTGGAATCGAAAAAAGAATAAATCATTAGCAAAAAATTAACTAAAGTTGTAAATTTATTTCACTTGCATTAAAGAAAATCAAAAAACATAACTAACTGTAGAATTTAATGGAGGAACAAACAATTGTTATATAATTCTCAATTATTTTACTATTTTAATAATTCTTTTAAAATTCTTATATACAAACTTATTTATGTTATCTATATTGTTGAAAATAAAGATGAGATAGAGAAGAATGAAAATACTAAAAAATTAAACTCTATGTAAAGATATATCCTTTTTTACGTAATATTTCAAAAGTTATGAACAAGCAATTTGGCTAAATAAGCATTTGTATATCTTACTAAAATTTTTATTAGGGTGTGACATAGGTAAGTTAACATTGTATGATTTATTGTTTTAGAGAAGAATTATCTTCATACTTGAATTCAATTCAAAATAAAGTTGGTTGGGCAATGAATTATTAGATGCAAGTTAAACTATAGGGTAAATTATATTGACACCCCCTGAGGTTAGGTCCAATTACACAAACACCCCTTGTCTTTTGTATAATTACAGCTACACCCCCTTAAGAGTGTTAGTGTAATATTTTTCAGGGGGTATTAGTGTAAGTTTTGCCTTTGAATAGGGGGTGTAGTTGTAATACATTTATAACCTCAGAGGATGTAGCTGTAATTTTGCAAAAAACAAGGGGTGTTTGTATATTTCGATCTAACCTCAAGGGATGTCACTGTAATTTACCCTAAAATATATCTATACTAATTATACAAGAAAAGACTCTTTTGTGTCACAAATGGAAGTTATTTTAAGCATTTTACAAAATTACCCTTTGCTTTTGCATAATTCATTTTCATATTCTTTCTACAAAGTGAAATCTATAATTTGTGGAGGCCAAAAATAGAAATTCAAAAAAATATTGGTAGTTCTCATACCAAATTTTTCTTTTCTTTTTTTTTCTCTATAAATAAAAACCCAATTAAAAGTCTAAAACTTCTCTCACAAACTTATGTTAATATGTTTATCCACAATTTGGACTTAATAAAAAACATGTAATTAATATGTTCTTTCTTTTCTTTTTTTCTTTTCTACTATCTTCGACATATATATAGATTCGTAGGCCGTTGATTTGCATTTTTATACATTAAGATCGAAAATGCAAAGCATAAAAGTTAAAAATATCAAGTTAGCAATAATCAAGATGTAGTTGTGATTTCTTTTTTTTTTTTTTTTTTGTACTCTTAAATTTCATCTGACATTAAAAAAAAGCTACATATTATTTTTCATGTAGTATCAAATACTATTTTTAAATGCATTTTCATGGGCTATATGTACAATTTCTGAATCAGAAAAATTATTCAAACTTTCTGTCAAGAATACATTGTTTGAAGTATTTTATTTCTCACTACCTTATTTTTATTTGGGGTTAATTACACTTAGACCCCCTCTGAAAATGCATAATTACACTTTCCCCCAAAGAATTTTTGAAATTACACTTACACCCCCTTTGAAAATTCTCTGTTTACACCTGACCTCCATTCGTTACAGTTTTGACGGAAAATGTTTGTTTCAACAAAAATAATTACATAAATTTTTAATTTTACCTTTCGCTTAACATTCTCGTATAATAATTTTGTACTTATAGGGAAAAAATATAATAATATTGGCCTCACTCGATATGTATATATTACACTTATCCTCTTATAAGTACAAAAATATACATGAAAATGTTAAATAATGGGAAAAATTGAAAAATTTTGTAATTATTTTTGTTGACGTGAACATTTTTCGTCCAAACTTTAACGAATGGGGGTCAAGTGTAAACAGAGAATTTTTGGAGGGGGTGTAAGTGTAATTTCAAAACTTCTTTGGGGGAAAGTGTAATTATGCATTTTCAGAGGGGGTCTAAGTGTAATTAACCCTTTTATTTGATTTACCAGTTTATCAACTCTAAACATTTTGTGTAATAGTAAGTGGTTTTCAATACAAATTGAAACTTGCTTTTTCATTGTTACTACTGATATGCTTCATATATATTTGAATTTTTCTATATATTACAGACTTGCTTTTTTAAAATGTTAATATTTCTATCAAATATTAAGTGAATTTACTAACTTAAATTTGTATTTACTTTATTCAATTTATACACACATGAACTCTCATTTAGAAATATTTAATTTGGAATTTTTGGTATGAGATCAATGCACTCTGGTTGGTGATATCTAATTTCTGAAAACACATTTTATTTTAAGTCGAACATATGTTGAATATTGAGTTCAAATCAGAAAGTGTCATATAATCATGTGTTCATAACAAGTTAAAATAATTATTATAATTTAGAGGGTCTTCTGATAATATATATATACGTACTATTATAAAAGAAAAAGTTGTTTTCTTCTAATAAATGACAGTTATCTCATACTTTTACCACTTCTTATAAATTTTGGCCTAAAAAACAAAACTGGATTTTAAGTTAAAAAGTGTATCCTTGAAAATCCTAATAAATATACTTATTCAAGTTAAAATTCAGCTTCTTTCTAAAAGCAAAACTTTGAAAAAAGGTGAAAATATGATATAATTGCCATTTATTATAGGAAAACAACTTTTTCTTTTATAATAGTATAGCTATATTACACTCATCCATTAAGTGTTTTTGACCTTATAAAACATTTACTTAATTATTTTGCATAATATCATTTTAAATCACACAATTAACAAATATATGCTTAATAATCTACTAAAATGTTGATCTAAAGTAGATCATATATATACTAAAATTGACCAAAGTACGTAATTAAACATACTGATAATATATATTAATATTATTATTATTATTTTTATTTATCTCCGCATCGCGTGTGTTGATTGTATTTAAAAAATTGTGTGTGCGGCGACCGCGTATATATATATATATATATAAACATAGACATATACATTTCAAATAAAATTATATAAGGTAATATTTATATTTTACATGATATGTACTCTGATATACGAAAGATATGGTGATTTTTCTCAAATATTCATCTCCCTCTCTTGCACTATATACATTGCTCAATGTTTTCAATTTAAAATTTCTTGAAGTCATAGGATATTTAAAGTCTCTTTGCATTTTTCTAGGAAAAATCAAGAGAAATGTATATAAGAACAACTCCAAAATGACCTGTTTTAAAAGGGTTTAGGAAGGGATAGAGGTTAATATTAAAAGCACAATATAAAATTAAGAATATTAAAAAAATTTAGAATGTTTTATATAAACTTGGAAGTGTGTGGCACTATAAAAAAATTGTTTTATTGCGACTTGAGAATTATGACTATAGAGATCCGTTCCAATTTGGCAAATATTGCAACAGCTTTGCGACGGATGACGCCATTTTTGGTTTTAAACAAAAGTGACCAACTTATCAACTGAAGAGTAAGACTCGTCTCATGCGGTCGAAAAAACCTTCTCTACAATGTTCTCGTGCACTAATTTCGATGGATTTTTGCGAGGAAAGTTACCTGTCGCAAATTTGTGACTGATTTTGTGACGGACCCAAAACAATTGGTACAACATTTCGAGCAAATTTTCGTAACGCCCCAAAATCATTTTTAAATCCGTTGCAAAATCCTGAAAGTTTTGCGACTTCTTTCCTTTTTTTTTTATTTGTTGCAAAGTCAGTAGATCATTGCAAATATAACGACTATTTCGACAACGGCTACTATACCCATTGCAAAATAGTGTGAAAACCGTCACATATGATGACTCATTTTGGCATCCCACTATTCTCCGAGCTGCTCCAGCCTCCATTCGATGACCTTGCTACAATAGACGACACCGTTCTGGGCGACTAGGCAGGCAATGAGGAGCAGGAGGAGGACATCGCATTAGGTTAGGGTTCTTATTTTTCTTGGTACTTTTTAATTTCAAAACAAAATTATACTCACATTTTTTAAGTTTTTTATTAATGCATTTTTTTAAATTTATTAAATATGCCTTTAATTTAATTGCCCTCTATTTCAATTTTTAAATTCAACTTAAAAAATAGAATTTAATTGAAAAAATAAAAAATTAAAATTTATTTTTGAAAATAAAATAAAAAAAATTTGTCAACGAAATCTCTAATGTCTAACCCATCATAAACTAAAAAAATAAAAAAATATGAATCCTAAAAAAATCAACTTACTCATTGCTAAACTTCATCTGAATTTGCAACAAGAATTGTTGTCGCAAACCCATCCCAAAATTTGCGACGTCTCCCGGCACAAATGTTCGTCCCAACCGAGTCACGTGCTTTATGGTATTTCCGATGGACGTCCATCAAAAATTGCATTCCAATTCTCTGAGTTCCCGTCCCAAAGTATTTACATATAATATAATATAATCCGTCTCGAAGTCGTTGCAACAGCTGTTGCAATATCACTTCAAACATTATCCGATCATTTGACAAAACTTGCAATTGGTATATCAAAACCATCTTTGTCCATCGCAATTCTTCCGACAGGATGTCTTTTCCCCACTAGGAATATTTTTCGACGCCACTTACGCTGACGAGACATCTCCTATCGCAAATGCCACCGCAAAAATATGAACTATCATCAGACTGTTACGTTATTCCATCGCAAAAAAGAAGGCTTTTTTTTTTTTTTTTTAAATTTGTAATGTGGAATTGCGAGAAGTTTTAAGAAAGTATTTAAAAATATTTCTAAGAGAGTTTTGTGAGCTTTTCAACACGCAATTAAGAGAGTATTTGCACGAGTTTCGAAAAAGTGCTTTTCAACTTCTGGATGCAGGAAAGCATTTCTGATGTGTTTGGGATGCTAATTTCTACATCTGCAACTGCTACTGAAAACACTTTCATGCCAAAAGCTGGAAGCACTTTGGGGGGTGCTTCTAGCTACTTTGGTTTTTTTTTTTTTAGGGCCAAAATTTTTTTTAGTCATAAATTATTCAAATTATTTGAAAATTATAACATCAACTTTAGATGAGAAATTTTAAAAATAAATTAAAAAGGGTAAAATCAAATTGAAATTACGATAATGAGGGTAGATTAGTCTAAAAGGAAGTTGAATTTATAATTTCACATATTTAATAATTCAATTTTATTATATTTTATACTTTATATTATATTATATTATTCCTAAATCATAGAAAAAATAAATTAATTTTCTATGATTAATTAAGAAAAATATTTTTTTGTCAAATCACGCAAGTTTAGTTGTTGTGCATGTAGGAACAATTATATTACATAATGGAAACATTATTGAATTAAAAATCCAAGTTTCCTATTATTATTGAATATTTCAATAATGTAAATGATAATCATTTTGTAAAAAATTAAATAGGAGATATACTAATTAAAATAAAATTTATTATTTTTGAGAAAAAATAATCATCATAATCAAGAGATAAGTGCAAATATTAAATAAAAATAGCATCTTTATTACTACTTGGGGACAAAATGATTTTTAATTAATTAAACTAGTTTTAGAAGTATTTTTTCCCCAAACACTATCAAATTTAGCTATTATCTACTTTTCACTTTTTTTTTAATAAAAATTACTCACTTTTAATTTTGCTACAACTTTCAACTTTTTCTATGAAAATTACTTCTTTAAAAATAGAAGCTTTCGCAAACACTCCCTAAGATTAATCTTCACCATCAATTTGAAAAGTCAACTGCATAAATATTTTGTTTGAGTTTATTTTTTTAATAATCAAGTTTTGGTATGAATATTCTCTTCAATTTTTTTATTAATATCTTTTCTTTTACACATTATCTAAGATGGAGAAAGAAAAAAAATCAAATTGAAGAATTATAATCTATGCCTCACACGCAACACACATGTATTTTACTAGTAAAAAGGAAAACGAAAACTTATAAGCAAAGAAACATAAAATTACACTTAATCTGCATGTTATTCTTACTTCTTGGGGCTCTTCATCGTTCTCCTACTTCATCTTCTCTGATACCCCTTCAACATTTTTCCATATATAAGCCCAAAAAATAGGATGTTGTCATTAATATTACACGTATCTGCTAATTATTAATAGATTATAGTTGTAGTTTTGTGGTACATGTGTATGACGCATCTTAGTAATGCAGATAGATTTGCCATGGTGCATTATGATTTTCGAGAGTTGGATAAACATGCTTATGTTGACATACTCGTTTGTTGAAATACCTCTGTCATATATATGGGGAGTAGCGTGAAAAAACTCAGTTAATTAAATCTGTTTTCATCCCTCTATTTGAATTTCTCCAACCAGTATCTTTTTGTTTTCAGCCAAATTATTTCTTTTGACCACAATTGTACTAGAGAAAAAGAAAAAAAATAAAAATCTACAACGGTAGTATGTACAAGAACATTTGTAAAAATATGGTATGTTTGTGATCACGATCAATTGATAAATTCGGCCGTCTTCCGGCTATTTCTTGGTTTGTTAAATTGCTCGTTCAAATCTTGGAGATGACCATGTTGCGGTGAATAAAGAAAAAGTAAGTTTTGAGTTCTTTTGTTTTATTTTGAGCGTACAAAAAATCACAAAAACTATTCAAGTCTCATGTATATTTTGTTGTAATTTGATGGAGTTTTGTGGATGTGTAATGTACGACATTGTAATGTTTGGAAAATGAACCGCACTTGTTGTAATGTTGGTGCACCGATTGAGCAGTGTTAGCTATGTTTTTGGTTTATCTATTTAATAAGATTATTTATTTTATAATATAATAATCATCAAGCGTAATATAAAAATAATAATGATAATAATTATAAGTAATGTGCGTGACACACTCAAATCACTGTGCACGGTAAATTAGAATCTAAATATTATTATTATTTAACATAATATATATATATATGCTTTTAGTAATTATTAATAATTAAACTTAAATTATTAAATGCTTGATGGTTGAAATCTTTCAATTCTCTACAGTAAATCTTCTAATCTATCTTAGAAATTAATCTATCTTTGCTTATCCCAATGATAAGTGTTGAATTCAACAAAAATAATTCCTACATAAATTTGTAAAAGTGATGAGTTGGGTCGAATACACAAAGATTAGTATTAAACTAATTCCTTCAAGTAAAAGCACAATAAATGAAGGGAGGGTTTTGATGCAAATTACTACTTAACTACGAGACAAATTCTAAGAGTGAATAAAAGATGAGAAGAGATTTCCAGTTGAAGTCAAGATCATCCTCGATTACACTGTTGATCATAGATGCAATGATGATAATAGTACAAACTAGATAAACTAGTTATTGCCATTGGTACGACCTAACGACATCACCTTTTGTTACCGTTTCATTAGCTAAGAAACGAAAGTGTAAAGCGTGAATTAGATCTCAGAACATGTGGGAATCAAACAATCACGGTAACTTTAGCTGAAAAATAGAAATTAACCGAGCATACTGACACAAGAACACATAAAAGAGAAATAAAGCTTCATAGAAAAACACAGACAAATATTCAGTATTTTTCTTGAGAGTAACAAGAGAGATAGAGAATAGGACATGCTCCTAATATGAATTACATTCCCTATATATACTCCTTAGTTACCTAACATGTCTAAATATTAAAATAAGTAGATAGCTAAACGAGCACTAAGTCCTATCTAATTAGGGCATTACCTAAATATGAGTCTTTAGGAATGGAAGACTCTCAAAAGTCGAAAAATCATGTGTATCAGCCTTCAAGTCTAGAAAATTTTGCCTTCTTCCTTTCATTTGTTGGTTTACCTACACTAGACGTGAGCACTTCTAATCGAACTTTCAAATTTATCTCTTCATTTTTCTTCCAGAACTTTGTTGAATTTTTTCACTTAATTATGTTCATTTCTCCATATATGACTCCAAAGACCTCTTTTTAGTTGCAAACATAAGATTTGATATGATTTATGTGTTATTCGGTATTAAAAGATGGACAAAAATATAGTAGAACTATAGTAATTTGGACATCTATCAAACATCCCCACACGTTACTCTTTGCTCGTCCTCGAGCGAAATTAAGATAAGATAATACATGAGATCAAAGACAATGGCGTGCAAGCAAAGATTTAGTAGAATGTTAAAAAAAAATGGCATGCCTCATGGTAAAAACAACTCATATGTTTCAAACGAGTTTTCACGTAATGATTGTCATCAAAAGTCAACACTAGAACTTAGTGGACTATTCTCTCAATGCCTTCCAATCCCTCAAGTGTGTATGGCTATGTATTTAGGACATTACTTGCTATGAAGTTGCTTCGTCATAGGCTTGCTTATACACCACATCTCCACCACTTGTAAATATGGACACACTTGAATAAAAGGTCTTAGATTTTTGGTTATAATGAGGCTTTAGTTTTGGGGTAGGAAAATTTGGGATAATGAGGTAAAATTCCAAGAAGACTCAAATAAAGCATCGAGCAAGTGATATAACAATCAAGATTTCTTTTAATATAATTCATCCGATGTTCTCAATTCCATGTCCCGTTGACTTGAATTATGCTTTACTTTAGAGGGAGATTTTTTTTTCTCTTGTAGGAATTTTTCCTCTACTTTTGTTTTCTTCCCCTCCTTTTTGTTTTCTTTTTCAGAAAATTTTCTTCTCTTTTCCTTATTCTCGTTTTTTTTTTTTTTTTATCATTTTTTAAAGTAACATGACATAAAGCAAAGCAACAAGATGACCATTGGCTCAAATACTCCCTTAGACCAAAAATATAAGCACAATAGATGTGATATCCCCACACTTATGCTAAAATCCATAACTAAGAACAATCTTTTTTTTTCTTGATGCTCTACTAGTAATTGGAAGGTCCAAATAGAGGAGATAAAAGAATGATACTGTTCGATTTATAAATGAAGGTTCATGACAGGAAAACAAGGCTTGAAAGCTCAAATGAGTTTACTAAAGTAAACATGCATGTGGGTAGTCTTTTAGGCCGAAGTGGTTTTTTCTCCTATTGCCTTTATCATTTTCAAGTGCATACACATTGACATGGTCTGGAGTAGGTTCAAAGCAGATTCTAGTAAGACAAAATCATATAAGCACATCTCTTGATTATAAAAAAAAAAAAAAAAAAAAAGTATTGCGCGGGTGTATGGGGTCAAAATCTTCTCAAGGTGGCTATTACCCAATAAAATCCACATGTGTAGCTTCCGAATAAAATCATTTTTTCTAAAACAGTATTTCAACTGTAAGCCATCTAAAGCCATGAACACATATTCTTGTCACATATTGATAAATTATTGCTTTGAACACACTATGTCATAGTCATGCAATGAAAACAATTTCAAGCATCAAGCAAAGTATCATCAAGTCAAGAGCACATCCAAGACCAATAGCAAAATTCAACAACAAAATTCATCCTTCTAGACAAAGGTACCCCCACACCTACAACCACAGCCCCCAACGTGCAACATGAATCGATACATGCAACTCAAAGATGAAGAATGCATCATAGAAAGGGCAAGGGAAAGAGAGCGTCCCTGAGTGCATGCGACGACGGGTGTGGTCGCGAACAAAGGGCGGTAGGAGTGTGGGTTTGCAGACGATGGTGGTTCAGCGGTGGCAAGCGGTGGATGGTGACGACAACCGGGGAAAGCGTGGCAGCGGCGGGTGGATGTGTTGCACAAGGAGGAAGAGACAAGAAGATAAGGGTAATGCAAGTAGGTATTTTGACTTGGGATTGGGTATTTTGACCATGTGATTTTTTTTGGTGATTTATTGATTATATATATATATATATGTTAAAGTAATATATATAGATATATGCCTAGAGTGAGTACTTAGAAAGAGGAAAATGAAAAAAAATGCTGGAGTATTTTCAGATTGAATTGAATGAAAAACTAGGTGTGGACACGCTTAGTAAATCGACCTACAGACATATTTGAACAAAACACTAGACTTGGGCATGCTTACTGAATCATTTTATTGATAGATTTGAATGAACGTTAGGCATGGGCACACTTAAATGCGAAGTTCATTTTCACTCAAATGTCCCTGCATCAATCATATAATTATTATTTTCGTATAGGCCCCAAGACGATAAACACAAAGGAAATTAGAGTTTTAAATACAATACAATATTGTAATTAGCGATTAAATCGTCCGTCTCGTTGCTACTATGACGCAGATCTCATGCATAATGGAGTCAACTGAATGGTTTAGGATACCAACCTTTGTGTCCGTCGGTTGATGTAGATGACGTGAACGTTCTCAAGAACGATCCCCATCTAAGCAATTGGTAGAAAACGGCTATTAGTCCTTCGGTACGGTAAAATCGTTCCGGTCATTGTTCACAGTAGGAACACATATGTCTTCCCTCTAAAGATAGTCCACACCACCTATGATGGAATCTCAAATAACACTATGCTAGTAGGCATTAGAGGATTTCGGTAGATCAACGATTGATCAACGGAGAAGACAAGAAACTCGTTTCTCGTTGAAAGTTGAACGGGAGCAAGAAAGCAAAGCGAGCAAAGGAGCAAAGAAATTGCAAAGGATTGTCAAGCATTCTTGTGAATGGCAAATGTCTCCTATTTATAGACCTTCCATTCGAGAAGCCAAGTTAAACTTGTCTTCTTCTTCTTGCAAAGAGGAAGACAAGTTTGATTCTTCTTCTTATAAAAGGACAACCTTGTTTTGTCATATTAAGAAGAGAAGTTCAACTTTGCTTCATCGCCTTCAAGAAAACAAATCCAAATTTGCTTCTTCTTCTTTCAAGAAGACAAATCCAACTTTGCTTCTTCACAAGAAGACAAGTTGAACTTTGCTTCTTCAAGAAGACAAGTTCAACTTTGCTTCTTCATCTTCTCCATAATTAAGCCAATTAATTATTTCCAAGAATTCCATCATGGATTTGTGTGTGACCCTTTAGGTTCACTACTCAGCTAGACTTAGGCTTGTATCACATATACAATTTAATTAGCAAGTTATTTGCATTAGATTAATTAGATCATATCATAAATAATCACCCTCAATTAACTCCTTAATAGGAGGGTACCCGTTACCATGGGTGGCCACCTAGCAGTAGTCCATGGCACTAGAGAATAGGTGAATCTACGTGAATTTGTAAGTTACGAGTTTCATGCAAATACAGTCCTTCCATCAAGCTAATCTCCCAATCGAAGTCTAGGGCATGGAATTGCAATCGGTTCCCATCTTGGATTGTGATATCTATGTATCAACTCTACACTTAGTGCTACTCATTTATCAATATTGGAAACTCCGTTCCTATTTTATCAACTACCGTGGCAACGGATTTAGGAGAACACAATGTAGAGAACATAGGAGATTCTTCATCATCTTATGATGAGCGATGGATCCTATCTTGGAACTTACCAGACTCCATACATGCTCTGACTATGTCTGAAACATGGCTTTTTAACAACTATAGAAGAAACCATAGCTGCATCAGACATGATCAAGTCATAGCCATCCTATGCACAAGGTTACTGTGGAACCTCAAGTCAAAGGACCACTTAATGCACTATCGTAAGAAAGGAGAATCATGTCATACCGATCATGCCCCACAAGGCTTCCATATGACATCTGCTATGGGCCAGTTCATTGAACTTGATAACCCCTTATCAAGCACCTACTAAAGTGCGTAGACGTCATACGTCATTGTCGATGCCCCATCTCGATTGATTCATCAACTTGGAACATTTTAGATCAAACCATATAGGTTGGTTTCATGGTCGCCATCATATGCATGAGCCAACCCCGTAGCACTATGATCTAAGGGCTTCAACCAAATGCATACAAATATTGTATTTAAGCATAAGATGAAGATGGCCATAGAACAAGTCTTAGTATTAACATTTTATTAAAAAAGATCATTTAGAATGGCAGACAATGAGCCAGCAATTGGCTTGACGGTCACCAATTCTAACAATCTCCCACTCGACCTAAAAGTCAATTGCCCATAAGATCATGCCTATCTTCTCAAGATGCTAAGTATGTGCAATCTAGAATTAGGGATATTAATGTAATGCGATCCACTATTCGCACATTTGTGTTTGGATTTGTAATGAGGTCTTGATTTTCACGCTTGCGTGATTGCCCCCGTTGTTATTACAAGGTATAACTATTGATTCGGCAATACTAGGCACTACGTCCAACTCTTGGATGTAGTTTATGTCCAAACTACCTCTTTTGTAGCTTCATAAGCCACAACATACTTGGCATGTGACGTGGAATCGCGTTTAACTGACAACTCCTCGATTTAGCCAAAATACATAGCCAGATTTAGTTTTAGTATTGATAACATCTATTGAGCTCCCACTGACCTTCTAATACACTAACGAATCATATTTATTCATGACACAACCATACAATTTTATGACTATGAAAAATGATTGTTAAACTTTGGGATGCCTATTTAAATCCATAAATAGGCCATTTGGAGTTTACAAACCTTTTGTTTCTCCCCTTTGAATGTAACACCTTGAGATTGATCCATGCAGATCTATTCCTCAACAATTCTAGTAAGGAATGCGGTCTTTACATATACTTGTCCTATCGCATAGTCATAGTACATGACTATGATAAGTCGGATGGATTTGGCTATAGTCGATGGGAAATATGTTATTTCAAAGTCCACATGGTTTCTTTGAGTGTAACCTTTCACCATCAATAGGGCCATAAAGATCATTATCTCTCCGTTAAATCCAAGCTCAAGCTTGTAGACCAATTTACACCCAATGGGCCTAACTTGCTTTGGTGGGTCTTACAAAGTCCATACTTTGTGGAGTATACGGACTCCATCTTGGATTTTGTGGTCTCAAGTCACTTTTTCGAATCGTCTCCTTTAAGGTCATTTGGATCATTATCCAATTGACTAGTCAAAGCTAGTGTATCAATACGGTCAATATGGGATGCTATAAGTATTTCCATTATTATAGGTCGTGCATCACTCGACTCTTCGAGTTGCAACCTATCTATTTGAGTATTGATGGAAAAACCCTTCTTTGAAGAACACTGCATATATCGAAATAAATAATTTTGTATCGAGTGATCACAAAATACTATCCTACAGTTTCTTTTGGATACCCAACCCAAGGTGGATCTGTACCTAGCCAAACTCCCAGTAGTCTCTCAACGTACGCAGGACACAACATATCGTAAGATACGTGTGGGAGGGTGATTTATCATGTCATATCTTATATAGAATTTTTGGTACGGCTTTAGATGATGCCACATTCAATAACTTGGCAACAAATTCTAACGCATAGCCTCAAAACGAAAGAGGTACAGAAATCATCATGGACCGAACCATATTCAATAAGGTTTGATTCCTCCTTTCAGCCATGCCGTTAGGTTGTGGCATTTGTAGGAGACGTCCACTGAGAGAGAATCCGAGTATCTTTTAAGCAATAAAAGAATTCTGTATTTAAAAACTCAACACTTTGATAGGATCGAAGGTTCTTAATTTTGCGTTCAATATGATTTTCTACTCCTAGTTAGAACTCTTTGAACTTTTCAAACAATTCAAACTTGTACTTCATTAAGTACACATAACCCAACTGTGAGTGATCAGTGGTGAATGTTATGAAGTAAGAAAATCATCCTTGAGCTTTTGAGTACATCACAAATGTTTGTATGGATCAAATCCAAAAGATTCATGGCTTTTCGCTCTTTTGTCCGACAAATGGCTTAACAATCTCTTTTCCCTTCAGAAAAAATTCATAAGTGAAAGAGCATCCAAATAATCTATTTCTAGATTCTTGAAGTCAATCTATCTCTTCATATTATCCTTGGAAATGAGACATAGCCTAGCGTGCTATGTTTGTATATATTCTTGGTTCCTCCAACTTTCTTTTATGTTGAATATCCATAATCAAATTATGGTCATAATTAATATACAAACAAATTATGAATATGGATAATACATAAACCATTTGTGTAAGCACCAAGTGAAATTTTAAAGAAAATATTTTAATAGTAAGATAATCTTTACTTGGCACAAAATAATATTTATTTTTATAATCCACTAAAATCCTTGCTAACCACGAAGTAAATGATTCCTATGGCTTCATCAATAAACTTACTTGCCACTTCATAAGCCTTAGGATCGCCTTGCTTTTACTTACTCATTTGCTTCTTATTTAGTGTTACAACTTTTGCAAACATAAACTCTATATATCTTGCAATCATATTGCTAATATGAGTTTCAAGCTTGATATCACATACCTAAGAAACAATATTAGCAACCATGTTAAATTTCAACATTAAAGATACTTTAACGTGTAGCAAGACGCTTCTTGCAATACCCCTTTCAATGGCTAGTTTCATGGCAGTGGAAATACTTATCACTACTTTGATTATTTTGGTTCATTTTCTGTATGACCATTAGAACTTCCTCTCACGTGTCATATCATAGATGCTTATTTTCCACCCCATAATAATTCCTTGTAAGTAGGTGAAGATTACACGTGTTCTGATTGAGGTGTTCGTATTATTGTAGTAAACACTTTACTTAGTGATGTTACCATAACATCTAGTTTGTAAGATATCGTTTAATCCAACAATTGAATGTCTAACATTTCTTGTTGGTGAATTCCTCAAATGGGTCAACTCAGAGAAAATCTTTCCAAAATATATAGGTTTCATGGAACCCAAAGCAATTTTGAAATTCCCAAACCAATCAAAGTAGTGATGCTCAATTAGTGAACAAGTCACATAAAAATGGTTATGAGTGGTTTATGCATCAACAAAAATATAAGCATTCTTTCAATCAATGTTAATTTTTCAATTTATGATATGGTCTTTAATCATAAATTGCTCCCACTATTTCTTCAAAATTCCGTAAACCCTCATATGAATTTTCGGGAAACCTTTTCCTAGTGGGCTTGAGGTCCATAGAACTATCTCCATACCCCGCTGTTATGATTCACATGGAAATAATTTTATGATAGGTGACTTTCACCATTCTCATCCCTATGGGATCCCTAAGATGTATTGCCTCATTTTTCACATTATTCCAAGGACTCCAAGTGAATTATGCTACTCCAAGTTAAGCCCAACCCATCAACCAAAAGGACCCCCATACTATCGCCCCCACGACTCTAAGACAGCGAAATAGCAGGTAATCTACTTGTTCACAGTGACAGTAAAACTTTTCACTACTTTCAAATCATTCCACGACTCGTGAGACAATAAGGTGAAAGGTGATGGCATCTCATACATCGTCACCATGGATGGAAGGCTTGGATTATCAAATCCAATTTGACTTTATCCATCACGGGCTTAATATTTTAACTTGGACATTCCAAGTGAGGGTTCAAATAGTTTATTTAGGTAAGACCTCATTACAACATTTTATTCTTAGTTGTTTGTTTATCATATATATTTACATATATATCGTGTAGATACAAAAATTAAAGACACATAAACAAGCATGCAAGGGATCAAAGCCTAGCATGTCTCTGTTGGATGGTCATGAGCCCAATCACCGAGCCCATTGTGAATCAATAGTTCAAGGCTCCATTATCTTCTCATATATTTATCATATAAATACATCATATATATGCATCATATATTATACATGAAAAATAATATATATTATATATATGTGTATCCAGTACAACAAAAGAATTTAATCTCATATGTTAAATCAGATGATGTTTTTCATGGAATGAAATTAAATTTAATTTATGGGCACTTGATTCATAGATTTCAAATTAACTTGGACTTTCCAAGTAATAGTACTAATCATATTAGGAAAATATCTTGTTTTTTTAATCAAGTTGCAAGAGAAAAAATAATTTTTCTTCTTCAACCTTATAAGAAAAACAAAGTTGTCTTTCTCAACTTTTGAGAAGACAAAACCAAGTTTTTCTCTTCCAATTTTGCAAGAGAAACAAAGTTTTCTTCCTCAACCTTTGAAGAGAAAACCAAGTATTCTTCCTTCAACTCATGTATTAAAAATACAATTAGAAAATTGATATTCTCTTTAAAATTAAATATTTGGACTTTCCAAATCATAGTCCTAATCATATTAGGAATAATTTTGAATTTTTTCTAATCAAATTGAAAGTGAAAAACCAATTTTATTTCTTAATTTTTTATCCAAATATAAATTAGAAAACTAATAATTTTAACAATTTTAACATATTTAGAATAATAAGAAGAATATGAGAATATACAATAATCACCATAAAATCCGACCATGTAGGCGGAAGGTAAATCCGACCATGTAGGCGAAAGATTAAATCCGACCATGTAGGAGGAAGGTGAAATACCTTAGAATTAAATTTTTTTGGTGATTTATTGATTATATATATATATATGTTAAAGTAATATATATAGATATATGCCTAGAGTGAGTACTTAGAAAACGGAATAGGAAAAAAAATGCTGGACTGTTTTCAGATTGAATTGAATGAAACACTAGGCATGGACACGCTTAGTGAATCGACCTACAGACAAATTTGAACAAAACACTAGACTTGGGCATGCTTACTGAATCATTCTACAGACAGATTTGAATGAACGTTAGGCATGGGCACACTTAAATGCGAAGTTCGTTTTCTCTCAAATCTCCCTGCATCAATCATATAAGTGTTAGTTTCGTATAGGCCTCGAGACGTTAAACGCAGGGGAAATTAGAGTTTTAAATACAATACAATATTATAATTAGCGATCAAATTTCCCATCTCGTTGCTACTATGACGCGGATCTCGTGCATAAAGAAGGCAATTGAATGGTTTAGGATACCAACCTTAGTGTCCGTCGGTTGATGTAGATGACGTGAACGTTCTCAAGAACGATCCCCATCTAAGCAATCGGTAGAAAATGGCTACTAGTCCTTCGGTACAGTAAAATTATTCCCGTCATTGTTCATGGTAGGAACACATATGTCTTCCCTCTAAAGATAGTCCACACCACCTATGATGGAATCTCCAGTAACCCTATGCTAGTAGGCATTAGAGGATTTTGGTAGATCAACGATTGATCAATGGAGAAGACAAGAAACTCGTTTCTCGTTGAAAAGTTGAACGAGAGCAAGAAAGCAAAGGGAGCAAAGGAGCAAAGAAATTGCAAAGGATTGTCAAGCATTCTTGTGAATGGCAAAAGTCTCCTATTTATAGACCTTCCAATGAAGAAGCCAAGTTAAACTTGTCTTCTTCTTCTTGCAAAGAGGAAGACAAATTTGATTCTTCTTCTTACAAAAGGACAGACTTGTTTTGTCATATTAAGAAGAGAAGTTCAACTTTGCTTCATCGTCTTCAAGAAGACAAATCCAACTTTCCTTCTTCGTCTTTCAAGAAGACAAATCCAACTTTGCTTCTTCGTTTTTCAAAAAGACAAATCCAATTTTGCTTCTTCGTCTTCAAGAAGATAAATCCAACTTTGCTTCTTCACAAGAAGACAAGTTGAACTTTGCTTCTTCAAGAAGGCAAGTTCAACTTTGCTTCTTTAGAAGAAGACAAATTCGAATTTGCTTCTTCATCTTCTCCATAATTAATCCAATTAATTGTTTCCAAAAATTTCATCATGGATTTGTGTGTGACCCTTTTGGTTCACTACTTAGCTAGACATGGGTCTTGTATCATATATACAATTTAATTAGCAAGTAATTTGCATTAGATTAATTAGATCATATCATAATTAATCACCCTCAATTAACTCCTTAATTGGAGGGTATCCGTTACCATGGTGGCCACTTAGTAATAGTCCATGGCACTAGAGAATAGGTGAATCTACGGGAACCTATAAGTTACGAGTTCCATGCAAATATAGTCCTTCCATCAAGCTAATTTTCCGATCGAAATCTAGGGCATGGAATTGCAATCGGTTCCCATCTTGGATTTCTATATCTATGTATCAACTCTACACTTTGTGCTACTCATTTATCAATATAGAAAACTCTGTTCCTGTTTGATCAACTACCGTGGTCACGGATGTAGGAGAACATAATGTAGAGAACATAGGAGATTCTTCATCAACTTATTATGAGCGATGTATCCTAACTTGGAACTCAATAACCTCCATGCATGCTCTGACTATGTCTGAAACATGGCTTTTTAACAACTATAGAAGAAACCAGAGCTGCATCAGACATGATCAAGTCATAGTCATCCTAGGCACAAGGTTACTGTGGAACCCCAAGTCAAAGGACAACTTAATGCACTATCGTAATCAAGGAGAATCAAGTCATACCAATCATGTCCCACAAGGCTTCCATATGACATCTCCTACGGGCCAGTTCATTGAACTTGATAACTCCTTATCAAGCACCCACTAAAGTGCGTAGACGTCATACATCATTATCTATGAAACGCAACAATAATCATATGAACGCATCACTTAGTGCAAGTCTCTAAGGTATCATGGTCGATGCCCCGTCTCGACCGATTCATCGACTTGGAAAATTTTAGATCAAACCATAGAGGTTGGTTTCATGGTCGCCATCACGAGTAGCACTATGATCTAAGGGCTTCAACCAAATGCATACAAATATTGTATTTAAGCATAAGATGAAGATAACTAAAGAAAACTTCTTAGTATTAACATTTTATTGAAAACGATCGTATAGAATGGTAGATAATGAGCCAACAATTGGCTTGATAGTCACCAATTCTAACAATATGTCCACAAAACTCAAGCAAATTGAAGGTGATAATGAAGAGAAAAGGGTAATAGATAATTAGTGGGTTGCCTCTTATGTAGCGCAACGTCTTTGGCTAGACGTTGTTGTGTCTCAACTTGAATAAGTCCGGCACTCTAAATCCACTTCTTCTACATAGTACACTCGGTGATGGTGTGGATTTAGGAGAATTTTGAGGTCCATGAAAGGATTTTTCCTCGAATGTATTTTACTCATGAAAGTCTTTGTTATATAAGTTCTTGGACTTATGGTGGAATTTTTATTGATTCCGCCTTAAATGGACAATCACCTTCGAACTTAGCATTTTATACCTCCAGAGGATCAATAAAAATCTGTGAGAAAAATGAATCCACCTCGTTAGAGTGTTGTGTGGTACCACAAATGCTAAACTTAATTGTCTCATTATCAAATTTCTTGGAGAGAATTCCGGCATCAACAGCAATTTTAGCTTTAGAAGTTTTAAGTAATGGTTTTCCTAGAAGTATAGATCTGGAATTAGGAGAATTAGCTTCCATCATATCGAGCACATAAAAATCAGCAAGAAAAAACATTTCATTAACTTGCAAATGAACATCCTCTAGAACTCCTAAGAGGTACACAATCGAACGATCCGCAAGTTCAATAACCACTCCGCTTTTTTTAAGGGACCACCATGTAAAGATTTATACATATCAAGAGGCATAACATTGATGGAAGCAACTAAAACACACATGGCTTTTTCTATTCCAATCTTACCAATTTTGCATGGGATAGAAAACGTACCTGGTTCTTTGGACTTAGTGAAGGACAAGCGGATCAGCCCGGGAGCGCGAGCGGAAGCGAGAAAGCGAGAAAGTAGTGCGTAAATTTAAATCAAATTTAAATAAACGTGTCCCAAGGGGTGTATCCTTGGGTGCTCAACCGGGCGTTTGATGTAGGATGTATTAATGTTTAATACATACATATAACACATAGGGCATAGATGAAAATTAAAACCATCAAAGCATAATAAAATCATTACCTTTGATGATCTTACGTATGCTCGGCTACTTGTGTTGTTCCTTCTCCGAATGCTCACGAAATCCAAACGTATGAATTGTCCAAAGGTGATCAACATCACACCGGAAGAAACACACGTCTTCTTTGCTAGAAGAAAATGGGTTTATAAAGGAATCAGTTCAAGAGAAAAATACTATGAATTAGTGTTCTCTTAAACATACTTTGTTCTTCCTTTTGATTCCAAATCAAGTGAAGAACACAAGTGGGAAGGGAGAGAAATGGCCGAGAATGAGAGAGGAGAGAGGGCCGAATTTTAGTCTTCTTTTTTCTTAAAAAAGATGAATAATGATTGTAATACAAAAGGTGTTGTATATACTCCTATATATACATAATTAATGTGATTATGAAAATGTGTCTAGGTTCATCCAAGGATGTCTAGATACATCCCAATCAATCACTAATAATTCTTCAATCAAGCCTACCAACTTTTAAGGTATGATCAAATTATACCAAAAGGGAAGGGCTTGAATGGAGTTGATTTGTCTCTTACCAAAAGAGACAAGTCAAACCGCCACCTTGCATGGAACATGGCTGAATCTTGCTTCCTCCAAGGGAGCATTTTGGCCATGCTCATTATGGGAAGAAGTCCAACTTCTTCCTATTCCAAAATAGGAATTATTTCTCTTCTCGGGTCAAAATTTAACGGACCGGGTTTTATCTTAATCCAATTACGACGAACCCAAAATTAAATCCAATTTAATGTCCACTTAAATTATTCCCGTTGGTCTTTTAATCCAATCAAAAGATCCAACATCTCGACTTTTCATATTTAATCGATAAATCCAATTTACCGATTAAACGAGGGATTGATACAATACCGGCCCGTCCATCCAATGGACTATCCCTTAAGTAATCTAATTACTTATTTATCCTTCGAGATTGACTCCAAGTCAATCTCTCAACCTCCTCGGTGATTTGTGTATGACCCTTTAGGTTCACCCTCAGCTAGACTTGGGCCCGTGTCCCACAAGGGCCCGTTACCATTGGTGGCGGTCTAGCAACGGTCCATGGAACTAGAGATTAGGTGAATGTTAGCGTGAATATTTAGGCGCCGATTCCGTAGGGGTATGGTCCTTCCATCTACCGTCTCCCGGCCTTAGTCTAGGGTATGGAATTGGGCGTCGGTTCCCATCCTTGACTAGGCATCTATGCTTAATACTTGAGACACATATGCTTCATTACGTCCACACAGGAAACCATTCCCTGTTCGACCAACCACTATGGCCACAGCTTTAAACAGCATGAATGTGCCTTCAAGTGCATCGGAGATACCTCTGTCACATACTGACAGGGGACGGATTCTCTTCTTGGAATCCACCATCCTTGCTACACATTCCGACTGCACTGGACAAGGCTTATAATGATCCCCGTGCTAGAGAAAAATCAAGTGTATATAATTTAGAGAGGATGGATCTACCAAACGTTATGAACTAACGTGATCAATCCTCCTTAGGTTCAATTGTATGAAACAAAAGAACCAAAATAATTTCTTGGGAAAAGGGGGGAAGTGGCCGAGCCTAGAGAGAGATGAGTGTGTGTGTGTGTGTGTGTGTTTCTTGAATTCTCATCATCCTTTCTAAAGTGAAACCCTAGGAGTATTTATAGAGGAAGAATCCTATTCCTATTCAACCTTCAACTTTAGAACTTTAATTTGACTAGAATTTTGACCTAGTCAAACTAGGTCTTGAATTGGTCAAACCAATCCTAGTCATTCATCTCTCCTTTTAATCTCAACAATCCATTTATTTTATAAAATATTTAAATCCCATTTAAATAATCCATGGGGCCATAAATAAATAAAATAAGTAATAATATTTATTTTAGGCCCACATAATTAATTCTAATAAATCCAATTTATTTATTTAGTTAATTACTTTTCATCTAATTAAAGGAATCAACATCCCAAGAAAAAGAGAACCGATTAAATCCAATTTAATCGTCCTACCTCTGCAAATCTAGTTCTAAATTAAATACCTTATGTGTACAGATTGTGTGTGACTCTTTAGGTTCACCCTCAGCTAGACTTGGTAGAATTCCCAACCATCCTATGACAGAAATCCGTCCATTACCATGGGTGGCCGCCTAGCAATGGTCCATGGCACTAGAGACTAGGTGAATATACGTGGTGTGAACATTTAGGCTCTACAGTACTTTTATCCTTCCATCTTCAGTCTCACCACTTAGGGTCTAGGGCACGGAAACGTAGGTACCCATCTTAGAACTAAGTTTTGCCTCGTCCTTACAAAACGTCCCCGGGGTTGCATCCTTCTGTTCAGTTTACTGTGGCCACAGATTTATAAGGGAAGAGTCTTAGAGTATAGTGAGATGCTACTGTCAACCCTGTGACAGGAGATGGATCATCTGTTGGGATCTACTATCACGCTGCACATCTTCACTGTACTAGATAGGGCTTATTACTACTCAGCAACTACGACTTGGTAATCTCTCGCCATACCTAAGATACAGGCACGGTGTGCAGGGATCTCAGTAATCCCTCAAGTCCAAGGATCAACTTGTACTGTTGGAACCGGGAACACAAGTCATACCTAACTGACCCTACTCAAAGTCTTCCATAAGACAGTTCCTGCGAGTCACCTCAGTCAGCTGCCACCTAGCTAGCTGACCCACCAACACTGCATGGACGAGCCTCGTCACTTGTCCATGAAATACGACCGCAGATGCTTAGTGCAAGTCTCAAATGGATTCTCGATGCCCTTTCTCGAGATTCCTTGACTTGGAGAATTTCAGACCGATTCGTCGAAACTGATTTCATGAACCTACCATCCATTGCGTAGTTCCAGTTTCCCGAAATGTGATTTCAGTCTGTGGGCTTTGCTTGTGTAGTGAACAGTTATAATAAAGCAGTAAAGTGAACACGGACAAAGTGTAAGCTAGATGAATATCACTTTCTTGTTCATTACAGTTTATTAAAACTCTGAAATTATTCAGACATAGGTTACATTAGACTAATAAGATTGGCTTCATGGTCACCTAATCTAATACGAGCATCCAGGCGCATCTGCCTACCGACTTTCCCTCAAGTCTTGGCCGCTTGCCCACATGGTGTCGTTCGTCACTGCTGATGTCCAAGTTTGCCTGGCCACCCTGACGCACAGCATTGCCTGTGCTGTCACCTAACATTCGCTCATTAGGCCAACCTATGTACCACGTGCCAACTCTTGGCCTAGTGTCATGGCACCATAACATGCATCAATCGCCATCAGCAGTCACCATCATCTGCCGATGCCAACTTCCAGCCTTGTGCTATCCCTGTTCGGCACCCTTCGTCGAGTTCCATCCGCCTATCTGCCGCATTATGCCGACCAGCTAGAAAAATGGGGTTACACCTGCCATTTAAAGAAGTATAACCTCCTCGGGTCTCGGGCCAGTAGTTGCCACAGATAAGCCTCCAACAAATTCGGAAGAGACCTTTAAAGATTGTGATCGTTGGGACTCTTGATTAGATGAGCCTCCTCATAGGATATGCTCCGGGATTTCCAAGGAGTAGTTAGGATGAGTATGGTGATCCGCCTAGATCCCCAAGCCTTATCATAGGTAGCGTGGTTGTCCTTCCTCCAGGTGGTCAAATGGCTTTCTGCCAATTGTGCACAACGACACGTTGGTGTCCAGTTGTCTGCCCAATCATCGTCTCCTCGTTGGACTCCTACTACAGTCCATTTCCCCAAGGGATACCCCAAGGCCTTGGGTCAGGAGCCATTATCCCTTGGGCCATGTGCATCATTGGCCCCTATTAGGTCTTTATCCGAATTGAACTGAAAGATTGTGGATTGTCCCGAGAAATAGCGCGAATGCGGAAGCGCGGTATAAATTTAAATAACGAAATTTAAACATGCTTTTACGAAAAATAAAGAACACGTTCAAGGGGTGTTCCCTTGAAGTTCCCGGGTGTTTGGTGTATCTCATGAATTAAAAGCATACAAGAATCATGGAGGCCATAGGATTAAAAATAAAAGAGGGACGAAAAATAAATCGGAACCTACCGATTGTTGTTTTCGTCTTCTAACCGGTACTCGCGTTGTTCCCTGATTTGCACCAAATCTCGTATATGAGACTCTCCAAATTGTGACACACAATCCACCCACGTATCTTGTACGTCGTGCTAGCGAATGAACAAGTATTTAGGAGAGGATGGATCAATCACACGTTATTAGATTAACGGGATTAATCCTCCTATGTTCAATTGTTCCAAGAACAAAAGAACAAGGAAAACAATTTTCTTGGAGAGAAAAGAGAGAGAGGGCGGACGAGAGAGGAGAGGGAGAGAAGAGTGTGTGTGTGTGTGTTTCAAGATTCATCATCCTTCCAAAGGTGAAAGGCTAGGAGTATTTATAGAGGAGGAGTTTAATCCTCATCAAACTCCAACTCTAGAAGACTAATTTGACTAGGATTTTGACCTAGTCAAAGTCCTAGTCAAAGTAGTAATTTGACCTAGTCAAATTAATCCTAGCCATCCATCTCTCCTTTTAATCTCAACCATTAATTCAATTTAATGGAATATTTAAAATCTATTTAAATATTCCAAAGGGCAACAAATAAATATAATAAATATAAATATTTATTCTAGGCCCATTAAATTAATTTTCTAATAAATCTAATTTATTAGATTAATTCCTTTTATCTAATAAAAGGAATTAACTCTTTTCAAGAAAATTAAGGACCCGATTAAATTCAATTTAATCATTCCATTTCTCCAAGTATTTAATTCTAAATTAAATACTTAATGTGTGTGGATTGTGTGTGACTTTTTAGGTTCACCTTTTAGCTAGACTTGGTCGGATTCTTAGAATCCGCCCGTTACCATGGGTGGCCATCTAGCAATGGTCCATGGACTAGAGACTAGGTGAATATTCGGGGATGAACATTTAGGCTCTAACAGTACACTTGTCCTTCCGTCTTCGGTCTCACTACTTAGGGTCTAGGGCACGGAAATTGCAGGTACCCATTTTGGACCTAAGTGTCGGTCTATCCTTACTAAACGCCGCAAGAGAAACCTTCCCCTCTGTTCAGTTACTGTGGCCACAGATTTTAGGGACAAGACACAGAGCATATGTGAGACTCAACTGTCAATGCTTTTTGACAGGAGACAGATCCTTTCTTGAAAACTACTGTCACTCTGTACATCGGAGGTGCACTAGACATGGCTTATGACTACTCAAGTGCATCTTGGCAATCTCTCACCATATCTAAGATACAACCCCGATATACAGGTAAACTCAGCAGTTCCTCAAGTCAAAGGACTTGACCTGTACTGTTGGAACCGGGAATACACGTCATACCTAGCTGACCCTACTCAAGGTCCTCCGTAAGACGGTTCCCGCGAGTCACCTCAGTCAGCTGCTCCCTAGCAGGCTAACCCACTAACACTGCTTAGACGACCTTCGTCACCCATCGATGAAATACGACAGCAGATGCTTAGTGCAAGTCTCAAGGGGAATCTCGGTACCCATTTTCGAGATTCCTTGACTTGGAGATTTTTGAACTGATTCGGAGGAACTGATTTCATGGACCTACCTCCAAGCGTAGTCCCAGTCCCCGAAATACGTTTTCAGTCCGTGGGCTTTATTTGCGTAGTGAACAGATATGTATAAAGTATATAAAGTGAACACAAACAAAGTAATGCCAAATGAATTCACTTCTTTATTCATTAACAATATATCAAATCCTTGAAATTGTCTAGACATAGGTCACATTTTGACAGCCAAGATTGGCTACATGGTCACCTATTCTAACAATCTCCCACTTGACCTTAAAGCCAATCTCCCATATGTCTAATCCCCATCTTCTCAAGATGTTGCGCATGAGCGCTCTTCGAAAAAGGCTTTGTCCGCGGATCTGCTGTGTTGTCTGCTGAGTTGACTCGGTCCATCCGAACGTCACCTCTTCCTACCATTTCTCTTAGAAGATGATAGCGTTTAAGAATGTGTTTAGAATGGTGATGAGATCTCGGTTCCTTTGCTTGCGCTATTGCACCGTTGTTACTACAAAAGATGACAATGGGCTCGGCGATGCTAGGTACCACACCCAACTCTTGGATGTAGTTTCTCATCCAGACCGCTTCCTTGGCCGCTTCTGAAGCTGCTATGTATTCGGCCTCAGTGGTGGTGTCAGCAGTGGTTGCTTGCTTGGAACTTTTCCAAGCTACTGCTCCTCCATTAAGCCTGAATACATAACCCGATTGAGACTTGGCATCATTGTCATCAGACTGGAAGCTAGTGTCTCTAAAGCCTTCCAGGATCAGTTCTCCATTGCGATAGACTAAGAACATTTTCTTAGTCCTCCTTAGGTACTTAAGGATGCCCTTAACAGCATTCCAATGTGCCTCTCCTGCACAAGACTGATATTTGCTTGTCACGCTCAAAGCGTAAGCAATGTCAAGCCTAATGCAGTGGACCGCATATTGGATGCTACCTGCGGCAGAAGCATAGGGAATGACTTTAATCCTTTCAAGTTCCTCATCAGTCTGCGGGGACTGTTTCTTGGATAACTTGATCCCATGCCTCATGGGAAGGACTCCCCGTTTGGAGTTGTCCATCCGATATCTCTTTAGGACTTTCTCCATATACGAGTTTTGGGTGAGCCCTAACATCCTTTTAGATCTGTCCCTGACAATCTGGATGCCTAGGATGTAGGAGGCTTCACCCAAGTCCTTCACCCAACATTCTAACATCATTACCTATGAGTAGAATGTCATCCACATAAATCACTAGGAATACTATAGAGCTCCCACTGACCTTCTTGTATACACAAGGGTCGGATTCATTTTTGATGAAGTCATAGCCTCGTATCACTTCATCAAAGCGAATGTTCCAACTTTGGGATGCTTGTTTGAAGCCATAGATGGACTTCTGGAGACGACAGACCTTCTGTTCTTCTCCAGTGACTGTAAAACCCTCCGGCTGACCCATATAGATCTCTTCCTCAACGAAACCATTGAGGAAGGCCGTTTTCACGTCCATCTGCCATATCTCATAGTCATACCATGCTGCTATAGCGAGCAAGATCCGAATAGATTTAGCCATGGCTACCGGCGAGTAGGTGTCCTCAAAGTCGACCCCGGGTCGTTGAGTGTACCCTTTAGCTACTAGCCTAACCTTAAAAGTCGTGACTTCTCCATCAACGCCAAGTTTGCGCTTGTAGACCCACTTACAGCCAACTGGCTTAACACCTTTCGGTGGATCTACAAGTCTCCAGACTTGGTTCTCGCTCATGGAGTCCATTTCGATTTTCAAGGCCTCAAGCCATTTCCCAGAGTCGATGTCAGACATCGCTTCTCCGTATGTCTTAAGATCGTTATCCAAAAGACCGGTCGTATTTAGAAAGCCATATCTCATTGGAGGTCTGGACTCTCTAGTTGACCTACCGAGAACGGGAATGTCAGTGGTGACTGTGGGCGCTGACTGTATAGGAGCTGGCGGTTCAGGCACCGAGGTTGGCTGTTCCTGAGGCTGTCCTTCATGCCTAGCATGCTGGACTTCTCGAGGTCAGTCAGCCCTTCGGGTGTCTATCCTGAATTCTCTAAGCGAGGAATCCACGGCTTCCTCTGATGACTGATTTCCATCACTTGATTCCTCAAGGATCAGTTCATCAGGTTGGATATCCTCTGGAAAGCCTTGTTCCAAGAACACTGCATTCCTTGAAACAAATACCTTTCGCTCCAAAGGGTCATAAAGGTAATGACTCGCAGTTTCTTTAGGGTATCCAACGAACCTGCATAAGCTAGACCTGGATTCTAGCTTATCTCCCACTAACCTCTTGACGTATGCGGGGCTACCCCACACTTTCAAGTAGTTGTAGGACGTAGGCTTGCCATGCCATATCTCATATGGCGTTTGGGTCCATACACTGGTTGGTGCCAAATTTAACAACTTGGCCGCCGTTTCCAATGCATAGCCCCAAAAGGACAAGGGCAATTTGGTAAAACTCATCATGGATCGAACCATGTCCAACAGGGTTCGATTCCTCCTTTCAGAGACACCATTCAATTGTGGTGTCCCGGGAGGTGTCCATTCTGATATTATACAATTTTCTTTTAGATAATTAAGGAACTTGGTACTAAGGTATTCTCCGCCTCGGTCTGACCGTAGGACTTTAATTTTGCAGTTGGTTTGATTCTCCACTTCAAGTATGAATTCTTTAAACCTCTCAAGAACTTCAGACTTGTACCTCATCAGGTAAACATAACCATACCGTGAATGATCATCAGTAAAGGTTATGAAGTAGGAGAATCCACCTCGGGCCTGCGTCCTTAGTGGTCCACATACGTCTGTATGGACCAAGTCCAACAGACCTGTGGCAAGCCTGCTTTGTCCTACAAAGGGCTTCTTGGTCATTTCCCGCTTAGACAATATTCACAAGTTGGTAGCTCACTCAAGTCCCCTACCTGTAGGTTCTTTGAGTCTACAAATCTTTTCATCCTGTCTTGGGATATGTGACCTAGCCTAGCGTGCCACAGTCATGCGTTCTCGTTATTATCTATTTTACGTTTGTGTTGAGCATTTAGAACAAAGTTTGTTTGTTGCAAGATATAGAGCCCATTATTAAGTGTACCAAGTAGATGAGCAATTCCACACCTCATCAAATAAAAGCAATTTTTATTAATCATAAACTTATAACCACTATTGTCTAACAATGGAATGGAAATGATGTTTTTAATCATACTGGGTACATAATAAACTTGCTCTAACTCTATGCTAATACGATCAATAACTACTAGAGTGGCGGATCTTACTGCTTCTGCCGAGATGGCCTTGCCATTCCCAAGCTTCAGGATCATATCCCCGCTACCCAATTTTCTGCTTCTTTTCAGCACCTGCAAATCATTGCAAATGTGAGCTCCATAGTCGGTATCTAATACCCAACAGGCAGAATTAGTGACCATATTGACCTCAATCATAAATATACCTTGGTTCGAGAAGAGTTTGGGGCACTCCCTCTTCCAATGCCCTTTCTCATGGCAATTGATACATATGTCATATGCCTTCGACTGTTGCTTGCTGATAACCGTCCCTTTCCTTTGCCTTTCCCCTCTTTGGCAATGGGAACACTCTTAGTGTTCGTAGCTGCTTTGACGGCTTGTCCCTTCCCTTTCTTCTTTTTCCAACGTCCGACACCCTTGCCTTTCGTTTTGGAAGTTGAAGCACCTCCAAACAATACCGAAGGTGTGGACTTTTTGGTCGTTGCCTCGTATTGCACCAACATATTGATCAACTCATGAATGCCCTTCTCAAGTGCGTTCATATTGTAGTTGACAATAAATTGGTCGAAGGAGGGTGGGAGTGACTGAAGGATCACATCTATGTACGTTTCATTTATCGAGACCTGCCTTTAGGTCCTCGAGCTTTTCCACCAGGTTAAGCATTTTAACTACGTGCTCTTGTACAGAGGATCCTTCTATCATTTTAGTTCCAAAGAACGCCTTGGTCGCGACATACCTAGTATGCCTGTTCGGGACTGCATAGCAATCCTTAAGGCGAGCCATAATGGAAGGGACATCGTCTAGCCTTTCATATTGCTTCTGAATCTCATTCATCATCGAAGCAAGTATGACGCTACGGACCTTCCGGTTATCCTTATGCCAAGTCTCGAACGTCACACGTTCTTCTGGCGTGGATCCTTTCGGTAAGGTCCTAGGGGGAAGCTCGTCCATGACGTAGCCTTAGTTCTCGTAATTTAGGACTATCCGGAGATTGCGCAATAATTGGTTCCATTGATTTTGTTGGTCTCAAGAATGGTTGATAAAGGGTTTTTAGACATTTTAAATCTACATTTAAAAAACAGAGTTCGCGATCAGCAGAATTTAAAAGACGGAGGTTTGATATATAATTAAATGCTTGGTCTTTAGTCATTTAATGCTCCCACTATTTATACGAAAACACGGTACTCTCAAACGTTGTTTTCGGGAAACCTTTTCCTAGTGGGCTTGTGATCCACAGTGAATTTTCCCATACCCCGCTTTTACGATTCGCATGGGAAGAATCCTGTGGGAGGTATGCCATACCATTCTCGTTCCACGAGATTCCCAAGATTATTGCCTCACCCTTTTACATGATCCCGAGGAATCCAAGCGAATCATGCTAATCGCGCATTAGACCCGACCCAATCAACCGAGCCATAGACCCACTGCTACCTCCACGACTCGTGAGACAGGTAACAGTGGTCTACTTTTCCTTCATGACATAGTGCAGCTTCTTTTAAGTACGATAGACGTGCCACGACTCGTGAGACCACGCTATCGACCTAAATTAGCTTCCTCACTATGCCATGGACTGGAAGGCATGGACAAACTCCTAGAGTCCATGTCCATTTTGCCTAGGGTCTAATATTTGGACATTGGTCCAACCAATGTTAGAGTAGTAAATGACCGAGATCTCATAAATAGATATTAACACATTCATGCATAATGCGAAAATAAATTGCATCCCATGGCAGTTATATGATAAATAAAACACCATTTATCCATCATAATAACCACATGCAAAATTAAAGCCTAACACGCCCCTGTTGGATGATCACGAACCCGAATCCTATGCAATCCAGTGAGCCCGCAGTAGATCTATGGTCAATCTAGGGTTGGTCCTACACTATTACATTAATAGTAACCCAATCATCATTATGATGGGCCTTGGTCTCTTTTCTCTTTCTTCTCTTCATGGAAGCTCCTTGGAGCCTCCAGTCTAGGCTCTCCATGTGGACCTTCCTTCTTCTCCACCAATTACATAAAATTAAAAACCTCACTTCTATTCTACTCTCATTACATATTAAAAAAATAGAAACCCCAGCGAAAACCCGAGGGGAGTACATAAGGAGGAAGGTAGAATGCCTTATTATTCCAAGGCAACTAGAAAGGGAGAAGGAGAAAGCATTAACAGAGGCACACAGGCCCAACAGAAAATTAAACCATACATTCGGTCTAGGGCTCGTGATCATCCATTTCCATCCAACGCATATAATCATATGATCCAATCACATAAAATACATGCTAACAACACATGATTACCAATGACAATTATCCAAGATAAAATAAATGTGTAACGTATGAAAAATATGCTACAACCGTTGGTAATAATAATATGTTTTAGGAAGACCCTTCTGCATTATTTCTAGGTAAATTTCCCTGAGATTCCAAATCAAACATAATTTAATCTCCTAAAATAATGTCTTAGAAAATAGGCAAAAATTAAATAAAAATGAATTTTCAGAATCAATTAAAAAAAATTAAAACTGAAAAAGAAATCCTAACACTGTAGCCAGCCGCCGCCACCGACAGCGGCCAGCTGGCGCGCATAGGGCAGCAGGCTGGCGCGCGAGCAGGTACTGCCTGACCGGGTGCGCGCGCGCAGGCCCCTGCCTGCGTGCGCGTGCACCTGGTCGGCAGCAGGCTGCACGGCCGTGCACGCAGGCTCCCTTGCCCGCACGCTCTAGCCTGCCGGCCACCAGTCGTGCGCCTGCCCTGTGCAGGCGCGCGCGCACGCACACGCACTGGGAACGCATGCCGGACGGGCGCGCCTGGCGGCGCCGCCTCGTGCGCGCGCGCGCACGGCCCTTCAGCAAGCAGTCGCGCCCGAGCGCGCAGACTCCTTCGTCTTCGTGCGCGTGAGCCTGGAGGCGTCGCCCAGCATCCTAGCGCGATGGCCTGGCGCGCGCGCGTGGGCTTCCCTGCCCGTTTGCCCGCACGCCTGGCGGCGCCATCCGGCTCCTCTGCCTGCGTGTGTCTGCCTCGCCTGTGCGCACGGCCGCACGCGGCCAGCCTCCGGCAGGACGCGTGCTGTGTTTTTCCGTTTTGTTTATTTCTTGCCCCCGTTTCCCAAGAAAAACATAAAATCCAACAATACCAAAACTCATACGAATTAAAAGCAAGAAAAACGACATGCTTTAATAATAATAAAATCAAGAACTAATTAAAACATTCCAAATCACGTTTTCATGCTTAAAACGCACATAAAACCCTAGGCCTATACTCCTAACTAGGCTTTGATACCACTGAAAGATTGTGCATGGTCCCGGAAAATAGCGCGAATGCGGAAGCGCGGTATAAATTTAAATAGCGATATTTAAACATGCTTTTACGAAAAATAAAGAACACGTTCAAGGGGTGTTCCGTTGAAGTTCCCGGGTGTTCGGTGTATCTCATGAGTTAAAAGCATACAAGAATCATGGAGGCCATAGGATTAAAAATAAAAGAGGGACAAAAAATAAATCGGAACCTACCGATTGTCGTTTTCGTCTTCTAACTGGTACTCGCGTTGTTCCCCGATTCGCACCAAATCTCGTATATGAGACTCTCCAAATTGTGACACAATCCACCCACGTATCTTGCACGTCGTGCTAGCGAACGAACAAGTATTTAGGAGAGGATGGATCAATCACACGTTATTAGACTAACGGGGTTAATCCTCCTATGTTCAATTGTTCCAAGAACAAAAAGAACAAGAAAAATAATTTTCTTGGAGAGAAAAGAGAGAGAGGGCGGACGAGAGAGGAGAGGGAGAGAAGAGTGTGTGTGTGTGTGTGTGTGTGTGTGTGTGTGTGTTTTCAAGATTTATCATCCTTCCAAAGGTGAAAGGCTAGGAGTATTTATAGAGGAGGAGTTTAATCCTCTTCAAACTCCACCTCTAGAAGACTAATTTGACTAGGATTTTAACCTAGTCAAAGTCCTAGTCAAAGTAGTAATTTGACCTAGTCAAATTAATTGTAGCCATCCATCTCTCCTTTTAATCTCAACCATTAATATAATTTAATGAAATATTTAAAACCTATTTTAATATTCCAAAGGGCAATAAATAAATATAGTAAATATAAATATTTATTCTAGGCCTATTAAATTAATTTTCTAATAAATCTAATTTATTATATTCATTCCTTTTATCTAATAAAAGGAATTAACTCTTTCCAAGAAAATTAAGGACCCGATTAAAATCCAATTTAATCATTCTATTTCTCCAAATATTTAATTCTAAATTAAATACTTAATGTGTGTGGATTGTGTGTGACTCTTTTGGTTCACCTTTTAGCTAGACTTGGTCGGATTCCTCGAATCCGCCCGTTACCATGGGTGGCCATCTAGCAACGGTCCATGGAACTAGAGACTAGGTGAATATTCGTGGATGAACATTTAGGCTCTAATAGTACACTTGTCCTTCCGTCTTCGGTCTCACTACTTAGGGTCTAGGGCACGGAAATTGCAGGTACCCATTTTGGACCTAAGTGTCGGTCTATCCTTACTAAACACCGCAAGGGAAACCTTCCCTTCTGTTCAGTTACTGTGGCAACAGATTTTAGGGACGATACACAGAGCATATGTGAGACTCAACTGTCAATGCCTTTTGACAGGAGATAGATCCTTTCTTGGAAACTACTGTCACTCTGTACACCGGAGGTGCACTAGACATGGCTTATGACTACTTAAGTGCATCTTGGCAATCTCTCACCATATCTAAGATACAGCCCTGATATACAGGTAAACTCAGTAGTTCCTCAAGTCAAAGGACTTGACCTATACTGTTGGAACCGGGAATACACGTCATACCTAGCCAACCCTACTCAAGGTCCTCCGTAAGACGGTTCCCGCGAGTCACCTCAATCAGCTGCTCCCTAGCAGGCTAACCCACTAACACTTCTTAGACGACCTTCGTCACCCGTCGATGAAATACGACAGCAGATGCTTAGTGCAAGTCTCAAGGGGAATCTCGGTACCCATTTTCGAGATTCCTTGACTTGGAGATTTCCGGACTGATTCGGAGGGACTGATTTCGTGGACCTACCTCCAAGCATAGTCCCAGTCCCCGAAATACGTTTTCAGTCCGTGGGCTTTGTTTGCATAGTGAACATATATGTATAAAGTAGATAAAGTGAACACGAACAAAGTAATGCCAAATAAATTTCACTTCTTTATTCATTAACAATATATCAAATCCTTGAAATTGTCTAGACATAGGTTACATTTCGCCTGCCAAGATTAGCTACATGGTCACCTATTCTAACATGAACTCCCTCTTAGGTTGGGTGCATTTTTGGGGCATCACACATAAATATGTATCGACTAATCACTACAAGAAAAAGGTTCAATAGCTACGAAAAAATTTGATGCTAAAATTAACGTCAAGCTAATTGGCAAGTAAAATTTTTGTTGCTCATCTATTCTATTTAATATATATTTGAAAGAATCCGTTGCTAAATTCGTTAGCAAGAAAATTTTATTTTATTCTCATTACAGTCGTATTCTAAATATCTATAATTACAAGACCAAATTACAATAAAATTATAAATAAAATGTCTAAAAAATAATGATTCACTTTTTTTTCCTTAATTGACATAAATACGTATCAATTAATTAGCAGGTGTAGTTTAATAAATATGTATATAAGATAAAAACCTGAAAAACACTCAAAATGATGTGACAATGTACATAATTAGTATTATAATAAATTTAGATCTATATAAAATCATAAATAAAATGCCTAAAAAGTAATGATTTTAAATTTTTCCTTAATGGCTACGGCTAAACACCGTAGTAAATAACTATATTTTTAATAACTATGACTAAAAACTGTAGCAAATAACTATTATTAACTGTGGTTAAATAAAAATCGATGCAAAAACTAGTTTTTTTTTACCATGAAAAACTTATTTGCTACGGCTCAGAGTCGTGGTAAAAACATTCGTCACGACTTTTAGCCATGGCAAATTTTTAGCCACCCTCGCAAAAATCACGGCCGACAATCGTTGCGTGACCTTGATCAATGACTGTTTGCTACTGCTATTTAATATTAATTAAGACAATTAGTCATAGTTAGATGTTCTAATTTATGCAGGTGTAATAAATATATACATATAAAATGAAACGCTTGCTGGAAGTGACTCGAAATGATTTCACAATCTACATAATTAGTAAAATGATAAATTTACATTTATTGTCATTATAACTTGATTCTAAGCACTTACCAAAATTTCAATAAAATCATTAACAAAATTCCTAAAGGTAATCATTTTCTCTTTCTCTTAATTCACATAAATACACACGAATTAATTTATATATGTGTATAAAATGAAATGTTGGATTACTCAAGATGATTTTACAATTTACACAATTAGTATTGGCATAATCTCTTGTATTGTTGTGTATAAAGCGAGCATCAACAACCTTCACAACAGAGGCAAACATTTGCTAATTCTCTAGATTAACTTAAGACCATTTTACTTGGTCAGATCAAAAAATTAACAAGAAACGATGGCAATATGTATGAAAACTCTGGCATGTTATGCTTTTGTTCTTTTGATAAGCTCTTTTGTTTTTGTGAACAAGGCATGGCATCTCGATGAAAAACATCGTCATGCTATTAAAATTGGGAAGATCTCGAATGAGCTGCAGAATGAAGGGCAAAAGTCAAGTGGCCCAAGTTGTCGTGGAGCTGGCCATAGTACACCTCCTCCGGGCCTATCTCCTAAATGGATCAAGAATGAAGGGCAAAAGAGAAGTGGCCCAAGTCGTGGTGGAGCTGCGCATAGTGCACATCCTCCTCCAGGAGCGACTCCTAGGTGGATCAAGAATGAAGGGCAAAAGGCAAGTGGCGAAAGTCGTGGTGGAGCTGGGCATCGTGCACCTCCTCCAAGCCCACCTCTTAGGTGGATCAAGAATGAAGGGCAAAAGGCAAGTGGCGCAAGTCGTGGTGGAGCTACGCATCGTGCACCTTCTCCCCCGCCTACTGGGTTGATCAAGAAATCTGGCCGAGTCCTAGTCACAAATACTTAAACTTGAAAATGTAGAGTGTGAAGCTGTAACAATTGTTGGCCCTTAAAGGGTTTATGTTTCAAACGTGATTTTTCATATCTTTGATCACTTGTGCAACTACTTATTCAAAATTATCTCAATTATTTGAGCACTTGGTGGTGATTCAATTATCTCAATAAAATTTCTATATTATAATAATAAAAAACTTTATAAAATATAATAATAAAATAGAGAGCTGGAAGAAGGGGCGGATTTTTGGGATAGGCTTGGAGACCCATCCACATTTCTCGGCCACCTGGGGACATCAGCAACACGACCTACGCAAAATCTGAATTATGTTTGTTTTTATTTTCAGCCAATCTCCAAGATGAGCCGAAACATGCTTAATGTTTGGGCTCGATCACAAACACCTTATCTTGGTGTTTTTTTTTGCTAATTTGGCCCATTCCCAAATGCAGGATGAGCCGAAACATGCTTAATGTTTGGGCTCGATCACAAACACCTTATCTTGGTGTTTTTTTTTGCTAATTTGGCCCATTCCCAAATGCAGGCCAAACAATCACGAACTGTTTCGATCCACCTAAAAACAAAACAATATATATATATGTATATACACATAGATAAATACATATAAAAGAGGCATGATTTGACAATGAACAATGAATTTTGTCTCCCAAGATACAAAAGCAAACATACAACACCTATTTTACACAATTTTAAAATATCTGCAAAATAAATCTAAACATACACTATTTTCAACACATACTTATATATCTCTATTCTTCTCTCTCTATCTCCATAAAATAAAAAAAAATAAAACACTCCACAAATAAAAACAAACATGGTGCTGGTGTTTCCTGATGTGGCAATTGGTAATCCCCCACCAACAGGTCATACTCCAAACCCTGACCTTGTAACATTATATGACACAGCCAGCCGCGGATCCCCATGCCCTACCTCATGATGACGATTAGGAGGCCACCATATTAGATTCTGATTTTTTTTAGCTTTTCAAATGAAATATCATAAAAAAATTGTTTTCTTTAATTTACTACTATTAATTGCATTTTTAATATTTTGTATTTTTAATGTAATACTAATTACATGGCATTCTAAAAATTAATTTCAACCGCATTTAATATAAAAAAATTAATAAAACTAATAAATTATTTTTTAAAAGATTTAATTATAAACATTATGATGGGTATAAGGACAACTACATCATTGCAGAGCCAACATGCATCCACATTCAAACATGGCATAACACCTGTGTCGTCCAGAATCCATCAAAAAAATTTATGACAATTAAGTGTTGAATATTCAGGTGCTACTGCAACCTTTGGCGCCACCATGACCAATGCAACACATGTTGCTGCATCTATTCAATTTGGAATTCCGGACAAAAGTTGAAGACGAATGAAGAAGTCGTGTTTTAGCTGCCCTCGGTTCTATGGTTACACATTTGTTACGGGATAAATGCGATTTACCCCCTTATGATATAAGAAATGAGCAAAAACCTCCATGTGAAAGAATAATTAGAAAATTACCTCCCTATGTTTTGAGAAATGAAACAAATTACCCCCCATCAAAGGAAAACACAAGGGGGTAATTTGCTTCATTTTAAGATCATAGGGGATAATTTGTTAATTATTTTTTCACAATGAGGTTTTTACTCATTTCTTATATCACAGGGGGATAAATTGCATTTATCCCCATTTGTTGCTCAGGTGTCATTCTGTGTCAATTATTTATTTGTATATTGGACCAAGTCAACCCCGAGTTTGTCAGAGTTAGTTGAGGATGAAGTTGGTGGATAGTTTTGTATTTAAAGGAGGTTTCCCTCTACATTTCTCATTCAACAAAATCATTTTTATAGAGCCTCGACATGAAAATAGCTCATTCTTTCTACGTTTTCAGCTTTCTCATCATGCATTTCAACATTATATCAGAGTCTTCTTATTGAAGGTTTTTGTATACTCGATTTGGTTTTTGGTAATTGGAACGCTGTCATTGGAGTGTCATTGTGCTTTTGCTACAATAATGGCGGAAAGTACAAAACACAAGCACTGAATAGACGATTGTTAGTACGAGAAGGATGTGCTTCATTTGCATCCTTCAGAGCACCCTGGTTTTACTTTGGCAAGCGCACCACTGGACGAATCTAATTTCTTTGTATGGAACAGAGCGACTCCAAGACAAGAAATTTGTTGCATCTAACAGATTGGAAACCAGGATATTTCCGGGACTATCAATGGCTTGTACTCTCAGAATTTCTGGATCAACTTTTACTTTCTTCCCTTTGTTCTCTGGCTTAGTGGGGCTCACTATTGTTATATCTCCAACAACCTAATTAACTATACGGAAGCTCGATTCTACAAAAAAGAAAGAAAAAAAAGTACCAAAGACCATCAAAAGATAGTTCTGATACCATGAAAAGAATGGAGCTCTAGAACTTGCATAGCCATGGAGATTAAAGAGTAAAGCTGGAAAGAGAGATAATAGACCTCTCAATATGTATCATTCAGCGTTTGCAAAGAGAAGTGGTACCTCTATTGATAGAGGTCATTAATGACTTAACCACCTATTAACTGCCCATGCTAAAGAATAAACCGCTAGGTTAACAACTAACCTATTGTTCCAATAAGTGCGTTAATACTAACAGAGGCGCACTCACGCCTTCAAGTCAAGGTAACTGGAAAGCAACAAAAGGTATATAAGGAAAAAACGTAATTCTACCAATAAAAGTGCAAAAGCCCGAACACGTTTACTTAAGCTAAGTTGGGAGTCTTTCTTGTCTACTGGAACTTTTCAATGGGACGAAAAGTGTTACTTTTTAAAAGTTATGGGACTAAATGTGAGAATCTTGTAACCAGTAGGACTAAAAGTGTAAAAGCCCTAATGGTCATGTGATAAGCACATGACATTTTCTTCTAAAATATTCAACAAAAAGGTGCCATGGAACCAAAAATTTTACTTAATTTTTACGAGGTTGGACCAAAACTGTTAGTCCCTTAATCAATTGGACCAAAAGTAAAAAGGCCCTAAGTTACAAACGAAAAGTATTATTTTTCCCTCTCTATTCACTCTAACCTCTAATCAAAATTAATACAATCTTTTCACGAATGAGACTTTTCCTGAAGGAAATTGCCACCAGCTTGCCTCGTGTCATGCCACCAACAGCCAAGTTCGTTGCCCTGTTACAATTTGGAAATTGTTCTCTTAATTCTTATCGTCATGCACCCTGACAAATCGACGGCAACAAGATTTACAGATTCAAAGAGTGAAAGAAGTAGTAAATCTGGCGAAACCTATCTTGGTCGAAGCGGTTTCAAGGTTCGAAAACAAAACGATTTATGAAATTAAATATTTTCCTAGATTTCTTAATATGTTAAATTAAATACTAACAATTTTTCTCGAATGCAACACAATTTTCTATAAAACATCCGAAATTGATACTCAAGGCCATATTAATTTACCTTTACTACTCGCGTGGGTAGGATCTCAATGTTATTAGTCATTCGTACTAAGACTCCTTCACCACTGAAAAAAAATTATTAATTAATTATGATTAATTATCATGTTAAAAAATAAATAGTGATTGTAAAAGTCATTAATCACGACTCAAGGTGTACAGTGGGTCGGGCCAGTTCGGAACCGATACGGACCAGCCCGGAAAAACCCAGACCAGGACCAACCCATTATTATTTATGATCGGTCTTGGGATGGTCCTGGGCCTTTAAATGGTCCCCAATTGGGATCATTTTTAAACCCATGCACAACCCATGAACCGGCCCATTTGAGGTCCGGCCCAGGACTGAACTAGCCCAAGACTGACCCAGGACCAACCCAGGACCGATTGGGCCTATTTAATAAATTTGAGGTTTTATTTTGAACAATTATTTAAATTTATGATTGCCTTATGAATAGATAAATAGTAAATTAAATCTAACAAAAAATTGTAATAAAACTTATAACTAGAAAAAAAAAATACTTAAACAAAATTTGTAAAAAATAAAGTGTATTAATGAATTAATGTACAAAACATATAGAAGTAGAACAATAAAAATAGAATTTTGAAAGTTTGAAAGTTTAAAAAACCTAGTAATATCAACTTAAAAGAATGGAATAAAAATTATTATGAAATATTAAAAAAAAATAGCCAATTGGGCTAGACCACTAACCCAGCCTGGTAGGCCCGGCCCAAGCCCGGACCAGGAACAAGTGGTCCTGGGTCACTGGGTTGGGCTGGTCCCAAGTATTGATAGTTGGGACCGGCCCAGGACCAACCCCATCCCAAGCGAGCCTGGGCCAAACCAACCCAACTTTTTATTGGATTTATGCGGTCCTGGGCTGGGTTGGCCCAGCTCGGCCCACTGTACATCTTGAATCACGACACGTAGATTGCTGATCTTGATTTTTGTGAGTGTAGCTAAAATATTTATCTTGGTTAAAAGTAATGACAAAGCATCGGTCACGACTCATAGTCATGACAAAAATAATTTCCTTAAAGGAATCGTGGATCGTCCCGGGAAATTGCGCGAATGCAGAAGCGCGGTATAAAATAAAATACGAAAATTTAAAGCATGCTTTAATAAATAAAGAACACGCTCAAAGGGTGTACCCTTGAGATTCCCGGGTGTTCGGTGTATCTCATGATATAAAGAACATGCAATAGTCATGGAGGCCATAGGGAGAAAAAATAAAAGGGACGAAAAATTAAAACGAGACCTACCCGTTGTCGTTTTCTTCTTCAACGGCTACACGCGTTGTTCCCCGTTTTTGCACCAAGATCTCATTCTTGAGACCCTCCAAATCGTGACACATGATCCACCCACGTATCTTGCACGTCGTGCTAGCAACGAACAAGTATGATTTTTGGAGTGGATGAATCAACAACACGTTATGAATTAACGGTATTGATTCATCAATGTTCTAGTGTTCGAAGAACAAAAGAACAAGGAAATATATTTCTTGTAGTGAGAGAGGGGGCGGACGAGAGGTAAGAGGGAGAGAAACGAGTGTGTGTTGGAATTTCATCATCCTTCAAAAGGTGCAAGGCTAGGGATATATATAGAGGAAGAGTTTAATCCTCTTTAAACTCCACCTCTTTAGAAGCTTAATTTGACTAGGATTTTGACCTAGTCAAAGTCCGAGTCAAAGTAGAATTTGACCTTGTCAAATTCAATCCTACCCTTTGATCTCTCCCATTAAATCTCAACCATTAATTTAATTTAATGGAATATTTAAATCCTATTAAATATTCTAAAAAGCCAAATAAATATTAATATTTATTCTAGGCCCATTAAATTAATTCCCTTAATAAATCCAATTTATTAATTTACTTCCCTTTATCAAATAGAAGGAATTAATTTCTCCAAAAAAAATATAGGACCCGATTAAATCCAATTTTAATCATTCCTTTACTCCAATATTTAATTCCAAATTAAATACTAAGTGTGTGTGGATAGTGTGTGACTCTTTAGGTTCACCTTTCAGCTAGACTTGGTCAGATTCCTAGAATCCATCCATTACCATGGGTGGCCATCTAGCAACGGTCCATGGCACTAGAGACTAGGTGAAATAATCGGGGATGAACATTTAGGCTCTAACAGTACACTTGTCCTTCTGTCTTCGGTCTCATCACTTAGAGTCTAGGGCACGGAAAGGTGCAGGTACCCATTTTGGACCTAAGTGTAGGTCTGTCCTTACTAAACGCCGCAAGGGAAACCTTCTCTTCCGTTCAGTTACTGTGGCCACAGATTTTAGGGACAAGACACAGAGCATTCATGAGACTCAACTGTCAATGCCTTTTGACAGGAGACAGATCCTTTCTTGGAAACTACTGTCACTCTGTACACCCGAGCTGCACTAGACATGGCTTATGACTACTCAAGAGTATTTTGGCAATCTCTCACCATATCTAAGATACAGACGTGATGTACAGGTAAACTCAGCAGTTCCTCAAGTCAAAGGACTTGACTTGTACCGTTGGAACCGGGAATACACGTCATACCTTGCTGACCATACTCAAGGTCCTCCGTAAGACGGTTCTCGCGAGTCACCTCAGTTAGCTGCTTCCTAGCATGCTGATCCACTAACACTGCTTAGACGACCTTCGTCACCCGTCGATGAATTACGACAACAGATGCTTAGTGCAAGTCTCAAAGGGAATCCCGGTACCCATTTTCGAGATTCCTTGACTTGGAGATATCCGGACTGATTTGGTAAGACTGATTTCATGGACCTACCTCCAAGCGTAGTCCCAGTCCCCGAAATCGATTCTCAGTCCGTGGGCTTTGTTTGCGTAGTGAACAGATATGTAATAGCAGATATAAGTGAACGTAAACAAAGTGTTGCCATATGAATTTTCACTTGACATAGGTTACATATTCCTGCCAAAATTGGCTTACATGGTCTCCTATTCTAACAATCTTCCCACTTGACCTTTAAAGCCAATCGCCCATATGCCTAATCCCCATCTTCTCAAGATGTTGCGTATGAGCGCTCTGCGACATAGGCTTTGTCAGCGGATCTGCTGTGTTGTCTGCTGAGTGACTCGGTCCACCCGGACGTCACCTCTTCCTACCATTTCTCTAAGAAGATGGTAGCGTCTAAGAATGCGTTTGGAACGGTGATGAGATCTCGGTTCCTTTGCTTGCGCTATTGCACCGTTGTTATCACAGAAGATGATAACAGGCTCGGCGATGCTAGGTGAAGGACAAGCGGATTCGCCGGGGAGCACGAGCGGAAGCGAGAAAGCGAGAAATTGTGCGTAAATTTAAATCTAATTTAAATATGCGAATTCCAAGGGGTGTACCCTTGGGTGCTCAACCGGGCGTTCGATGTAGGATGTGTAAATATTGAAAATATATATTTAAACACATAGGGCATAGATATATAAGTGAAATCAATCAAAGCGTAATAAACCGTTACCTTTGATTGTTTAGCGTATGCTCCTGGCTACTAGCGTTGTTCCTTCTCCAGAATGCTCATGAAATCCAAACGTATGGATTCTCCAAAGGTGATCCACACCACACCGGAAGAAACACACGTTCTTCTTGCTAGAAAAGAATGGGTTTAGGAAGGAATCGGTTTAAAAAAAGAACACTATGAATTAGTGTTCTCTTAAACTTACTTTGTTCTTCTTCTTGATTCAAAATCAAGTGAAGAACACAAGTGTAGGAGAGGGAGAGAGCACGAAAATTGAGAGAGAGGAGAGGATTTTTGTCTCTCTTTTTCCTAGAAAAAGATGAATAATGAATCACTTATGCTTGGTGTTGTATATTCTAATATATATACATAATTAATCTGATTATTGGAATGTGTCTAGGTTCATCCAAGGATGTCTAGATTCATTCCAATCAATCACCATCAATTCTTCAATCAAGCCTACCAAAATTTATGGTATGATCAAATCATACCAAAAGGGAAGAGCTTGATTGGAGTTGATTTGTCTCTTTCCAAAAGAGACAAGTCAACATACCACCTAACATGCAACATGGCTGATTTTGCTTCCTCCAAGGGAGCATGTCGGCCATGTTTAATTAAGGGAAGAAGTCCAACTTCTTCCTATTCCAAATTAGGAATTATTTCTCCTCTCGGGTATAATTTAATGGATCGGGTTTTATCGTAATCCAATTACGACGAACCCAATATTAAATCCAATTTAATGTCCATTCAAATTATTCCCGTTGATCTTTCAATCCAATTAAAAGATCCAACGTCTCAACATCTCAACTTTCCATATTTAATCGAAAATCCAATTTACCGATTAAATGAAAGCCCGATACAATATCGGCCCGTCCATCCAATAGACTTTCCCTTAAGTAATCCAATTACTTATTTTATCCTTCGAGATTGACTCCAAGTCGATCTCTCAACCTCCTCGGTGATTTGTGTGTGACCCTTTAGGTTCACCCTCAGCTAGACTTAGGCCTGTGTCCCACAAGGGCCCGTTATCATGGGTGGCCGTCTAGCAACGGTCCATGGCACTAGAGACTAGGTGAATAGGCGTGAACATTTAGGCGCCGATTCCGTACGGGTACGATCCTTCCGTCTACCGTCTCCCGGCCTTAGTCTAGGGTATGGAATTGGGCGTCGATTCCCATCCTTGACTAGGCATCTATGCTTAATACTCGAGACCACGTATGATTCATTGCATCGACACAGGAAACCATTCCCTATTCGACCAACCACTGTGGCCACAGCTTCAAACAGCATGAACGTGTCTCCGAGTGTATAGGAGATACCTCTGTCACATACTGACAGGGGACGGATCCTCTTCTTGGAATCCACCATCCTCGCTACACATTCCGACTGCACTGGACAAGGCTCATGATAATCATCTTACAGAATGATTACCTCTCGCCAGATCCGAGATACAGCCGTCCTGTGCACGCGACTGCCATGATCCCTCAAGTCTGAGGATTACTCCCGTACTATCGGAACCAGGGAAAACCAATCATACCGACCAAGCCTCCAAGGCTTCCATATGATGATCCCCACGAGTCAGTCCAGTCGGCTCGACCCCAGTCGACCAACCCATCAAGATCGTGTAGGCGTCCCACGCCTGTCGCCGATGAAACACGGCACTCATCCAATGAACACGACTCATGATGCAAGTCTGAATAGGACTCTCGATGCCCTGTCTCGAGGTCCTCGACTTGGAACGTTTCAGACCCAACTCTTAATCAGTTAGTTTCATGACCACCATCCAATGCGTGGCCCAACTGCATGAGTTGTTATACATGGTCTGTGGGCTTTGTTGCGATATAAGTTAAACACCGTTTTAACAAATGTAAGATGAGCGCAACAAAGAAGGTACCATTGGTGACGAACACATATCTTATTCATCACATAATAACATTACATTCACATCAAGTTGTTGGATAGGTTACAAATTGCCAAACCTATTGGCTTTCTGGTCACCTATTCCAACACTAGGCACCACACCCAACTCTTGGATGTAGTTTCTCATCCAAACCGCTTCCTTAGCAGCTTCTGAAGCTGCTATGTATTCAAGCCTCTGTAGTGGAGTCAACAGTGGTTGCTTGCTTGGAACTTTTCCAAGCCACTACTCCTCCATTGAGTTTGAATACGTAACCCGATTGAGACTTGGCATCATCGTCATCAGACTGGAAGCTAGCGTCACTAAAGCCTTCCAGAATTAGTTCTTTATTGCCATAGACTAGGAACATTTCCTTAGTCCTCCTTAGGTACTTAAGGATGCCCTTAACAGCATGCCAATGTGCCTCTCCTGCGCAGGACTGATATCTGCTTGTTACGCTGAAAGCGTACGCAATGTCAGGCCTGGTGCAGTGGACCACATATTTGATGCTACCTACGGGAAAAGCATAGGGGATGACTTTCATCCTTTCAAGCTCCTCATCAGTCTGTGGGGACTGTTTCTTGGACAACTTGATCCCATGCCTCATGGGAAGGAATCCTCGTTTGGAGTTGTCCATTCGATATCTCTTTAGGACTTTCTCCATATACGAGTTTTGGGTGAGTCCTAACATCCTTTTAGATCTGTCCCTGACAATTTGGATGCCTAGGATGTAGGAGGCTTCACCCAAGTCCTTCATGGAAAATTGGGTTGACAACCATGCTTTTGTGTTTCCTAACATTCTAACGTCATTACCAATGAGTATAATGTCATCCACATAAAGCACTAGGAACACTATTGATCTCCCACTGACCCTCTTGTATACACAAGAATCGAATGTTCCAACTTCGCGATGCTTGTTTGAGGCCATAGATGGACTTCTAGAGACGACAGACTTTCTGTTCTTCTCCGGTTACCGTGAAACCCTCCGGCTGATCCATATAGATCTCTTCTTCAATAAAACCGTTGAGGAAGGCCGTTTTCACGTCCATCTGCCATATCTCATAGTCATACCATGCTGCTATGGCGAGCAGGATCCGAATGGACTTAGCCATGGCTACTGGCGAGTAGGTATCCTCAAAATCGACCCCGGGTCGTTGAGTGTATCCCATAGCTACAAGCCTAGCCTTAAAGGTTGTGACTTCTCCATCAATGCCAAGTTTGCACTTGTAAACCCACTTACAGCCCACTGGCTTAACACCTTTCGGTGGATCTACAAGACTCCAGACTTGGTTCTCGCTCATGGAGTCCATTTCGGCTTTCATGGCCTCAAGCCATTTCCCGGAGTCGATGTCAGACATCGCTTCTGCATATGTCTTAGGATCGTTTCCAAAAGATCGGTCACTCCTAGAAAGCCATATCTCACTGGAGGTCTGGACTCTCTAGTGGACCTACGGAGAACGGGAACGTTAGTGGTGACTGTGGGCGCTGACTGTATCGGAGCCGGCGGTTCAGGAACCGGGGCTGGCTATTCCTGAGGCTGTCCTTCATGCCTAGCATGTTGGACTTCTCGAGGTTGGTCAGCCTTCGGCTGTCTATCCTGAATCCTCTGAGTGAGGGTTCGGCGGCTACCTCTGATGGCTGTACTCCTTCACTTCATTCCTCAAGGATCAGCTTATCAGGTTGGACATCCTCTGGGAAGCCTTGCACCAAGAATACTGCATTTCTTGAAATAAACACCTTTTGTTCCAAGGGGTCATAGAAGTAATAACCCGCAGTTTCCTTAGGGTATCCAACGAACCTGCATAAGCTAGATCTAGATTCTAGCTTATCTCCCACTAACCTCTTGACGTATGTGAGGCTACCCCACACTCTCAAGTAGTTGTAGGACGCAGGCCTGCCGTGCCATATCTCATATGGCGTTTGGGTCAATGAACTGGTAGGCACCAAATTCAACAATTTGGCTGTCGTTTCTAGTGCATAGCCCCAAAAGGATAAGGGCAATCTGGTAAATCTCATCATGGACCGAACCATGTCCAACAGGGTTCGATTCCTCCTTTCAGAGACACTATTTAATTGTGGTGTTCCGGGAGGTGTCCATTCTGATATTATACCATGTTCTTTTAGATAATTTAGGAACTCCGTACTAAGGTATTCACCGCCTCGGTCCGACCGTAGGACTTTAATTTTGCAGTTAGTCTGGTTCTCCACTTCAAGTCTGAATTCTTTAAACCTCTCAAGAGCTTCAGACTTGTACCTCATTAGGTAAACATAACCATACCGCGAATGATCATCGATAAAGGTTATGAAGTAGGAGAACCCACCTCGAGCCTGCGTCCTTAGTGGTCCACACACGTCTGTATGGACCAAGTCCAACAGACCCGTGGCAAGCCTGCTTTGTCCTACAAAGGGCTTCTTGGTCATTTCCCTCTTAGACAGGATTCACAAGTTGGTAGATCACTCAAGTCCCCAACCTCTAGGTTCTTTGAGTCTATCAACCTTTTCATCTTATCTTGGGATATGTGAGCTAGCCTAGCGTGCCACAGACGTGCATTCCCGTTATGATCTAATTTTCATTTGTGTTGAGTGTTGAGTACAAAATTCGTTTCTTGCAAGATATAGAGCCCGTTATGCAATGTACCAAGTACATGAGCAATTCCACACCTCATCAAATAAAAGTAATTTTTATTGATTCTAAACTCATAACCATTATTGTCCAACAATGGAATGAAAATGATGTTTTTAATCATACTAGGTACAAAATAAACTTGCTCTAAATCTATGCTAATACTATCACTAATCACTAGAGTGACCGATCCTACTGCTTCTGCCGAGATGGCCTTGCCATTCCCAAGCTTCAGGATCATGTCCCCGCTACCCAGTTTTCTGCTTCTTTTCAACACCTGCAAGTCATTGCAAATGTGAGCTCCACAGCCGGTATCTAATACCAAAGAGGCAGAATTAGTCACCATATTAACCTCAATCACATAAATACCTTGGTTCGAGAAGAGTTTGGGGCACTCTCTCTTCCAATGCCCTTTCTCACGGCAGTTGATACATATGTCATATGCCTTCGACTGTTGCTTGGAGACAACCTTTCCTTTCCTTTCCCTTTCCCCTCTTTGGCAATGGGAACACTCTTAGTGTTTGTAGTTGTTTTGACAGCCTTTCCCTTCCCTTTCTTCTTCTTCCAACGTCCGGCCCCTTTGCCTTTCGTATTAGAAGTCGAAGCACCTCCAAACAATACCGAAGGCGTGGACTTCTTAGTCGTTGCCTCGTATTGCACCAACATATTAATCAACTCATGAATGCACTTCTCAAGTGCGTTCATATTGTAGTTGATGATAAATTGGTCAAAGCAGGGTGGAAGTGACTGAAGGATCACATCTATGTACGTTTCAATATCGAGACCTGCCTTTAGGTCCTCGAGCTTTTCCACCAGGGTAAGCATTTTAACCCCGTGCTCTTGTATAGAGGATCCTTCTGTCATTTTAGTTCCAACGAATGCCTTGGTCGCGACATACCTATTATGCCGGTCCGGGACTGCATAGCAATCCTTAAGGCGAGCCATAATGGAAGGGAGATCGTCTAGCCTTTCATATTGCTTCTGAATCTCATTGGTCATCGAAGCAAGTATGACGCTACGGACCTTCCGGTTATCCTTATGCCAAGTCTCGAACGTCTCACGTTCTTCTGGCGTGGATCCTTCCGGCAAGGTCCTAGGGAGAAGCTCGTCCATGACGTAGCCTTGGTTATCGTAATCTAGGACTATCCTGAGATTGCGCAACCTTTCGTTGTAATTGTTCCATTGAATTTGTTTGTCTTAAGAATGGTGGAAAGTGGGTTCTTAGACATTTTAAATCTACATTTAGAAAACAACGCGCTATCAGCAGAAAATAAAAGACGGTGGTTTGATAAAAAAATAATTAAATGCATGGTCTTTAGTCATTTAATCCTCCCACTATTTACACGATAACACAGTACTCTCAAACGTGATTTTCGGGAAATTCTTTCCTAGTGGGCTTGGGATCCACAGCGATTTTTGAAAGAATATGTGGATCGTCCCGGGAAATTGCGCGAATGCGGAAGCGCGATATAAAATAAAATACAAAAATTTAAAGCATGCTTTAATCAAATTAAACAACACGCTCAAGGGGTGTACCCTTGAGATTCCCGGGTGTTTGGTGTATCTCATGAGTAAACAACATGTAAATGATCATGGAGGCCATAGGGTAGAAAATTAAAGAGGACGAAAATATTAAACGAGACCTACCCGTTGTCGTTTTCGTCTTCAACAGCTACACGCGTTGTTCCTCGTTTTGCACCGAGATCTCGTTCTTGAGACCCTCCAAATCGTGACACACGATCCACCCACGTATCTTACACGTCGTGCTAGCTACGAACAAGTGTATATTTTGGAGTGGATGAATCAACAACACGTTATGAATTAACGGTATTGATTCATCAATGTTCTAGTGTTCGAAGAACAAAAGAACAAGGAAATATATTTCTTGTAGTGAGAGAGGGGGCGGACGAGAGGTAAGAGGGAGAGAAACGAGTGTGTGTTGGAATTTCATCATCCTTCAAAAGGTGCAAGGCTAGGGATATATATAGAGGAAGAGTTTAATCCTCTTTAAACTCCACCTCTTTAGAAGCTTAATTTGACTAGGATTTTGACCTAGTCAAAGTCCTAGTCAAAGTAGAATTTGACCTTGTCAAATTCAATCTTAGCCTTTGATCTCTCCCATTAAATCTCAACCATTAATTTAATTTAATGGAATATTTAAATCCTATTAAATATTCCAAAAGGCCAAATAAATATAATAAATAAATATTAGAATTTATTCTAGGCCCATTAAATTAATTCCCTTAATAAATCCAATTTACTAATTTAATTCCCTTTATCAAATAGAAGGAATTAATTTCTCCAAGAAAATATAGGACCCGATTAAATCCAATTTAATCATTCCTTTACTCCAATATTTAATTCCAAATTAAATACTAAGTGTGTGTGGATAGTGTGTTACTCTTTAGGTTCACCTTTCAGCTAGACTTGGTCGGATTCCTAGAATCCGTCCGTTACCATGGGTGGCCATCTAGCAACGGTCCATCACACTAGAAACTAGGTGAAATAATCGGGGATGAACATTTAGGCTCTAACAGTACACTTGTCCTTCTGTCTTCGGTCTCATCACTTAGAGTCTAGGGCACGAAAAATGCAGGTACCCATTTTAGACCTAAGTGTCGGTCTGTCCTTACTAAACGCCGCAACCTTCCATTCTGTTCAGTTACTGTGGCCACATATTTTAGGGACAAGACACAGAGCATACATGAGACTCAACTGTCAATGCCTTTTGACAGGATACAGATCCTTTCTTGGAAACTACTGTCACTCTGTACACCCGAGCTGCACTAGACATGGCTTATGACTACTCAAGAGTATTTTGGCAATCTCTCACCATATCTAAGATACAGACCTGATGTACAGGTAAACTCAGCAGTTCCTCAAGTCAAAGGACTTGACCTGTACCGTTGGAACCGGGAACTCACGTCATACCTTGCTGACCATACTCAAGGTCTTCCGTAAGACGGTTCCCGCGAGTCACCTCAGTCAGCTGCTTCCTAGCATGCTGACCCACTAACACTGCTTAGACGACCTTCGTCACCCGTCGATGAAATACGAAAGCAGATGCTTATTGCAAGTCTCAAAGGGAATCCCGGTACCCATTTTTGAGATTCCTTGACTTGGAGATTTTCGGACCGATTGGGTAAGACTGATTTCATGGACCTACCTCCAAGCGTAGTCCCAGTCTCCGAAATCGATTCACAGTCCGTGGGCTTTGTTTGCGTAGTGAATAGATATGTAATATCAGATATAAGTGAACGTAAACAAAGTGTTGCCATATGAATCTTCACTTCTTTATTCATAAATATTTTATCAAACACCTGAAATTGTCTAGACATAGGTTACATATTCCTGCCAAAATTGGCTTACATGGTCACCTATTCTAACAATCTCCCACTTGACCTTTAAAGCCAATCGCCCATATGTCTAATCCCCATCTTCTCAAGATGTTGCGTATGAGCGCTCTGCGACATAGGCTTTGTCAGCGGATCTGATGTGTTGTCTGCTGAGTTGACTCGGTCCATCCGGACGTCACCTCTTCCTACCATTTCTCTAAGAAGATGGTAGCGTCTAAGAATGTGTTTGGAATGGTGATGAGATCTACTGCTTCTGCCGAGATGGCCTTGCCATTTCCAAGCTTCAGGATCATGTCCCCGCTACCCAGTTTTCTGCTTCTTTTCAACACCTGCAAGTCATTGCAAATGTGAGCTCCACAGCCGGTATCTAATACCCAAGAGGCAGAATTAGTCACCATATTAACCTCAATCACATAAATACGTTGGTTCGAGAAGAGTTTGGGGCACTCTCTCTTCCAATGCCCTTTCTCACGGCAGTTGATACATATGTCATATGCCTTCGACTGTTGCTTGGAGACAACCTTTCCCTTTCCTTTGCCCTTCCCCTCTTTGGCAATGGGAACACTCTTAGTGTTCGTAGCTGCTTTGACGGCCTTTCCCTTCCCTTTCTTCTTCTTCCAATGTCCGGCACCTTTGCCTTTCGTATTGGAAGTCGAAGCACCTCCAAACAATACCGAAGGCGTGGACTTCTTAGTCGTTGCCTCGTATTGCACCAACATATTGATCAACTCATGAATGCCCTTCTCAAGTGCGTTCATGTTGTAGTTGACGATAAATTGGTCAAAGGAGGGTGGGAGTGACTGAAGGATCACATCTATGTACGTTTCATTATCGAGACCTGCCTTTAGGTCCTCGAGCTTTTCCACCAGGGTAAGCATTTTAACCCCGTGCTCTTGTACAGAGGATCCTTCTGTCATTTTAGTTCCAAAAAACGCCTTGGTCGCGACATACCTATTATGCCGGTCCGGGACTGCATAGCAATCCTTAAGGCGAGCCATTATGGAAGGGACGTCGTTTAGCCTTTCATATTGCTTCTGAATCTCATTGGTCATCGAAGCAAGTATGACGCTACGGACCTTCCGGTTATCCTTATGCCATGTCTCGAACGTCTCACGTTCTTCTGGCGTGGATCCTTCCGGCAAGGTCCTAGGGAGAGGCTCGTCCATGACATAGCTTTGGTTCTCGTAATCTAGGACTATCCTGAGATTACGCAACCAGTCGTTGTAATTTGTTCCATTGAATTTGTTTGTCTCAAGAATGGTTGAAAGTGGGTTCTTAGACATTTTTTAAATCTACATTTAGAAAACAGCGCGCGATCAGCAGAAAATAAAAGACGGTGGTTGGATAAAAAAAAATGATTAAATGCATGGACTTTAGTCATTTAATCCTCCCACTATTTATACGAAAGCACAGTACTCTCAAACGTGATTTTCGGGAAATTCTTTCCTAGTGGCTTGGGATCTACAGCAATTTTTCCCATACCCCGCTTTTACGATTCGCGTTGAAAAGATCCTGTGGGAGGTATTCCATACCATTCTCGTTCCACGAGATTCCCAAGATTATTGCCTCACCCTTTCACATGATCCCGAGGACTCCAAGCGAATTATGCTATTTGGGCATTAGACCCAACCTAATCGACCGAGCCACAGACCCACTGGTACCCCCACGACTCGTGAGACAGGTACAGCAGCCTATTTTACGTTCATGACAAAGTGCAGCTTCTTTTAAGTACAATAACGTGCCACGACTCGTGAGACCACGCTATTGACCTAAAACAGCTTCCTCACTAAACCATGGATTGGAAGGCATGGACAAACTCCTAGAGTTCATGTCCATTTTTGTCCAGGGTCTAATGTTTCAACATTGGTCCAACCAATGTGAGAGTAGTGAATGACTGAGATCTCAAAATAAATAAACATTCACACATCCATCCATAATGCGTAAATTAAACCATCCATAGAAGTTATATGATATATAAAAACCCATTCATCCATCATAATAACCACATGCAAAATTAAAGCCTAGCACGCCCCTGTTGGATGATCACGAGCCCGAATCCTATGCAATCCACTGAGCCCGCAGTGGATCTATGGTCAATCTAGGGTTGGTCCTACACTATTACATTAATAGTAACCCAATCATCATGCTGATGGGCCTTGGTCTCTTTTCTCTTTCTTCACTTCATGGAAAACTCCAAGGGACCTCCCGTCTGGACTCTCCATGTGGTCTTTCCTTCTTCTCCATCGATTACAAAAAGGAAACCTCACTCCTAGTCTACTCTCATTACATATAAAAAATAGAAAGAAACCCGAGCGAAAACCCGGGGGGAGTACATAAGGAGGGAGGTAGAATGCCTTATTATTCCAAGGCAACTAGAAAGAGAGAAGGAGAAAGCAGTAAAAGAGGCACACAGACCCAACAGATTTTAAACCATACATTCGGTCTAGGGCTCGTGATCATCCATTTCCATCCAACACACATAATCACATGATCTAATCACATAATTACAATATACCAACAATTCATGATTTCCAATCATAATTATACAAAATAAGAAATAAATGAATATGTGCGTAACGTGTGAAAAAAAATAAAACATAAATATTGGTAATAATATTTTCTCGTTTTAAGAAAACCTTTCCTCATTATTTTAAGTAAAATAACCCCGAGATTCCAAATCCAATGTATTTTACTCCTAAAATAATGTTTTTAGAAAATTAGGCATAATTGAACCCCAAAAATGATTTTTCAGAATTAATTCAAAATTAAAACTGAAAATAATTAAAAAAATAAAAGAAAACACTACTAGGGTTTAAAAACCCTAGAAGCAGCACCAGCCTCCGCCGCCGCCGCCGGCAGCGGCCTGCCGGCACGCGCAGGCGCTGCCTGGCCGGGCGCGCGCGCACGCAGGCAGGGGTTCCGGCAGACGAGCGGCGCTGCCCGGTGTCCATCCGCGCGCGGACTCTCAGGCGCGCAGCCACCCTGGCAGCGGGCTGCCCCTGCGCGACCGGCTGGACGGGCGCGTGCAGGCTTCCCTTGCCTGCGCACGTCTGCCCTGTCGGCAGCGCGCGGCTGCGCGCGGCCAGCCCTCCCGGCTGGCCGGCTGCGGCGTTTCCCATTTTTCGTTCAATTATTCCACCCCGTTTCCCAAGAAAAATAGAAAAAATACCAATATTCAGAAATTCACACGAATCAAAAGTCATAAAACGACATGCTTTAAAATCAAGAAAATCAAGATTTAATTAAAAACATGCCAATATCACGTTTCATGCTTAAAACGCACATAAACCCTAGGCCTATACATCAAACCGGGCTCTGATACCACTGAAAGAATATGTGGATCGTCCCGAGAAATTACGCGAATGCAGAAGCGCGATATAAAATAAAATACAAAAATTTAAAGCATGCTTTAATCAAATTAAAGAACACGCTCAAGGGGTGTACCCTTGAGATTCCCGGGTGTTCGGTGTATCTCATGAGTAAACAACATGTAAATGATCATGGAGGCCATAGGGTAGAAAATTAAAGAGGACGAAAATATTAAACGAGACCTACCCGTTGTCGTTTTCGTCTTCAACAGCCACACGCGTTGTTCCCCGTTTTGAACCGAGATCTCGTTCTTGAGACCCTCCAAATCGTGACACACGATCCACCCACGTATCTTGCACGTCATGCTAGCAACGAACAAGTGTATATTTTGGAGTGGATGAATCAACAACACGTTATGAATTAACGGTATTGATTCATCTAAGTTCTAATGTTCCAAAAACAAGAGAACTAGAAAAGAATCTCTTGCCCTGCGCGCGCGCCTGCGCAACCGGCTGGACGGGCGCGCGCTGGCTTCCCTTGCCTGCGCGCGTCTACCCTGCCGGCAGCGTGCGGCTACGCGCGGCCAGCCCTCCCGGCTGGCCGGCTGCGGCGTTTCCCATTTTCCGTTCAATTATTCCACCCCGTTTCCCAAGAAAAACAGAAAAATACCAATATTCAGAAATTCACACAAATCAAAAGTCATAAAACGACATGCTTTAAAATCAAGAAAATCAAGATTTAATTAAAAACATGCCAATATCACGTTTCATGCTTAAAATGCACATAAACCCTAGGCCTATACACCGAACCGGGCTCTGATACCACTGAAAGCAATCGTGGATCGTCCCGGGAAATTACGCGAATGCGGAACCGCGGTATAAAATAAAATACGAAAATTTAAAGCATGCTTTAATAAATAAAGAACACGCTTAAGGGGTGCACCCTTGAGATTCCCGGGTGTTCGGTGTATCTCATTATATAAACAACATGCAATAGTCATGGAGGCCATAGGGAGAAAAAATAAACGGCACGAATAATTAAAACGAGACCTACCCGTTGTCGTTTTCGTCTTCAACGGCTACACGCGTTGTTCCCCGTTTTGCACCAAGATCTCGTTCTTGAGACCCTCCAAATCGTGACACACGATCCACTCACTTATCTTGCACGTCATGCTAGCAACGAACAAGTATGCTTTTTGGAGTGGATGAATCAACAACACGTTATGAATTAACGGTATTGATTCATCAATGTTCTAGTGTTCCAAGAACAAAAGAACAAGAAAATATAATTCTTGCAGAGAGAGAGGGGGCGGACGAGAGGTAAGAGGGAGAGAGACGAGTGTGTGTTGTGTGTGTGTTGGAATTTCATCATCCTTCAAAAGGTGCAAGGCTAGGGATATATATAGAGGAAGAGTTTAATCCGCTTTAAACTCCACCTCTTTAGAAGCTTAATTTGACTAGGATTTTGACCTAGTCAAAGATCCTAGTCAAAGTAGAATTTGACCTTGTCAAATTCAATCCTAGCCTTTGATCTCTCCCATTAAATCTCGACCATTAATTTAATTTAATGGAATATTTAAATCCTATTAAATATTCCAAAAGGCCAAATAAATATAATAAATAAATATTAATATTTATTCTAGGCCCATTAAATTAATTCCCTTAATAAATCCAATTTATTAATTTAATTCCCTTTATCAAATAGAAGGAATTAATTTCTCCAAGAAAATATAGGACCCGATTAAATCCAATTTAATCATTCCTTTACTCCAATATTTAATTCCAAATTAAATACTAAGTGTGTGTGGATAGTGTGTGACTCTTTAGGTTCACCTTTCAGCTAGACTTGGTCAGATTTTTAGAATCCGTCCGTTACCATGGGTGGCCATCTAGCAACGGTCCATGGCACTAGAGACTAGGTGAAATAAACGGGGATGAAAATTTAGGCTCTAACAGTACACTTGTCCTTCTGTCTTCGGTCTCATCACTTAGAGTCTAGGGCACGGAAAGATGCAGGTACCCATTTTGGACCTAAGTGTCGGTCTGTCCTTACTAAACGCCGCAAGGGAAACCTTCCCTTTTGTTCAGTTACTGTGGCCATAGATTTTAGGGACAAGACATGGAGCATTCATGAGACTCAATTGTCAATGCCTTTTGACAGGAGACAGATCCTTTCTTGGAAACTACTGTCACTCTGTACACCCGAGCTGCACTAGACATGGCTTATGACTACTCAAGATTATTTTGGCAATCTCTCACCATATCTAAGATACAAACCTGATGTACAGGTAAACTCAGCGGTTCCTCAAGTCAAAGGACTTGACCTGTACCGTTTGAACCGGAAATACACGTCATACCTTGCTGACCATACTCAAGGTCCTCCGTAAGACAGTTCCCGCGAGTCACCTCAGTCAGCTGCTTCCTAGCATGCTGACCCACTAACACTTCTTAGACGACCTTCGTCACCCGTCGATGAAATACGAGAGCAGATGCTTAGTGCAAATCTCAAAGGGAATCCCGGTACCCATTTTCGATATTCCTTGACTTGGAGATTTCCGAACTGATTTGGTAAGATTGATTTCATGGACCTACCTCCAAGCGTAATCCCAGTCCCCGAAATCGATTCTCAATCCATGGGCTTTGTTTGCATAGTGAACAGATATGTAATAGCAGATATAAGTGAACGTAAACAAAGTGTTGCCATATGAATTTTCACTTCTTTATTCATAAATGTTTTATCAAACACCTGAAATTGTCTAGACATAGGTTACATATTCCTGCCAAAATTGACTTACATGGTCACCTATTCTAACATTTCCATGGTAAATTTTGCATAAATTTTTGGTTGACCATGGTTTATAATAATTATTTACAATTATAATTTATAATCAATAATAAACTATTTTCTAGTGCACCTACAATGCGACAATATCAACAATCTTTTTGATAAGTTTTTTTAGTAGAATTGGTGTGGAGAAAGAAGGGTCTTATATACTATAGAGTTTAATTAAATAAATTTTTTGTTCGATAATTGAAGTTATTTGGCTTTTTTGTCCATTAATTTTTTACGGTTGCATTTTGATCCTATATCTTTTTAATTTTCATGATTTCAGTCCTTTTGTTCATCGGAGTTCACCTCCACCAACGAGATGGGTGAACTCGGACGAAAAAATGACTAAAATTGTGAAAATTAAAAAGATGGAGGACCAAATTACTACCTTAAAAGTTAAAGGACAAAAATACTGAAATAAATGGGTCAATAGGAACAAAAACCCCAATTTTAAAATATCACGTGAGAGGCACTTGCATTTTTCTGACGAAAACGATGAACTCCGGCAAAAAAATGACTAAAGTTATGAAAATTAAAAAATATAGGACCAAAATACTACCCTAAAAAGTTAAAGAATGAAAATATCAAATAACCTAAATTATAGGATCAAAAATGCATTTAAGCGCGATAGAGTTTGTGAAAATGTCCAAATGTGCTATAGAACATATTTGATTCCTATAAGTTTCTATTATGTTTTATATTGAAATTTATATAAATTATAGCACCCCAATTTGGACAAAAATATTCTTGCTTATCTATTCTTGTGTTATCAATATTGCCTTCAATTTTTAAATTATATAAAATTATTTTAATTCTTACTATTTATTATAATTTCTTCTTGTGCAATATAGGATAAGTTTGTTAAGATGGTGATGCATCAAGCAAATGCTGCTTTGAATTCTAATTTAGGTAAGGGCAATATAATATTGATCGTTTGAATTTAATTCTAGAAAATTTGTATAATATTAATGACTAATTTTTGCTATTTAAATTTATATATGATACTTTATCCAAAATTTGGTTTTTTATATTTAAAATATGCAGATATATCAAGACAGAGAAAATTAGATACCATGAAACGAAAATATGCTAACCTATCTACAACAGAGAAGCAAGAATACATTGAACAAGTCAAGGAGCGTAGGAAAGCTAAGAATAACATGAAGCCAATAGCTGAAAGAAACACCAATCGATACCAAAACTTGAACGAAGAAGAAAAACATAACTATATTCAATGTGTTAGTGAAGCTCGTAAGCGAAGGAAGATTGCTTCATCCTCCTCAAGTGATGTCTTAAATACAAAGGAGTCAATTTCTTCAGATTATAACAAGCAAAATTTGGTTACTTGGATCCTCAGGGCTCAGATGTGTCCACAAGAATCAAACGGTGAGCACATTAATCTTTTCTTGAAGAACAAAAGATCAATTGAAAGTATAATTTTAATTAATCTTTTTGATGGACTAATTAAGTTCTAATTCATATATTCCTATTTTATTTGCAGGTGTAACATCATATGATACGATATGCTCAAAGATGCATGAATTGAAAAAAGTATCCAATTGCATTCATTGTGGTGCGGTAAAATTTGAATACGAACCACCAACCTTTTGTTGTGATAATGGAAGAATTAAACTTGCACCAATTGAAGTTCCAGATGAATTATATGAATTGTTTACTTGTCAATCAGAAGAAGCCATTGAATTTTGAAAGAATATTCGTTTATTCAGCTGCATATTCTCTTTTACATCATTTGGTGTGAAATTAGATAAAGAACTTGCATCTTCAAGCCGAGGAATTTATACTTTTCGAGCACAGGGAATGGTTTACCATGACCTTCCTGGGTTAACAACTGATGAAAGTGGTCTTGGTTATTTTCAATTATATTTTGTTGAAACTGCAAATGAGGTTGAGAATAGAATGAAAATATAGAGAATTCAGCTTTATCTAAAGGTACTGTGAAGAGACTCATGAGAGTTCTTGAGGTAAATCCATATGCAAAAACCTTTAGAAGATTAAAAGATTATCCAACAATGGATGATGTTCAGCTTCATATCTCAAAAGATGTGAAATTAGATCAACGAGTCTATAGCTCTCCAACAACTGATCAAGTTGTATCTATATGGGTGGAAGGAAATAATACTAACATTCCTTTTGAACGAGACATTGTGGTCCATGCTCATTCAGGTCGTAGACACAGAATAAAACATTATTATGGATGTTATGACCCATTGCAATACCCAATACTTTTTCCAAGGAGTGAGAATAGATGGCATCAAAATATTAGAAAATTTGAGACTAAGAAATTTAGTACTCAAAACACTACAATCAATGAAAGTAATGCCAGACCACAAACATGTATCTTTTTCATATTTATTTTAATATATATTCTTTATTTTTTATTAACTGAGCGATAAATATAGAAAATTAATCAGTATAATCTCTTTATCATTTTTTCAGATGATGATGTACATTATACTATTGATTCTATTCCATCTAGCCATTCTCAACGAGAAGTAGAAATCTTACAAGAAAAAGGTATGCACTACTACTTTTACTCAATAATTATTTTTGAAAAAGAAAATATCTATTATATAGAGAAAATATTTATTATAATTTCTTTTTTAGATATTTGATAGGGGTGTATGTGATACTACTCAGATTTGGGTTGTACCTTCTGTACAATGTCGTAGGATTCGAGAATATTTAATTATACAATCTGAAATAATTAATATGGTGATCCAATTTTAATACTTTGAAGGAGGTTTTGCGAAAGATTAATCCTTTAAAGAAGAGCAAAACACTAAAGATTTTATATCATTATTGTTTCTACGTACACTTCATATCCAATCTCACCCTCAAATATTTAGGGCCTTATAATATAATTATATTTATTGTTTATAATTTTTTAAACATCTTTCAATTTCTAATTATTCTTTTATGTTTTAGGCCACTCAAGACTTTCTTCTACTGAGAATATTTTATCACAAGAGCAAGAAAGTAAGTAATAAAATAAACCCTCTTATTCTATTCTTTATATATCTAGATATACTTGTGATGTTTCTAATATACTTATATTAAAAGTATTAAAATATTTCTTCATTTTTCATTTTTTTAAATTTAATAATATTTCAGTACATAATCAAAATATTGCTGTTAAGATAAGATGATTTTATAAGAAAATTCTAGACGCAATTAGCATCAGATTGCGTACTAACCCCCATACATCCAACCTCATTAAACATATCACTAATTTCATAAATTAGTAAATTAAATTTAATGACGTAGACAAGAATTTTGGAGGAAAAATAGTTTATTCGGTTGAACTTTCTTGATCTTGTATTTGCTTTTGCGAAAAAATGTCCATATTTCCTATAATTATATTTATTATTATATAGTTTACAATCATGTTTTAGTTTTTAATTAATAATATTTTTTTATATATTTCAGGCCGCTCAAGACTTTCTAATGATGAGAATATTTTATCACAAGAGCAAGAAAGTAAGTAATAAAATAAACCTACAGGCATGAAAAAATCTATTCACATTCTTATGTTATTCTATATTTTTAAAATATCGCTCTATTTTCCTCAAATTTGTGATGTTTTAGTGAATAATCAAAAGGTACAAACTGCTCCTACATTACCAACATTTTCTTGTGTCGGCGATATTCTCGCCCAAGAACAAGAAGGTATGTATTATTAAAAAAAAAATCCAGTTTTTTAGGATAAATATAAATTTGCTAATATAGTTAATATTTTTTTTTTCAAACTATGCAATTGAAATTAATCTTTTTATATTTTTTTCAAGCTTTATACATATTTTTATTTTTCTTTTAAATTTTGATTATAGTTCTCGGTAAAGAAAGCAATAAGAAGATCTCATGTAGAGAATATAGTTGCTTTAGGCTACAAATTAGAAACCCAAGGCAATCTACACTTCTCTTTGCTGGAAGATTACTACAACAATACGCGGTAGACATGTACATAAAATTAGAGACGACAAGATTAGATTACTATCGCCAAAATCAATCAAATATGAGAGCTGAATTATATACCAAGGAATAATGGATAGTGTCTTAAGAGGAGAAACTAGAGGAAGTGAAGTCGGCAAAAGAATTGTTCTTCCTGCATCATTTATTGGGGGCCCGAGAGACATACGGCGTAGATATCTTGATGCATTAGCATTAGTACAAAAATTTGGGAAACCAGATCTCTTTGTTACAATGACATGCAATCCAGATTGGAAGGAGATACAAGAAAAATTATATGATGGTCAACATGCTCAAGATAGACCAGATTTGACCACAAGAGTATTTCGAGCAAAATTGCAGGATTTGAAAGATCAATTGTTTAAGAAAGAAATATTTGGAAAGGTAGCTGCAAATATCCATGTAATTGAATTTCAAAAAAGGGGACTACCACATGCTCATCTATTGATAATTTTGAAGTCTGAGTATAAAATTACAACCCTGACAAGTTTGATAGGTTTGTTTGTGCTGAAATTCCTGATCAAGAAAAACATCCTGAGCTCTATGATTTGGTTATAAAACATATGATGCATGGTCCATGTGGAGATAAGAATTTGAAGAACTCTTGTATGGTGGATGGAAAGTGCAAATACCATTACCCAAGAACATATTATGAATGCACAATACAAGGTAAAGATGGTTATCCTATTTACAGAAGAAGGAAAGATGAACGTACAATTCAAGTTCGCAATGCAACACTCAACAATCAATGGGTCGTACCTTATAATCCATATCTTTTATTAAGATATAATTGTCATATCAATGTTGAGATATGTTTGGAAGTGACTGCTGTGAAATATCTGTATAAATATGTTTATAAGGGACATGATAGAGTGGCAATTCAGATCACTGAAGAAAATTCAGTTGATGAAATTAAACAGTTTCAAGATGCTTGATGGGTCTCTGCTCAAGAAGCAATGTGGAGAATCTATGAATTCAATTTGAATGAGATATATCCAGCAGTTGTCAACTTGCAACTTCACCTTCCAAATCAACAATGTGTGGCTTATTGGGCTAATCAAAATTTAGAGAACATTTTAAGATGGGATCATACCTCAAGAACAATGCTCACAGAATATTTCTCTGTGTTCTCAAAGTGAAAAGGCAAGAACATTATTATACAGAGAGTTTCCAGAATATTATGTATCGGACAAAAAGGATAAATGTTGGAGGAGAGAAAGAAAAGGGGTGTGATTGGGCGAATAAATGCTGCAAATCCAATTGAAGGAGAGAGATATTATCTTAGATTGCTATTAAATCATGTTAGAGGATCAACATCTTTCCAGGGTTTACTCACTGTAAATGGTGTACAATGCTCCAGTGTCAAACAAGCTGCAGAAAAATGAGGATTGCTGGAATCTGATCAGAGTATTATTGAATGTTTAAATAAAGCTGTCACTTTTCAAATGCCTTATGAACTACAAAGATTATTCGCAATCATCTTAGTCTATTGCACACCAATTGATGTCAGAATTCTTTGGGATACATATTTTGAGGCTATGTCTGAAGACTTCAAAAGAGAACATGGAAGCTCAATTGAAATACAAGCAGCCAAAAATTTGAAAAGTTTGAATTTTTTCTAGGAGAGCATGGGAAAAAGCATCAAGTCATATGACTTCCCTGATGTTCCTATTGATACGAGTGATACATATCAAAATTTTCCAAGAGAGGTACAAGATGAGATGGCAATTGAAATACCTCCGGAAGATTATGGAGGCAGATCTAAAGTTGAATCCCGAACAAAAGGTAGCCTTTGTAATGATCCTTGCATACAAAAAGGCAATGGTGGCATTTTCTTTATTGATGGGCCAGGTGGAACTGGAAAAACATTCTTATACCGTGCATTGTTAGTGCATCTTAGATCCAAAAATATTATAGCACTTGCAACTGCAACATCAGGAGTTGCTGCAGCAATATTGCCAGGGGGTAGAACAGCACATTCACGTCTCAAAATACCAATAGATGCGAATGAATCAACTGAATGCACTATGTTTAAGCAAAGTGGTGCTGCAGAGCTATTGCATACAGCACAACTTATATTATGGGATGAAGCACCAGTGGCAAAACGATGGGCAATTGAAAATATCGATAACTTATTGAAAGATGTTACGGGAAATAATGAGGACTTTGGTGGAAAAGTGATAGTTTTTGGTGGAGATTTTAGACAAGTACTACCTATTGTTCCCAAGGCAACAATTCATCAAACCATTTCTGCAAGTTTGGTGAAATCATATTTATGGCCCAAAATGAAGAAAATTACTTTGTCAAAGAATATGAGAGCTAGGAATGATCCAAGCTTTAGTGAGTTTCTACTTCGAGTTGGAAATGGCGAAGAACCAACTGATATTGAAGGGAACATCAAAATTCCAAAAGAAATTATTATTGAGTATGAGAATGAAGAAGACTCAATCCTACGACTTATTAAGGCAATTTTCCCAGCCTTAAATAAGAATGGCCACTCAACTAACTACATGGCAAGTCGAGCGATCCTGACCGCTAAAAATGAGCATGTTGATAGACTGAATGATAAGATGGTCTCTATGTTTCCTGGAGAAGTGAAAACATTTAATAGTTTTGATGTAGCTGTTGATGACTCCAGTGACTCATATGAAGAGGACTTTTTGAATTCTTTAACTCCAAATGGTTTGCCTCCTCATAAGTTGGTGCTGACAAAGAATTGCCCAATAATTCTTTTAAGGAATTTAGATCCATCCAATGGGTTATGCAATGGTACAAGAATGGTATGCAAGGAGTTCAAGAATAATTTAATTGATGCAGAGATCGTGTTCGGCCAACATACTGGAAAGCATGTTTTTATACCAAGGATACCGCTTTCACAGCTGAAATGAAGGTTACCCATTTAAATTTACACGTAAGCAGTTTCCTATAAGACTTTGCTTTGCAATGACAATCAATAAGGCTCAAGGACAAACAATTTCAAATGTCGGAGTATATTTGCCTCAATCAGTATTTTCTCATGGCCAATTATATGTTGCACTGTACAGAGAAACTTTTATGTCTACAACAAAAGTGTTGATTAAACCAGACATCACAAACATGAGAGCAACGACATGGACTAAAAATATTGTGTATAAAGAAGTTCTAAATGCATGTAAAAACATTCTCTTGCCGAAGTAATATATTATATTACTATGTCTAATGTTAGATTTTTGTCAGGTTGTGTTCCAAATGTACAAGACAATATTGTATGAGGACGAGTACTACCACAAAGTTCTGATACCTAACTCACAAATAGGTGGGTGATGTTGAATGCATGTTTTGATTTAATTCTTCATCCCCAAAACTTAACTCTATTATTTACTTTATTAATATATTTATGAATAAATAAAAATATTATAAAACACAATTTATTTTTATTGATGATGATATGATTATTTCCTAATAATGTTTAATTAATTTTGTAGGTTCACTTTCAAATTCAGTGTCTACGGGAACAATATTGCTTACAAAGGACAATCTATAAAAGAGTTGTTCTGCCACACATTCATGAAATTTTGAGACATTTATATAAACATTGTCCATGAGTTATTTGAACATTGTTCTTCTCTATTATATATTATTCTTTATTTTAATGATTGTTCAATTCTTTTAAATGCATAAAAACGTCAGATCTTGTCAATTCATCTCAACCATTAGATTATGAAACTAGGGGCTTAGACTTGATCAATTTAAATATATACGATATGAATATATATATATAAAAAAATACAATTATTATTTAAAACCTAAATTAAATAAAATTAAAACTCCGTCGTCCCTACCCCCAGCCCCACGCCACCCCCTTCCTGTCGTCGCGCCGCGCTGCACCAGGCTTTAAAATAATAAAAAAGTATTAAATCTCATTTTAATAAAATATATTTGTTTATACTTGATTAACATCTATATTAATATAAACATTTAAATTTGTAAAATGAATTTTAGTATATTAATTTAAAATTTAATTTAAATTGTAAAATCTTAAAATTTATATATATATATATATATTTGGTAGTTGAACAAATATATAATAACAAATTATTTATGTTTTAGGAGAAAAGAATTTTGACAAAAAAATCACTCAAAACAAGTTTAAAACAAGTCAATTTTGACCAAGTCCTTTATATACAGTTGGAGGATCTTAGTCAAAAATTACCAAAAAATGGTCCAAAATGCCAAAAAATTAGACCACAACACGCTAATGGCACGATCACCCCATCTTCCATTAAAAATTAACGGAATGGTGGTTTTGCGTTGAATTTATATGCCTAGAAATTAATATAGTGACAAAGATAAATATCTTTGACAATTAATATATATATATATATATCTTTAGTTACAATATTAAAAATTTTATTTGATATATCATTACTAATATTATATTTGATAGTACATCACGTGTTTCAGACATAAAATTGCTTCCCCGGTCAATGAGTTGGCTCTCTAAGCATACAGGAAAGTTCTAATCATCACTAATGATTTCTACCACACTTATTTTAATATGGTCGCATTATTAATCACTAAGTCTAAAACCATGATATTATTATGCACAGGATTTCCTATTATAACGATTCTGAAAGTTTATCTACATATTTGGTCCTGTAATTTTAGACACGGGAGGGGATTTTAGTTTTTGGCTTTAATAAATTTTTCGTCCTATAATTATAGCACTTTGGTATTTTTATCATTTATCATTCTAGGGTTGCAAAATAGTCCTGTAATTTTTTGATATTTCGCGATTTTGGTCCTTCCGGTTCCGGATTTTGCAAAAGTTGCCAAAATAAATCATGTGCCCCTCGCGATTTTAACATTTTTATCCTCTATCTTTCTAGGGATTGCAAAAGAATTCTGTAACTTTTTGACATTTTGCAATTTTGGTCCTTCCGGTGATGGATTTTGAAAAAGTTGTCGAAATAAATCATGTACCACCTCATTTTGTTTTTTTAATTTTTCATCCATATTGGAAAAAGTGAACCAATTCGAACAAAAGCCCCAGTTTAAATGAACCACGTGAAGCACACATGATATTTTCCAGCACCTTTTGCAAAATTCGGCATCGGAAGGACCAAAATCATGAAATGTCAAAAAGTTACAGGACTCTTTTGCAATCCTAAAAAAATAAAAGATAAAAATGCCAAAATGCCAAAATTGCAGGACCAAAAAATTATTTAAGCCTTAGTTTTTTTGCGAAAACACAATAGAGTAAAATGGTTAGCCAAAAATAAGTAATAAATATATTATAGCACACTGAATGTACTATATATATATATATATTTACACATTTACTGTGTTGTGGTCACAAAAAAATTTATTTTGGTATTCAAAGAAATAAATTATTCTATCATGTCATCAAAACATAATTGTATAAAACTAGAAATCGAGAGAATTTTGGATACTACCAAAGTTTTTTTTTTAATAAAAGAAAAAAGGAGTAATTTGGTTGTTGACTCAACAGCTAATTCCTAAACCTATACGGAATGATTTGGCCTAATGAAAGAATTATGGGATTAAAAATAACTCAAAATACCATAAAAATATCCTAATAAGTATAATTAGGATACACCATACACCAAAGATAATTAGTATAATCTAGAAATCCTATCATACTAGAAATCTACAAATAAAAAGTAGTCCTATATACATCATAACTAAAATTCTAATTCTACTTGAAGTCTAATTAATTATACTAATATAAATACATGCCTATGCTATTGCTAAAACTCAATTACTATCATAGTAAATAATTCAAAAGAATGATTCTCAATTTTGATATAGTAAAGATTCGGGGTTTAGTTTTACAACGCTGTTGCCGACCGCTAACTCTTCTCCGGGTTTGTGATTTTCCTTTCTTTTGTTTCTTTCTTTTTTGTACTTCTTTCGAATGCTTGTGAAATTCTTTTCTTTGGTTTCGTTTCCTTCTTTTTTGTACTTCTTTCGAATGCTTGTAAATTTCCTATCTTTTGTTTCATTTCTTTCTTTTTTGTACTTCTTTCAAATGCTGATTGCTTCTCTCCAGTTTCCTTCCTTTTTCTTTTTTTTTTTAAATCTTTCTGAAATTTTTGGGAAATTAGGAGGATTGAAATTGATAGAAAAAGACAAGAAAGATGAGAGGGGGAGTTGGGTACCATTAGCTGAATCTTTTGCTTAGATTTATATATATATATGTATATAATTTTACTTTTTAAGAAGAGACGTTATTTATCTTTCGGGTAAATTGTTGGATCGAATAACCATATTACTCTTTTTTCAAATAAAAAAAATCTGGTTGTTGACATGATAACATAAAAGAATAAATTTTGTCTTAGAAACTCTCTTAGTTTTTACTTTTATAAAATTATGTAACGATGACATGATAACATAAATTTTAATTTTAGTGCAAAAAAATAAATTGTTTGTGATGACAAGAAACTATGTGCGTAGATATATATAAATAGTACTCAAGTAGCGTGCAATAATCAAAATTTATTTTATTGTTTCTTTTATTTATTATTTATTTTAAGTTTTCACGTTTAACAAATTGAGAATTTATTTGGGTGGCTTTAGATTATATTGATTGACCATTTTGCTAAAAAATTGATTTTCTTGTAATGTAGGACAACGATCAATATCTATGGATTCAGTAACTCCAATCAAGCTTTTGGAAATAAATCAAAAATCATTCACATTACGATTAAAAACTCTACGAGTTGGATTAGAAACAACATGTGGGCCGAACTCTTCTTCAAGATTTCAAAAATTGATAATGATCGATGAGGAAGTAAGTAAACCAAATCTAACATTTTAATCCTTATATTTTTCTATAATTTAAATATTAACAATAAAGTTAATGATTCTTGCAGGGTATACAAATTGGAGTTATAATATTTAATGATGATATCTATAACTTTGCTGGAAGGTTCACTGTAAATAAGACATATATAATCTCCAATGGTGATGTTAAAAAGGTCAATCCAATATTTCCCAATGCAAATCCAGAAAAGGAATTGGTACTTAAAAAATATACAATTGTGAAGGATGCATATGAAGATATTGAGGACAATGTTGACTATGATTTTGTGAAGTTTCAAGATATAAATTCTGGACTACATGATAAGAGAGGACTCCGTATATTTTTCTTTCTTTTTCTTATGTTTTAAATTATAATAGTAACTTAAATTTATGTTTCAAAGGATATTGTGCAGATATTTATGGAGTTTTAATAAAAGTCAAAGAATGCCGAACAACCACAAATTCAAAGGCGATAGTAAAACCTGTACGAGAGATTACAGTAATGAATAACGAGTAAGTTATTGAAATTGGTACTCATTTTACTTTATCTCATTGATTGCTTTTAATTTTTTCTTCTAAACTACTGAAATTGCGATCTCGAATAGATTATATTTCATTACATACTTATTTGTTTGATCTTTTGTTGTTTGTGCAAATATCATCCTATAGTAGTATGTCTTTGGGAGGACATGGCAAAAAATGAAGGATACACATTACAATAAATTGCTGATCAAAATCCAATTATAGCCATCACAAACGTTACAGCAAAGAAGTATTTAGGTAAAACTTTTATGACAATAACTTAATGAGAAATATGTATATATAGTTACAAGTATGACCATCATTGTGTTGTTTATTAGGTGGACTGCAATTGCAAACTACAGCAGCATCAACTCTACAAGTAAATCCGATATGTCAAGAAATTGAGTATATGCGGCAATGGTACGCATTTAGTTTGTAATTTTAATATCGATTGATAGCTTTTTGTATTTATAGATAATAATAATTTTCTTATATTTGATTAGTTTTAATTTTTTTATAATAGTTATATATTATAGAATATTATATTATTTTAGTGACTTATTATTTTTAATAAGTACAATGTTTATGCTTGGCCATGGTCCATAAATTCTTAACCCATGTGAAGTACAAGAAATATTGAATTTTACAAGTTTTCTTCCCTATACATTTGCATTTTGTATATAGGTTATCTACAATTCACGACCCAATGAAAGTACGTGAGCTATCCATGAAGCAAAGGATTAAAAGCGCAAAGGAAGTAACCCTTAAAGAAATCATTGACAATAGAGAAACATTGTTTGAGGTATTTTTGTCAGCAATAATCTTATTGTTTGAATTGATTATTAAAAGCAAATTTTTACCTTTTACTTGATTATCATCAACAGGATGCATATTATTGCTTCAAGGGAACTGTCGATAAAGTTGGAAATAAAATCGTCCTTATGGTACGACTCATGCAAAGAATGTACCACCTAAATTTTTAAAAATGGAGATAGTGTTGCCTGCAAAAAATGCAATATGGAAGATGTAGAAACAACACCAAGGTAATACCACAAAAACTACGATTCGTAAATAATAAATCCTTATATAATTTTTTCGGACATTTGATGAATACAACTAATTATCACTAAATTAATTACAGATATAGAATAGTGCTTAATGTCATAGAAGGAGATTATAGCGCAGGCATTACACTTTTTGAGGAAGCGGCAACTATATACGTCGGATGCTCGATACACGATTACTTGGCATCAATCGAACAACTATTTTTTTTATCCTAAAAGACTTTTATTTATATATTATTTGTCATGCATTATAGAACTACATTTTCATTGTCTAAAAAAATTATATATATTAATTATTTTTAACTTATACTTAATTATTTTTTTCATCGTCGTTTCCTAAATTATGGATCTCTCTCTCTCTCTCTATATATATATATACATATATATATATTCTGTTTTACAGGGAGAAAATGAGTCAAAATATTATAGGGGATCTCACAAGCATCGACTGAATTTTGTTTTCTTATTGCTCTTAACAAAAAGGCACAGTTGATCAATGGAAGGTTGAATGTCGTAGCTGATGCAATTGAAAAGATACAACCTACGATAAGGAAGCAGCGAAAAAGAAAAATAGCAATTACATCAGGTACCTATGATCAAATGAAGGGGGAAGATGAAATGGAAAGAATTGGAACATCAACTCAAGTTTATAAGAACGATACTGCAGTTTCTTCAAAAGATGATAAAAAGCAACCACAAAAGAAGAATAAGAGTGTAATGAAGATCGAAATTTCCAGTGATGATGAAGAAACACTTGGAAGTTTCAAAAATAAATGCACAAAGCAATTTGCAAAAGCAAACAAGAAGAAAAGTTCTTCGTATGTGAAGATCAAACAAGAGAAGAATTGATGGGGTTCATATGAAGATTATTTTTTCGATACTTAGTTAGCTTTGGTATTATGTTATTATGATTCAACAATATTTAGTTAAGATCATTTATTTATCTATTACAAACTTTTTGAATTTTTTACTTTACGCATTTACTTTTTTAAACAATATATTATAGTTTTAAAAGAATGCAATAATTAATTTTTATCAAATTATAGGAATAACGTGCAACGCACGTGTTCCTTGCTAGTTTAATAAATATGTATATAAGATAAAAACCTGGAAAACACTCAAAATGATGTGACAATGTACATAATTAGTATTATAATAAATTTACATCTATATAAAACCATAAATAAAATGCCTAAAAAGTAATGATTTTCAGTTTTTCCTTAATGCCTACGGCTAAACACCGTAGTAAATAACCATATTTTTAATAACTATGATTAAAAACTGTAGTAAATAACTATTATTAACTGTGGTTAATAAAAATCGATGCAAAAATTAGTTTTTATTACCATGAAAAACTTATTTGCCACGGCTCAGAGTTGTGGTAAAAACATTCGTCACGACTTTTAGCCATGGCAAATTTTCTAGCCACCGTCGCAAAAATCATGGCCGACAATCGTTGCGTGACCTTGATCCATGACTATTTGCTACAACTATTTAATATTAATTAAGACAATTAGTCATAGTTGGATGTTCTAATTTATGCAGGTGTAATAAATATATACATATAAAATGAAACGCTAGCTAGCGAAATGATTTCACAATCTACATAATTAGTAATACGATAAATTTACATTTATTGTCATTATAACTTGATTCTAAGCACTTACAAAAATTGCAATAAAATCATTAACAAAATTCCTAAACGTAATCATTTTCTCTTTCTCTTAATTCACATAAATACACACGTATTAATTTATGTAGGTGGAATATATATGTGTATAAAATGAAACGTTGGATTACTCAAGATGATTTTACAATTTACACAATTAGTATTGGCATAATCTCTTATATTACTTCTTCGTTCTTTCTAATTCATTCACATAGAGTAGACCAACTCAAAAAAGGATGGGGATTGCTATAAAAGGGTGTGTATAAATTGAGCATCAACAACCTTCACAACAGAGGCAAACATTTGCTAATTCTCTAGATTAACTTAAGACCATTTTACTTGGTCAGATCAAAAATTAACAAGAAACGATGGCAATATGTATGAAAACTCTGGCATGTTATGCTTTTGTTCTTTTGATAAGCTCTTTTGTTTTTGTGAAAGAGGCATGGCATCTCGATGAAAAACATCGTCATGCTATTCAAATTGGGAAGATCTCGAATGAGCTGTGGAATGAAGGGCAAAAGTCAAGTGGCCCAAGTTGTCGTGGAGCTAGGCATAGTACACCTCATCCAGGCCTATCTCCTAAATGGATCAAGAATGAAGGGCAAAAGAGAAGTGGGCCAAGTCGTGGTGGAGCTGCGCATAGTGCACATCCTCCTCCAGGAGCGACTCCTAGGTGGATCAAGACTGAATGGCAAAAGGCAAGTGGCCAAAGTCATGGTGGAGCTGGGCATCGTGCACCTCCTCCAGGCCCACCTCTTAGGTGGATCAAGAATGAAGGGCAAAAGGCAAGTGGCGCAAGTCGTGGTGGAGCTACGCATCGTGCACCTTCTCCCCCGCCTACTGGGTTGATCAAGAAATCTGGACGAGTCCTGGTCACAAATACTTAAACTTGAAAATGTAGAATGTGAAGCTGTAACAATTGTTGGCCCTTAAAGGGTTTATGTTTCAAACGTGATTTTGCATATCTTTGATCACTTGTGCAACTACTTATTCAAATTGTTTGGTTTATCTAAAGTATATACCCTAATGAACCATACCACATATTTCCAGGAACAACAAAAGCTGCAAAAAAGATAGCCGCGATATGATTGGAGAGTACGGTTTCAATATTTCCCATACGCAATCCTTTATATAGATGTTGTGGCGGTCGAACACTAAGATGGGAATAGAATCGCTAATATGCCCTATGTACCTACTGCAATATGATGAGAAGCTATTCCTCTCGGAACAAAAGGATCAAAACCTTCCACACCCCACGGCTGATTTAAAGGAATTCTGTCATTGCTTTTTTAAATACTAGTAGGGAGAACTTGGTGGTGATTCAATTATCTCAATAAAATTTCTATATTATAATAATAAAAAACTTTATAAAATATAATAATAAAATAGAGGGCTGGAAGAAGGGGCGGATTTTTGGGATAGGCTTGGAGACCCATCCACATTTGTCGGCCACCTGGGGACATCAGCAGCATGGCCTACGTAAAATCTGAATTATGTTTGTTTTTATTTTCGGCCAATCTCCAAGATAAGCTGAAACATGCTTAATGTTTGGGCTCGATCACAAACACCTTATCTTGGTGTTTTTTTGCTAATTTGGCTCATTCCCAAATGCAAGCCAAACAATCACAAACTGTTTCGATCCACCTAAAAACAAAACAATATATATGTATATACACATAGATAAATATATATAAAAGAGGCATGATTTGACAATGAACAATGAATTTTGTCTCCCAAGATACAAAAGCAAACATACAACACCTATTTTACACAATTTTAAATTATCTCCAAAATAAATCTAAACATACACACTATTTTCAACACATACTTATTTATCTCTATTCTTCTCTCTCTATCTCCATAAAATAAACAAAATAAAACACTCCACAAATAAAAACAAACATGGTGCTGGTGTTACCTGATGTCGCAATTGGTAATACCCCACCAACAGGTCATACTCCAAACCTTGACCTTGTAACATTATATGACACAGCCAGCCGCGGATCCCCATGCCCTACCTCATGATGACGATTAGGAGGCCACCACATTAGATTCTGATTTTTTTTAGCTTTTCAAATGAAATATCATAAAAAAAATTATTTTCTTTAATTTACTAATATTAGTTGCATTTTTAATACTTTGTATTTTTAATGTAATACTAATTACATGGCATTCTAAAAATTAATTTCAACAGCATTTAATATAAAAAAATTAATAAAACTAATAAATTATGTTTTAAAAGAATTAATTATAAACTTTATGATGGGTATAAGGACAACTACGTCATTGCAGAGGCAACATGCATGCACATTCAAATATGGCATAACACCTGTGTCGTCCAGAATCCATCAAAAACATTTATGACAATTAACTGTTGAATATTCAGGTGCTATTGCAACCTTTGGCGCCACCTGACCAATGCAACACATGTTGCTGCATCTATTCAGTTTGGAATTCTGGACAAAGGTTGAAGACGAATGAAGAAGTCGTGTTTTAGCTGCCCTCGCTTCTATGGTTACACATTTGTTACGGGATAAATACGATTTACCCCCTTGTGATATAAGAAATGAGCAAAAACCTCCATGTGAAAGAATAATTAGCAAATTACCTCCCTGTGTTTTGAGAAATGAAACAAATTACCCCCTATCAAGGGAAACCACAATGGGGTAATTTGCTTCATTTTAAGATCATAGGGGGTAATTTGTTAATTATTTTTTCACAATGAGGTTTTTACTCATTTCTTATATCACAGGGGGGGTAAATTGCATTTATCCCCATTTGTTACTCAAGTGTCATGCTGTGTCAATTATTTATTTGTATATTGGACCAAGTCAGCCCCAAGTTTGTCAGAGTTAGTTGAGGATGAAGTTGGTGGACAGTTTTGTATTTAAAGGAGGTTTCCCTCTACATTTCTCATTCAACAAAATCATTTTTATAGAGCCTCGACATGAAAATGACTCCTTCTTTCTACGTTTTCAGCTTTCTCATCATGCATTTCAACATGATATCAGAGTCTTCTTATTGAAGGTTTTTGTATACTCGATTTGGTTTGGTAATTGGAACGCTGTCATTGGAGTGTCATTGTGCTTTTTCTACAATAGTGGCGGAAAGTACAAACACAAGCATAGAATAGACGATTGTTAGTACGAGAAGGATGTGCTTCATTTGCATCCTTCGGAGCACCCTGGTTTTAGTTTGGCAAGCGCCACTGGACGGATCTAATTTCTTTGTATGGAACAGAGCGACTCCAAGACAAGAAATTTGTTGCATCTAACAGATTGGAAACCAGGATAGTTCTGGGACTATCAATGGCTTGTACTCTCAGAATTTCTGGATCAACTTTTACTTTCTTCCCTTTGTTCTCTGGCTTAATGGGGCTCACTATTGTTATATCTCCAACAACCTAATTAACTATACGGAAGCTCGATTCAATAAAAAAGAAAGGAAAAAAAGTTCCAAAGACCATCAAAACATAGTTCTGATACCATGAAAAGAATGGAGCTCTAGAACTTGCATAGCCGCGGAAAAAACGTTATTCTTTTTAGAATAGGTGACCATGTAGCCAACCTTGGCAGGCAAAATGTAACCTATGTCTAGACAATTTCAGTATTTTGATAAAACTATTAATGAATAAAGAAGTGAAATTAATTTGGCATCACTTTGTTGGCATTCACTTTATCTGCTTTATGATTATCTGTTCACTACGCAAACAAAGCCCACAGACTGAAAACCTATTTCGGGGACTGGGACTACGCTTGGAGGTAGGTCCATGAAATCAGTCCCGCCGAATCAGTCTGGAAATCTCCAAGTCAAGGCATCTCGAAAATGGGTACCGAGATTCCCCTTGAGACTTGCACTAAGCATCTGTTGTCGTATTTCATCGACGGGGGACGAAGGTCGTCTGAGCAGTGTTAGTGGGTTAGCCTGCTAGGAAGCAGCTGACTGAGGTGACTCGCGGGAACTGTCTTACGGGGGACCTTGAGTAGGGTCGGCTAGGTATGACGTGTATTCCCGGTTCCAAACGGTACAGGTCAAGTCCTTTGACTTAAGGAACTGCTGAGTTTACCTGTATATCAGGTCTGTATCTTAGATATGGTGAGAGATTGCCAAGAAGCACTTGAGTAGTCATAAGCCATGTTTAGTGCAGCTCTGGTATACAGAGTGACAGTAGTTTCCAAGAAAGGATCTGTCTCCTGTCAAAGGCATTGACAGTTGAGTCTCACGTATGCTCTGTGTCTTGTCCCTAAAATCTGTGGCCACAGTAACTAAACAGAAGGGAAGGTTTCCCTCGCGGCGTTTAGTAAGAACAGACCGACACTTAGGTCCAAAATGGGTACCTGCATTTTCCGTGCCCTAGACTCAGTGAGACCGTAGACAGAAGGACAAGTGTACTGTTAGAGCCTAAATGTTCATCCCCGAAAATTCACCTAGTCTCTAGTGCCATGGACCATTGCTAGATGGCCACTCATGGTAACGGACGGATTCTAGAAATCTGACCAAGTCTTGCTGAATGGTGAACCTAAAGAGTCACACACAATCCACACACACTAACTATTTAATTTAAATATTAGAGAAAATGAATGATTAAATTGGATTTAATCGGGTCCTTTATTTTCTTGGAGAATTAATTCCTTTTATTTGATAAAAGGGATTAATCTAATAAATTAGATTTATTAGAAGATTAATTTAATGGCCTTAGAATAAATATTTATATTTATTATATTTATTTATTTGGCCTTTGGAATATTTAATAGGATTTAAATATTCCATTAAATTAAATTAATGGTTGAGATGGAAAGGGAGAGATGGATGGCTAGGATTAATTTGACTAGGTCAAATGCTACTTTGACTAGGACTTTGACTAGGTCAAAATCCTAGTCAAAATAGTCTTCTTTAGAGTTGGAGTTTAAAGAGGATTAAACTCCTCCTCTATAAATAGTTCTAGCCTCTCACTATTTGAGAGTGATGAAATTCCAACACACACACACACACTCGGCTCTCTCCTCTCTCCCTCTCGTCTGCCCACTCTCTCTCTCTCACAAGAAAATACTTTTCTTGTTCTTTTGTTCTTGGAACAATCGAACTAATGAGAATTAATACCGTTAATTAATAAAGTGTGATTAATTCATTCTCTCCAAAAATAATACTTGTTCGTTAGCTAGCACGACGTGCAAGATACGTGGGTGGATTGCGTGTTACAATTTGGAGAATCTCATGTACGAGATTTGGTGCAAAACGGGGAACAACGCCAGTACCGGTTAGAAGACGAAAACGACAATCGGTAGGTTCGGATTTAATTCTTCGTCCCTCTTTATTTTTTAATCCTATGGCCTCCATGATTTCTTTTATGCTTTTAATTCATGAGATACACCGAACACCCGGGAACTTCAAGGGTACACCCCTTGAATGTGTTCTTTTATTTAATTAAAAGCATGCTTTAATTTTTTTGTATTTAATTTTATACTGGGCTTCCGCATTCGCGCTATTTCTCGGGACGATCCACAATCTTTCAATTCTACCCATAAAAGTGCAAAAGCCTGAACACGTTTACTTAAGCTAAGTTGGGAGTCTTTCTTGTCTACTGGAAGCTTTCAATGGGACGAAAAGTGTTACTTTTTAAAAGTTATGGGACTAAATTTGAGAATCTTGTAACCAGTAGGACTAAAAGTGTAAAAGCCCTAATGGTCATGTGATAAGCACGTCACATTTTCTTCTAAAATATTCAACAAAAAGGTGCCATGGAACCAAAAATTTTACTTAATTTTTACAAGTTACGGGGTCGGACCAAAACTGTTAGTCCCTTAATCAATTGGACCAAAAGTAAAAAGGCCCTAAGTTACGAACGAAAAGTATTATTTTTCCCTCTCTATTCCTTCTAACCTCTAATCAAAATTAATACAATCTTTTCACGAATAAGACTTTTCTTGAAGGAAATTGCCACCAGCTTGCCTCGTGTCATGCCACCAACAGCCAAGTTCGTTGCCCTGTTACAATTTGGAAATTGTTCTCTTAATTCTTATCGTCATGCACCCTGACAAATCGACGGCAACAAGAATTACGGATTCAAAGAGTGAAAGAAGTAGTAAATCTGGCCAAACCTATCTTGGTCGAAGCGGTTTCAAGGTTCGGAAACAAAACGATTTATGAAATTAAATATTTTCCTAGATTTCATAATATGTTAAATTAAATACTAACAATTTTGCTTGAATGCAACACAATTTTCTATAAAACATCCGAAATTGATACTCAAGGCCATATTAATTTACCTCTACTACTCGCGTGGGTAGGATCTCAATGTTATTAGTCATTCGTACTAAGACTCCTTCACCACTGAAAAAAAAAATTATTATTTAATTATGATTAATTATCATGTTAAAAATAAATAGTGATTGTAAAAGTCATTAATCACGACTCAAGGTGTACAGTGGGTCGGGCCAGTTCGTGACCGGTAAGGACCAGCCCTGAAAAATCCAGACCAGGACCAACCCATTATTATTTATGGTCGGTCTTGGGGTGGTCCTGGGCCTTTAAATGGTCCCCAATTGGGTTCATTTTTAAACTCAGGCACAACCCATAAACCAGCCCATTTGAGGTCCAACCTAGGACCGAACCAGCCCAGGACTGACCCAGGACCAATCCAGGACCGATTGGGCCTATTTAATAAATTTGAGGTTTTATTTAGAACAATTATTTAAATTTATGATTGCCTTATGAATAAATAAATAGTAAATTAAATCTAACAAAAATTTGTAATAAAACTTATAACTAGAAAAAAAAAACACTTAAAGTAAAATTTTTAAAAAATAAGGTGTATTAATGAATTAATGTACAAAAAATATAGAAGTAGAACAATAAAAATAGAAGTTTGAAAGTTTGAAAGTTTAAAAAACCTAGTAACATCAACTTAAAAGAATGGAATAAAAATTATTATGAAATATTAAAAAAAAAAATAGCCCAATTGGGCTGGACCACTAACCCAGCCCGGTAGGCCCGACCGAAGCCCGGACCAGGACCAAGTGGTCCTGGGTCACTAGGTTGGGCTGGTCCCAAGTATTGATAGTTGGGACCGGCCCAGGACCAGCCCGATCCCAAGCGAGCCTGGGCCAAACCAACCCAATTTTTTATTGGGCTAATGCGGTCCTGGGTTGGGTTGGCCCAGTTCGGCCTACTGTACATCTTGAATCACGACACGTAGATTGCTGATCTTGATTTTTGTGAGTGTGGCTAAAATATTTATCTTGGTTAAAAGTAATGACAAAGCATCGGTCATGACTCATAGTCATGACAAAAATAATTTCCATGGTAAATTTTGCATCGATTTTGGTTGACCATGGTTTATAATAATTATTTAGAATTATAATTTATAACCAATAATAAATTATTTTCTAGTGCACCTAGAATGCAACAATATCAACAATCTTTTTGATAAGTTTTTTTAGTAGAATTAGTGTGGAGAAAGAAGGGTCTTATATACTATAGAGTTTGATTAAATGAATTTTTTTTGATAATTTAAGTTATTTGGCATTTTTGTCCTTTAATTTTTAGGGTTGCATTTTTTATGCTATATCTTTTTAATTTTCACGATTTCAGTCCTTTCGTTCATCGGAGTTCACCTCCACCGATGAGAAGGGTGAACTCGGACGAAAAAATGACTAAAATTGTGAAAATTAAAAAGATGGAGGACCAAAATACTACCTTAAAACTTAAAGGACAGAAATACTGATATAAATGGGTCAATAGGAACAAAAACCCCAATTTTAAAATATCACGTAAGGGGCACTTGCGTTTTTCCAACGAAAAACGATGAACTCTAGCAAAAAAAATGACTAAAGTTATGAATATTAAAAAATATAGGACCAAAATACTACCCTAAAAAATTTAAGGATGAAAATGTCAAATAACCTAAATTATATGATCAAAATTGCATTTAAGCGCGATAGAGTTTGTGTATATTCCACTTCTCGTTGTTGAGCTAAGGTTTGACTACTTAAATATACACCTAAAAAATGAATCAATCTTTCTCTAGTGTTTTTATGACAGTAAAGTCTTTCTTTTGACGTGTATAAAAATAAATCCAAAACTTCATAAAGAAGTGAAAATGTTAGTTCTATTATATTATTATCTTTTATCTTTTATGTATTTACATTTTATACATATGTCTTATCTAATAATCCTATGATACGGGCCCAAGGTCAAGATGGGTTGACAATTAAGAATGGGCCTAAAGAAATGGATGAAGGGTTATTTCTTGATGGGCCAACTGGGCTATCTGGCGATAATGGGGTTTGAGGCCCAATTTGTAGGAAATTCATAAATTAGTTTAATATAAGAAAAAATTTGTTAGCTACAATATGGATGGTGACATTTGTCACAAGATCCTTTATTTGCATCTATTTAAATTCAGCAATGTTAATGAAAAATTGCAGAGAACAAAATTCAAAGAAATCTTCATCTTCTCCCTTCAATTTTTGGAGCCCCTTCCCGGCTCGAATTAGGAAATCCCTTTTTATAATTTATGATCGTATCATTTGGTGCTTTCATTTCGATCTCACCCTCCACTATGCAAGTTCACCGCCCCCATACTGATTTTTAGTTCCTCGCAGCGGCTGTCCACGACTCCGATGTAACTGTTAATGCCGCCTTTGCTGCAATGTTTGCGGCGATTGTCGAGGTCCAACGGCAAATCTCACTCGCTTTTTCGTGAACAGACGACACACCCTCTCCGACCCCTCCACCACCGTCGACTACTCCTCTATTGCTTGTCCCACCTCACCAGCCCAAAACAATATAAACACAACATATAACCAACCTATCTCCTTCACCAACCCACCTCTCCAACACATTCCACACACCCAAAACAACATCAACACTCACCTCAGTGGACTTTCTGGACCCTTGCAGTAGATATGAGCAACAATTTGGATTTGCAACCAATGTTTGTTCTTAGTTCATCTTTGGTATAGAGTTTCTTAATGCTCCGGCCACCTCTCCGCCGCCGCCGCATGAATCACCCATCACCCTCCTTCCCATCTTCCTACTCTACTATGATGAAAAAAGAAAGCCCCACAACGCCGAACCCACTGTCCAGGCGGTCGGCCCTGTCGACGACATAGCTCGGACATCACCGTCCTGCTCTGTTCCGCCAGATGTACCCTTCCCCACTATTCAACTATAGTTTTTGTCACGCCCCGAATCAGGGGTCACAACACGGCCATGCCACTAAGTCCATAGCCTAGTAGCATGAAGCCCTCATCACCAAGAAATATATCCAAACTCAATAATACTCATACTTAAACAATAAAAATCCCAAAAACAGGGCCATGCCACCAAGTCCGTAGCATTATTAAACACAATGGTAACTTGAAAAGCAAATGAATAAAGGAGAAAATCGCACCAATGATAACTCTAAACTTTTCAATCAAAGTAAGGTATACATCATAATCGTGGGTGACAACAACAATGTGAAAGATCAGTGCGAGTGTTTTCATAAATCGACCATTTTAACAAAGTAGCCATGCTCGCATTCACTAGCAACATAACAGACTCTTACTTATTTTGACTATAGTTATAACCCATAGTCCGGGCCTCAATCTTTAACCCTGATTCAGAGGGTCATAACATAGTCTCAGTTTATAACCCCAACTAAGAGGGTCAGACATAGGTTCTCAGTTTGTAACCCCAACTGAGAGGGTCAGACACTCAGTTTAACCTCAACTGAGAGGGTTTAGAACAACTCTAGTATTCCCGGTTAACAGGGATTTCGTTAACAGTTGAGCATGTTCTGTTTATCAGTCGATGAACTTGAGCATGCTTTTATTTAAAAAAATAACATAACATTTATCACCCACATTTCATTTTCAAAAGGAGGTAAAAACAAAGGAAAGATACAGACGATAGCATAATTGACTCAACATAATGACTCTAAATTTTAAGTTGACAAGTTGCTTGGAACAATAGTTAGCAGATAGTCCAATCCCATGTAGCTCAATTTGGATGTTGTGAAATATCATAAACTTGAATCATATTTTGAATCCAAAAATATTACAAAAATTTAGAAAATAATACAGACACATCATGTAAGAGGGAAGAAACTACTTACAAGGATCTTTTGGCTCTAGTCCATTTATTTGACCACTTGCTCCGAGACTGCTGAATCCTATAAGTCAATTGATCATAATTCTTACAAATCAATAATCACCTAAGCCACATTCGACCTAATAAAATATTTGTGCTACCTATTTAATCCTAGAAACAAACTATGAAAAACTTATAGCTTAACTCAAACCTAATAATTATATGGACTCAAATCTCTAATTCAATAAAAAATTTGCCTCATTACAATTGATACCCAAAGTAAATCAATAAATACCTATATTGATTGATGATCCTAGTTACTCAATTAATCCTTGACGGTTCAATAGTCGAATAAAGGCACTAGACTAGACGGATAACAAGGTAACCCAACTGGAAATCTAATTCTGTGAATTTTGTAAAATTAAATACTTAGTCAATGACTATGAAAATTTTATAAAGAGTTTTAAAGATACTGCATAACATATATAAAAGTATATTAGATGACATTAAGTTGAATAAATAGGTATAAGAGTTTTCAAAATCGGATTGGAGAATAATTGCAAAATAGAATGGCAGTTTACTTGAATGAATTTTTAAAATCCAATCGTACATGGAAAAACCATACAAATTTTATATGTTACTCAAGACTCATATAAGTAAATACAGAAAATAATTAATCTCTATAAGGCGCATAAAAAATCATCATAAAAATTCAGAAACAGTAAGGTTCTGCAGAAAAGAGCACTGCTTCAGGACATGACTCAAGGAATTTTATAAATTTATCCAGTCCTTCAAAAATTCTATAAAATAAAGGTATTCTCTACATAGTTTCATAAATATTTAAAAAAAAATTGTAGCTAAAAGGAGTATAGAAGTAAATCGAACAAACCAAAAAAAGGAAGTTGCAGATTCACGCCTAACTTCTGGCGGTGCTCGTGTAACAATTTTATAAAATATAATACAACTCAAAAATTCCTGATATTCTACGAATAAACCAAAAATACAATAGGGTTTCATAAAAAAATTGTTCTTAATGAAATAAAATATATAATATAAAAATAAATTGCATTTTTTCCTATACCTAGAAACTATTCCATGCATCAAAAATACTAACAGGGCTAATTCTCCACTGAGAATTCATTCTTTATTACATCCATAATCTCCCATCGATTCCAACAAAATTTTCTAACTCATAAAAATAGATATGTACTAGTCCTGACATTTTTACACCAATAACTCAAGACTTAAACAAATCCCACAATTTCAAGAGCATAAATCATCTAGTAACTAAAATAACCTACTTTATCCTGACATGATTAAACTTAAAGTTTCCGGTTAGAAGCTACCTCGAATTCAGAGCGACGAAGTACCTCGACTTTCCTATATCTCCATTTTACCGCGATGCCATTTAGATTCAATAATTTTAGACTTAAACTATGAGTTTTTGGTGATTAAAGGTTGAGTTTTGTGTATTCTCGCCTAGGGAGAGGCGAGTGGAAGAAAATAGGTTTTAGAGTTTGAGTAGGGCATGTTTTCATATTTTTTGGATGGTGGTTGGGTATATATAGGCTTGGGAGGTTGTATTCAACCAAAAGTCTCCAAAAAATTATTTTAAAAACCAACTTTTAAAAAGGAACAAAAATAAATCCGAAAATAAAAGAAAAATTGCTAGTCAAGGTGTGTCAATAAGGGTTAAACTAGTTGGTTTGACTCGATTGAGTGCAGGAATTACAGTTTCAGTCTGCCAAAACTTCCGATCGACTCACACTGACCTTAGACGAACCATCACCGCACCCCTCCGCTGACTTTGCTTGTAAACTCGAGCCTCCACCGATCGTCCACGCCCTCGCTACGTGCCTGTTTTGTTTCACGCTCCGTCGGTCCACCACCTACCCCGCCGCCACCACCAAAGCCGCCTCCTTCCACCGAGCGCGTTGAAGACCGGCGTTTTGCACAAGATCCAGTGCCCCCGTTGTTGCGCCACCACATGCGCTCCGACGCATTGCTTCCTGCGTCTATCCGCCTCTATTTTAGTCCCTTTCGCCGAACCAATCTGTCAGCCGAATCGTCGATGCGCCACGTCCATTGTTCACACGTTGTGATGTCGACGATGCTCTGGCGCACCCGCTGCCTCGAGCCGGCGATTCTACTGGTGCGCCAACCCCTTCTGCTCGTTGGTCGGCGTCACCATCCCAATAAGAGGTTTTCCCCTTGTTTGCAGCTACTTGGGGAGGAAAATTTTCCCTACTGCAAAATGTCACAACCAATGCCCATATCAGTGGTTGAAGGTCCCTTTTGGGCTTGGACTTTCGGAGATGGACTGCGGGCTTGGAGGAGTCCATTGGGCTGTTACTGCATTTCTTTTGGGCCAAAGGGATGTCTTTTTTGCTGCAACCCCAACTCTGGGCCTTGAGGACAAGGCCAATTTGGAGGGCCAGGAAATGATACGGGCCCGAGGTCCAGATGGGCTGACAATTAAGAATGGACCTAAAGAAATGGATGAAGGGTTATTTATTGATAGGCCAATTGGGCTGTCTGGAGATAATGGGCTTCGAGGCCCAATTCGTAGGAAATTCATAAATTAGTTTAGTATAAAACAAAGTTTGTCAGCTACAATGTGGATTGTGACAATTGTCACAAGATCCTTTATTTACATGTATTTAGATTCAGCAATGTTAATAAAAAATGGCAAAGAACAAAATTCACAGAAATATTCATTTTCTCCTTTCAATTTCTGGAGCCCCTTCCCTGCTCGAATTGGAAAACCCCTTTTTATAATTTATGATCGTATCATCCTAATCTTTATTTGGGTCGGTTGTTACAAGAGATGCAACATGAATGTTGGAAGAAAATAGTTGACAATACTATTATATAAGTATCCAATATGTGCAATGCTGATGGAATCAAATAATCAAGTATTTTAACAACAATTTTCTTTAGACATGCAAATGATATTGCTTATTTCTTATATATATATATATATATATCTTTTGATATTTTCATTAGAATATGAAATGATTAATCAAAAAATCATGTGAAAATTGTATAAAAAGATTTAGGTGAAAAAACTGTATATATAAAATGCATTTCGTTAACTATAAATGATCATAAATACGTAATTTTTTAAAACAAGAAAAAAAAAATAACATTCAACCATTGGAGAAAATGGCTAAGTGAAAGGGGCAGGAGAATTACAAACCTCATGTGGATTATTTTAATTTTCAATCAAATAAGAATGTATTTATAATTATTAATCGTCGTTGCATGTGGTCGCCACGAGCATATAAAAGTTAAATGAGATGTGAAATGAAGAGATAACATAAATTTGTGAAAAAAACAATCCTAGTGTGAAGATATAAGAAGGAAAGAAGTTGGCGATGAAAAAGATGTAGAGTCGGTTGAGGTACGCGGGTAATAGGTTAAGAGAAAAATAAATAAATTATAATTGTGGAGTTATTAAAGATAGTGATATTACTATTATATTATTTTTATTAAAAAAAATAGAATCAATCAAAAGGTAAATTGGGACATTCAAAAATTAGTACGATAAAAAAGTTTCTTCTTATAATAGTATAGATAACAAACCCCAAGGACTATGAATATAATTTACCCTTATAAATTTGCACATGGTGATCAATTAAAGAAAGGGGTGAGTGAAAGTGAGAGGAGAAGTTAAAAGGCGAAGGGGAGAGAAAAAATAATAGTTTTCTTTAAATTGTTTAGTACAATTTGAGGAAAGTAAATTTCAAATATTTTGTCTTGTTTAGTAGAAGGGAAAATATAAATTAAGAAGGAAAGACTAATTTTAAATTTTCACTAATTAATAATTTTTCTTTACTTTATACTAAAAAATAAATAACTTACATATTATACCAGAATAATAGAGTATATAAAAATAAGATATGTATTTTTTTATGTTTTTTTAATTTTATGCTTTCACTTTTCACCCCAATTTTATTGTAAACAATGTTAAATTTTAAACGAAATTTATGTAAATTCAGTTTTACTTCATTTTCGTCTATTCTTCCTGAACAAATATTAATTTTTTTTGTTTATAATTACTTTTTACTTCAATTTTTTTATTATACCAATTTTTTCATCCCAATCGAGCAACCTCTGTCAAAAACCGGAGTAACTTTACATAAGAAGTGAAATAATTAATAAGATTGTACCGGACCTACTGTCGGTTGTCAGTCACAGGCTGCCCAACGTAAACTTTATGGTGAGTGGTCCAGTCAAAGTAGGTTAAATTATTTATAAATTATGAAATAAAAAAGAAATTATCAAAATGGGGTTTCTTGAACATTTTAAAAACTTGGACCGAAACGGGAGTTGAAATCTCGTTTTCACAAGAAAATTATAGAAAAGTAAAAATTTGACTCTTAGACGAGTTCTCAAAACCTGTCTCTAGTACTAATAATTTCTTGGTCTAGTGGTTAGGGTTGAGGCCCGATAATTCTAGATTTTATGAGTTCAAATCTCCATCAATATATGAGAGAGTTGATTGTAATCGATTTAATTCAATTAATAATACTTATCGCTTTCACTTCAAAAAAGAAAATTTATCTCTAATGCGTGTCAGAATTGGGTTTCAGAACCCAATTTTAAGTTTGACTTGGGGGCGGGATTTTCATTGAATCCCCTTTTCATTTTCTCGATTTTTTTTATCTTTATTTTTTATGGTAAGGGAAGCCCATAATTATTTTTACATGTACATATAAATTAAACCCATAATATATATATTAATTTTGAAGAATTGAGATAATATATATATATATATATTAAAATTAATTTTTTAATTAAAGATACATTCTAATAATAATTATATTATTTAAAACTGAATTGGTGTACTTATTTGGAGTAAAATCACACAATTATTTGTACAAAATATTAATAAACACGCAATATTATTTTTGTATATTCTTTGTGCATAAAAATATATAATAAATTTTATAATATTCTTTGTGCATAAAAATATCCCCGCCCTCCCAAATCAAACTTAAAATTGGGTTCTGAAAACTCAATTCTGACACACATCATATATGGATTTTCACAACCCGTCTTTGAGTCAGATTTTTTTTTTAATTTTTTTGTGAAATGGGATTTCAACTCCCGTTTTCGCCCAAATTTTAAAAATGTTCAAACAAACCCCATTTTGATAACTTTTTTTTTTCTATTTTACAATTTTTAAATGATTTACAGAGTCAATGGAATCCTCTATTTCTACTTAGGCATTCTTTATTTTATCATATGAATTATTTGATTGAACATTATATATATATATAAAAAGAAATCTATATTAATTATTCTGCGTCTATATTGGAGTTGAATAATTTAACTCAAACCAGTAATACAAAATAAACACGTCACTTTGATGTATTGAGTTATTTATACAACCTAATATTAAAAAATATACTGGATCATAATGTTTTCATTATATTTCATACTATATATATATACATTACATCAATGAAATGTTCGTTTATATATATAGTTAACGTAAAACTTATACAAGAATCGAAACTAAGGCTTAATTATATTTAGTGCCTTGTATATTAGGGAGTGGTAAAATAAGTCCTAAATATAGTGGTGGCAAATAGTGCCCCAAAATAATTAATAATTAATAATAATAATAATAATATTATATTATTATTATTATTATTTTTGCAATTACAAGACTCCAACCACTGAAGTTTAAACGTGGTCAGAATTTGTGGATGTGTACAAATTTAGAACTTTTTAAATTGAAAAAAAAGCTGACTGAGCATGTCTAAAAACACCATGCTACATAAGCACTAACATGAAAAAAAGAAAAAAAATGCAAGCAACCCATGTGATATTAGAAAAAGGAATATTAGAAATGAACAAATTATCTCCCTTTGAGAAAAAAATAGGAATTTATATCTTTATATTCCCTATATTTTTAAAATGAAACAATGTACTTATATTTACCTTTCTATGTTCCCTATTTGTTATTGAATTTTGCCACTATATCAGTACGTAATGGTTGTATCCATCAGCTGATCTAGAAAAGGTTACATCTCAATCTTCACTATAAATCTTGGTTCCTGATCAGTTTGCTCTACCAGAAAAGCATTTGATATCTGCAACCGTAATTGTCAAGGTCATGTGCCCGGCACATGCGCTTTTCTGGTAAAAAAGGATCAAAATTACCAAATTTTCAAAGGTATAGGACTAAAATGCGAAAATCAATTCGTACAGGACCAAAATTGCCACCCTCCCTAAGTTACATGACGAAAATTGCAATTTTCTCTTATAAAATTTTCAAAATTACAGGACTAAATTGCAAATATCAATTCGTATAGAACCAAAATTGCCACCCCTTAAGTTACAGGACAAAAATTGCAATTTTCCACTAAAAAAAATTGTATTGTTTGCTAAAAATTCTATTTTTTTACTCGTAAAGAAAATAAATTAACATGCCCTCAATATGAGATTGGCGAGGGTTGTGTTGAAAAAATAAACTGTAAATGCTCTTCTCAGAAAAAATAAATGAATAAAGTTTATATTTTCAAAATATTAGTCATAAAAATTAAATTTTCAGGCATTGTAGATCTACATGCCCCAAGCATGGGGTATGTTAAGGTAAGTGCTGAAAAAATTGACTACAAAAACTCATATTTTTTACTGAAATTTTCATTATATTTTACTCATAAAGAAAATAAATTAATAACGCCTTTTAATTGAAAAATTAGAGCCTTGAAAATATAGTTTTCATGTTTCACAAATTTGCATGCCCCCACCAAGGGGTTTGGCGATGGTAGTGCTGAATAAGTCGACTATAAAAATATTATTTTTTACTAAAAATTCACCTATTTTATACCCCACACAAAAAATTAATTAATAAAATCTATAATTGAGAAACTTAGAGCCATAAAAATAAAATTTTCAAACCCCGCACATCAACCTGCCCCAGCATAGGGTGTGTCGAGGGCAATGCTGAACAAATAAACTAAAAATAGAAAATTACAATTTTCATCCTGTAACACAGCGGTGACAAATTTGGTCATGTACGAATTGATTTTCATAATTTAGTCCTATAACTTTATATAATTGGAAACTTTTGACCTTTTTTCCCCAAAAATGCATGTGTCGGGCACATGACCTTTAAAATTGGGGCTTTCCGGCCAGATGTGATTAAAATTATCAAAATTATAGGACTAAATTACGAAAATCAATTCGCGCGTGCAGGATTAAAATTGCCAAGTCCCCCCCCCCTCCCCCCTCTATTATAGATACTAATAAGGAACACGAATGTTGCACGTGTTTCCAGTGATTCGATTGATGCTAAGTAATTATATATCGAGCATCCAACATATATAATCATTACTTCATCAAATTAACAATATAATACATTCGCTATAGGCTCCTTCTATGATATTGAGCAGTACTAATCTATATCAGTAATTAATCCAATAATAATTTGTATTTAGATGTATGAAAAAATTGTATAAGCATTTAAATTTGAGAATCAATAATTTTTGTAGTATTTCTTTCCTATTGTTAATTTCTACATCTTCTGTATTGTATTTTTGCGAGCAATGTTATCTCAAATCTTAAAAATTAATTGTTTCTTATTTTGCATGATGAGTCAAACTCGAGGATAATTTATTTTCAACTAATAAAATATATATAGTTAATTTGTTAATACTTAAATGTATGCATATTTAATTCAGGGACTCCTAACTTGCCAAATGTAATGCTGCCAAAATTTTAATTTTATCCACTCTACTTAGAACATCTTCAGCAAAGAATAAAATCTAAATTCAATCAATGTTGAGACGCCATTCTAACCATTGTAACGACGACAAGCAACATGATCGCGATAGTTTGGAACTGTCGAGGGATAGGGGGGCCCTGGATAGTTCGGCAGTTCGGGGAGTACATCCGACAACATCAACCCTCCATTGTCTTTCTCGTGGAGACCAAATGTGGTAAGTGGCAATTTGAATTCTTAAGGACTAAGCTAGCTCTGTTCGGTCTTTGTTCCCTGGCATCGGGCCGGGGAAGGGGTCTTATCTTGTTATGGAGGAAGGATATTACTGTACAGTTGCAATCTTATTCACAGGGCTACATTGATGTGGAGATTTTTGACACAGATATCCAGAATAGATCGCATTTCACAGGGTTTTACGGACACCCAGACACGACAAGGCGACGGGAATCTTGGGACAGGCTGATGCAACTTAGTAGACACTCCACGCTGCCATGGTTATGCACTGGAGACTTCAACGAGATACTACTTCAGGAGGAGAAGACTGGGGCAACACTGGATTATAGTAGACTCTCCGACCTCGGGTTTGAGGGACAGCACTACACACGGTGGAATAAACAACAAAATCAACCTCATACTGTTCGAGCATGTTTTAGACAGGGCATGCGCCACTGCCGAATGGCGACAGAGATTTCCACAAGCTCGGGTGAAGCATTTGGAGACAACCCATTTAGATCATTGCCGGTTACTTATTGATCCAGAACCAACAGATATGCAAGGAAAACCGAGCACTAAGAGGAGACAATTTCTGTTTGAGGCTATGTGGCTATGGGATGCCGGGTGTGAAACCTTGGTCCACCATGCTTGGGAGAAGATAACGAAAACTGACCCTCATACTCGGTTCATGGAGAAAATACGAAACAACCAAATGCACCTTAACCGGTGGAATGTCACGTAGTTTGGACGCATAGGCAGGAAGATAAAGACCACAACGGAGAGGATTGAACGACTACAACAAACTGATGTGGATGAACTCGTGTATGAGGAGTTGGAAGGGTGCTGGCAGGAGCTTGAGGAATTGCATTCAATGGAGGAATTACTATGGCAGCAAAGAGGAAAAGCACATTGGCTTGTGCAGCGCGACAAAAATACCAGATTCTTCTATTTGACTACAATGTCACGCCATCGTCAAAATCAGATTGTAGGGATTCAGAATGCACAAGGGGAGTGGTGTGACTAGGAGGACGATATACAGAACGTGATGCTTAATTACTTCGGGGGGATCTTCTCATGTGGGGATCCATCGAAAGCAGACCTTGCGGCAGTTATGAATACCATGCAGCCACGAGTAACGGGTGACATGAATAAACATCTTCTACAACCATTCACTGAGACAGAGGTAAAGGAGGCGGCCTTTCAGATGTACCCACTCAAATCACCCGGCCCGGACGGATGCCACCACTCTTCTTTCAATATTTTTGGCATTTTGTTAGTACTGATGTTGTGGATTGTGTCCGTCGTCTATTAAATGATAAAGTCTTGTTGCCTAAACTCAATTTCACACACACAGTGCTTATCCTTAAATGTGAAAAACCCAAAACAGTAGCCCAATTCCGACCGATTGGCCCTCTCAAATGTCATTATGCGTATTACATCAAAATGTGTTGCTAATCGGCTTAAGCTTATTCTTAATGATGTGATTTCTGTGTCACAATCAGCTTTTATTCCTGGCTAGTTAATTACGGATAATGTACTTGTGGCATTTGAGATAAACCACTGTGTGAAGACTAAGACGTATGGTAAAACTAGTAATGTAGCTCTCAAACTCGACATGAGTAAGGCATATGATAGGGTAGAATGGAGGTTCTTGGAATGGGTTTTGCTTAGGATATGCATACATTGTGAGTTTCTTCGACTTGTCATGCTATTGGTTACCTCCGTGTCTTATTCTTTAATGATGAATGTCAGTCAATTTGGTTACTTTACACCACAGTGGGGCCCTAGGCAGGTTGATCCCCTGTCGCCATATTTGTTCTTGTTTGTTACAGAGGCATTTAGTGCTTTGTTGTAGGAAGCGGAGAGAGCCAACAAACTTCAAGGAGTGGTGGTGGCCCGCGGGGCACCTCCGTCTCACATCTGTTGTTCGCCGTGACACAGTCATATTTTGCCAAAGCCACCGAACAAGCAATCCAATCGATCAAGAGCATCCTGGAATTGTATGCAAGGGCGTCGGGGCAGGTAACAAACCTAGATAAATCCAGCATGGTCATCAATCGGAACGTCCAAGAGCCGAGGCGGTCACAACTAGCACAACTGCTTGGATTCCAGTTGGCAAACCAACTTGACAAGTATCTAGGCGTATCGGTGGTGGCTGATAAATCAAGGATGGAGCTGTTTCCAACGGTATGCGATCGGGTATGGACGAGGACACAGGCATGGAGCTCCAAGTTACAATCGTAAGCGAGAAAGGGTGTCTTGATCAAAATAGTAGTACAGTCAATCCCTACATACGTTATGTCATGCTTTAGACTTTCGGACAATCTATTACGAAGTATTGAACCAATGAGAACGGACTTTTGGTGGGACAATATGAGGGAGAGACGCGCACATTGGATTGCATGGAAGCGGTTGTGTGAGCCGATGGAAGAAGGCGGGCTTTGGTTTTGGAATTTGAAAGCGTTCAACCTGGCGCTACTTGCCAAACAGGGATGGCGCCTACTAGTCTGCCCACACAGCTTGTTAGGCCGGATACTTAAAGCTAAGTACTTCCCTAATTCGACTTTCGGAGAGGCGAAGTTGGGTACACGACCATCACTTACGTGGTGGAGTATGATTGCAGCGAAACCTTTATTGATGGCGGGGAGTCGGTGGAAGGAGGAGACATTAACTTGGCACTTTGCATCCAAGGGGTGGTTCATGGTTACTGAGGCATATGAGTTGGAACGTTTGAGGATGAAGCAAGCCCAACCATCGTCCTCTATCATGGTGGTCTCGGTATCCTCATGGCATAAACAACGGGGTGGAAGCAGGTGTGGAGGGGTAGGGTACCACCGAAGGTCAGGGTGTTAATTTGGAGAGCGGTGCATAATGCTTTGCCGATAAAAGAGAATCAGGCATGTAGATTCGGTAGGGATATAGAGGTGTGTGGCTTGTGTGGGGAGGTGGCGGAGTTTGTTCGGCATGTACTAATCGAATGTCAAGTGGCCCAACAAGTTTGGGCATTATCTCATCTTCCGTGGAACATTATATCAGCAACAGAATAGGAGTCATATCAATGGATATATGTTACGAATGGCGGAACAGCTGGAAGGTCGAGATGTGGACATGTTTTTTGTCATTTGCTGGGCTTTATGGACCCATCAAAACAATGTTGTGATGGAAGGGAAGCCCCAGCAGCCGATGGTCATTGTCAGGAGAGCCACACGGCTATACGTGGAATTCACAAATGCAGGTAGGCAACTTCGAATTGGGAGAGGTGCAGTAGTGAGGGCCTGAGCTTGATAAAGCCTGTTAACCTGTGAGTCTAGTTGCTACTGATTTATATAACCATGCTGTTCACTTTGGATAGTTTTTAGCACTGTTTCTGTTCATAGGTTTTATGTTTTGTGTTACTTATGTTAGTGATGAGGTTGTTCTATTGTTTGGCTTTGCTTTGGTTCTCGGAGTTTGGTTTTTTTTTGTTTTGTTCCTTCGCGGGAGACCTCGCTGGAATGGGGTTGGACCCTGGTGTTTCTGTAGTGTGCTGTTTCTGTTGGTTTTTGTTTCAGCAATAAATCATCGTACTTAGCATCAAAAGAAGTAATTATCTTACATGAACTTTGTTTTTGAGCTTCAAATGCCATATCAATATTTAATAATCAAATATAGATGAAATTTTAACTGTAGTAATCAATTCCAACAATAACTATGAGTAAGATTATTTTTTTGCTGAAAATACTTTAGATAATGCTTCTCCATTTGTGAATGACCTTGTAAGGATGACTTTCATTGCATTTATAATCCTTTACTTCATTCATAAGTGAACATATTCTCATTGGATCATGAATTACAAATAACCTATATAGAAAACACGTATGAAAGAGAAGGATGCTCATAAAATTTAATATTTCTTGTAAAATAGTTCACATGTAGTTAAGAAATCTATAGATTAATTATATCCAAATATATATATATATATATATATATTATAATTATGTCACTACAGAAAAAGCTCATACAACGACGGCATTTACGATGGAATTTCCAATAATCTAACGAGGATTTTTTTTTAGTTTTAGATGAAATAAAAGCCATTTGAAAATTTAATTATATTTAAAAATATATATATTTTTTGGTTTTATTCATAATTATTTTAAATATTCCAAATTAGCATATTTTATATAAGATTTGTATTTGCAATTAAATTTAAAATTGGAGACAATTATTTAAAAAATAAATAAATAGTAATTAATAAAAGTAAAAAAATGTAAGACTTACACATAAAAATAAAACAAAAAATAAAACAAATCCTAATCTAATATTCCATTGTCATGCTCATCGATGGAAGGCTAAGTTTCAACATCCCCGACTAGTTGATGCATTGATCGGTCAGTTGGGGTGTCTGTGACGTTCGTAGAATTTTATAAATAATTGAGAGTTTAATTAGTAATTATTAAGAAACTTTTATTTTAATTATAAATAAATTATAGGGTGATTATTGGAATAGGATAAAACTTGAACGGAGTAAATTGGAACTCATAATAATATTTTGAGAGCGAATTATACTAAATATAATAATAATAATAATATATATATATATATATATATATATATAGAAAGTGGGGTGGGAGTCACCCCACCACCACACCAATTTGTTAACATATATATTTGTGTGTGTGTCAGGCACATAAAAGAAATGCTTTTGCAAACACAAATTCTTCAACATTTGAAGTTTCTCTCTCGGGAAGAAGATGGGTATGGAGATTTTTAGTTTTTAATTTATAATAATTTATATAATTATATTATATAATTAGTCCATTTATTAAATGTAGTTTATATTGACCGATTTACTATCTAATTAGAAAATTTTATGAGTTTGACTAGTTAAACTAGTGTTGTATTAAATATCACATTTGATTTAAGATTATTATAATTGGGTAACTAAATTATTATATTTGATAGATTTAATCTCTATTGTAGTTAATGTATTCAATTTCATCGGGTGTATTGATTAAATACTTAATTATGTATATATTGGTGTTTAATCATATTATATAATAGCGAGGAATTGATAGGAATTAATAGAAATATTACTAAAAAAGTTATTTAAGAAAATATAAGATTTTTATAATAATTTAAGTTAGAAATATTATTAACATCCGTAGTTATAATGATATGAGGGTTTTAATGAAATTTGTATGAGTTAGTTGATAATTAAAAGTATACCTGAGAAGCGTAGAAGGTTAAATTATTTAAAAAAAATAGAACGGAGGGTTGGATTTCTGTATAAATAGAACTATGAGAATATTATATAATATCTTAATTAGAATTTACAATATTTATGAGTCATTGATTGTATAAATTATAATTTACTATAGGATGTGATGATAGAGTGGATGGTTGAGCAGCCCTTCGTGTTGACAGACCAATTTTGAAATTTAAGGTAAGTATAGCTAATTTGTTTATATATATATATATATGAATATAAATATTATTTGTTGGATTTATATATATAAATACTTATATGCTTATGTGAGTATTTATGTTGAATGTTGGATATATATATATAGAGAGATATTGGATATAAATATGGATTGTTTATATACTCGATCATGGGTGTCGATTGTGAATAAGATTATCTTTATATCTGTGGAATTGCTATTATATGCTAAAGTGTGATTATGCTGCAGGAATGTTGGCTGAATAATTGCGGGGTTGTGTGATTGATTGTGATATGAAATCCAATAGGAATGGTATTGACGAATGAATGATTATTAAATGAAACTATGGATTACCTAACTGGGGGAGCATACTCAATGGCTTAGAATGATACGATCAATGACGAGCTGTGTGCTGTCATTGATCAATGGAGATGATGGGATATACACGAGCTGTCTGCTGTGTGATATCAGTGAGGATGGGATACACACGAGCTGTATGATGTGTGGTATCAATGAGGATGAGATACACACGAGTTGTGTGTTGTGTGATATCAGAAAAAAAAAGAGAGTGGAAGGAGTATTGTGATTGAGATGATGATGATGGTGATAGCCGGCTAAGCTCATTGAGTGATGCACTCCAGGTTGGATAAGCAGGGCCCTAAGGAAACAACTAAAATGTCTCTATTATGTCGTGAGTTAATATCTTATTGTAGCTATGTGATTTCTTATCTGCTGTAATGTATGTCGCATGTTGGATTGTGTTGGTATACTTGCTTTATACTTGACTGGTTGCTCGTATACTTATATATATACCAAAAGGCTATACTTATTGAGTAGGCAGCTCATTCCTTGTCACACACGTTTTAGGAGATAGGTTGCACAGACTAATACCATTGGATCTTGAGACGTGCCATGACACTGGATAGGTGGGTCAGCCATGACATCAAAGGTGGAAATTTTTGAGTTATGTAACTTAAACATCTAGGGTCGTAGAGTTTGTTTTAAAATTTTGGACAGTTGGTCGTTGGTCAACTTTTTGTTAAGTTATGTACATTTGTGGGAAGTATATATATAAGGTTTTGGCGATGTTGATTATCTCAGGTCATATATATATATATATTGTTATATTGGTAAAATATAATTTATATTACGTTATAGAATGAGTTGAAATGAGATGGAAGATTAATTAGTTGTAATGAGGTGTAGTATAGTAGGGGGTGTTACAGTGTCATTGGCTGAGGCCAAGGGTGTAGCACCCTCTAACAATACTATTCTCTGGTACCACTCAATGTAGCACATTCTATGGCAATACACTTTATTACCACTAATTATTATACCCTTTCCTTAATTACGACCCTTTTTATAACAAATTTTCATTTTTAGCAATTAAATAAATTCTATTTTTATCGATAATATATATATATATATATATGTGTGTGTGTATGTGTGTATGTGTGTGTTTGTGTGTATTTGTGTCTTAAGCAATGATAGCCATCGTCTAAAGTTCATTAAACTAAGACCTTATTACCTTAATGTTTTGCATGTGTAGTATCAAATATTTAAGGCATTCAAGATGCTTCACATGCAATTATAGCTTAGCACGTCCCTATTGGATGATCACAAGCCCTTACCTACCCCCGGTGGATCAATGATTTTACTATAGTGATCCTACGCAATTACAAATTTTAAAAATCTATTATCAAACTAATGGACCTTTGTAATCCTCTTTGTTCTTTGGACTCTCCATCATGGACTCCATCCAATAAGCCTCCTCTCCATGGATCTCTATGAACCATCCAATGGGCCTCTCCATGGATCTACATTACCATGCTTACATATAATCAAACTCAAACAAAAGCCTCTCTCCTAACTACTCTCATTACATCTTAAAAGAAAACCTAATTCAAAAAATTGGGAGGAGTATATAAATAAGGGAGATAGAAAGCCTTATTATTACAAGGCTAAAAATGATAAGGGTAAATAGCAGACATCCCCCAACATATGGGGTCGATTGCACTTTGTCCCCCAACCGTTTTTTTTATTTTTTTTTTCTGTGTGACTAAATACCACCCAACCTTTCTTTTTTTTGCACTTTACCCTTTTTTTTTGCATTTTCTGACCAAAATTCCGGCTGTGTGAATTTCACGTGCCTAGGGCCAATTAGTTGATTGGTAAATAGGTAATTTCACCCCCTTGCCCGCAATGGTTTGGAAATTAAGGACTGAACGTGATGAAATCCCACTTTGAAGACAGTTGCCAGACTACGGTAAATGATTTTCTCAAGTTTATTTTTTGTGTTTTCTGGTTATGCATGGAATGTGATGAATGATGTGAAGATGGTGTATTTGTTTAATGTTATGTGTGTTGTTGTTTATTGATTGGGTAAATGCGACATTTGGTCCCTTAAGTTTTCATTTAGAATCACTTTAGTCCCTCAAGTTCATTTCTTGACTTTAGCATCCTTAAAACTTTAGTTTTTGTCTCAGTTTGGTCCTTCTGACCATTTTCCGGCAAAAATGTTATTGGATTTTGATTTTTTAGAGGGTAAATTGGTCAATCTAGGTTTGATTTTCATTTAGTCCCCTAAGTTAGTAAAATTTTCACATTAGTCCTGTTTTTAAGTGAAAAAATAACTCTTTTATATTTTTGTATGTTTAATATGATGTAATTATCTTATGTGAATAATCAAAGCTTTGAACTCTTGTGAACATAATAATAACATATTGCTTAGTTTAAAATAGGCGGTCTCTTCTTTTTTTATTTTTCATTTTCAGTAGTTTAAAAACATCAAAATTATAAATTAATTTTATAAAAACTTGTATATGAAATCCATCAAATAATCTAGTTAACAGTACATCCCACCAACTTTTTGTTCAAAACTCCAACCGTTAATATTTCATAACATTGTTAAAATTTATTTTCATAGACTTATTTAAGTCCTAAGATTAAAAATTACTAACTTAAAATTTTTATATTATATTTTCAGATTATATAAGTTCTGTAAAATTTATTCATAATTTAATTATTCATCCAATATAATTACATCAATTTCATCCAATAGACTATTTTGTTTTAAGTTATGCAATATATTATTTTATGTTTACAAGATTTCAAAATTTTAATTATTCATCCAATATAATTACATCAATTTCAGCATATAAAAATATAAAAAAATGGGTTTCTTGGATAAAAAAAGGGACTATTTTGTGATAATTTTACAAACTTAAGGGACTAAAGTAAAAATAAAATTTAATTTGATCATTTTTACCCTTCAAAAAGTAAAAATCCGGCCACATTCCCGCCGGAAAATGGTTAAAGGGACCAAACTGGGATAAAAATCAAAGTTTAGGGATGCTAATGTAAAAAATTAACTTAAGGGAATAAAGTGATTCTTAACGAAAACTTAAGGGACCAAACATGACATTTGCCCTTATTGATTTAATGGTTTTGTTGTACTTATTTAATAGTTTGTGAAAACCTAAGGGATGAAGGTGCTTTTGTGGTGTTGTTGTTTTATTGTTGTCGTGAAGATGCTTTCTGTTTGTATTATATGGTAGGAATAATGTTGGCTTTGATTGAGTAGGGGACCACTGAAAATGATATAATATGCTTAAATAAGTAGAAACAGACTGTCTTGCAAAAGTTTTCATGGCTTTGATAATTGTTGCTCATATTGCAGGTCCTAATAGTGACTGTTTCCGTATTAGAATGCATCATTCTGGGCAATTGTGTGAATTTGCTCGTAGGGTGTATGTAGGACGAAAACTTGCCCATTTTGACTATTGTTGTGTAGATGAAATGTAATTAGTTGAACTGTATAAAATGTCCAAGGAACTGCAAATTGATACAGAAAAATGTGGCATTCTACTAAGTAGAAATGGCATAAATGATTGCCACTCAATCATGATGATGTCAACTGACAGTCATACACTAGAGATTATAAATTATGTTGATGATGAGAGAATGGTTGGGATATTCTTAGAATGGGGTAGAAACATGTTTGAGTCAAGATCAAGTGAATCTAGTTTGAGATTACCTGTCAGTGATGAAAATGTAGAATGTTTTGGGGATGATTCTGAGGGTTGTATTAATCAATAAAGGGAAGAGGTTGTTCATAGTGAAAGGCAGGGGGTAGGAGACAATGATGTTCAGGTGGTGCAAAATGAGAATGATCCTGTGGACAGTAGTGATGAACAATCTATTGGAAATTATTCTGACTACTCTGAAGGGTTGGTAGACAATGAATTAGGCCTGGGTGATGATGTCTTAGGATCCTTATCCAACTGACCGGTCACACCTAAGAAGGCATACCTCACGGGAGGGCGAGGCACTCTAGTTGACCTATGAAGGACTGGAACGTCAGTGGTGACTGCGGGCGTAGACATGACAGGAGCTAGCGGTTCAGGTACCGTGGTTGGCTCCCCGTGAGGTTGTTCGACATGCCGGGCATGTTGATCCTCGCAAGGTGGCTTGACCCGTTGGGTATTTATCCTAAAACCTCTAAGTGAGGTATCCGCAGCTTCTGGCGCTGATGATTGATTCATCTCACTTGATTCCTCAAGGAGCAGTTCATCACGTTTGGACATCCGTTGGAAAACCTTTCTCCAAGAACACTGCATTCCTCGAAACAAAGACTTTCTGTTCCTATGGGTCATCAAAGTAATAACCTGCAGTTTCTTTAGGATATCCAACGAACTTGGACAAGCTAGACCTTGATTCTAACTTGTCTCCCATTAATCTCTTGACATATGCAGGGCTACCCCACACTTTCAAGTATTTGTAGGAAGCAGGCTTGTCGTGCCATATCTCATATGGTGTTTGGGCCATAACACTGGTGGACGCTAAGTTTAGTAACTTGGCTGCTGTTTCCAGTATGTAGCCCCAAAAAGACAAGGGTAGTTCGGTAAAACTCATCATGGATCAGACCATGTCTAATAGGGTTCGATTCCTTCTTTTAGAGATGCCGTTTAACTGTAGTGTCCCCGGAGGTGCCCATTCAAAGACTATACTGTTTTCTTTTAGATAATCGAGAAACTCGCCACTAAGGTACTCGCCGCCTTGGTCTGACCGTAGGAATTTAATTTTGCACTCCATTTGGTTCTCAACTTCAAGTCTAAAGTGTTTAAACCCCTTAAGAGTTTATGACTTGTACCTTATTAGGTAAACATAACCGTACCATGAGTGTTCAATTGTGAAGGTTATGAAGTAAGAGAAACCACCTCTGGCTGTGTCCTTAGTCATCCACACACGTCCGTATGGACAAGTCTAACAGACCTGTGGCAAGCCTACTTTGTCCTACAAAGGGCCTCTTGGTCATTTTTCCTTTAAGGCATCATTCGCAAGTTGATAGATTGCTCAAGTCCCCAACCTCTAGGTTCTTTGAGTCTACCAACTTCTTCATCCTTTCTTGAGAGATGTGACCTAGCCTTGCATGCCACAGTTGTGCGTTCCCATAACTATCTATTTTGCGTTTGTGTTGAGCATTTATAATAAAATTAGACTTTTGCAGGATATAGAGTCCGTTATTAAGTGTACCAAGCAGATGAGCAAATCCACCCTTCACAAATAAAAGCAATTGTTGTTACTCGAAAATTCATAACCACTATTGTCTAACAATGGAATTGAAATGATGTTTTTGATCATGCTAGGTACATAATAACATTCCTCTAAATCTATCCTAAAATGATCACTAACTACTAAGCTGGTGGTTCCTACTGTTTCTCCATCAACGGCCTTACCATTGCCAAGCTTTAGGACTATATCGCCGTTACGCAGTTTTCTGCTTCTTTACAGCACCTACAAGTCATTGTAAATGTGAGTTCCACAACCGGTATCTAATAGCCAAGAGGCAGAATTAGTGACCATATCAACTTCAATCACAAACGTACCCTGCTTGGAAAGGAGTTCGGGGCAATCCCTCTTCCAATGCCCTTTCTCAGGACAATAAATACATATGTCGTTTGCACTCGATTGTTGCTTCGAGTCAACCTTCCTTTTCTCATTGCCTTTCCCCACTTTGGCAACGGGAACGCTCCCTAGCGTTCGAGTTAATGGGTTCTTAGACATATCTACATTAATGAAAATGTAAAGCAGAAATTAGCAGATGATGGTAATATTATTGTTCAAGTTGAAGACTTGGTCTTTTAGTCTTTAACCCTCCCACTATTTATACGAAAGTCGCCACTCTCAAGTGGAGTTTCGGAAAACCATTTCCTAGTGGGCTTGGGATCCACAAGCGTAATCTCCATGCCCCGCTTTTACGATTCACATGAAGAAGACCTCGTGGGAGATATCCAATATCATTCTCATCCAATGAGATTCCCACGATATTTTGCCTCACCTACTCGCATGGTTCCGAGGACTCCAAGCGAACCATGTTACTCAGTGTTGGGCCCGACCCATCAACCAAATCATGCCTCAAACTGTCTCCCCCCACTACTCGTGAGACAGGGAAACAACGAGCGTAGTCTTTTTGTTCACAACAATGGTACAACTTTCCCCTAGTCCAAGTGTGCCACGACTCGTGAGACCATACTTGGGTAGTGGTAGCTTCCTCACCATATTGCTGTGGATGGAAGGCTCGGACATATCATAAATACCATTTTGATCCAAGTCCGTTCTGGGCCTAATATTTAATTTGGTCCAACCAAATGAGAGTTTAAGTGTGACCGAGACCTCATCACATTATGGTGTTTTAGCATGCATAAATATCCAATATTTAAAGCGATAAATAAAAAACGCCGCATGCATAAACATAGCATACCCCTGTTAGGATGATCACAAGCCCAACCTATGCGACCCACTGAGCCCGCAGTGAGTCTATGGTCTGTCTAGGGTGGTCCTAAATTATTACAATAATAATAAACCCATTGTCATTCCAATGGGCCTTGAAGTGCTTCTTGTTTCACGCCTTAATGCTTCTCCTTGGGGTCTCCGACTCCAATTGCTTGTTAAAAGTAAAACCTCACCAATCCTATCTACTCTCATTACAACTGAAAGTAATACATTGGTAATAAGGAAAGCAATCCTTAACATCATGAGGCTGATAATATGGGAGATGATAGTCCCAAAAACAAGAGGCACTCAGGTCCCACCCAATAGAAAATAAATGATCATACATTCATCCATACATAAGGTCTAGGGCTCTTGTGATCATCCCATGTTGATTCCATCAACACACATAACATAATTATTCCAAATAATCATGCATAAATACCAATGGATATTCCAAATATCCAAGTGATGTCCAACATCACAAAAGTATAAACATACAAATAATATGCAAAATTCAAATTTCAAATTTAATGGACATTTTAAACAATGCATCCAATGCATGTATTAATCCCAAATTAATTAAGCAAATTTAATTCAAGGAATAATCCAATTATTCTAAAATTAAAAATGCAAAATTAACATATTTTCAAAACGGCCCAGCCATTGTGCAGAAAATACAGAAAATCAAATTTTTCGAAAAAAGTCGAAAAACGGCACAAAACGGCCCAGCCATTGTGCTGGCCGGCCGGCCGCGCGCACAGGGTAGCGTGCACGCCCCTGCACGCGGACACTGCCGGTCCGATCGAATTTTGTTTTTTTCAAAACTGTTTCAGCACAATAACAGTAATATTATTTTGAAAATAAGCATGCAATTTTAGATCCAATCTAACAAAATAAAGCATGCCAAAAGTCCATTAAATCCAAACAATGGAATTATCATATTACTCATATATTTATACAATCTAACATGCCAATAAAGCCATTTAAAAGCAAGTCGATCATGCCAAACACATAGATCTATGCCCCTTACATCGAACCGGGCTCTGCTACCACTTGAAGGACAAGCGGATCCACCCGGGAGCGCAAGCGGAAGCGAGAAGGCGATAAAATAGTGCGTAAATTTAAATCTAATTTAAATAAACGAATCCCAAGGGGTGTACCCTTGGGTGCTCAACCGGGCATTCGATGTAGGATGTGTAAATATTAGAAATATATTATTTAAACACATAGGGCATAGATGTATATTAAATCAATCAAAGCGTAGTAAAACCGTTACCTTTGATTGTTTAGCGTATGCTTCCGGCTACTAGCGTTGTTCCTTCTCCGGAATGCTCACGAAATCCAAACGTATGGATTATCCAAAGGTGATCCACACCACACCGGAAGAAACACACGTTCTTCTTGCTAGAAAAGAACGGGTTTAAGAAGGAATCGGTTTAAGAGAAGAACACTATGAATTCGTGCTCTCTTAAACTTACTTTGTTCTTCTTCTTAATTCAAAATCAAGTGAAGAAAACAAGTGTAGGGGAGGGAGAGAGGCCGAGAGTTGAGAGAGAGGAGAGGGATTTTTGTCTTCTCTTTTTCCTAGAAAAAGATGAATAATGAATCACATATGCTTGGTGTTGTATATTCTAATATATATACATAATTAATGTGATTATTGGAATGTGTCTAGGTTCGTCCAAGGATGTCTAGATTCATTCCAATCAATCATCATCAATTCTTCAATCAAGCCTACCAAAATTTATGGTATGATCAAATCATACCAAAAAGGAAGAGCTTGATTGGAGTTGATTTGTCTCTTTCCAAAAGAGATAAGTCAACATACCACCTAGCATGAAACATGGCTGATTTTGCTTCCTCCAAGGGAGCATGTCGGCCATGTTTAATTAAGGGAAGAAGTCCAACTTCTTCCTATTCCAAAATAGGAATTATTTCTCCTCTCGGGTATAATTTAACGGACAGGGTTTTATCGTAATCCAATTACGACGAACCCAACATTAAATCTAATTTAATGTCCATTTAAATTATTCCCGTTGATCTTTTTAATCCAATTAAAAAGATCCAACGCCTCAATGCCTCAACTTTCCATATTTAATCGAAAATCCAATTTACCGATTAAATGGAAGCCCGATACAATATCGGCCCGTCCATCCAATGGACTTTCCCTTAAGTAATCCAATTACTTATTTTATCCTTCGAGATTGACTCCAAGTCGATCTATCAACCACCTCGGTGATTTGTGTGTGACCCTTTAGGTTCACCCTCAGCTAGACTTGGGCCCGTGTCCCACAAGGGCCCGTTACCGCGGGTGGCCGTCTAGCAACGGTCCATGGCACTAGAGACTAGGTGAATTGGCGTGAACATTTTAGGCGCCGATTCCATACGGGTACGATCCTTCCGTCTACCGTCTCCCGGCCTTAGTCTAGGGTATGGAATTGGGCGTCGGTTCCCATCCTTGACTAGGCATCTATGCTTAATACTCGAGACCACGTATGCTTCATTGCGTCGACACAGGAAACCATTCCCTATTCGACCACCACTGTGGCCACAGCTTCTAACAGCATGAACGTGTCACCGAGTGCATAGGAGATACCTCTGTCACATACTGACAGGGGACGGATCCTCTTCTTGGAATCCACCGTCCTCGCTACAACATTCCGACTGCACTGAACAAGGCTTATGATAATCATCTTACAGAATGATTACCTCTCGCCAGATCCAAGATACAACCATCATGTGCACCCGACTGCCATGATTCCTCAAGTCTGAGGATTACTCCCGTACTATCGGAACTGGGGAAAACCAATCATACCGACCAAGCCTCCAAGGCTTCCATTTGATGATACCCGCAAGTCAGTCCAGTCGGCTCGACCCCAGTCGACCAACCCATCAAGATCGTGTAGGCGTCCCACGCCTGTTGCCGATGAAACACGGCACTCATCTAATGAACACGACCCTTGACGCAAGTCTCAATAGGACTCTCAATGCCCTGTCTCGAGGTCCTCGACTTGGAACGTTTCATGACCACCATCCAATGCGTGGCCCAACTGCACGAGTTGTTATCCATGGTCTGTGGGCTTTGTTGTGATATAAGTTAAACACTGTTTTAACAAATGTAAGATGAGCGCAACAAAGAAGGTACCATTGGTGACGAATACTCATCTTATTCATCACATAATAATATTACATTTACATGAAGTTGTCAGATAGGTTACAAATCGCCAAACGTATTGGCTTTCTGTTCACCTATTCTAACAAAATGCCAGTATGATGCTATGGACCTTCCGGTTATCCTGATGCCAAGTCTCGAACGTCTCACGTTCTTCGGTCGTGGATCCTTCCAGCAAAGTCCGAGGAAACGGCTTGCCAATGACATAGCCTTGGTTCTCATAATTGAGGACTATCCTCAGATTGCGCAACTAGTCGTTGTAATTTGTTCCATTAAATTTGTTTGTCTCAAGTACGGTTGATTACGTGTTCTTAGACATGGTTTTAAATGTACATTTAAAAAACGGAGTATATAATCAGCCAAATAAATGGTTTTTAATATAATTAAAGACTTGGACTTCAGTCATTTAATGCTCCCACTATTTCTATGAAAACACGACACTCTCAAACGTTGTTTTCGGAAAATCCCTTCCTAGTGGGCTTGGGATCCACATTGAAATTTTCCATACCCCGTTTTTACGACTCGTATGAAAAATAACTTGTGGGAGGTATTCCATACCATTCTCTTCTAACAAGATTCTCAAGATGTCCTGCCTCACCCTTTTAAGTGATCCCGAGGATTCCAAGTGAATCACCTTATTCAGGCGTTAGGCCCGACCCAATCAACGAATCATAGCACTCACTGCTACCCCCATGACTCGTGCGACAGGCAACAAGAGTGTATTCATTTTCGTTCACAACCAAGTGCAACTTATTTTCAAGATAAGATAAGGACAAGCGGATCCGCCCGGGAGCGCGAGCGGAAGCGAGAAAGCGTGGAAAGTGCGTAAATTTAAATCAAATTCAAAATACGCGAATTCCAAGGGGTGTACCCTTGGGTGCTCAACCGGGCGTTCGATGTAGGATATGTAAATATTGAAAATATATATTTAAACACATAGGGCATAGATATATAAATGAAATCAATCAAAGCGTAATAAACCGTTACCTTTGATTGTTTAGCGTATGCTCCCGGCTACTAGCGTTGTTCCTTCTCCGGAATGCTCACGAAATCCAAATGTATGATTCTCCAAGGTGATCCACAACACACGTTCTTCTTGCTAGAAAAGAACGGGTTTAGGAAGGAATCGGTTTAAGAGAAGAACACTATGAATTAGTGTTCTCTTAAACTTACTTTGTTCTTCTTCTTGATTCAAAATCAAGTGAAGAACACAAGTGTAAGAGAGGGAGAGAGCACGAAAATTGAGAGAGAGGAGAGGATTTTTGTCTTCTCTTTTTCCTAGAAAAAGATGAATAATGAATCAGTTATGCTTGGTGTTGTATATTCTAATATATATACATAATTAATGTGATTATTAGAATGTGTCTAGGTTCATCAAGGATGTCTAGATTCATTCCAATCAATCACCATCAATTCTTCAATCAAGCCTACCAAAATTTATGGTATGATCAAATCATACCAAAAGGGAAGAGCTTGATTGGAGTATTTGTCTCTTTCCAAAAGAGATAAGTCAACATACCACCTAGCATGAAACATGGCTGATTTTGCTTCCTCCAAGGGAGCGTGTCGGCCATGTTTGATTAAGGAAAGAAGTCCAACTTCTCCCCATTCCAAATTAGGAATTATTTCTCCTCTCGGGTATAATTTAACGGACCGGATTTTATCGTAATCCAATTACGACGAACCCAACATTAAATCCAATTTAATGTCCATTTAAATTATTCATGTTGATCTTTTAATCCAATTAAAAGATCCAACGTCTCAACGTCTCAACTTTCCATATTTAATCGAAAATTCAATTTACCGATTAAACGAAAGCCCGATACAATATCGGCCGGTCCATCCAATGGACTTTCCCTTAAGTAATCCAATTACTTATTTTAACCTTCGAGATTGACTCCAAGTCGATCTCTCAACCTCCTCGGTGATTTGTGTGTGACCCTTTAGGTTCACCCTCAGCTAGACTTGGGCCCGTGTCCCACAAGGGCCCGTTACCCATGGGTGGCCGTCTAGCAACGGTCCATGGCACTAGAGACTAGGTGAATTGGCGTGAACATTTAGGCGCCGATTCCGTACGGTTACGATCCTTCCTTCTACCGTCTCCCATCCTTGACTAGGCATCTATGCTTAATACTCGAGACCACGTATGCTTCATTGCGTCGACACAGGAAACCATTCCCTGTTCGACCAACCACTGTGGCCACAGCTTCAAACAGCATGAACGTGTCTCTGAGTGCATAGGAGATACCTCTGTCACATACTGACAGGGGACGGATCCTCTTCTCGGAATTCCACCGTCCTCGCTACACATTCCGACTGTACTGGACAAGGCTTATAATAATCATCTTACAGAATGATTACCTCTCGCCAGATCCAAGATACAGCCGTCCTGTGCACGCGACTGCCATGATCCCTCAAGTTGAGGATTACTCCCGTACTATCGGAACCGGGGAAAACCAATCATACCGACCAAGCCTCCAAGGCTTCCATATGATGATCCCCGCGAGTCAGTCCAGTCGGCTCGACCCAGTCGACCAACCATCAAGATCGTGTAGGCGTCCCACGCCTGTCGCCGATGAACACGGCACTCATCCAATGAACACGACTCTTGACGCAAGTCTCAATGAGGACTCTTGATGCCCTGTCTCCGAGGTCCTTGACTTGGAACGTTTCAGACCCAACCCTTAATCAGTTGGTTTCATGACCACCATCCAATGCGTGGCCCAACTGCACGAGTTGTTATCCATGGTCTGTGGGCTTTGTTGCGATATAAGTTAAACACCATTTTAACAAATGTAAGATGAGCGCAACAAAAAGGTACCATTGGTGACGAACACTCATCTTATTCATCACATAATAATATTACATTTACATCAAGTTGTCAGATAGGTTACAAATCGCCAAGCCTATTGGCTTTCTGGTCACCTATTCTAACAAAGGGACGTGCCACGACGCGTGAGACCACGCAAATTGACTGAAGCCAGCTTTCCTCACTTTGTCATGGATAGGAAGGCTGGACGAACCAATAGGGTTCTAGTCCATTTATTAAGCGTCTAATATTTAGCTTGGTCCAACCAAGTGAGAGTTTAATGATCGAGATCTCATTATATCACATACACACATTATGCATAGAACGTTTTGCATGCTCTAGCAGTAATACAATAAATAAACCATTCATCCACCACATAAGCCACATGCAAAAATAAAAGCCTAGCACAACCCTGTCAGATGATCATAAGCCCGAATCCTATGTGACCCACTAAGCCCGCAGTAGATCTATGGTCAATCTAAGGTTGGACCTACACTATTACATTTAATAGTAGAAACTCATCAACATACTAATGGGCCTTGCCTCCTTTCCATCGGGTCTCCATGGAGCTCCTTGGATCCTCCTTCTCGGCCATCCTTCATCTTCTTCATTAAAAAATAAAAATAACACCTCACAACTATACTACGCTCATTACAACTTAAAAAGAAACCCCGGCGAACACCCGGGGGGAGTACATTTGGAAGGAAATAGAAAACCTTATTATTCCAAGGCAACCAGAAGAGAGAGAGAGAGAGAGAGAGAGGAGAGAGAGAGAGAGAGAGAGCAGAGAGAGGAAAATAAAACGAGGTAACACAGCAAACATAAAATAAAACCATACATACAGTCTAGGGCTTTGTGATCATCCGGTCTCATTTAACGCAAATATCATTACACATAATCCATGAAAATCCAATACCATTAAATCTATTAAAAAAATAATTTCTACACTCAAAATTGGTGCCAACAATTGCAATGCTTTTCTTGTAGGGAAACCTTTCCTCATTATTCAAATAAATAATAGTTTTTTGTGGTTCCAAACCAAGCAAAAATAAAATATTTCTAAATAATGTCTTTTAAGAAAAACATGCAAAAAATAAAAAAAATAATTATTAATTCTGAAAAAAGAACAAGAAAAACCCCGAAGACGACTGAGGGCTGCCGCTGCCGGCGGCGCCCTGGCCGGACACACAGGCCGGCAAGCTAGCTACGCGCGTTGGCCGCGCGACCGCGCACAGGCGCCCTTACCTGTTGCGCGCTGCCCTGCCGTGCAGCCTGCGCGTGCGGCCAACAGTCCGCGCCCACTGGGCAAGTAGCCGGGCGCTTGCTCATAGGCTCCTTTGCCTGCGTGCACGCGCGCGCGCCTAACTGGCCGTGCGTCTGCCTGTCGCGCTCGGTAGACGCGCTGGTGGCGTGCGCGCGTAGGCACCTCTACCTACGTGCGCAGGCGCCTGGTCGTACTTCGTGCGCTCGCGGCTGGCAGCGGCTTCTATTGCCTACACGCACTGTGGGCGCCTAGCTGGGGGGCAGTGCGCAGGCTTCTCTACCTGCGCGCGCGGTCAGCCGGCGGCTGCCGCGTTCGCGGTTTTTCTATGCCATTATTATTTTTTGCCCCGTTTTTCAAGGAACCAAGAAAACCAAGAACTCCAAGATTTCGTGCAAAATTAATATGATGAATCCATGAAATTTACGGCGTACTTCAAACGTAAATAAAAGCAACGTAAATCATGCTTTGCACGTCTAGCACATAAAACCCTAGGCCTATACCCCAAACAGGGGTTTGATACCACTGAAAGATGGTGTGGATCATCCTGGGAGGAGCACGAATGCGGAAGCACGATATAAATAAAAACATGAAAAGTAAAACATGCTTATGCTGAAACGTAAATATACGTTCAAGAGGTGTTCCCTAACCGCCCTAAAACTATTGTTTGTGTGTCTAGGAGCGGTTGCAGTCTATCCACATCAACCTGTTGTAGTTCCCAGCACCAACCGCTAGTCACTTGCCTCCAACATGCGTTTGTGTTTAGCCATCGTAGCCAACCACCCATGCACTGACCACTCTATCCCAACAGTCTCCATGCCCTGTCGGTCCTTTGCCTGTCGACTTCCCTCAAAGTTTGTCCACTTGCCAACATGTGCCAACGTTGCTGCCGATGTCCAAGTCTGCCCGGCCGCCCTACCGTGCAGCCTTTGCTTGTGCCGTCACCTAATGTTCCCTCATTGGGCCAACCTATGTACCATATGCCAACTCTTGGCCCAGTGTCATGGCACCCATAACATGCATCAACCACCACTATCTGCCGATGCCAACTTCCAGCCTAGTGCCGACCTCGTCGACACCTTTAGTTGAGTTCCATTCGCCTGCTTGCCGCATTATACCGACCATCTAGAAAAAAGGGTTTACAAACTTCCCCCACCAACTGGAGTCGACGCCCTCATCGACGTAACTTGACTTTTCTTCAACTATGAAGTACTATGCACTAATGCTTGCTTCCAGCCACAAGCATCGTCATCACCGACTGTTTACCCTCGTAGCCCAGCTTACCGTTCTGCAAACCATACAATGCTGATTTTCGCCCACCCCACAAAATGTTTGTATCGTAGACCGTCTGTCGTACAATTTCCTCCACTGCATCATCTCACTACAGCAACATGTTTATGAGGAAATTGTTCCCCTTTCCTGCAACGGACTAATTTGATGATTTTCACCCGCACCATCCATTGATTTCCTTTTATACTTCTTCTCCAAAGTGGGATGTCTTTGCCTCCCTGAAATGTAATTTATCATCCACTAAAGGTAGTATTGTGTACTATTACAAAGCTTACATAGAAATCATTACAATTCCAAAAATGACAAAGCTATTCTAGTACAAGGGCCACAAATTGCGATCCCCACACACAGTCTTCTCCTTAAATCTATGTCAGCAACTCCATTACCAGCAACACTTTGGCACGAAAATGGTCTTCACATGACTGTGACAAAGTTTAAGGTCTGTCACAGCACTCGGACAATCTGTCAGAACTGAAACCATGTATGGTCCCATACCCATCATCGTCTCACATCCTTTCCTATCTGCATCCAGACATGTGGTGCATCACATTCATGAGATTGTGCTTTGGACAACAACCGTCATCTTCTGCATCCCACCAACCCGCATCCCTTTAGTCTCACCACGTTGCTATTGTTTGTACATTAGTCAATAAGGTTTTTAACCTGCCGCGTTACCAGCAACCTTTCGCCCTCCGTTCAGTACTTCCCCAATGAATCATAGTGCCCTTGGCCACCCTGCTATCCGCGCATAGAAGTTTCAAACACACAATTCCGCCCAGCAGTTCGTCCTTCCAGAACGTTTCACTGATCACTGCCTCACAGTTCCCCATTAATCGCAGTTATTAGTCGTTTGCCAACCTTGACCCACCCTACATCCCATACTACCGAATGCCCAAAATGCAAACACTGCCATGACAAGTTTGAACAACCTGTGCCCATGGACATATCCCACGTTTCCGACACAAGTGATCTGAAACCCAAGCAAACCCAGCAACACAAGTCTCCCATTTTCCCTAAATAGACTTTCCTTGCAACCCTACACATATTACTAGGAAGGAATTGCCCCAACAATACCTTCTTCCTCGGTGCCCCACATATCACCAAAGGTTTTGGATCTCGTACACGAACGTTCAGCCCTAAAGTTCTCCCATCTGCACCATTGCTGCTTACAAATTTCTGTACCTGCCGTAAGCTTGCCTCCATAGTCAAATGATTACTGATCGAAGTTTGGTTTCCCACGCTAAAACATCTTGAACGTTTGAGGCTTCACAAATCTCACCATATCGCTGAATCAGAGCCTATCGAAAAACCCTAATTTCTTTGTACCCGAGCTAAGCAATGACCAACCTGCACATGCTGCCATCCTGCCGCCATCCCACGCCCGAACACCGACTGTAGTAGAGTCTACTGACCCCTGTCACACACAGAACCAAATTCTTTCCCAACCACCGGCCAACCCTTTTAGCTAACTTTTGACCCACCTGGTTCTAATACCAACTTTGTTAGAATAGGTGACCTGTAAGCCAATTTTTGGCGGGTATATGTAACCTATGTCTGGACAATTTATAAGTGTTTTGATGAATCATTAATGAATAAAGAAGTGAAATTTTCATTTGGCATTACTTTGTTTGTGTTCACTTGCACCCATTTTTCTATATCTGTTTCACTACGCAAACAAAGCCCACGGACTGAGCATCAATTTCAGGGACTGGGACTACGCTTGGAGGTAGGTCCATGAAATCAGTCTTCCCCGAATCAGTCCGGAAATCTCCAAAGTCAAAGGAATCCCGAAAATGGGTACCGGGATTCCATTTGAGACTGCACTAAGCATCTGCTGTCGTGTTTCATCGACGGTGACGAAGGATCGTCTAAGCAGTGTTAGTGGGTTAGCAATGCTAGGATGCAGCTGACTGAGGTGACTCGTGGGAACCGTCTTACGGAGGACCTTGAGTATGGTCTGCAACGGTATGACGAGTATTCCCGGTTCCAAACGGTACAGATCAAGTCCTTTGACTGAGGAATTACTGAGTTTACCTGTAAACATCAGAACTGTATCTTAGATATGGTGAGAGATTGCCAGAATTCTCTTTGGTAGTCATAAGCCATGTCTAGTGCAGTCCTGGTGTGCAAAGTGACAGTAGTTTCCAAGAAAAGATCTGTCTCCTGTCCAAGTAGGTTTTGACAGTTGAGTCTCATGTATGCTCTAGGTCTTGTCCCTAAAACTGTGGCCACAGTGACTGAACAGAAGGAAGGTTTCCCTTGCGGCGTTTAGTGAGGACAGACCGACACTTAGGTCCAAGATGGGTACCCAAACCAACCCATGCGTTATCCGTGCCCTAGAACACTAAGTGATGAGACCGAAGACAGAAGGACAAGCGTACTGTTAGAGCCTAAATGTTCATCCCTGAATATTTCACCTAGTCTCTAGTGCCATGGACCGTTGCTAGATGGCCACCCATGGTAACGACGGATTCTAGGAATCCGACCAAGTCTAGTGAATGTGAACCTAAAGAGTCACACACTATCCACACACAATTAAATATTTAATTTGGAATTAAATATTGGAGTGAAGGAATGAATTAAATTAGATTTAATCGAACCTTTATTTTTTCTTGGAGAAATAATTCCTTTCTATTGATAGAAGGAATTAAATTGATAAATTAGATTTATCAAAGGAATTTATTTAATGGGCTTAAATAATATTTATATTTATTTTAGCCTCTTGGAAATATTTAAATAGTTTTAAATATCATTCCATTAAATTAAATTAAATTCAACGGTGAATCAATGGGAGAGATGGATGGCTAGGATCGTTTTGACTAAGGTCAAAACACTAGTTTGACTAGGACTTATGACTAGGTCAAAATCCTAATCAAATTAGAGTTCTTAAAAGAGAGTTTAAAAGAGGATTAAACTCTCTTCTATATAAACCCCTAGCATCCTACAATTACATGATGATGAATCTCCAACACACACACTACAACACTCACACACTTTCGGATCTCTCCCTCTCATCTCTCGTTCGCCTCTCTCTCTCTCACACACTCAAGAAAATTATTTTCTTGATTCTTTGTTCTTGGAACATTAGAAATCTTGATGAATCAATACCATTAATTGATCATAATTGTCAATTGATTCATCCACTCAAAATTATACAACTTGTTCGTTGCTAGCACGACGTGCAAGATACGTGGTGGATCGTGTGTCACGATTTGGAGGGTCTCAAGAACGAGATCTTGGTGCAAACGGGGAACAACGCGTGTAGCCGTTGAAGACGAAAACGACAACGGTAGGTCTCGTTTTAAATTTTCGTCCCTTTTAACTTTTTCAACTCCTATGGCCTCCATGATTCTTTTATTTTATATACATGAATACACCGAATGCCCGCGGAAATTTTCAAAGGCACACCCTTTGAAACGTGTTTTAATTTAAAAGCATGTTTAAATCCGTTTTAATTTTAATTATTATACCGCGCTTCCGCATTCGCGCTTTTCTCCGGACGATTCCACAATTAATCTTTCAGTGGTATCAGAGCCCGGTTCGGTGTATAGGCCCTAGGGTTTATGTTCGTTTTAAGCATGAAACGTGAAAATAGCATGTTGTTATTTAAATCTTGAATTTTCTTGATTCTTGAAGCATGTTATTTTATTGCTTTTAATTCGTGTGAATTGCTGGAATGGTTGTTTTCTGTTTTTCTTGGGAATCGGGATGGGAATTAATCTGAAAAAACGAGAAAAGTCACCAAGCCTAGGGCCAGCCGGGAGCTGGCCCCAGCGCGCAGCCGAGCGCTGCCGCAGGCAGACGCGCGCAGGCATGGGAAGCCTGCGCGCGCCGCGCGCTGCCGGCCGCGCAGAGGCAGCCGCGCCAGGGTTGGCTGCGCGCGGGCGCGTGCGCGGCATGGTAAAGGGTTCTGCCTCCAGCGCGCGCGCGGCAGACAGGAGGTCATGTCGCGCGCGCGCGCAAGGCTGCGCGCAAGCCCGCCGTGCGGCGTGAGGAGCTCCAAACGCGCTGCGGACCGGGCACCAGGCGCTGCGCCAGGCGCGCGCGCACGCAGACGAAGGCGTCTGCGCGCGCCGCGCCCGGCAGGCACGCCCAGTGCGCGTCTGCGCATCGCGCACTGCACACAGCGCTAAAACCAGGAGCCTGCGCGCCGCGCGCGCGAGCCTGCCGGCGACGGTCCTCGACACCAGGCCGCGCAGCGCGCTGCCGGCCAGGCGCGCGCGCACGCAGCAAAACGGGCCTTGCGCCGCGCGCGCCCGGCCAGCAGTCCTGCCGCGCCCCGGCCCAGGCAGTGCCTGCGCGCGCAGGGGCGGCAGGCTGGGCCTGCTGCCCTGTGCGCACGGCTGCCGGCTGCTGCCGGTGGCGGCGGCCGGCGGCTGCTGCAGCTAGGGTTTTTTGAAACCCCTAGCATTATATTATTTTATTTTTTTTTTTAACTTTTCAGTTTTTAATTTTGAATTAATTTTCTGAAAATTCGTTTTTTGGGTTCAATTTTTTTCCTAAATTCCTAAAGACATTATTTTAGGAGTAAAATAAATTGGATTTGGAATCCCGGGGTTATTTTACTTAAAATAATGAGGAAAGGTTGTCCTAAAACGAGAAAAAATATTATTACCAATATTTTGTTTGAGACCAAATCAACATTATTTTTTCACACGTTTGCGCACATAATAAATTAAATTAGATTTCATTTATTTTTGTCTGCGAGACTGTTTTGGATTTATATGATTGGAAATCCCGTGATGAATTATTGGTATATTTAATGCAATATATTATGTGATTGGATCATGTAATTATGTGTGTTGGATGGAAATAAGGATGATCATGTGGAGCCCCTAGAGAAGATGTTATGGTTTAATTTTCTGTTGGGCTGTGTGTGCCTCTTTAACTGCTTTTCTCCTTCTCTCTTTCTAGTGCCTGAATAATAAGGCTTTTACTACCTCATCCTCCTTATGTACTCCCAGAAATAAATTAAAATACAAATAATACACCGGCGGTTTCGCTGAGCGGTTTGGCAAAAAAACGCTATTTTATCGCCGTCCGTCCTTGAATGTAATGAGAGTAGACTAGGCAGTGAGGTTTCCATTTTTTGGTCAATTGGTGGGGAGAAGAGAAGGACCACATGGAGAGCGGCCACAGACCGGAGGTCCCTTGGCTGTTTCCATGAAGTGAGAACGAAGAAAAGAAGACCAAGGCCCATCAGCGTGATGATTGGGTTACTATTATTGTAATAGTGTAGGAACCAACCCTAGATTTGCATGACCGGCTATAGATCCACTGCGGAGCTCAGTGGATTGTTTGTTTTCGCATAGATTCGGGCTTGTGATTCATCCAACAGGGTGCGTGCTAGGCGGAGCGCCGAGCCGTTTAAATTTGCATGTGGTTATTTATGATGGATGAATGGGCTTTTATTTATCATATAACTGCTATGGATGGAATTTGTATGCGTGCATTTATGCATTTTTTGGATTGAAACGCTGTATGGGTGCAGATATATAGATGAGATCTCGGTCATGTTTTTTTTTTGTCACTACTCTCACATTGGTTGGACCAATGTTAAATATTAGACCCTAGATAAAGTGGACATGAACTCTAGGAGTTCTGTCCATGCCTTCCAATCCATGGCATAGTGAGGAAGCTGTTTTAGGTCAATAGCGTGGTCTCACGAGTCGTGGCACGTTATTGTACTTAAAAGAAGCTGCATTATGTCAGGAATGAAAAATTCGCGGGCGAAATGGGCTGCTGCCGCGTTACCGGCCGGCAGCGCGCGCCTGTCTCACGAGTCGTGGGGTACTAGTGGGTCCCATGTGGCTCGGTTCGAGGGTCGGGTCTAAGTTCGCCTCAATTAGCATGATTCGCTTGGAGTCCTCGGGATCGGCCGGCTGTGATGCGAAAAAGGGTGATGGCAATAATCTTTGGGAATTCTCGTGTGAAGAACGAGAATGGTATAGTGGAATACCTTCCCACAGGATCTTTCCATGCGAATCGTAAAAGCGGGGTATATAAAATAGGGAAAAAAGTCGGCTGTGTTGATCCCAAAGCCACTATGAAATAGTGCATTCCCCGAAAACCTACGTTGAGAGTACCGTGTTTTTCGTATATAAATAGTGGAGGATATTTAAATGACTATAAGACCAAGCATTTAAATTATTTTTTTATCAAAAAGTAACCACCGTCTTTATTTTCTTTCTAGCTTTGATCGCGTTTTTTTTGTGTTTTTTTTTTTTTTTTGTTTTTTTGTTTTTTTTTTTTCCGTTGTTTTTCAAACATTGTAGATTTAAAAGTGTTCTAAGACTTGTCTTTTTGGTTTTTTTGCAACCCACTTTCAACCATTTTCTTGAGACTGTAAACAAATTTCTTAATTTTCTGGAACAGAATTACAACGACTTTTGTTTTTGCGCAATTCTCAGGATAGTTCCTAGATTTTTACGAGAACCAAGGCTTTTTTTACGTTTTCATGTGACGAGCCTCTCCCTAGGCACCTTGCCGAAGGATCCACGCCAGATTTTTTTTAGAACGTGAGATCGTTCGACTTTTTGATCTTGGCATTAAGTTTATAACCGGAAGGTCCGTAGCGGCATACTTGCTTCGATTGACCAATTAGATTGTTCAGAAGGCAATATGTTTTCTTTTTTTAAAGGCTAGACGATGTGCATCCCTTCCTATTTTTATGGCTCGCCTTAATAAGGATTGCTATGCAGTCCCCTTTTGGACGTTTTCGGCATTCTATCTAGGGTGTAATGTCTTGCGACCATTGAGGCGTTTATCTTTTTGGAACTTAAAATTGACAGGAAGATCCTCTGTACAAAATTAGAGCATGGGGTTAAAATGCTTACCCTAGTTTTGAAAAGCTCGAATGTGACCTATTTGAAAGGCAGGTCTCGATAACGAAAACGTACATAGATGTTGATCCTTCAGTAGTTTTCACTGGTTTTTTTTTGTGTATTGTTTTTGTTTTTTTTTTATCTTTTTTTTTATGTACTGAATTTGTGGAGGATTTTTGTTTGGTTTGTTTTGTTTTTTTTTTTTTTATTTTGTTTTTGTTTTTCATTTACTGATGTACTTCCCCTTATTGTCCCACCCTCGACCAATTTATCCGTCAACTATAAACATGAATGCACTTGAGAAGGGCATGCATGAGTTGATCAATATGTTGTGCAATACGAGGCAACGACTAAGAAGTCCACGCCTTCGGTATTGTTTGGAGGTGCTTCAAACCTTCCAAGACGAAAGGCAAGGGTGCGGACGTTGGAAAAAAGAAGAAAGGGGAAGGGAAAAGTCCGTCATAGCAGCTACGAACACTCAGATTCCCAAATTGCCGAAAGAGGGGAAAGCAAAGGAAAGGGAAAGGTTGTTCTCCAAGCAACAGTCAAATAAGGCTTATGACATATGTATCAACTGCCGTGAGAAAGGCATTGGAAGAGAGAGTGCCCCAAACTCTTCTCAAACCAAGGTATATTCCACCCTGTGATTGAGGTTAATATGGTCACTAAATTCTGCCTCTTTGGGTATGGATACCGGCTGTGGAGCTCACATTTGCAAGTGATCTTGCAGGTGCTGAAAAGAAGCAGAAAACTAAGTAGCGGGGACATGATCCTGAAGCTTGAAATGGCAAGGCCATCTCGGCAGAAGCAGTAGGATCCGCCACTTTAGATTAGTGATACCATTAGCATAGAATTAGAGCAGTTTATTTTTTGTACCAGTATGATTAAGAACATCATTTCCATTCCATTGTTGGACAATAGTGGTTATTGAGTTCAAATCAATAAAAATTGCTTTTATTTTGATGAGGTGTGGAATTCTATCTACTTGGTACATTGCACAAAACGGGCTCTAATCTTGCAACAAACGAATTTCGTTCTTAACGCTCAACACAAACGGAAATTAGATAATAACGGGAACGCACGTCTGTGGCACGCTAGGCTAGTCACATATCCCAAAATAGGATGAAAAAGGTTGGTAGACTCAAAGAACCTAGAGGTTGGGACTTGAGCAATCTCTACCAACTTGTGAATCTTGTCTAAGAGGAAAAAAAATGACCAAAAAAAGCCCTTTGTAGGTCAAGCAGGCTGCCACGGGTCCGTTGGAACTTGGTCCATACAGACGTATGTGGACCACTAAGGACCAGCTCGAGGTGGTTCTCCTACTTTCATAACCTTCACCGATGATCATTCACGGTATGGTTAAGTGTTTACCTAATGAGGTACAAGTCTGAAGCTCTTGAGAGGTTTAAAAGAATTCAACTTGAAGTAGAGAACCAGACCAACTGCAAAATTAAAGTCCTACAGTCAGACCGAGTGGTGAATACCTTAGTGCCGAATTCCTTTATTATCTAAAAGAACATGTATAATATCAGAATCGACACCTCCCGGAACACCACAGTTAAACGGCATTCTCTGAAAGAGGAACCGAACCCTGTTGGACCATGGTTTCGTCCATGATGAGTTTTACCAAATTGCCCTATCGTTTTGGTTATGCATTAGAAACGGCAGCCAAGTTGTTGAATTTTCGCCTACCAGTGCATTAGTGACCAAACGCCATATGAGATATGCACGGCAAGCCTGCGTCCTACAACTACTTGAAAGTGTGGGTAGCCCCGCATACGTCAAGAGGTTAGTGAGAGATAAGCTAGAATCCAGGTCTAGCCTATGCAGGGTTCGGTTGGATACCCTAGAGAAACTGCGCGGTTATTACTTTTATGACCCTTTGGAACAAAAGGTATTTGTTTCAAGGAATGCAGTATTCTTGGAGCAAGGCTTCCCGGAGGATATCCAAACCTGATGAGCTGATCCTGAGGAATCAAGTGATGGAACTCAAGCCATCAGAAATATAGCCGCGGAAACCTCACCAAGAGGATTGAGGATTAACGCACGGAGGCTGACAACCTAGAGAAGTCCAACATGCTAGGCATGAAGGACAACCTCAAGAAAGGCCAGTCCCGGCCCCTGAAACCGCCGGCTCCGATACAGTCAGCGCCCACAGTCACCACTGACGTTCCCGTCCTCCGTAGGTCCACTAGAGAATCCAGACCTCCAGTGAGATATGGGTTTCTAGGTGCGACCGATCTTCTGGATAACGATCCTAAGACATACGGGAAGCGATGTCTGACATCGACTCCGGGAAATGGCTTGAGGCCATGAAGACCGAAATGGACTCCATGAGCGAGAACCAAGTTTGGAGACTTGTAGATCCACCGAAAGGTGTTAAGCCAGTGGCTTAAGTGGGTCTACAAGCGCCAAACTCGGCGTTGATGGAGAGTCAACAACCTTTAAGGCTAGGCTTGTACTAAGGATACACCTCAACGACCCGGGGGTCGATTTTGAGGATACCTACTCGCCAATAGCCCATGGCTAAGTCCATTCGGATCCTGCTTGCCATAGCAGCATGGTATGACTATGAAATATGGTAGAATGGACGTGAAAACGCCTTCCTCAATGGTTTCGTTTGAAGAAAGAGATCTATATTGGATCAGCCGGAGGGCTTCACGGTCACTGGAGAAGAACAAGAAAGTCTGTCGTCTCCAGAAGTCCATCTATGGCCTCAAACAAGCATCCCGAAGTTGGAACATTCGATTGATGAAGTAATACGGGGATATGACTTCATCAAAAACGAATCCGACCTTGTGTATACAAGAAGGTCAGTGGACTCTACAGTGTTCCTTAGTGCTTTACGTGATACATTCTGCTCATTGGTAATGACTCAGAATGTTAGAAACACAAAGCATGGTATGTCAACCAAGTTTTCCATGAAGGACTTGGTGAAGCAATCCTACATCCTAGGCATCCAGATTGTCAGGGACAGATCTAAAAGGATGTAGGGCTCACCCAAAACTCGTATATGGAGAAAGTCCTAAAGAGATATCGAATGGACAACTCCAAACGAGGATTCCTTTCCATGAGACATGGGATCAAGTTGTCCAAGAAGCATCCCCACGTAGACTTTGATGAGGAACTTGAAAAGATGAAAGTCATCCCCTATGCTTCTCCGTAGTAGCATCCAATATGCGGCCCATTGCACCAGGCCTGACATGCATACGCTTTGAGCTTGACAAGCAATATCAGTCCTGTGCAGAGAGGCACATTGGAATGCCGTTAAGGCATCCTTAAGTACCTTAGGAGGACTAAGAAATGTTCTTGTCTATGGCCAATGGAGAACTAATTCTGGGAAGGCTTTAGCGACGTCTAGCTTCCAGTCTGATGACGATCGATGCCAAGTCTCAATCGGTATGTATTCAAACTCAACGGAGGAGTAGTGGCTTGGAAAAGTTCCAAGCAAGCAACCACTGCTGACTCCACCACTGAGGCTGAATACATAGCAGCTTCAGAAGCTGCTAAGGAAGCGGTTTGGATGAGAAACTACATCCAAGAGTTGGGTGTGGTGCCTAGCATCGCCGAGCCTGTTGTCATCTTCTGTGATAACAACGGCAATAGCGCAAGCAAAGGAACCGAATCTCATCACCGTTCCAAAACACATTCTTAGACGCTACCATCTTCTTAGAGAAATGGTAGAAGAGGTGACGTTCGATGGACCGAGTCAACTCAGCAGACAACACAGCAGACCCGCTGACAAAGCCTATATCGCAGAAGTGCTCATACGCAAAGCATCTTGAGAAGTATAGGATTAGGCATATGGTGATTGGCTTTAAAGGTCAAGTGGGAGATTGTTAGAATAGGTGACCATGTAAGCCAATTTTGCAGGAATATGTAACCTATGTCTAGATAATTTCAGTGTTTGATAAATCATTAATGAATAAAGAAGTGAATTTCATTGGCATCACTTGTTTGTGTGTCACTTATATTTGTTTTCCATATCTGTTCACTACAGCAAACAAAGCCCACGACTGAGAAATCAATTTCGGGACTGGGACTACGCTTGGAGGTAGGTCCATGGAATCAGTCTTCCCGAATCAGTCCGGAAATCTCCAAGTCAAGGAATCCCAAAATGGGTACCGGGATTCCATTTGAGACTTGCACTAAGCACCTGCTGTCGTGTTTCATCGACGGGTGACGAGGGCTCGTCTAAGAAGTGTTAGTGGGTTAGCATGCTAGGACGCAGTGTTTTTTTTTTTTTACTGAGGTGACTCGCGGGGAACCGTCTTACGGAGGACCTTGAGTATGGTCAGCAAGTATGACGTGTTATTCCCGGTTCCAAACGTACAGGCCAATCCTTTTGACTTGAGGAATTGCTGAGTTTACCTGTACGTTAAGGGCTGTATCTTAGATATGGTGAGAGATTAGCAGAATTCTCTTTGGTAGTCATAAGCCATGTCTAGTACAGTTCTGGCGTTGTACAATAGTGACAGTAGTTTCCAAGAAAGGATCTGTCTCCTCCAATAGGTATTGACAGTTGAGTCTCATGTATGCTCTGTGTCTTGTCCCTAAAAATCTGTGGCCACAGTAACAACAGAAGGGAAGGATTCCCTTGCGGCGTTTAGTGAGGACAGACCGACACTTAGGTCCAAAATGGGTACCTGCATTATCCGTGCCCTAGACTCTAAGTGATGAGACCGAAGAACAGAAGGACAATTTACTGTTAGAGCCTAAATGTTCATCCCTGAATATTTCACCTAGTCTCTAGTGCCATGGACCGTTGCTAGATGGCCACCCATGGTAACGGACGGATTCTAGGAATCCGACCAAGTCTAGCTGAAAGGTGAACCTAAAGAGTCACACACTATCCACACACATTTGGATATTTAATTAGGAATTAAATATTGGAGTGAAGGAATGATTAAATTGGATTTAATCGGGTCCTTTATTTTCTTGAGAAATAATTCCTTCTATTAGATATAAGGCAATTAAATTGATAAATTAAGATTTTATTCAAAGAATTTTTATTTAATGTCTTAAATAATATTTATATTTATTTTAGCCTCTTGAAATATTTAAATAGGTTTTAAATATTCCATTAAAATTAAATTAAATCAACGGTGAGATGAATGGGAGAGATGGATGGCTAGGATTGTTTTGACTAGGTCAAAAACACTACTTTGACTAGGACTTTGACTAGATCAAAATCCTAGTCAAAATAGAGTTCTTGAAAAGAGGAGTTTAAGAAGATTAGACTCCTCTTTTATATAAACCCCTAGCATCCTACAAGTTGAAGGATGATGAATCTCCAACACACACACTCACACTTTCACACGCTCTCTCCTCCTTCTCTCGGTTCCGCCTTCTCTCTCTTCACACACTCCAAGAAAATTATTTTCTCTTAGTTCTCTTGTTCTTGGAACATAAACTTTGATGAATCAATACCATTAATTCATAATGTGTTATTGATTCATCCACTCCAAATATTATAAACTTGTTCGTTGCTAGCACGACGTGCAAGATACGTGGGTGGATCGTGTGTCACGATTTGGAGGTCTCCAAGAATGAGATCTTGGTGCAAAACGGGGAACAACGCCTGTTGGCCGTTGAAGACGAAAACGACAACGGGTAGGTCTCGTTATGATTTTCGTCCTTTTAACTTTCTACCCTATCCTCCATGATTCTTTTATGTTTTATTATTCATGAGATACACCGAACACCCGGGAATTTCAAAGGGCACACCCTTTGAAACGTGTTCTTTAATTTTAAAAGCAGTTTAAATTCCATATTTAATTTTAATTATACCGCGCTTCCGCATTCGCGCTTTTCCCGGGACGATCCACAATTGCTTTCACATGAATGAGCTTAGAAAAGATCTTCATAGGTTGGTAATTATGTTGGTCTATACGAGACAACGATTGCAAAATCTGCACCGCTGTACTAGTAGGAGAGCTTTTCAACCTCCATGGTGAAACAAGGTGCCAGACGCCAAAAGAGGAAGAAGGTAGTGACATCAAACTATTAAGCACTTCAAATGTTGTTCCTTTACAACACAAGGTGGAGGTAAAGGAAAGAGAAAAAGGTTCAAGCAGTCAAGTTCATAGATTTCTAAGAACGCAATGCATTCACTGTCGTAAAAAAGAGGGGCCATTGGAAAAGGGAGTATTCTATACTCCCTCCCAATGTAGGGTAAAATTTGATATTGAATATTGACATGATCACTTTTTCTCTATTGGGTATTGATACCATTCCTATCACTAATCTTGCGGTGGTTGCATGAAAGTGAATAAGACTTAAAAAGCCAAGAACAGTTCTACGATTCAAACAATGCAAGGTCCATTGATGAAAAAGACTAGAACTTGTTAGCCCATAATCTGATCATTTAGGATAATATAGGAATTACGTAACCTAGCATGATCAAAAAGTATGTCTCTTTGTTGGACAAAGGTTTTATTACATACATATTTGATCAAACAAAATTATGAATATTGATTTCATTTTTGCTAGTAGTTACACGTAAAATTCCTAGAACACCATTCCATAAAAGTTTTATGGATACTCAAAATTCAAATTATCTAAATGGATTAATCAAGACCAACTTACAGATTTGGCATCTACAACAGCTAGACGTTTCTTCTTATTAAAAGATAAGTAAATTGGAAATTCGATGAATCTAGAAATAGATTATTCGAATCGACTTAATTTACAAGCCTTTATGAAGAAGAAAAGTCCCAAAGCTCTTTGTTGGACGAAGTAGGCTTTCCAAATAGTCTATTGGAAGGATCCAATAAGACAACTGTAGGTTACTAATACACAAACCATAAGAGGTTCAAAAGTCTAAAGCGTCCCATAGGAGTTTTGGAATTAGACTTAAGGAGGTGAACCATTAAATGAGTTGCAAAATTAAACCTGTTTCGATAGGATCGAAAAGCCGTGTATTTAGTGAGCTCTTGAGCATCCAGTTGAGAATGAAATTCTCAATGAAACGTTTCCTATAAAGGCCAGATGACGGTCTCTGATAAAGGGAACGATCAAGCCTCGTTGGACGGAGGTGATCGAAGTTTCACCCAATACCTTAGCCCGTGAAGACGTAGACTCAAAAATTGCCCAGTAAGGAAAACGTGGCAACTTTGCTAGAGTCACGCACAAGGAGCCATGGTTTGCAAGCCTGTATTCCGACATAAAGTTCCTTGAACATGTAGAAGGAATCCTACATACGTCAAGGACTAGTGGGAGACAAATTAGACTCGGTGTCTAATTTGTACAAGTTTACGACAGAATAATACTAACGTTCTTAGAATCGCATTTCTTAAATTGATCATACTCCAAGTCCCCTTAAAGAACGAACCCGAATGTCGTAAGAGTACGAGGTGATCGGATATGTTCAGTCACAAATTTGGATAGTAATCCAAATGACCTGTGGAACGTGATGTTGACATCATAGTAGGATTTATGTAGAGGAGCCCATAGAATCCACTAGGAAATTCAAACAAGTTTGAAACACCGCATAACTGGAACATTCGTTTTGACAAGCTCATAACGGAGCATGACTCGGTCTTAAACGACGTAGGTGATCAGTGGGAGTAGAAAATGGTGTTTCCATGTGTTTAAGTGTGTAATGTCTTGATCCATGGATGAATTGAAGACATTAGGAATCACTAAAACACAACTGTAACTCACGAAAAATCTCCATATATTTTAAGGGATCCCACATACATATCATGAATTTGAGTTTTCAAAGATTCAGTCAGTGAAGACTGTGAGAAAACTCAAATATGTAGAGGACAAGTTGTTCGAGACTCAGTCATGGTAAAGACTGATGAGAAAACTGGGATACTATGCATAAAGCGTCAATCCATTCAGACTTAGCCACGGTGGACTAATGAGAAGGCTTGGATGTTGAAGTAGTCCCCTACATCTTAACCCCAGGCAAACATACGATATGTTACTCAGTGCATAGAACCGAATGTTGAGAGTGCTTCTTGCATGACTCAACAGAGATCGTAATGCACTGAGGGGTTGAAGACAGCAATCAAGAACGATCCTTAGTACCTGAATAAGACTAAAATTGTTCATGATGCACCGTCTGTGAGAGTTGCTTTGGAAGGCTAAACGATACTAGCTTCCAGAGCATAAGTGAAAACCAGTTAGTTCAAAGCTATGCACAGTCAGGTCCCAATGACGAGTGCATTGAATAGTGGTCACTGATTGAAAGACTGCGTCCAGAGGAATGATTGACGTGCGCCTAGCACGACCAAGCCATGTTCGCCTATATTGCAGGCAACTTGGCTAATGGGAGTATTGGCACCGAATCTCATCACAAGATCCACGAAAAAATTCTTAGACAACCACCATCTCCTAGGAGGCAATGGTGGATAGAGGTAACACGTTAAACCGTATTGCTGTTTCGCATAGAAATATAAATGGATCTCACAATACCTTAGTCGGACCGTAGATTACTCATACTCAGAGGATTCTGAACAAAGGTGGTAATTGACTTATTGGTCAAGTGGGAGATATGTTTAGATTATAGGTGACCAACAAGAAAGTCAATGCGTATTGGCTGTTCTGAGAACCATTCGTCAATTTGTGAACAAGTAATATTATTTAATGAATGTAGTAAGGATTCAATAAGCATGAGTTTGTTGTACTTACTGCTTGCATCGTTACGAAGTCACAACAAACGCCCACAGACTGAAATAACATTTCGGGAAATTACAACCTACGCTGGAGTAGGTTCATAAAAATCAGTTCGCGAATCAGTCTGAAATACTCCAAGTAATGGAATCTCGAGACAGGGCATCTAGAATCCATTTGAGACTTGCACTAAGCATCTGCTGTCGTGTTTCATCGACGGGTGACGATGATCGTCTAAGCAGTTTAGTGGGTCGGCCTGCTGGCGGAGCGGCCACTTGAGGTGACTCCGGAATCGTCATATGAAGCTGCTCAGGCTTGGTCGTATAACTCGTATTCCCGGTTCCGATAGTACGGGATTAGTCCTCAGACTTGAGGATCACGGCATCCCCTACATAATAAGGCTGTATCTTGGATCTGGTGAAATTTGGACCGATTATATCACATGGTCATCATAAGCCTCGCCATGCAGTTGAGTATGTAAGAACGGTGAATTCCAAGATAGGATCTTGTCCCCTGTCAAAGAATATGACAGCGAAGCATTCCCTTAATGCGCTCGGAGATGGTTAGACTCACAAAGTCTATGCCGTAAGCACTTGATGTAGTAGTAAAGATTTCCTACGTCGAGTTAAACCTATCTCGAGCATTATGCATAGTTGGCCTTAGTCAAGGATGGGAATCGACCCTAGAACTAAAGTCGCGGAGACAGCGACAATAGGACCATAACACGTACATATCGAGCCTCGTAGTAGTACCGCACCTGCGTATAACTCGAGCTTAATGTTCACACCACATATTCACCTTAGTCTTAGTGCTTCCATGGACCGTTGCTAGATTGCCACCCATGGTAACGGACTACTTTGGTTATGAAATAACAAGAAGTAGTCCAAGTCTAAACTGAAAGAGTGAACCAAAGAGTCACAACCCACTACACCAATATGAAAGGGAATTAATTTGGAATTATAATTCCGGGAGAAGGTTATAATTTAATGATATATAAATATTATTTTAGATTGTTTTATACTGGAGAATCAAGCCTCGATGGATTATTTGGATAATCGGGCTTGATGTTCATAAAAATTAGATTTATGAATTTTTATAAAGCATGAGGGCTTTCCTTTTAATTAGATTAAAAGGGTGAATTAAATTAATTTGTGGGCTTGTATATTAAAATAGGATTTAATATAAAGTCCATGGACTATTTAATTTAGAATTAAATAATCCCATTCTATGGAAAAACTAATTAATGCTTCGTATATTTAAATAGTTATATATATAAAGTCCATGGACTAATTTAATTTAGAATAAATAAGTCCTTTCCATTAATTAATTAATGGCTTAGTATATTAAATATGATTTACATAAACCATGAGAAATTTATTTAGAGTTAAATAGCCCATTCCATAAAGCCATCAAAATGAATGGACAAGATTTGTCTATGAGAATATGAGAGAGAAGACCATGATTAATTTGACTTAATCAAAGCCTAATTTGACTAGGATTGAACTAGCGTTCAAAATCTCTAGTCAAAGTGTGTCTCTTGAAGAGTTTGAGAAGGAATATAGGAAATTCCATCTTCTATAAATACTCAAAAAACACACACTACACCTAGTATTCTCTAACAACTCTCATCTTCTCAATTCTCCCTCATATTTCGTACATCCCTATTTCCTCTCCAAGAATACTACTTTGTTCTTCTTGATTTATTCAAGTTAAAGAACATAAGAGACATTGATTGCGTTAATTCATAAGCGTGTATCGATGTCTCTTCTCCCCAAAATAATTTCTTTGCTAGCACACAAGGGTTGTTTGCTTTCCGGTGGAGCGAGTGAATGATTAGAGGGTCTCTTCTTTGACGATCTTGGTGCAAAACGGGAACAATGCATGTAGCCGAAACAAAGACAAAATTACAACCGGGTAGGTTCTTTAATTATGTTTTTTGGTTCTAATTCTATGGCCTCCATGTTGTGTTTTATTGAAGCATGAGATTACACCGAACGCCCGGGATCAAGGGCACACCCCTTGATTCGTTTATATATGTTATGCATGATTTAAATTCCGTTTAATTATGCTTTGTAATTTTATTACGCATTCTTTCGCGCTTCCGCTATAACGCGCTCATCTCCCGGGACGATCACATAAATCTTCAGCACGCGGGCAGCATGTTATTCAAGAGTCCTCGACCAGACTTGAAGGACGATGCGGAGATTCTCAGCCAGGACTCGGCAGCCTGGCGAGACAGTGAGTAAGTCTCAGCCTAGCCCTAGCAGAACGACTGATGGTGCGCGCAGACAGCCTGAGGACACGCGCACCGGACCGACAGGGGCATGAAAATTTTAGGACAGAGTGGTCAGTGCATGGTGGTTGGTTGCGAATGCTGAGCACAGATGCTGCATCTAAAGGCATGTGACTAGCGGTTGGTGCTAGAAGTCACCAGGTTGATGTGGCAGACTGTGCAACCGCTCCTGGATACACATGCGCCAGCTTTATGGCGGATAGGGACAATTTTGCCTAGAAGTTGGGGTTGTCAACTCACAAATGTTGTTATGTAAAAGTTTGGGCCAGGCTTGTATGTTTTTTGTGAGGATGGGGACAACGTCCCTAGGATGCAAGTCGAGTGTCCTTGTATTTTAGGGATGAGGAATAAAATAATATAAGGTTGGGGTTGCCCGTAAATGTGTTGCTTGAATATGTTCATTCTTTACTTCTGCAATGTGTGCGATGTCTGATGTTCGTCCCATCTTATCAACTCATACACGAGTGTGGAGTGTGTGAGGAAAAATACGGCCAGTGTGGATGGCCAAGAAGAAGAGCTAACTAGCCTTGGTAAGGCTAGTGCTGCAACAGGGTTGGAAAGAGTTTCGCTGCTTTAAAATTTACCTAAAAAGGTATTAGAAACCAGGTTGCGTCAAAA